>CM062805.1:364045488-365245488 GCA_031772625.1 Pinus tabuliformis
ATATAAATATTCATGACCTTTTCTAGATTTTGGCAATCCCCCAACAAAGTCCATGGAAACACTTTCCCAAGGATGAGAAGGAACTGGAAGTGGAGTGTAAAAGCCTAGTTTTCTATTGTTGGTCTTGCTTTTAGCACACATGGTACACCCTTTAATATATCTAGAAACGGTTTCATGCATTCTTGGCCAATAAAAGAATCTTTGCAGTTGTGCAACTGTTTTACTTACCCCAAAATCACTTGATATTAGAGAAGTATGTGCTTCTCGGATTATATTAACTCTTTCAGTTTGAAGAATGCATAACTTTCCCAAATGATATAAGAGTTGGTCCTTAACATGATAATCCAATTCTTCTACTTGTCTGCCATGACTTAAAGTTGCATATACATCTTTAAAATCTACATCTTGAGCATATTGTTCAATGTAGCTTTCATGCAATACTGAATTATGTTTAAGTATAGTAGATGCATTTATGATTGGTCTTGATAACATATCTGCAACTTTATTGTGTATGCCATTCTTATATCTGATGAAAAGATGAAACTGTTGTAGAAAAACCATCCACTTAAAGTGTCATGATTGTTGCAATTTAGTTTGTGAATGCAAATATTGAAGTGGTTGATGATCTGTATGTATAATTGTTTCCTTGCCCAATAGGTAATGTTTCCACTTTTTCACACTCTCCACTAGTGCATACAATTCTTTATCATATGTGGGATAATTAACTACTGTTGAAATAAATGTCTCGGAATGATAGCATATGGGTTTACCATGTTGCATCAACACTTCTCCCATGGCATAGTCACTAGCATCTGTTTCAATCTCAAATGGTCGTTGAAGATCTAGCAATGCTAGTACTGGTGTTGTACTAAATTTTTCTTTCAAGGTGTCGAAGGCTTTCTGTTGTTTGCCTCCCAACTGAAACACCTTGTTCAATCCTGTCAAAGCATGTAAGGGAGCTACAATCAAGGAAAAGTTAGCAATAAACTTTCTCCAATATTGCGTTGCTCCTAGGAAGCTCCCAACTTTTGTAGCAGATTTGGGTTTAGGCCAGTTCACAATGACTTCAACCTTAGAGGGATCTATCTTCAATTCACCACCTCCTACAATATGACCCAAATAATTTAAACATGTTTTGCCAAATTCACATTTTGATAACTTCACATAGAGATTTTCTTTTTTCAAAACATCTAGAGTTTGCTTTACATGCTTCAAATGTTCTTCCCATGTTTTACTGAAAACAAGAATGTCATCTAAATATACAATTACAAAATCATCAATAAAAGGTATGAGTACATCATTCATAACTCTCATGAAAGTGGCAGGAGCATTAGTTAAGCCAAAAGTCATAACTAGCCATTCATACAGCCCTTGCTTTGTTTTGAAAGTAGTCTTCCAGGCATCTTGTTCTGCAACTTTGACCTGATGGTAGCCACTACGCAAGTCCAACTTGGAAAAGTAAACTGCTTCTTTCAACTAATATAATAGATCATCTATGCGAGGAAGAGGATAACAATTCTTGATCGTTATTTTATTCAATGCTCTGTAATCAATGCACATCCTCCACGAACCATCTTTCTTTCTCACCAACACAATTGGAGATCCACATGGTGATGTGCTTGGTCTGATAAACCCTTTATCGAGCAGCTCTTGTACCTGCTTCTTGATCTCTGCATTCTCTAAAGCGGATAACCTATACATTCCGATGTTAGGCAATGGAGCATCTTGCTGCAAATGAATATCATGTACTATTTCCCTTTTGGGTGGTAGACCTTTAGGTTCTTGAAATAGGATATCATATTTTGAAACAACTTTTCCTAAATCAGCTTTCTGTTTGGCATCACAACCTTCAAATACATTGGTTTGATCGGGGTTCTTTTCCTTTACAACCATTAGTAAAAATTGCTTGCATGAATTTACAATTCTTTTCATCTGCCCTAAGTTTATGAGAGTGTAGTTATTTTTGAGCTGATGAGCTCTTACAATATATTCTATTCCATATTTTGTGAGTTGATACTTATTTTCAGTTCTATAGAAAATGGTTTTTCTATCATACAAGTAAGGACTTCCTAAAACAATACCACATATATCCAAGGGAACCATATCTAACTCAACTTCATCTACAAAATTTGACCCAATAGCAAACCTAAGTTTACATTGTCTAGTCACTGGTAGCTTTGCTTTATCACATACCCAACCTAATGGATATGGCTTCTTGTGAGGTGTTGTTAGTAAGCCCAACTTCTTTACAATTGTTTCAGAAATCAAGTTTACTTGTGAACCACTATCAAATAAAGCATCAATCTTTTGATGCTTGGAAATAACTCTAATATGAAAAATCTCATGTCTTTTCCTCTCATTATCTTCATTATCAATAGATTGTGTAGAATTACTTGTAGATGCTTCAGAATTTTTACCTTTTATACCTATGGTTGTGACTGTTGTTTCATCACCTGAGTCTGACCCCAAATCTTTCTAAATAGCAGCAACAGTCTTCTTCTTCTTACCATCGAACTTCTTGGGTTTCAGCTCTGGATGCAAAGACCAGCAGTGTTCATCATCATGTCCATCCTTCTTGCAGTGAGTGCATGAAGGTTTGTCTTTCTGTACAGTGTTTGTCTTCCTCTCCTTCCATTTTTGCATCTTCTTTTCCTTGTTCTTGTGTGCAGTGGGTTTTGATGATCCCCAAATCTCTGGGTTCACATTCTTGCCTCTAGCCTCTAGATCTATAGCCTGAACTGATACCTCATCTATGCTAGTATGGTTAAACATGAGAATGGTGTGCCTCAAATAGCTATGAAGACCACTTATATACTTCAACAAAGTTTTAGGTGAGTCTAGAGAAATGCCTAGAATTAAAGCTCTTTTTCTAAATTCCTGGGTATAGCTTTGTACTTTGCCCCTTTAATTGGCAAAGAGATTGCCAACTCATCATTGCTTGGTGCATATAAGCTAGTGGATAGAATTGTTTTTTAATGGCAGAAACAAATCCACTCAGGGTAGAAAGAATTTTACCATGCTTCTTCAAATCAGCTTGTGTCCTGCCTTCCCACCACACTAGGGTAGTTCCTCCAAGGCAAAGGATGGTTAGCTGAATCTTTCTCCTTTCTGAAACAATGTTCTGCACCCTACAATATACATCAATCTGTCTAATCTAGTTATCTAGCTTTTCTGCATTTAATTCTCCATCATGTATTGGAAAATCAAACTTTACATCTAATTTAATCAAAGATGTTTTCTTCTTTTTATTTTTAGGGCTAGAAGGAGGTGTTGATAGAGGAGGCTCCTCCCTTTTCCCTTTGCCTTCTGAATGGCCATCTAGAAGAGGTTCCTCTATTCCTTTGTCTTGTTTGGAGGTTGAAGTACTTTCACCTTGATCTTTCTTAAATTCTTGATACATCTCTTCCACCATGGCTCTCATGGTCATGACACTGTCCATGAACTGAGAGTCTGATTCCAAGGGAATCTCTTCTGCCATTTTCATCCGAGGATAGACTCTTCCAATTTCTGGGTTAGCCTCAACCAATTCTCCTTCTCCTAGTTTGAGCTTTGACCTAGTTAGCATTCAACAATCCAGCACAAGCTTGTCTAACCTTAGCAAACCTAGAGCTCTGATACCTCTTGATCTGATAATGAGATCTTAGACAATTATTAAGGTATTACAGACTCATGTGCATGGATTTTCCTATGTTACTTCGTGCAATGGATCGATAAGATTGCGAAATACATAGATAATGAAGCAGTTAAAGAACATAATAGACAAACACACATAAACACAACAAGTTTAATAAGGATTTCACCCAACACTCCTGGGCTACGTCTCCTGGTCCAGCCTTCAGTGGTGACCTCTCTATTATGTCTTCAAAAGAAGAGTTTTTACAAAAGTGGGCTCAATTTGAGTCTCACACATAACAGATACAAAACAACAAGGCTTTACTTGGATCCCCCAAGTCTTTCTGAGTACACAGACTCTCCTCACTGACTCTCTGTCTATGTTTGCTCTCTCTCTCAGCACTGCTTGTCTCTGTCTTCTGTCTTCTGTGGCTTTAAAGCCAATCGACATTGTCTGTTCATTTCCCCTTCTCGGGCTCTCTGGCTCTCGGCCTCTTTCCACTCGAATCCCCCTCTGAATGTTAGCAATCATTACTAAACGCCTTCAGGGATGGTGGCCACATATTTTATAACGGAATGGATCATCGATGCCTTTGAAATCCCAAAAATGGTCGTTCTCTATTTACACAGTGAAATACACATAAAACTGTGAAAATTGGCCAATCTATCATTTATCGGATTTGAAATATTATGAATTTCGCCTTATAACTCCTATCAGGTCCACCTTTATATCGCTTATTGCATCTCCACCATTGATCTAAGAGATCTAGATCCAACGGCTGAGGTTCATTTCGGGTGGCTCATGCGTGCAGGAGTTAACCGCCCGAAAAGGGTGGTTTTCTCTCCCTGGGGCCTGGCCACGTGGCAGCCAATGTATGGGCTTGAGCGGAGCCCGGCCAAAACCACTTACCACCTATGGCCCGCCCGAAATCCCGCTTGTTTTGTGATTTCCCTTTGTATTTGAAAAATACATTAAAAAATGAAAATCCCGCAAAATGGCTCATATTGGACTTGAAATAATATACAACAGCATTAATAAGCCCTTTTGGGTCCGGTTTCATCGCATCGGCGCTTTATCCTTTGTATTTCGTTTATTTAACGAAAACGCGAAATACAAAGGAAAACCCTGTTTTCTGGATCTCAAAATATATAAAATATCGTTCATAATTTTATCGGGTTCGGCTATCGTAGTCATAGTTGTTATCGGCCCCGCTCCTTTGCATAGCTCCAATGCGATATTGAGTTATCACAATCGCATATCGCCAATCCTTCAGGCCGCGGTTAAGTCCATATATATATATATATATATATATATATATATATATATATATGTATGTATGTATGTATGTATGTATGTATGTATGTATGTATGTATGTATGTATGTATGTATGTATGTATGTATATATATATATATATATATATATATATATATAGATAGATAGATAGATAGATAGATAGATAGATAGATAGATATACACACACACACACACACACACATATATATATATTAGCGATGCGATAGCGCGATCAAATCTAGACCATTGGTCTGCGTGCATAGATCAACGACTCTCGTTTGATCACGCTGATCACTATTGCGCTTCCCATATAGCCACCTCCGATAGCCTTCGCCGATTGCGATATGCCAGTCGAATCTGGACCATTGATCGACCAGATCCGACGGCTCCTGTGCAAAGTTGTTTTAAGCCTCCGATATGCCTTATTTCACTGTTTTCTTCATGTTTTTGCCTTCCGATAGTTTTTTCTGCTATTTCTAAGAGTTCTTCTTTTGCGATAGTTTTGATCTTTAGAAGACTTAGAGGGTTTTCTAGGATCCATTTGGATCACACATATTTCTTCAAATCAATTCCAAAATTTCCTCCAAAGCTTGTTTATCATTCCTTATCACTCCAGAATGTCATTTAAGCCTTGAATATGGATTTGAGAAGGCCAAATACCCCCTAGGAACTTTGCTTTCATAGCTGTAGTTTCATTCTACAACTAGGTTATGATATGTTATGAGTTAAATAGAATGAAAGTGATTTACCTTCAACATTCTTGAGCTTTTGATTTTCTTCTTGCAAGTAGAATAGAATTTTCTTTTCCTTTCCTGTAATATAATAGGTTTATTTTATACAAAATATATTAGGTTTAATTTCTTGTAATTTCCTTTCTGCAAAATGGATTAGCTTTACTTTTTTGTCATTTCCTTTCTACAAAATTAATTAGGTTTACTATTTTGTCATTTACTTTCATGCAATTAGATTAAGGTTTCTTTCTTGTCAATAGAATAGGCTATATTTCAGTCATTCCTTTCCCTACAAAGTTAATATAGGCTTAGAACATATTGGTCTTTTTGCATATTCATTCACTTCATTACATGAGATCAATGAAAGAAAGACGAACACATGCACACATAGTGCTGACACCTTTTAAATTTGTACGAACTCTGAATTGATAATTAAAGTTGGTAGCCTTAGCAATTGCAGCATTTTTGTTGTAATATCGAAGATCGTCACTTTTTGGCAACAAGTTTGACAAGGGCATTATGGAAGAAATCCACATTATCCTCAATATTTTTGTCAATATCCTCCATACCAAACTCAATGTTATCCATACCATCCACCTCCACCATAACCATAGCCTCAACTACATTCATCGCAAAGATCCACTCCCACTCAAATACCTACATAACCATTTTCGAACCAAAAAAATAAAGGAACTCAATCCACTTATAATTTTTAGGTATAAAACTTCCAAACAACTCCTCTTGATCTAAATGGTATTCATCTTAGATCAAGAAAAGTATTTCAAAAACAAGATCCTCATGCTACCATTGAAGGACAATATCTGGAAGAAAGAGATCCAAAGGAGACTAAAGAATCATGGACTACATTTGATGGAGAGAAACCATTGGATCCTGAGATTGAAGAATTTTTACTATGCTTATCATCAGATCATATATGTGTTCAAGAGACTAATCAACAAAAAAGTAGAAGATTTGAATGTCATGATAGAAGAGGACATAGAGAGTGATCTGGATGAGCAAGTGAACCAGGGGAATCACAACTATATTGAGCTTTGGTTCCAAAAAATCATTAAACTGGAGCACCACTCTCTTCTTCAATAATGTTTGGCATCATCATAGTCAAAGGAACAGGTCTCTCATATTCTAGTATATATCAAAGCATATCTCTCAAACCTGCATATGAGTTTATTTGCCATCCTAGTACGTACATGGATCGATTGGAAGTATTCATATACTTGAAAGAAGTTTTATTTTTGTTCAAGTAGAGTAGGATAGAAAAATAATAATAATAATAATAATAAATATTATATATATATATATAAAAGGAGGAAAAATAAAATCTCAAGTGAAAAACTTTTTTGAGGTGCCTTAGATTGGATCATTGATATAAAACCTCTATGAGGCAATTAGTGGGTTTAAAAGAAGAGATAAAAAAGAAAAATAAGAGTAAGGAAAGAAGATCCTATGTGAAAACCTCCTCTAAGGCACCTAGGCATACCTGTTGGTTGAAATCCTCATTGAGGCAGCCAGCAAGCCTAGAATAAAGAGAAAAAAAAATGAAAAAATGAAAAGAAAAAAAGGATAATTTTCTCCAGGTATCTCTCTTTGATGTATGTAGGTGCTCTCCAACCTATGCAAGAAACAACAATAAGTTAACACCATAAGAAGAAGTTGATCAGAAAAGTAGGTATCTAGTCAAGGGCAGTCAAACTATAGCTTTTCACCTCCTTTACCAATATGCTCCAACAGGGCCAAGGCCAAGTCAATCCATCACTCTCATCCATTTCCAACCTTCATCCATCATTCCCAAGCCTTTCCCATTCATTTTTCTTGTTCTCCTGAGTTACTACAAGAAAAAAAATTGTTGCTATAAGATATTCCAGAATTGCAAAAAAAAATAGGGTAGAAATTGTCTTGACCATATCTCACAAACCGTGCATCCGTTGGCTGAGATTTTTTGTAAGGAGATGCATAAGGATGATGGTAACATGCTCAAAAAAATTTATAAAATTCCAATGTAAACTTTTGAAGAAATTAATCACCATCACCTACAACCATTTCTCATTTTTCTCAAGATTCGTGCATCCATTGGCTAATATTTTTTATGGGGATATGCATAAGGATGATGGTAACATGCTCAAAAAAATTCAGGTGAAGATAATCTATCGTTTAATTGGCTAAACAATTCTACTACAAGAAGTGGACAAATCCTACAATCCATATTTGAAAAAATAAACAAATCAAGAAAGGAAAAACTTATCCACACCTTCTTCATTCAGTTCATCATCATTTATAAGCTTTCTCCCTAATTTCTAGGTTTCCTTCCTTTGTAGTTTCCATGGGCCTATATTGCTACAGCGAAGTCCTTGTATTGCTACAGGAAGTTGTTGAGCATAAAAAGGAGGGTCAAGCTTTAATATTTTCACCTGTGGGCAAGAGAGGAAGCCTATGGGAGACCCTAGCACCTATCCACTACATCATTATTCACTTCCTCACCACTGTCCCACTCACTATCCATAAAAAACTCAACCCTCCATCACTTTTGCACCCATCAGTATCAAAGAAAGACCTTCCAAAAACCACTAGTACTCTCATCATGAATTATCAAAATTTTTGAAGGCCACACTCAGAGAAAATTATGAACCTTGAGGGTCTATGTGGCTACTACAGGGAAACACACAGTCCTATAGAAACTTGCATAAACCCTATAGGATCAAATTTGCAGCACTAACCTGAGAACTTTGAATACCACATCACTTCAGGAGGATTAGAAAATAGGTTGGTGCAATGACATGGTTTCATGTAGGCTGCTATAGGACCTTTCATCATTAGGAATCAAAAACACCAGGTCAACTACAACAACAGAACTTTGACAGCCTGGATGAGGAGAATTTCATGTTGAAAAATAATGTAGCTATGGTCGGCATTTTTCATTGCAAAACATGAAGAAGAATTTAATTTTTTGTCTCCTACAATTTGGCTTTAAGAAACCTACATGTCATCCCCATTAGGGTTAATTATCCCACACATTACTCATATAAATATGTGCTCATTGGCTCTCATTTTTATTATCATCAAATCAATAAGTTTTATCTACTACTTCAAGTCTTATTCACACGTGCTAAGTTTAGAAAAGGATTATCTTTTGGCTATGTTGTCTATCTCTTCAAGGCTTGTTGATTACAGTTGACTTGGGCATCAAATTGACTTTTGTTTTGTTCATTTTGGAGGTCGAAGACTTCAAAAGGACCTTGACTTTTGCTGACTGCAGTTTTGCTCTTTTGATGTGATGTTGACCTGAGTTGACCGTGGGTTTTGGGCTGAGTTTTTGTGACTGTTCAATGAGTTTTTTGTGGTGGCTTAAGGACTACATTTTGGCCTCTTGTTACAGTGATCATAGGACTGATCTTCGACCTAGTTGTGAAGTCAAGTGCAATTGATTTGAAATTGACTCTCTCTCTCTATGTAGAGAGACTTTGACTGGTATTTCTCATTGAAGAGTAATTTGGATTTATTGGAACATTTTGATGTACTTTTGATGGACAAAATCTCTCTCTCTTAAGGAAAGAATTTTTGGTTTTCCCCTTGTGGGTTTTGCCCTGGCTATGAGCCTAATCCTAGTGTGTCTTGTCTCTTATTGTTTATTGTTCGTTGTGATCTCTATTTACTGCTATTGTTGAAAATTTGAATGGTTGAAGCTTTTCATGTATGTTACTTTTTTTATTAAAGTATAAAGAAGGAACTGATTGCATCAATAGAAGTAGTTATCACCTGTGAAAAACTAGTCTAGTCCTAGCTACACTAGAATTTCAACATGGTATTAGAGTTGGGTAGAAGAAAAGTTAGTGAAGTCACCCCAAGAAAGACCCCTATGAACAATTCATTGTCAATAAGGATTATTTAGCTTTTGTAAATGAATTATGCTAAACAAGGCCTGAAGCCTTGATTTATTAAAATAACCTCGGGAAAATCATTGAAAGAGTTGGCATGGCACTTCAGGAACCTAGATAAATATCAAATGATTTACTTGAACGCAATTCAACCTACCTTAATAGTTTTCTATAATGGAAAACAAGATTGAAATGGATAGATCCTCAAAGAAATTCTATACATGCAGTGGGAAATGGTCTACACTTTTAAAAGTGGATTGTTCTAACTTATCCAAATATGTAAAATTCGAGTCTACATTAGAGGAACATGATAGTGGATTGTTCTATTTCATTCACTATCTCCAACAATAGTGATGATTCGTGATCAAGCAATAGTCATTATGAGCTATACAGATGTTTTTTATATGCATGTTGAGATTATTAAAATCAATAATAATGAAGGCATAAGAATAAGATTTATAGGGAAAGAATGTGTATAATCTCTGGGCTAGAAAATGAGTTGTTCTGGGATTATATTTTATGTATTTTTTGGGCTTGATCATGCTTCTTATGTACATGTATGCGAGCATTTTCTGATTTCATATTCTAAGTTCTATGGAGACTTCTATATCCAAGGTTCTAAAGTTATTCCATATATGGTTTTGTTCCCTTATGATGATATGATGCTCTCTATGCAAGTTACTTCAAAGTTATTTGAGTCAGATACCAAGGTTGTTAAAAGGTATACTTAAAGTTGCCAAATGTTATAATGAGTATGTTGTTATAAGATCTGAGATGTTCTGAGGTGACAAATGCTACAATTGCTTGATCCACATGTTACATAGTTTATATGATCCCATGACAAAGGTATGTTATATGGAGTGCTCAAATTGCAAAGAGTATGTGTTGCATATGTATGTGATGCAACTGGTATGCATATAATCCAAGCCATATCCTAAGGTATGATAGTATATGATGTGAATTATGTTGATGTATGTATGTGAGTATGTTGTACCACTGTACATGATCCAGAATTGTTGTTGTATGCTTGATTTATATGATCTGAGTTGGCATAACAATTTCTAAGTAATGATGTGAGTTTTTGTACACCCTTATAGTATGTATGTCATTAACAGTGATTCATATATCAGATATGGAAGACAATATATATGACATGGTAGACAATATGTATGACATGGAAGACAATATATATATGACATGGCAGACAGTATGCATGACATGGAAGACACCCTTATGGTATGTGTGACATGGCAGACATTGTGTTTGACATGGAAAATAGTAATATGATTGTGACCTAAGTTATGCCCTATCAAGATCCGAGTTGTGACAATCCATCTGAATTGTAACAATACATCAGGAAATGCTATGAGAGACACATTTAATACAAATTGATGGTATGTGATATGTACACAATGCTTGCACGAGTAACAATGATCAGAGTATGTATAATTTGGGTGCGATTTTGATGATATATGATAGTACCCTTGATATAATAATTCTTATGTTTAAGTTCTCAGACATGTATTTGATATGTTAGTGGTATGATGCAACATTGGTTTACTTGACAATAACTTGGTATGATAATGAAACTTAGACAATATATGGGACTAAGTATATCCTAAAGTGATGGTATATGTCAATATGGTATGAATATGAACAATATATGATCGGTGTAATCCAAAAATAATTACAGTCATATTTGAGAGCATGTTGCATTAATAAAAAGAATTGAGTCTATCATGAACAATGACTTTACTATGTAAGATATGTGATAAGTCTAGGCTCCATGTTACCTTACACCTCTAAGGAATCTGATTACATGAATTGTGTGGAAGAAAGATAGTCGAATATAGGAATACTCCTTGAAGTCAAGAACCTCAAAAATAGTGCCCCATATAAATTTTCGAGCAGAAGAAGGATGATACTCATTGCTAAATAACTGACCTATAGCTCCACTATAAGTCTTAAATTGAAAGGATTGTTTTTGGTTTCATGTTTTGGCTGAAGACTTGCAGATCTCTAAGGGTTTGAACAAGAAATTCCTAGGGTTTGTAAAACCCTAGGATTGCCTTTGTTAAAAATGATGAAGAATGCAAGAATGATCGATGAAGAATAAGCTGCATTAGGGTTAGGTAAAAGGAGTTGAAAATGAAAAACCTTAGGCCTGTGGATTAATTACTTCCCTAGCTCCTGAATGAGTTGACATCTTGGTAATGAGGTTGATTTGCAAGATGGATTTAAAGATCAAGAGGGAGTTGTCACAATCTCAAAAATATAAGTATCTTGTATTTCTTTGTTTTAATTATTACTGACATTGGATTGTTTTGTAAACCTTGGGTAGGGTTTTGGAAAAGAAATCCTAGGGCTTATGAATCAAACCCTGGACCTGATTGCTTCCATTTAAGAAGATTTGACATCTTGTTAAGATGATGATGAACTATTTGATGTTGCAAACTCCTTGATGTGAACTATTTGTTGATGATGATGTGAACACCTTAATAATGTGGATTTGAACTCTTCGTTGATGTTGATGTGAAGATGTGGATGATGGACTCCTTGTGAACTCTTTGATGATTATAAGGACTCCTTGATAATGTGATGAGATTAACTTGATCAGAAAATGCCAAGATCAAGAGGGAGCTTACACACTCTAAAAAGATAAGTATTATCTTTATTATTTCATTATGAGTCTCTTAGCTTGTTTGGATGTTCTTGTTCTTCCATAACCTCCTCATGAGAAGTGCAGGTACATAATGAATAGTTCCAAGGTGTGGACAATCATTAGAAATATTGGAAGAACAATGTGACAAAAATATTTTTGATAGGCTCTGTACTCAGAGGGAACAAAAAAGGCTATCCTAATTAAAGCACGCTTCTATGAATATGATTAGAAGTTTTGAAGATAGATGTTGATATAGAAATGCTAAAATGAGCTCATGAATGTTCTGCTATGTATAGGACTTATGCTAAGAGGGAGTTGCTTTTGAGGCATGAATCTAGTGATATGCTCGACACAATGGACTGTAGATCCATCAACATCTCCCTGATTAATGATTTAAAGAAGCTACAAGACTCTGATATTAACTAGTTTGTTGATCTATCTGATGATGTTTGTATCCGCTGAAGCTATTTATTATCTGGATTCAATTATGTTTTTTTGGATCCAATGTCTGCTTCTGTGAGAAACCACTTATTATTCGTTGGATTCAACAGTATTATATACGTTGAAGCCATTTATTATATGGATTCAGTTATGTTATGTTGGATTCTATGCATGCTTCTATGAGAAACCACTTATTATTTGCTGGATTCAACAATGGATATTGATATTTACTTTTGTGAGAAGCCACTTATTATTGGACTCTATTATGGTTGCCAATGTTTGCTGAGAAAATTTGATGTTGATGTCTATTATTGTATGTCGATAGCTGATGAGGGAAGCTTCAAGTGAAGCAAAATGAACAATTGAATGTCATTGTTTGTTGAAATGATTAAGTATTTAGATCCACCATGGCTACATTTCTGATGTTGAACTGATTGCTAATATGAAAAAATTAGAATGATTGAGAATCCCCTTGAAGGGGGAGCATTACATAGCATCATATTATGAACAATCTCTTGTAGGTTGTGTTCCATGAGACCATATGGACTGGGAGATGTATTCCTCTTAAGGCTATGTGTCATGAGACATTGTAGTCCGAGAGATATATTCCTCCTGTAGGTTGTGTGTCGTGAGACCTTGTGGTCTGGGAGATGTATTCCTCCTGTAGGTTGTCTGTTGTGAGACATTATTGTATGGGAGATGTATTGATGATTTCTCTTGTAGGTTGTGTGTCATGAGACCTTTTGGTTCGGGATATGAATTCCTCTTTTACGTTGTGTCGTGAGACATTGTTGTTTGGGAGATGTATTGATGATACCTCTTGCAGGTTTTGTGTCATGAGACCTTGCGGTTTCAAGATGTATTCCTCATGTAGGATGTGTGTCATGAGGCACTGTTGTATGGGAGATGTATTAATGATTCCTCTTGTAGGTTGTGTGTCATGAGACCTTGTGGTCCGAGGGATGTATTCCTCCTTTAGGTTGTGTGCCATGAGACTTTGTTTTCCAAGAAATGTATTGATGGTTCCTCCAGTAAGTTCTGTGTTGTGAGACCATTTGGTCTAGGAGATGTATTCCTCCTGTAGGTTGCATGCCATGAGACCTTGCAGTCAAAGAAATTATTTGTTGGTTCCTCACTTACGTTGTGTGCCATGATACCCCGTGATCATAGATACACTATGAGATGGATGATATGTAGATTTCCTTATGATAAGTTTGAGAGAGAGAGAAACTTGGACTGTGTTCTATTCCTTAGGTTGTGGGTAATGATACCTATGAATTGATCAGGAAGATTAATTTTGAGAGAGAATTAAAAACTACCTCCCTAGCTAAGAGGGAGTGTTGAAAAATAATGTAGCTATGGTTGGTATTTTTCATTGCAAAACATGAAGAAGAATTTAGTTTGTTGTTTCCTACAAGTTTCCTTTAATGAACCTACATGTCAGACCCATTAGGGCTAATTAACCCACACATGAATCATATAAATATGTGCTCATTGGCTCTCATTTTTATTATCATCAAGTCAACAAGTTCGGTCTACTACTTTACAGTTGACTTGGACATCAAATTGATTTTTTTTGTTCATTTTGGAGGTCAAAGACTTCAAAAGGACCTTCACTTTTGCTGACTTCATTTTCTCTCTTTTGATGTGATGTTGACCTGAGTTGATCGCAGGTTTTGGGCTAAGTTTTTGTGATTGTTTGACAAGTTTTCTATGGTGGATTAAGGAATACATTTTGGTCTCTTATTACATAGATCATAGGACTAATCTTCAACCTAGTTGTTGTATGGATAGGTTCTAAGTTCTATGGAGACTTCTATGTCCAAGGTTCTGAAGTTATTCCATATATGGTTTTATTCCCTTATGATGATATGATGCTTTGTATGCAAGTTACTTCAAAGTTATTTAAGTCAGATACCAAGGTTGTTAAAAGGTATACTTCAAGGTGCCAAATGTTATAATGAGTATGTTGTTATAAGATCTGAGATGTTCTGAGGTGACAAATGCTACAATTGCTTGATCTAGATGTTACACGGTTTATATGATTCCATGACAAAGGTATGTTATATGGAGTGCTCAAATTGCAAAGAGTATGCATTGCATATATATGTGATGCAACTGGTATGCATATAATCCAAGCCATCTCCTAAGGTATGACAGTATATGATATGAAGTATGTTGATGTATGTATGTGAGTATGTTCTACCACTGTACATGATCCAAAATTGTTATTGTATGCTTGATTTATATTATCTGAGTTGCTATAACAATTTCTAAGTAATGATGTGAGTTTTTGTACACCCTTATAGTATGTATGTCATTAACAGTGATTCATATATCAAATATGGAAGACAATATATATGACATGGAAGACACAATATATATGGCATGGCAGATAGCATGTATGACATGGAAGACACCCTTATGGTATGTGTGACATGGAAAACAATGTTTATGACATGGAAAATAGTAATATGACTGTGACCTAAGTTATGCCTTGTCAAGATCCGAGTTGTGACAATCCAACTGAATTGTAACAATACATCTAGGACATGCTATGAGAGACACATTTAATACAAATTGAGGGTATGTGATATGTACACAATGCTTGCATGAGTAACAATGATTAGAATATGTATAATTTGGGTGTGATTTTGATGATATATGATAGTACTCTTGATATAATAATTCTTATGTATAAGTTCTCGGACATATGTTTGATATGTCAATGGTATGATGCAACATTGATTGACTTGACAATAACTTGATATGATAATGAAACTTGGACAGTATATGGGACTAAGTATATCCTACAATGATGGTATATGTCAATATGGTAGTAATTTGAACAGTATGTGATCGGTGTAATCCAGAAAGAATTACAGTCATATTTGAGGACGTGTTGCATTAATAAAAAAATCTAGTCTATCATGAACAATGATTGTACTATGCAAGATCTGTGATAAGTATAGGCTCCATGTTACCTTACACCTCTAAGGAATCTGATTAAATGAATTGTGTGGAAGAAATATAGTCAAATATAGGAATACTCCTTGAAGTCAAGAACCTCAAAAATAGTTCTCCATATAAATTTTCTAGCAGAAGAAGGAGGATACTCATTACTAAATAATTGACCTGTAGCTCCACTATAAGTCTTAAATTGAAAGGATTGTTTTTGGTTTCATGTTTTGGCTTAAGACTTGCAGATCTCTAAGGGTTTCAACAAGAAATTCCTAGGGTTTGTAAAACTCTAGGATTTCCTTTGTCAAAAATGATGAATAATACAAGAACAATCAATGAAGAATAAGCATTAGGGTTAGGTAAAAGGAGTTGAAAATGAAAAACCTCAGGCCTATGGATTGATTACTTCCCTTGCTCTTGAATGAGTTGATATCTTAGTAATGAGGTTGCTTTTCAGGATGGATTTAAAGATCAAGAGGGAGCTGTCGCAATCTCAAAAATATAAGTATCTTGTATTTCTTTGTTTTAATTGTTACTGGCATTGTATTTTTTTGTAAACCTTGGGTAGGGTTTTGGAAAAGAAAGCCTAGGGATTATGAATTAAAACCTGGACCTGATTGCTTCCATTTAGGAATATTTTACATCTTGTTAAGATGAAGATGAACTATTTGATGTTGCAAACTCCTTGGTGTGAACTATTTTTTGATGATGATGTGAACACCTTGATAATGTGGATGTGAACTTTTCCTTGATGTTGATGTGAAGATGTGGATGATGGACTCCTTGTGAACTCTTTGATGATTATAAGGACTCCTTGATAATGTGATGATATTGAATTGATCAGAAAAGGCCAAGATCAAGAGGTAGCTTGCACACTCAAAAGATAAGTATTATCTTTATTATTTCATTATGAGTCTCTTGGCTTGCTTGGTTGTTCTTACTCTTCCATAGCCTCCTCATGAGGAGTGCAGGTACATAATGAATACTTCCAAGGTGTGGAAAATCATTAGAAATATTGGAAGAACAGTGTGACATAAAATATTTGTTTAGGCTCTGTACTCAGACGGAAAAAACAAGATTATCCTAATTAAAGCATGCATCTATGAATATGATTAGAAGTTTTGGAGCTTGGTATTGACATAGAAATGCTAAAATAATTTCATGAATTTTCTGCTATGTATAGGACTTATGCTAAGAGGGAGTTGCTTTTGAGGCATGAATCTGGTGATATGCTCGACACAATGGACTGTAGGTCCATCAACGTCTCCCTGATTAATGATTTAAGGAAGCTACAAGACTCTGATATTGACTGGTTTGTTGATCTATCTGATGATGTTTGTATCCGTTGAAGTTATTTATTATCTAGATTCAATTATGTTTTATTGGATTCAATGTCTGCTTCTGTGAGAAACCACTTATTATTCGTTGGATTCGACGGTATTATATCTGTTGAAGCCATTTATTATATGGATTCAGTTATGTTATGTTGGATTCTATGCATGCTTCTGTGAGAAACCACTTATTATTCGTTGGATTCAACTATGGATATTGATATTTACTTTTGTGAGAAGCCACTTATTATTGGACTCTATTATGGTTGCCAATGATTCCTGAGAAAATTCGATGTTGATGTCTATTATTTTTTGTTGATAGTTGATGAGGGAAGCTTCAGGTGAAGCAAAATGAACAATTGAATGTCATTGTTTGTTGAAATTATTAAGTATTGAGATCTACAATGGCTACATTTCTGATGTTGAACTGATTGCTAATATGAAGAAATTAGAATGATTGAGAATCCCCTTAAAGGGGGAGCATTACATAGCATCATATTACGAACCATCTCTTGTAGGTTTTGTTCCATGATACCTTATGGACTGGGAGATGTATTCCACTTGTAGGCTATGTGTCGTGAGACATTGTGGCCCGAGAGATATATTCCTCCTGTAGGTTGTGTGTCGTGAGACCTTGTAGTCTGGGAGATGTATTCCTCCTGTAGGTTGTGTGTTGTGAGACATTATTGTATGGGAGATGTATTGATGATTTCTCTTGTAGGTTGTGTGTAATGAGACCTTGTGGTCTTGGGTATGAATTCCTCTTGTACGTTGTGTGTCATGAGACATTTTTGTTTGGGAGATGTATTGATGATACCTCCTATAGGTTTTGTGTCATGAGACCTTGTGATTTGTAAGATGTATTCCTCATGTAGGATGTGTGTCATGAGACCTTGTTGTATGGGAGATGTATTAATGATTCCTCTTGTAGGTTGTGTGTCATGAGATCTTGTGGTCCAAGGGATGTATTCCTCCTTTAGGTTGTGTGTCGTGAGACATTGTTGTCCAAGAGATGTATTGATGGTTCCTCCAATAATTTGTGTGTTGTGAGACCATGTGGTCCAGGAGATGTATTTCTCCTATAGGTTGCCTGCCATGAGACCTTGTGGTCCGAGAAATTCTTTGTTGGTTCCTCACTTATGTTGTGTGCCATGAGACCTCGTGGTCATAGATACGCTATGAGATGGATGATATGTAGCTTTCCTTATGATAAGATTGAGAGAGAGAGAAACTTGGACTGTGTTCTATTCCTTAGGTTGTCGATAATGAGACCTGTGAATTGATCGGGAAGATTAATTTTGAGAGAGAATGAAAAACTACCTCCCTAGCTAAGAGGGAGTGTTGAAAAATAATGTAACTATGGTTGGCATTTTTCATTGCAAAACATGAAGAAGAATTTAGTTTTTTGTTTCCTACAAGTTTCCTTTAAGAAACCTACATGTCAGCCCCACTAGGGCTAATTAGCCCACACATTAATCATATAAATATGTGCTCATTGGCTCTCATCTTTATTGTCATCAACTCAACAAGTTCGATCTACTACTTTAGAGCTTATTCAAACAAGCGAAGTTTAGAAAAGTATTATCTCTTAGCTACATTTTTATCTCTTCAAGGCTCGTTGATTACAGTTGACTTGGGTATCAAATTGATTTTTTTATTTTTTTTCTGTTCATTTTGGAGGTCAAATACTTCAAAAGGACCTTCACTTTCGCTGACTGCAGTTTCGCCCTTTTGATGTGATGTTGACCTAAGTTGACCGCAGGTTTTGGGATGAGTTTTTGTGATTGTTTGATGAGTTTTCTATGGTGGGTTAAGGACTACATTTCGGTCTCTTATTACAGAGATCATAGGACTAATCTTCAGCCTAGTTGTGAAGTCCAGTGCAACTTATTTTAAGTTGACTCTCTCTACGTAGACAAACTTTGACTAGTATTTATCATTGAAGAGTAATTTGGATTTTATTTAACATTTTGATGGATAGAAACTCTCTCTCACTTAAGCAAAGAATTTTTGGTTTTCCCCTTGTGGGTTTTTCCTTGGTCGTGAGCCTAATCCTGGTATCTCATGTCTCTCTTTGTTTATTGTTCATTGTGATCTCTATTTAGTGCTCTTGTTGAAGATTTGAATGGTTGAATTTTTTCATGTATAGCTACTTGTTTATTAAAATATAAATAAGGAACTGATTGCATCAATAGAAGTAGTTATCACTTGTGAAAGACTATTCTAGTCCTAGCTACACTAGAATTTCAACTTTTCCATCATCAACAAAAACTACAAAATGCCTCCAAAGGCAATGAAGGAAATATTGAAGCTTCTTCATTACAACACCAACTACTTTGGAACCATCAGGAGGAGTTCCAATAATCACATCAATGGATATAGTAATCACATCAGCATCTCCAACATCACATGTAAAAGAACACCCAAGGTAAGGCTCAAGTATGCAATTCCTTAAACCTTTCCTATGAACTTATTTTAGCTTGAAAAAACATTGCAATTGTATGAAGGAAAAGTTCTTTTATAGCCAAACTCACTAGCAGAGTAACCTAGACCTTATCTAGTAGTCAACTTCTCTTTTCCACTGGGTCACCCACACGTGTGGGAGGAACAAGAAAAAAGTAAAAAAAGGACTCAAGAAAGTGTGGTGTTATCATTTATTCATGATATAGGACAAGGAGTGTGAAGGGGTAGGTGGTGTTGGAGAATGCAATAGGGCAACGATTAATTCAATTTTTCCTTAACCTTAATAATCGTTTGTAAACTTTATTTATATTCTTGTGTCTCTTTATTAGATTTTCTTCATCAAACAATTATCAAGTGCAAAAACAATAAAGACAATAGACACAAAAATTAGGCTCCAAGTGAGGGCATCTAACAACCCCTGGTTAAATTTCCATGTTAAAAAAAATATAAGACCAAGGTCATGGGACATGTGTTCCAAGTTGAATGGTGGGAAAAACATCCTTTTGGGTGTCACTTTCGATTTATTTATTCCAAAGGAAATTGGCAAAGGCAAAGAGGCATTAATTTCCATTTTATTTATGAAAATAAAGGAAAATAGGAGAAAAGGAAGGTGAAATGTCACATATTTTCATGTGAGGAAAATTGAAGGAAAAATAGAGGAGGAAATTAAAGGTCTAAATGATAAAAAGGCTTTTGAGGATAAGTTCATGGCTTTTTGTCAGTGTTATATTTTGACAATTCTATGGTGGATCTCTCTCTCTATTTTCTCATTCTCTTACACTCTTGCACACTTAGAGTATCTTTGGAGAATGCTTGGAGAATTCTAGTCTCACTTGGATTTGGAGGAAGAAGGAAAAGGAAAGCATGATAGCGCAAGGGAATAGGTGGATCAACGACTACAGCTGGATTACTTTGCAGTTATTGAGTTGCATATATGGTTTCCTTGCTTACTAGTTTTGGCATGCATGGTACATGCATGTGGTTTGTTGGTTATGAGTTGTCATTTGCATGGAGGATTGCCTAGATTGACAGTGATTTTGGTTATGAGTTGTCATTTGCTTGGAGGATTGCCTAGATTGACAGTGATTTTTCCTGGCCTTTCCGTTTTCTAGATAGCCATGGTGTTTTTTGTTTTCCCTTCTTTTTTTTTAGTGATGCTCATGTTCCTCATGGTTGTGGGTTGAGTTATTAGTTCCCATAGCCTTGGTTGGACAAACTCTCTAGAAGCCCTTAAACAACTTGGGTTGAGTTACTAGTCTTGGAAGCCTTGGTTGGACAAACGCTCTAGATCCCTTGGTGGGTTGAGTTACTATTCCAAGAGCCTTGGTTGGACAAATGCTCTAGAGCCCTATGACAGTTGTGGGTTGAGTTACTAGTCCTGGAGCTAGGTTGGAACAAACGCTCTAGAGCCCTGGACAGTTAGGTAGAGACCGATCTAGTGATGGTTAGTGATGTTCGACTGTGAGGTGGAACCATTGGTTGAGGGTTGAGGTGGTTTGGCCTCTGGAAGCCTTGGTTTGGTTTTGTTTTGGTTATTCCATGAGATCCCACATTCATGATTGGAATATGGCGTGGGGGTGATTGGCTGAAAGAAAGATTTGGTTCAGCCCAATCTATACTCGGGTGGTACATGGAAGTCCCTGACTTGGTTGGAATTTTCATATTTTAATAAGAGTTATTTTCTAATGTGATTCATGTATATATGTATTGATTATGATGGTAATGTTATGGTTGAGTTGCCTTGGTTTATATGTTGGTTATTTGTTGGTTTAAATGTTGGTTATACATTGGTTATGTGATGTATATTGTCTATGTCTCTTGACATGTTTGATGAATATATGAATGGTTGATGAATGCAGGGACTAACAAATGTTATTGCAGATTTTATGAGAGGATATTAGACCTTCTTGATGATTCTCAGATAATCATCATACCCCTATGTTTAAATATGCATCCACGACCTGTAGATCATATGTTTGCCATATGTTTGACGAAATCACTGTCAGGGTTAGGCTTGGTTAGGTTAAGTAATTGATCAAGTTTTGTGTTAGAGGCTTTGTATTTGTGTCATTTTATTGTTTTGGAAAGTCTCGTCAAGTTTTGTGCAGTGATCTGGAGTCTAGCCCTGAAAAGGTGGCACATATTTCACAATTGTAGGCACATAACTAGGAAATTGGGATTGTAGTCTCTCCCTTGTCGGCTTATGCATGCAACTGGAGGCCTATAGTCACATGGATGCAGTGTTATGCCTATGATTGGTAACCTAAGTTAGTGAAAAAGCAGTCTAACTCAAGGTCTGGGCACCTGGGGTGATTGTTTAGCTCCTGGGGGTCCCATAGCTCCTAAGGAAGGTCAGTAAGTTTCTAGTTCTCGACCCCACTTTCTTAATTGTATCTAGGAGGTCAGGTTATATCATAATAACTCTTCATCACATGTTTACCCCAACAAACCGATGAACTTGGGTAAATGTGGGAAGAGGGTGTTACAAAGTGGTATCAAAGAAAGTTGCGCTCTCTTTGGGTAATATCTCACACCATAGAGTGGTATTAGAGTGGGTTTTTGTTCTCTTTGGGTGATATCTTGGATTGGATGGGAGGAATATGTATATCATGTGTACATGTCAGTCGTATGTGTGTTCCTTATGCATGAATTATGATATTCATTGTTGCAATTTGTATCATCATGATGTTGTTAGTATGTTATGATGTTGATGTGTTGGCTAAGATAGAGCAAGAGATGCAGATCATCAAAGTGAGGTGGCAGCACTGGACCTCAGGGTAAGATGATCCAGGTGGATATTGGTGGCCAGCCACATATTCCACTTGGATCCCCACCATTGTACCATTATTTGTTTTAGTTTCCTTACTTGTAGCACATGTTACTCTTTTTGCCAACTTTTCGGGTCCGGATCTTCCAAAGTCATTTTGAGGCCCTAAACGAAAGTTTTTTGGAAAATGGGAAAACATGAGTCTTTACTAGATGTTTGTAGTCAAAATTTGTAGTCCTCAGGTAGATATTTCTAACGAGGTATCGTGCACATCAAACGGAGATCGTATGCCAAAGTTACGACCCCGGGAAGTTGATGTACCAATTTACCCCAACAGGGCCCACATTTTTGGCGCTTCATCTCGTATGGTTAGGTTTTTGGATGTTTAGGGTTTTCCATTGTTTCTCAACAATAAATAGGCCCTTGAGCCTCATTGTAACATAGTTCAGAGGCATGTAGCCACCACATCTCTTCTAAGAGATAAGCTACCATCGTCCAAGCTAGTTTATTTCCATTATGTATGTATGCATATTCTAGTTCTTTGATATTAATGAAATGAAGTGTTATTTCGGTTGCATATTTATATTTGTGGTTATATATGTATTCCATTGTGTTCTTGTTTGAGTTTGGATCAGTGGTATCAGAGCAATCTGCTCTTTCTCTATTTTTCTTTGCATGTCCCCAATGACGTCAAGGTATAAGGAGTTAGGGCTCGAACGGATTAAACCTTTGCAAGACCAGCCTCGCAAACGTCGATGACCTCCCATGGAGGAAGAAAAGAAAGACGAGGGACTAGGAGATCATTTCAAAATATTGCTTGAAGAAGCCCTCGAGAAACAAGGGAACGTGATGATGGACAACTTTGCCCAGATCCTTCGGCGACTACCCAGAGGCGACGCGACTTCTTCCAACAGCCACTTTGGAAGCACCAATCCCATTAAGGTACAAGTTAACTTTGACATCCCCATATTTTAAGGTCAGATAGATGCAGATGTCATAGAGAAATGGTTAAATCTGATAGATTACTTTTGCACTCCTCAAAGCCACCCCCACGTCAAGGACTGGTGGGAAACCTATTGTGAGAATAGGGATGAGAGTGAACCCTCACTATTTTTAGTTGTAGCCACTTACAATTATGTTCATGAAACCATCAAGGAAAAGTACTACCCTGTCATAAGCTATGAGGATAAATACATAAATTGGACCACGCTGCGTAGGGAAGGGACCAAGACGTGCCAGAGTTCAAAAATATTTTTCATACCCTTCGCACAAAGTTGGGTATCAAGGATTCTGAGCGACATTCGGTACTCAAGTATCGCACTTGTCTACACAAGTAAATCTAGAATGAGATGGAGTTCCTGAACATCTCCTTGCTTGGCTTGTCTATCAATACGCTATCAAGATCGAGCATAAATTTAAGCAAACGAAGTAAGACTTTGGATTTGTGAATCTAAAGCAAGGGAAAGGCGCCCCTAAAACACAAAACAAAGCACAAAGCCAAGGAAAGTTGACCAAGGAAAACCAGCCGAAGCCATAAGAAAAGAAAAACACCACGAAGACAAAGAAGGACATAGGAAAATAGTGTGAGTTCCATAAGATCCACACTCACAACACAAGTGAGTGCCAGCCCAAGCAATCAGTAGTGGCTGAGTTGAAGGCTTCTGAATCATATGCATGTTCTAACTCTGAGTTAAAAACTCACAAGTGGAATGACAAAGGGAAGCAAATAATTGACGCAAATCTCAGAGCCGCCATTGCCACCACCAAGATCCATAAGGATGAGCTTGAAGATCTAGAGGAGGGGAGCACCTCTTCCACTCACAGATGTGGGTGAAGGGTTCTCCATTGTAGTTCATTGTCGACAGTGGGAGCTAAAAGAACCTCATTTCAGCAGAGATCATGAAGCAGTTGGGCCTACCGACCATAGCACACCTACAGTCATACAATATCGGGTGGCTTCACCATGGATGAGATCTCTACATCAGCCAACAGTGTTGCCTTGCCTACAACATCAAGCCTTCCACAAATGAGGTATTGTGTGATGTTGCTCCTCTTGAAGTTTGTGATGTATTATTAGGCCAACCATACTTGTGGAAGCGACATGATGTGTATGAATCTAGACCTCGCACTGTTATTATTACTTTCGGAAATAAGTTGTACAAGATACCACAGGTAGCACCACCTACTACCATCTCTTTGATCACTGCGAGGCAATGTAGTAAGATCATTTCCCATACCAGGAATTTGTTTTTCTTATGATTCAACCTCAGGGAAAGAAGAAGATTGTGGCCACAACCTCCATACAAGGCTCCTCCGCACGGCAGCAGCAGATGGACAAGGTCGTGGAGGAGTACAGGGACATCTTCACCTCACCCACAAGAGTACCTATACACTGTCAAGTCAAGCACTCCATCGATCTGACCCCGAGCGCACCACTACCCAATGGACCAATTTATCGATGCTCTGTTTTGGAGAACGATGAAATCAAGAGGCAAATTATGGAGTTGTTGCAAAAAGGGCACATCATACCAATTTCATCACCCTGTGGAAGCCTGATCGTGTTAGTACAAAAGAAGGACAAGACGTAGAGACTCTGTATTGACTATCGGGCACTAAACAAGATAATTGCCTTGAAAAGATATCTAGTCCCACTGATTGATGACCTTATGGACCAGCACAAGGGGGGGAAATATTTTGTCAAGATTGACTTGAAGTTTGGTTATCACCAGGTACTAATTGAACCCTCTAATGTGGGGAATATTTCCTTCATATCCAAGGAGGGACTTTTCCAATGGCTAGTCATGCCTTTCGGGTTGACAAATGCCCCTGCAACCTTCATGAGGCTGATGGACGACATCTTGCAACCCTTCACCAACTCATTTGTGGTGGTGTATTTGGATGACATCCTAATCTTCGACTAGAGTTGGGAAGAGAACCTCCACCATGTTCAACATGTCCTCCAAACCCTACAACAACACAAGTTGTGTGCCAATTTGGAGAAATGCACTTTTGGCATGACCCATGTTCAATATTTTAGATACGTCATTGATGAGAAGGGTGTGCATGTGGACCTAGCCAAGATACTAATCATTCAGGATTGGCCAACCCCAACCACTCTAGTAGAGATGTGTATCTTTCCAGGTCTTTCCAATTTCTACTACAAGTTCGTGTTGGGGTTCTCTCATATCACTTAGCCTTCGATTCAAGTCACCAAGGGAGGAGCCAAAGAAAATTTCTTTAGTTCTTAATCCCAATAGAAGGCGTTTGTCGAGTTGAAGCATCACCTTTGCTCTGCACCAATCCTCACCTTACCAGACCTATAGCAACCATTTGATATCGAGACAAATGCCTCCAACTATGCTATTGGTGCAGTTCTTACTCAATAAGGGCATCCAGTGGCATATCACAGTGAGACACATTCAGCCACAATCTGAAAGTATCCCACCTATGACAAAGAGATGTATTCCATTGTGCAGTCCTACCGATAATGGAACCATTACATTCTAGGGAAGGAAACGGTCATCCACACAGACCACCGACCCCTACAGTTCATATAGACACAAGGGAAGTTGTAGAACGATCACCATCAAAAATTGTCCACATACCTACAACAGTTCCATTTGAAAATTAAGTATAAGAAGGGCAACACCAACAATGTTGCAAACTGCCTAAGCCGACCATCGTTCATGGCACTGACCACTCTGCTCGACTCTTGTGGGAATGAGACTTTAGGGTGGCCGCATCTATTCGGCAACACATACCAAACACTCCTTGAAGGCAAGCAAGTTCCAAATTTTCACCTCCAGGATGCATTGTTATGCCACCTGGGACACCTTTGTGTTCCTTCAAGTGAGTGTGCTAAGATGATTTGGGAGGCGCACTATAGTCAGGTCATTGGACATTTCGGGGTAGAAAAAATGGTGGGATGTTGGGAAGTACATTAGATCCTACATTGCTTGTGCCATTTCAAAACTGACCATCAAGAAGCAAAGCCTATATACTCCTCTACCTACTCCCAGTCGACCTTGGGAATCCATCTCCATGGATTACATGTCGGGCCTTCCTTCTACTAAGCATGGAAATGACTGTGTTTTCGTGGTCATCGACAAATTCTCTAAGATGGTCATTCTAGCAGCCTACAAGAAGAGTATCACAGCAGAAGCCAATGCTAATCTCTTCTTTGAATGAGTGTGGGTACATTTTGGGATCCCATAGTCCATTATCTTAGATCAGGACAACAGTTTCCTAAGTACATTTTGCTCAAGTCTATGTTCGATGGTGGATACCAAACTCATTAAGTCCATGGATTTCCACCCCCAAACTGATGGCCAAACAAAGGTTTTCAACAACATGATCATACACATTATGTGCTTTTACAACTCAAAGCATCCACGCACATGGGATGAAATCCTTCCCTGTGTCCAACACAACTACAACAGAGCTCTCCATAGCTCAACTGGCCACATCCCCTTTAAGGTGGGGTTAGGATTATGGCCACTATGTCCCATTGATGTGGCCATACCATATGCAATTACTCAGGCAAAGTCAACTCATGTCCAGTCTGAAGCGGACAGGGCGAGCAGCTTCATTGAGTGCATTCAGCACATCCACCAACAGGTCCATGACATATTGGACAGAGACAATTCTAACTACAAACATTGACATGCTCAACATCGGGTGCCACACAAGTTTTAGGTTGGCGACAAAGTTTGGCTATATTTACAGAAGGAGAGCCTCGTTGGGCCCCACCATAAGCTTCGCCCACTCTGATATGGTTCATACACCATGAGAAAGGCTATAGGGGACAATGCCTTCGAGCTTAACATTCCACCATTCCTTGGCCTGCACCCAGTATTCAATGTGGACCCATTGCGGCCATTCTTTCCCCCATTATTGGACACATCAAACATTGTTGAGCAGCTAACACCAACAGAGCTCAACCCAAGCTACATCGAGCAGGCCACAACTGATAGGATCATGGAAACATAGACCAAGAATGCTCGCTAGTAGAAGATCCAACTATATCGGATTGTCAAAGTTGGCCAACTCCTGCATCAAGGCAAGTGGATCAACAGGGACAAAGTTCAGCAGAAGTTTCTCCATCTCATGGAGGCACTCAACACAATGGGGACCATTGCTTCCTAAGGGGGTAGGACTGATCCAGGTGGATATTGGTGGCCACCCACCTATTCCACTTGGAACCCCACCATTGTACCATTATTTCTTTCAGTTTCCTTAATTGTAGCACAAGTTACTATTTTTTTACAGTTTTTCGGGTCCTGAACTTATGGAGTCGTTTTGAGGCCCTAAACGATGTTTTTTTGGAAAACGTGAAAATGAGAGTCCTTAATTGATAGTTGTAATTGAAATTTGTATTCCTTGGATAAATCTTTCTAACAAGGTATCATGCACATCAAACGGAGATTGTTTGCCAAAGTTATGACCCCGGAAGGTTGATGTACCAATTTACCCCAACGGGCCCATAGTTTTGGTGCTTCATCTCCTAGGGTAAGGTTTTTGGATGTTTAGGGTTTTCCATTAATTCTCAATCATAAATAGGCCCTCGAGCCTCATTGTAACATAGTTCATAGGCATGTGGTTGCCACATCTCTTCTCATAGATAAGATACCATCGCCCGAGCTAGTTTATTTCCATTCTATATGTAAACATATTTCAGTTCTTTGATAGTAATGAAATGGAGTGTTATTTATGTTGCATCTCTGTATTTATGGTTATAACTTATTCTGTTGCATTCCTGTTTAAGTTCGGATGATAAGAGCAGGTCGTCATGCAGGGTTGTATGTTGGGAATGTCGGTATGTGGGTTAATGGTTGTTATATGCATTATGGTTATGTACATGTTTGTGATTCTGTTATTGTTGTGGTTACATACATAATAGATGCTAGTTGTTCAGTGCGGTCATATGTACATGCGTCAGATAGTCATAAATGACAGTAACTTATTGTTATATGTATTGCGGCCATATGCATGATGAGTATCATCATTGTAGCTAAGATCTTGATGTTACATGTATCATGTTAATTTGGATTAGCCTGTGTAGACAGTTATGGTTATGATATTCAGGTATGAGTTGATATATTTGTGATAATGTGTCATATTAATATAAACTGACTTGTGCAGATGTGATAACCTCCCCAGAGATATATTGAGGTATGAGTTTGATAATGTCATCTGTTTAATTTATCTAACATGGTACGTTTACAAGTTATTTGAATGTTTTATTAATTGCATGATATGAGTATGTTTCTATAAGATTGCATGGATAAATGATCTTGTTTTAAGATGGTTGTACTGACATAATATGTGTTGAGATAGCTAATATTCTCTTGAGTGTAAGTGGGTGCTAGTTGTAGTGGTATGACAAATGAATGAGTTGATTATGACATGGTTGTTAGTCTTGGTAAATGTTGATTTCAATTAATAGATATGATGTCTTGATCTTTGGAACATGTGACTCACATGTGTGAGAAGTTGCAGGGCAACATGATTGGTATTAGCATGACAAGGTAATAGTTAATTTGTTTATATAACTAACAATTGGGTGATGTGACAGTACATAATAAGACTTAATTGCAACAAGTTAAAAGGTAAAAGAAAGGAATTGGGTGAGAATTCCTTTGGATATGTTTGGAAACCACAATTCCAAATAAATGGGTGCTTTTCATGAATATAGGAAGTCTTCTTAACCTCAATTTTGTCTGACGTTATGTGGATATGTGTTATATTCATGATGTATTTGATGGGTATAACATTGGTTTCCTAGTTATAGTTGGATTCGTCAAGGAATTGAAGTCCCTTAAGAGATTATATGTGCACGTGTTTAGTACAAGGTAGTGTACTTGGCACAACAAGGTAAATTAATTGGTATATTGTTATATTTATTTATACACTAATAGTTAGGTGTTTATAGCAGTATGATGCAGGGGATTGCATGGAAAAAAATACTTTCATGAAATCTTGAAGAAGGATTAGGTTGAGCTTTTCCTTGGAATCATTGGGAACCCATGGGGATTGAGTCATGGTGCTTGTTGATAGTATTGTGCTTTAAATGCTTTGTGATTTGTTTGCACTTGATTTGTAATTTTATTTATGTCTAGTGTATGGCCATACCACTTTGCTTGTGGTGTCATATTGCTATTGGTTTTTCATGGTTTTCTCTTATTTTCTTATTGGTCTTGCCTTTTATGTTTTGAGAGTCTTGGGATTTGGTTGGGGAAAGAGGAAAGTTAGTGGAGCTCGAGGAGAGTTGAATGAAATCCAACATGTAATGTAAGACCCAGATGAAGCTTGATGCATAAGTAAGGGTAGTTGAAGGCAAGAATATGACAGCCAATTGGACTAGTTGGGTCCATTGGGATAAAAATACGGTGGCAGGATAGTCATGAGAAAGCTAACATGAAAGGTAAATTAAATGGATTTTGAGGCGTCAGATGCCTTGGCTATGTTGGGAATTGTTATTCTCAATGTTGTGCATGTTGTGCACGGATAAAGGGAGTTCTCTTATCCTTGACCTTATGATATTTGGTAATTGTATCATATGATTATGTTGAAGGCTATATATGTGTATATATGTATGTATGTATTTCATTACCTGACAGGGTCGTCAAGGATCATGATTATTTTATGCTAGTGTTTACATGTATATATATATGTATGTATGTCGTTGTCTAACAGGGTCATCAGGTATCATCATTGTTTTATGCTAATGTTTATGTGTATATATGTATGTATGCATGTTGTGGTCTGACAAGGTTGTTAGGGATCATTCTTGTGGAGGAACGATTTCTTATGCGAGTGAATGGCATGAAGAGGTTCCTGGTCTTATGAGGAATCGAGTGGGCAGAGTATCCATGACAGATCTATGAGGTTAGTATCATGTGGATATGAATTGATATTGTGTGATTATACTATGTCTATGTTTATGCTATGGCAGGTAATGTTGATGGATACATCAGCGAAATGAAAGCAGCGTGATCTGCAACATGTTGGAACAAACATGAATAGCGGAAAGACACTAGAAGCAAGGTTGCTTGGTAGATTCAGTGTGTGGCCTTTAGATGTGCAGTACAAAGGTTGTGTACTTATTGTACTGTTGTACATATAGTGTTGTGTGCATGTTGCATACGTGGTATTGTGTACATATGGTGTTGTGTGGATGTTGTATATGGGGTACTATGTAGATGTACTGATGTATGCATGTTGCATATGTGGTACTGTGTACATATAGTGTTGTTTGCATGTTGTATGTGTGGTGTTATGCACATATGGTGTTGTGTGCGTGTTGTATATGTTGGGTTGTGTACATATGGTGTGGTGTGCATGTTGTACATGTGGTGTTGTGTGCATGTGGTCCTATGTACATGTGGTACACGCGGTGTTGCGTGCATGTGGTGCTATGTACACGTTGTGCAGGTGGTGTTGTGTACATGTGGTGCTATTTACACTTCATACAAGTGGTGATGTGTACATGTTGTGCAGGTGTTATTGTGTACATGTGGTGTTGTGTAGGTGTTTCCGTGTACAAGTGGTACTGTGTACATGTTGTACATGTGGTATTGTGTGCATGTCGTACATGTTGTGTTGTGTACATATGGTATTTTGTACATGTCATACATGTTGTGTTGTGTACATGTGGTATTGTGTGCATGTCATACATGTGGTATTGTGTGCATGTTGTGTTGTGTACATGGGGTATTATGTTATGTGCATTGTGTAGTCATGGTATCATGACATGTGTATTCATTGTGTTGTGCTTTATGCAAGTATAAGTATAGTGTTGTACACAAGGTGTAGATTTATGTGTTGTGTTGTATACCAAGTGCAAGTGTATGTATTGCGTTGTGGTGTAAACCGAGTGTAGTTGTATATGTTGTGTTGTCCACCGGGTGTAGGTGTATGTGTGGTGATGTACGTCAGGTGTAGGTGTATGTGTTGTGTTGTACTCCAAGTGCAGGTGTATGTCTTGTGTTGTACTCCAAGTGCAGGTGTATGTGTTGTATGTTGGGTGTAGGTGCATGTATTTTGTGGTGTTGTACACTGTGTGTGGGTGTATGAATTGATGTACACTATGTGTATGTATATGTGATTCAAGATAAGAAAAGGCATTGGGTGCTTGTCGGGTGTGGCAACTAATCCAGTGTGTGCACAGAAATGACAAAGGACAAAGGTAGAAGCAAAGAACTGATTGAAGGATAAGTATCAATATTTTATTTTAGTCTTTATTATGCACGTGATTTATGACTTTGATTTATGATGGTCACATGTGATTCATGATTTTGAATTATGATAGTTATGTTTTGAGCTAATCAAATGTGATATGTTTATACATGATGATTTGATCTAAGAGCTAGTTTGACTTGTTGTGACAAGAAGTAAACATGATTGCAAGTGTACCTTATTGATGGGTTGCCAATGAGGTATGATTTGAATTTATTTCAATTTATTTTAGTCTAATGGAAATTATGTGCTTGGTACATGAACGCATGGAAATGCTCAGTTTAGGGTGGTTGAAACTGACTATAAGAATTAGAAGCAACAACAAAAGGAATTGGAAAAGGTAGTAGTATGTTGGTAAAGAACTTCAGGAGCAGGGCCAATGTGGGACACTGGTGCCCAATAATGTCCACTGATTTCCATGAGCATGCTATGACTAGTATGATGGTTTTGAGGCAGTGATATGCCTTGGTTTTTAGACCTTCTGATCCGAGGAAACCTTTTCAAGGGAGGGGTCGCACGAGGGACTGTGTAGTAGAGAAGGGGATGCCCACGGAACTTGGAAGGTGTGTGACTACATGAAAGGGGGTGATCGGATTGCCCAAGGGATTGTGTAGTAGAGAAGGGAAGGTCAAGGAATACATTTTTTTTCATTAGCATTTCCATATGGAATCAGAAGCACATTAGGAGTGTGACTTGGAACAATGAGGCGGTAACTGTTCACTAAGAGAACAAGTAGCACAAGGATTGTAGCACTAGACATTAGATGCAGATTTGACTTTGTCAGTGGAATTTGGACTTCCTAGGAAGGAGGTGAATTCCGGTACTACTTTTGAGGGTGGATATGTGAGCCTCTGGATTCCCTTGTTTCTGATGCAGGTACCATATCCTTTTATTTGTTGGTTGAGCAAATGTGTATATGTGTATATTATTGTAAATATTGTATTGAGCTAGATTTATAAATCTCCATAGGCAGTATGTTTTGGTTTTTGGTGGTCTTGCTAATTATATGTGTCATGGAACACCAAGGACGGTGTTCTCCCAAGGGGGATGGTTCTGTAATAGCCTTTTGTTGAATTTCCATGTAAAAAAAATATAAGACCAAGGTCATGGGACATGTATTCCAAGCTGAATGGTGGGAAAAACATCCTAGTGGGTGTCACTTTCGATTTATTTATGGAAAAGGAATTCACAAAGGCAAAGAGGCATTAATTGGCATTTTATTTACGAAAATAAATGAAATAGGAGAAAAGGAAGGTGAAAGGTTACCTATTTTCATGTGAGGAAAATTGAAAGAAAAATAGAGGAAAATGAAGAAATTAGAGGCCTCAATGATAAAAAGGCTTCTAAGGACCAATTCATGGCTTTTTGTCAGTGTTAGCTTTTGACAGTTCTATGGTGGAACTCTCTCTCTATTCTCTCAGTCTCTCACACTCTTGCACACTTAGAGTATTCTTGGAGCATGCTCGGAGCATTCTAGTCTCACTTGGATTTAGAGGAAGAAGGAAAAGGAAAGCAGGAGAGTGCAAGGAAACATGTGGATCAGTGGCTACAGCTAGATTAGTTTGTAGGTATCGAGTTTCATGTATGGTTTCCTTGCTAGTTTTGGCATGTATGGTACATGCATGTGGTTTCTTGGTTATGAGATGTCATTGGCATGGAGGATTTCTTGGATTGACAATGGTTTTTCCTAGCCTTACCATTTCCTAGATAACCATGGTGTTGTGGGTTTTCCCATTTTTCTATTGATTGGTGTTGATGTTCCTCATGGTTGTGGGTTGAGTTATTAGTTCATACAGCCTTGGTTGGACAAACACTCTGGAAACCTTGGAACAACTTGGGTTGAGTTACTAGTCCTAGAAGCCTTGGTTGGACAAACATTATGGAACCCTTGGTGGGTTGAATTACTAGTCTTGGATCCTTGGTTGGACAAACACTCTGGAGCCCTGCGGTAGTTGTGGGTTGAGCTACTAATCCTAGAGCCAAGTTGGAACAAACACTCTGGTGCTTCGAAGTCCCTGAATAGGTTGCCATTTTCATATTTTAATAAGAGGTATTTTCTATTGTGATTCATGTATATACGTATTGATTATGATGTTAATATTATGGTTGAGTTCCCATGATTTATATGTTGGTTATTGATGTATATTTTCTACGACTCTTGACATGTTTGATGAATATATGAATTTTTGATGAATGCATGGCTAACAAATGTTATTGATGCTTTTATTAGAGGGTAATAGACCTTCTTGATGATTCTCAGATAAGTATCAAAACCCTATGTTTAAATATGCATTCATGACCTGTAGATTACATGTTTGCCATATGTTTGACGAAATGATTGTCATGGTTAGGCTTGGTTAGGTCAATTCCTTGATCAAGTTTTGTGTTAGAGGCTTTGTCTTTGTGTCATTTATTGTTTTGGAAAGTTTCATTAAGTTTTGGGCAGTGATCTGGAGTCTAGCCCTGAAAGGGTGGCACATATTTTTCAGTTGTAGGCACAGAACTGGGAAATTGGGACTACAGTCGCTCCCTTGCAGGCTTATGCATGCGACTATAGGCCTACAGTCACATGTATGCAATGTTATGCCTATGAATGGCAACCCAGGTTAGTAAAAAAGCAGTCTAACTCAGGGTCTAAGCACCTGGGGTGGTTGTTTATCTTCTAAGGAAGGTCGGTAAGTTTCTAATTGTCAGCCCCACTTTCTTAATTATATCTAGGAGGTTAGGTCATATCATAGTAAATCTTTGTCACATGTTTACCTCGACACACCAGTGAACTTGGGTAAATGTGGGAGGAGGGTGTTACAGGGGAAAACCCCTCTAAGGGGAAAACCCAGAAAATCACTTCTCTTCTTATAGAATTTGTTTCAAATGAGAAAACCAAGACCTAAACCATAAGACCAAATCCTCCTCTAGCACCAAGGCGGCCCTTCAATGTGCCCTTCCAATTAGGTTAAAGTCCAACCAAGTCAACAAGAGTCAAACCCTTCCAGAACTGCACCAAACTCATAATTTCGGCCCCCAACTTCAATATTTTGGGCATGTAGTAGGTTTGCAACTTCGACCCCTTTAGAAACTCAAAATCTTCGCATGTGTGAGAGAAAAATAGGGCAGACCTTGACCAAAAATTCGATTTTCCTTCCTTCTTGCTTTAGCTTCTTTTCTCCTTTCCTTTCTTAACTTCCTTCTTGAATTTCGCACACCATATTGAACTTCTTGATTACAGATTGAATTGATTGGAAAATGAGGTTGAGAAACTTCTATTTATACTCATCTATGGAGGTTGAATAGCCCTTTTTGGGCCGACTTGTCTTTGGCTGGGCCAACTTGTGCTAGGAGGCTTATTTTGACTGTCTTGACTAAAAATAAATTCTTTTACATGGTACATCTTGCCTAAATGGGTCTTATATACATGACATTGACTCTCTTAGCTCATGAAAATAAATATTATGACATGGAAAACACTAGAAGCATGAATAACATGCTTTTCCTAGAATAAAAATCAAAAGAAGCATGAAACCCATGCTTTAAAATAATAATTTTTCTTTCTTCTTTTGCTTATTACATAAGATATACCTATTGACATCAGTCCAATGAAAATTATGAAGACCAAAATTAGTTACATTTTCCAACACTCCCTCTTAACTATGGAGGTATTCATAATTATACACCCTAGTACACGGTTATTCTCAAACTAAAGAGTTCTCATAAAAAGTTGGATTGGTAAGCCATATTTAAGCATCAACATCATGACCAACATTATCAACATAGTAAGAGCATAATGTTGGGAGGTTTTACGTGAGATACCACACTACCTCTACAAGGCACATACCCCATCTAGATGTTCACTAGGTATGTCCTTTTAGGACCATTGTTATCTTGTATTCCCAATCCTCAAAGAATATTGGTCCTCCTCGACCACTCTTGTCTTAGATACCTATCCAATCCTCAAAGAGTGTTGGTCCATTTCCTATCCTGGATTTTTCTATCCTCAAGGAAATCATAGATGCTTATCCAATCCTCCATGGCCTTCAATTAGACTTATGGTTGCTAGTCCTAGTCAAGTGCATGACACATGAAGCAGAGAATACAAGTATGATGTTCATCATCACTCCCTCTCAACTAGAGAGTATACCCCCATTCCATCTTGATTGGGGAATAGATCCTTGCTCCTATTTAAGGAGACACCTTTACTTCCTCTCAAATATAGAGGAGATTCCTGACTTCCTTTTAATTGGGAAGTTATAGCCACAAGTTCTTTGGCTTGGCTTCATAAATGTATCAACTATCAGTTATTCATGGAGATAGCTACAAGGTTCCCTTTTTTCCATTTGTATCTCATCATATTGAGCTTCTTCATTCTTAGATATTATGGATCTATTTTCTTCCTTTAATATTGGGATAGGTTTCGGGCCATCAACTTTGCACATCACTTTCCTCTAATCATCATCAATGAAGGCATTATGTTGGACCTTATCGAACCTCAAGCTAGTCATAACTCCCTCATGAAAGTGATCTTTGTTTATGTAGGAACATTAGCACCAAGTTATCTTACATTTCTACCTTTCAATCTCAAGGTGACAATGTGAACACCTTGACTACATGACCTTCCAAGGATTGTAAGAAACAGTTACTTAATTCATATGTTCTTTGAATCAAGCTCATCACCACCAGTTGAACTTACCTCAAATGTTATCATATATTCCTGCAGTATCCTTCTAGGTAGAAAAACAATTATGTTAACCAAATAACCAATATCAAAATATAAATATCAAACTTAAGTTATCATTATGGCCCCTTTCATCAAAATATTTTCACACTTGAGTCCTTTGAGATCAACATCCTTTCATATAATCCATCTCCTCATTATATAAAAATTCTTACATACATTCATTTAAATAAGAGTGTCCATGGATTGAAATTGATTACCAAGCTACAATATCTTCCTTGGAGTTGTCATAATCAACTCCCTTTCTTTCTTCCAAAGACTGTACTTGATTTCATATGCCCCACAATTTTGTGAGAGAGTCTTGATCTCCATTTATTCCAAAGTATGTCAAATTTCTTCTTGCGAGCATCATGCAGGCATATGGAAGACTTACCAAGCACATTCATAACTAACTCATCCTTCATGATTCTTGTAGATATGAACTTTTCTCTAGGTAATAATATGCATACCTTTTTTTTCATATAATCATCTAGCCATCCTTTGAACGATCTTACTTCTTATACCTGTCAAAGATAGGTTTCCTTTTCCAAGAAGAAAAAGAATTTCAATATGATTTCCATATTGTAGCTTGACCATTAGCATTACTTCATCCTTTAGAAATAGTGTTTCCATACTAGATGGAATATATACTAGTCATGATGTTGCTTCCAATAATCTTCCATAATGATGATCCCTCTTGCCAAAATGACTACCTCTAACATGATGTTAGAAAATGCTCGAATGAACAATAATATACAATATAGTCCAATCTTCTCATTCTCATTTAACCAAATGATGTTTCCCAAAGCAAATTAAACAAGTAGATTCTAATCATTCTACTATCATGTGCTTCTATCTAAGGTGCCTTGCTTTTTACAAAAACAAGGCTCTTCTAGAGTAATAATGCATGCTACTCTACTTTCTACTTAATAAAATAAAGACAAAAAATTATAAAGAACCTAATAGAGATGAGACTCCCTTTAATAATAGAGATCCTTGGGATCTTCTTCTTAGGTTCTCTCATTTCCTCAACTATATGAGCTTCACTTCTTTCCTTCCTTTTGTTGTTCACTTTGTTTTTTGGACAATCCCTTTTAAAGTGTTCATACTCATTGCATCCAAAGCATTGAATCTTGGACATGTATGTCTTCTTCTTGGACTTTCCAAACTTCCCTTTCCTAAACTTCTTGGTTCTTGCACTAAAGCTTGAGATCTTTCATCTGATCAGTGTCATCCTTTTCCTTAATCCTCGATTCTTCCAAGATAAATTGAGCCCATAATTCATTGAAGGTTGTAGTATTTTTCTTTGATTTGATGCTCGTTGCAAAACTATGTCCATCATGTGGAAAAGAATTTAATACAAAGATAGTCATCTAAGAGTCTATACCAGTCTCCCCAAGCCCTTCCAACTAGTCTCTTATTTGTAATATCTTCATTAGATAGGTGGCCATGTATTCATCCTTTGATTTCCTTATTCTATATAGTTTACTCCTCAAGGAAACTTTTGGCCTTGTGTACTTATGGAGTACAACTTTACTAACTTGTCATACATAGCCTTTGATGTATTTAAATTAGCAACAAAAGGAACAATTGGTCTTTGTTGGATTCAACCATGATCCTTTGTGCCCTTACTTCTCCCTTCTTGTTCTTTGCTAAATCTTGAGTATTCTCTTTGTCTAGTGCAACTACTTCTCCAAGGATATACTCGATGACTTCATTCTTTGTGAGTGTCAAGTCAATCCTTTTCTTCCATGCTTGGAAGTTTTCAAGACCTCCAAGGAGACTTCAAAGGAGCCCTAGATTGATATCTTCTAGGATGCCTTCAATAATTATGTCTTCAAACAACTTCAAAATAATGAATGATGATCCCAAAACTCCTTGTTGCTTCCTTCTTTGTCAAGTTGAAGTACTTTAAATGAGAACTTTGTTCTTTCTTCAACGAGAGCTTGATGATGGGGTCTTCTTCAATGTAGTATCCATACTTCTAGTTCAATAGGTCTTCTTATTCTTTCCTAGTGTCCTTCTTGCAAATGGTTCCCATTTACAAGCAACCTCTTCTTTTTTCCTTCCTATTGTCTTCTCCTATTCACCTTAGCTTCGATAACATGTTGGAGAATGAAATAGGGTAGTGTTGATGCCCCAAAAATCGTTGTATCAACATTGGGGGATAACCACCCGGTCCGGACCTTAATACAGCTCCTTTTCAGTTTGGGATGGTGGCTCCGACTGGATATAATGGGACCAGTTTCCCAATAATGAGTAGAAAGGGGATGGATGAGTGATTGGTTTTCTAATAAATGATAATGAGTGGATGACTTAATCTAACAGCGAAAATACAAATGACTATTCTATCCCGGGAGGCTTCTATTCTTTTAAGTGCAACGCTTGATGATCTCTGTTCATCAATAGGCATATAGATGACGCTACACAATAAACATAGACATTCATTCACTTAATGATTGCTTTGTTCAAATAGTTGAACAAAGTGATTAACAAAACATTGTTACACTTATCCTTTTATATTACTGATACATGTTGTATAAAGAATGTTGTTTTTAATAGCATTCTTTATAATTTCCACTACTGGATGTTTACAGCATGCTTTTCTTTTATATTACCGATACATGTATGATAAAAGAAAAGCATGTTGTAAACATCCAGTAGTGGAAAGTATAAAGAATGTTGTTAAAAACACACGCATATATCCGATAATAGCAAGAGCGATCAAACAACAATTCACATAAAAAGAATGAACTCAGACATAGATAGTAGTACCATATGAGCTGCAAATCATTCCCAACATCAATCGCTATTTGAATTCCTTCTTCTGACTCAAATACTTTTAAATAAAGGTAGTAGTGCACATCCACATAAAAGCTTCGTTATCAAAATTGGAATAATTGGCCCAGCCTTTATAAAAAAAAAATATGCCTAAAGTACAGTAGTGCAACTTCAGGTTTAAGTCATATACAAAAACTTACGACCCTTTCCAATGCATTGAAAGGGTCTATAAATACTTGACTAAAACTAACTATAAAATTAAAATGCTACTTAATTGGTACAACTTGATCTGGAGTATCTTCCTCATAGCAATCTGGCAGTCGACAGCATGATTCATCACTCTGGTTGTTTGCCTTTCGACCTGAGTTGGCATATTGTTAGCATTGGTTCCACTTCTTGAGGGTGTCTGAGACGAGAATTAAGTTGAGCAGCATAGGTGGCATCTTGTATATAGGGAATGATACACCCGATTGCATCTGTTAGGCACTTGAGGGCGGCTCTCTGGCTGTATGGTTTTACTAGGAACAACCAATAGGTGTCCCAAGTTAAACTGTTAATACCTGCGATCAACCTCCCATTCTTTTCCAGCCCTTGATAACATGACTGCTCCAATGTTTTAGCCAATAGTAATTTACCTGGTGTACATTGAGAGATCATATTAGACAAGTAGAGAGTATCATTAATTAATTCAACCAAATTACTTTTGGTTAATTTGCATCTAGAAACTGCTCTCTCTGCCTTCATTAACTAGGACTGCCATTCCATAAATAGGATCTCTTTATGGGATTCTTAGTTTTTTGGCAAATTGGCTGCCTGTCCCTCACCAGTGTCCTGCCAATCAAGAAAATTGGTAAAAGTCTCATCGGCCTACTCCAAGTTTGTTCTAGCGTCGACTGATTTATCGATTATTGACGTTGTTATGTCACATAGGGGTTCTGCTTGAGCAATTTTCTGACATAATAGTCTTATTTGTGTTACCAATGCTTTGTTAATCTGTAGTGCTTCTGCTCTGAACTCGGCAGGCTGCGGAAAATTCTTGGACTTCTCTATTTGACCTGATAATTAAGCAATTTTCTCATCTTTCGTTTTCACCATATGTTCATTCACTGCTTTCAATTTTGCCAATGCTTCCGACAGCTCTTTCTGCTTTTGAATTGCACTTGAATCAATCCTTTGTTTCTCTTCCTGCAACTGTTTATTCAATTGATTATTTATTTGTTGCTGCGTGGACAATTGTTGTTCGAGTTGTTCTGCTTTCTGCTGTGCCTCCGATAACTGTGCTTGTAGCGAAGCGATTGCTTGGTCCTTTTCTCTTAACAGATTACTCACTTCTGATGCCTTATCCATGGTGGCCGCCGAATAGGCTCCGGCATATTGGGACAATTTTGTTAGGTCATCAGAAGGATCAAACTCCTCTTTCCAAACCACATTGGCTGTCACTGTTTGTTCAGGGAATAGGGAAGGTTGATCAATCCTTCTCCTTTTCCGTTGTCACTTTACTACAGCCCTGTGCTTTGGGTTGTAAAAGACATCCAATGGAGGTATATCCTCCACTTGCAAAATGATCTGATCCGAAGGATCTTTGGGAATTATCTATATTTTTGTAGAAGGGGGTAGGCCGCTGGTTCCACTTGGAACCTCTTTTGATGTTGTATCCTGTGTATCAGCCACTTTGGATGTATCGGCTTCCTTTGATCTTTCAAGATTGCTTATGATTGAATCGAATTGCTGCCATTCCTAGAGCAACTTCGGGTCAATCTGGGCATCGACATTCACGTCCGTGCTGCTCTGCTCCTGCTCTTTCCTCTGTACTTCCTCCTGCTCTTTCCTCTGCACTTCCTCCTGCTCTTTCCTCTGCACTTCCTCCTGTTCTTTCCTCTGGAGTTCCTCCCGCTCTTTTGTTTGGATTTCTCCAGCAATTTCTGATGTAGCAGGAGGTTCATTGGTAAGTTGTTGTTCAGGCTCGCTTGACTGTGTCATCGGGGTCATTGCTAACAGATCTAGAGGCAGAGTTTGCAACCTCTGCTCTCTAAGTCTGTTAAATTCGACTAACCCGTCGTCGTGATATCTCATTCTGGCTAGTGCTTGAACCTGAAATAACGACTCGGCTGAGGAGAACAGGTCATCAAACTCATCATCTTTATGTTCAAATTTAGTGAGTTTTGCCTGTTCAAGTGCATTATAGGCGACTTTGTTTGGGTCAAATCGCCTATTAGGAAGAGTGGCGAGATTCAGTGTATTAATCTTTTCTGCTTCTTTCTCTGCATGTTTATAGTCATGCAGAGCGTAAACACCACACCTTAGAGGAAAAGGAGGCCAAACCTGCTTCTTTTTATTCCTTAGAGTCTGTGTAACTCCTTCGGATGTAAGCTGATATGCTACCTCTCGAGCCAACAGTTTGTCGGGTGTATACAAGGGGAGGACATGAGGCTTGGCATGACTGCCGAAAACTCTTACATATGTGAATTTTTCTTCTCCGAACCATCTCCCTATGGCTGTCAAGTCAATCTCTGCTTGTGAGGAAATCTTAGGAGCAAGTTTGTCAAAAATGGCATAGTGAATGGGTAACATAAATCCATTGCAAACTTGATATAGGTGGTGTTTATAGTGGGCTTTCCATAACTTCTGGTGGTATATATGAATGGGCATGGGGTCCTGTGGAGTCCATCTCCATCCAAGCACAGGAAATTCGGAATTAAAACAGAGGGTATCCAAGATGTAGGCACTATAGTAAAATGGAGGAATGAACTTTCAGTAACACTGGATTTGTTTCTGAATTCAAGAACAGCTGTTGCTAACTTATCAGACAGTATATTCCCCCAATACATTATTTCACTATTGCATGCTGCTTCCATTAAAGGTACCATCTCTATAGTGAAGCTTGAGGAATCATGTAACCCCAAAATCCTACACATCATTACTCTGGCATAACAATAAGGAGAACACAAGGAATCGACAGAGTACTTACCCAAAGACTCATGCTTGTGTTTCGCTGGGTTTTGCCTCCAATCCCGTATAGGTTCTAATTCAATGTCATTTTCATTTCTGAACTTCTCCAGAAATGCTTTGTTGTACTTCTTCTCCGGTGCAGGCAAATGGTACATTTGCCTCAAATCATCGGGTTGAAACGAGCTGAACACTCTCCCGTCGTTGGTGCAAAATGTTCTATTTGTAATTGGGATTTCTTCAATTGCCCATCTTACCACATCTGTATATGGAAGAATTTGCTCTCGGGCTGCTATCCGATGAAGGTTAGAGTCAGCCAAATCCTTTAGAGTAGCATCAGACTTCTGGGTCGGGTCTGCTGTGGCTTGCACTGTTGTTACCTGAGGCTCTTCGACCTCAATCAGATTATAGATGCTCAGCCAAGTAGTTTTACCGAGTCCTAGACATGTGGTGTCCGAGATCAGTCCCTTTTTGCTTGGACTGGGATCGGCAATGTGTTGTCCTGTTACTGCGGAAGTTGAAGCTGTTCCAGTTTTCTTAGATTTCTTCCCCATTTGGCTTGAATTTTGCTGCTTCGGAGGAGCTCTTCATAGGAGATAAAATGAACGTAATGCGGAGAATAGGTGGTGCAAATGAAATATGAACAAGATATATTAATCAATGAATAATGGAGGATTAACTTAAGATGGTCGCGGATACAATCTCTGAAGAGATTTTGGCCTTACTGTTCCATTAAATGGCCGTTTAAACCTGTCAATCCTTTAAATGCTCATCATATCGTTTATTGGCCAAATAACTCATTTAAGCGTGGCTTTGATGTTTTGGCGGTTGAGCGTAAGTGAATCACTATCGGGAAGAGAAAGGCCTTTAATACTAATTAACCATAATATATCCCAGCCTTATCAATCCTTTTTGAAATCTGCGCCTAGCTTTATCGTAATCGGCGATCGGGGGAATGCTTAAGTTGTTATATTGGTGTCCTTTCAGAATCCCTGATCGCCGATAGCGATATTGCCAATTCGCGTCGGGAGTTTTTAAACGAGGGCTTTTAGATGCATGCATGCTACATTCCCCGATCGCCGATAGCGATATCGCATCGGAGCAAAGAGAGGGGTCTTTTGTTATGATCGCTTGCCTTCCCGATATCTAATAGTCATTTTTGCATTGTCACATCCGGGAAAACGAATGGGTCTTTTGTCACGCATCCTTTGTTATTGCGATATGCGATCTTGTGATCGTTTTATCGCAATAATAAAGGATTATTCATTTTTTTATTATAAGACCGATTATGTGATTTATCAAAAAGGTTTATAATGTTTTATTTCTTTTCGAACCTTTTGAATAATGATAAGTTGATACCAGTTTAATCTAAAAGGGACCCATTTCATATTATAGTTTTGAAAATAAAAATTTTATGAAATGGGGGGTTGTTGTACAGCACAACAGGTAGCTATTAGTTCAATTTCTCCTTAACCTTAATATTTTTTTGTGAACTTTATTTATCTTCTTGTGTTTCTTTACTAGGTCTTCTTCATCAAACATTTATCAAGTGCAAAACCAATAAAAACAATGGATACAGAAATTAGGCTCCAAGCCAGGGCAAAACAGCTCCAAGGGGAAACCTATAAAATCTCTTCCCTTCTTATAGTATTCGCTTCAAATGAGAAAACCAAGACCCAAACCTCAAGAACAAGCCTCCTCCAGCACCAAGTCAATCCTTCAAGAAGCCCTTAAATTTAGGTCAAAGTCCAACCAAGTCAACAAGAGTCAAACCCTTCTAGAATTGCACCAAACTCATAATTTTGGCCCCTAGCTTCAATATTTCGAACCTGTAGTAGGTATGCAACTTCAGACCTTTCAGAAACTCAAAATATTCGCACGTGTTAGAGAAAACTAGGGCAAACCTTGACCAAAAACTCAATTTTCCTTCCTTATTGCTTCAACTTCTTTTTTCCTTGCCTTTTTTGACTTACTTCCTGAATTTTGCACCTCAGATCGAACTTCTTGATTCCATATCTAATTGATTGCCAAATGAGGTTGATAAAATTCTACTTATACTCATTTATGGAGGTCGAATAACCCTCTTTGGGTTGACTTGTCTCTAGCAAGGTTGACTTGTGCTAGGACGCTTATTTTGATTATCTTCACTCAAAATAAATTCTTTTACATGGTACATCTTTCCCAAATGGGTCTTATATACATGGCATTGAATCTCTTGACTCGTGACAATAAATATATGCCATGACAAACCCTAGAAGCATGAAGAACATGCTTTACCAGGAAGACCAATCAAAAGAAGCATGAAACCCATGCTTTAAAATAATAATTTGTCTTTCTTATTTTGCTTATTACATAAGATATACATATTTACATGAGTACAATGACAATTATGAAGATGAAAACTAGTTACACTTTCCAATAGGTGGGGACCAACTCAGTTAACTCAAAGCACTCAAGTTTATTTTGCGTGCAATATTGTTTATATGAAAAAAGAGAAAAATAAATATAAATAAAAAGATAAAAATAAAATAAAATGGTGGACCCACCACCTCTTAGCATGCGAACTTGGTGCTACAGGAACTTATAGGCACTACTAAAAGATACAAACAGGCTGCTACAGGATCCTACAGGCACCTATGAGAGATAACGAGATTGCTACGGGATCCTACAAGTTACTACAAGAAGCTGACAAAGTGTTACATGAAGGCAAATTTCGCCCAGAACAACCATCAGATCATTAAGAAGGAAGGAAATATTCAGAGGAAATGTAAGTAAAAATTCATCCTCTCCAACATTTGGAATAAGTATTCCAAAAACACCTTAGTCGTCAAGAAAATGCAATGCAAATTTACAGTTTGAATTCTAGTAAGAAAAGTAGTTGGATTAGCTGAGCATTTGGTTAAGAATATGGTGTGTTGAATAGGGTAGGGGTGCATGTTGTAATTTTTCTTTCCTCAACCTTGAAACAACACTGTTAAATTTTATTTTTTTTCTACAACAACCTCCACTGCACAAGAAGCTACAGGGTCTACAAACTAATGCTACAAGAAAGTCACAGGCCGCTGCATGAAGCTATAGGGTTTGTAAACCAGTGCCATCAAAACCCAAGGAATAGAGGAAAATCATCAGGGAGAGGGTAAGTTCAATTTTTTCTCACCAAAAGAAGAATACCTTGTAATTGCCACAGTTTTAAATTTCAGTAAGGGAGATAAGGGAATTATTGAGTATTTATGTCATAAATATGGTGGGATGGAATAATAGAGTATATTGAGCTGCATTTTGAATTTCTCTTTCCCTTCAACATTATAGAACAAATTGTCCAAACATGTTTCAAGAACCTCCATTCCATAAGAAACCTTATGATCTTGTAGCAGAAAAGAGAAACTCCTTGTTCCACTTTGATAAAAGTTTATTGAAGCCATGGGAGGAGAATTTAGCAGAAGAAGAAGTTGAGATTAAAGCAGAGGAATCAAAGAAATAATAAGAAGAAAAGATATAAAAAAGCATAAATACAAGCTGAGCCAAAGGCCAAGGAAGAAATTGAAGAGCATGCAAGATTCCATCCAGTAGGGGCAGTTACATCCACATCGGTATGGATGTCAGAAATGTCATTAGAGGCATACATGAAGAACAATAAAGCAAGGAGGATGGATAGGTTTCTCAAAGGCTGAGCAACAATTTTATTAGGTGTTGAATAGGACCATCTAACATTTCCTTGCACATAAAGGATATATTAAATCTCTCCTTCTACACTTAATAATGTTTTCTTAGTTTTAATAAGTTCTTAGGAAGGTTTAGAGATAATTGTTTATTATGTGCCTAATATTATTTATTTTTCATAATATTGATAGAATATTGAGTAAATTCTGAAGATCTGGCGATTGAGAAAATCTAGGGATGTGTTCAGTGCAACAGAAGAAGCTAGAACTAGGTGATGGGGCTAGAATGTCAGTCTACAGAATTTGATTTTCCTTTAACTATCCTTAATATATATGGCCCGTGCCAGGGAAGGATACCATTCTGGAATGGAATGATGGAGAACTTGCTTGTGAAGAATAACTTCATGGTGATGGGTGGTGATCTAAACTTCTCTTTAGGAAGAGCGGAAGCCTGGGGTCCAGCCGCAAGAGAGGATCCGCAATCTGAATTTTTCCAGAACCTATTAGCCTCAAATAACCTCATCAAGCTTAAACCGACTTGGAGGAACAGAAGAGTAGGAGAAGCAAGGGTGGCGAAGAGACTAGACCGTTTTTTACTCAATGAGCCTTTATCCACCATGATTCCTTTATTCAGACAATGGGTTGAAGAAGGGGGTCCATCGGATCACTTCCCTATCTACCTTGAGCTCTCCAAAGTTCCCCCTAAACCCCCTGCCCCTTTCAAATTCAACGCCTCCTAGCTTCAAGAAGAATCTTACAATAAATTATTCAAAGAAATTTGGTCACATCCTGACAGAGGATCACAAGAGAATAAAAGATTCTTACTCATGGAAAACCTCAAAAGACTGAAAAAGGCAACAATCTTATGGGCAAAGGACAGAAAATCAAAGCAGACTGAGGAATTATCCAGGATAAATGAGGAACTCCAAAAGCTTGAAAGCATAGAGGCGGATGGCTATGCGACACAAGAATCTAAAGAGAAAATTGTAGCTCTGGAGAAGCACAAGAATCAAATCCTGCTGGCAAAGGAGGAGGAATGGAGACTCAAGAGTAGAGCAATATGGCTCAAAGCAGGGGATGATAACACAAGCTTCTTCCATAACTACGCAAAAGGGAGGAAGAGAGCAAATACCATCTGGCACTTAAAAGACGAAGAAGGAGGGGAGGCTAAGACTTTTGAAGCTCTACCAGCTCTTGGGGTGAATCACTTCCAATCCTTATTCAAAGACAATGGTGAGATCACCATTGCAGAAGTCATTCAAACAGCGCAATGTTTCCATAGATATGTGGAGGAGGAAGAAGCAGACCATCTAATGGACCCTGTTACGAAGGAGGAGGTGGAAAGTGTTATTAAATCTATGGCAAAAGAGAAAAGTCCCGGACCGGATGGTTGGTCAGTAGAGATCTTTCTACATTTTTTTGAGCTGATAGGAGAAGAAATCACAGAAGTCGTAGAGGAGTCAAGAAGGAAGGGAAAAATTTGCAGTCCTTTCAATGCAACTTTTATTGCTCTCATTCCTAAAAAGGAAGCCCCGGAATCTTTTGAGGATTTCAGACCTATCTCTTTATGCAATAGTATTTATAAAATAATTGCAAAAGTGATAGCTCTCAGGATCAAACCAATCCTTTCAAGGCACATCTCACCTGAACAATTTGGGTTCTTGAACGGAGGGCAAATACATGAAGCAATTGGTGTGGCTCAGGAGGTTCTACACAGTGTAAAGGTGAAAAATAAGAAGGGTGCAGTAATCAAAATAGACTTATCAAAAGCATATGATAGGATAAACTGGACATATATTTGCATGCTCTTAACGCATCTTGGATTCAAAGTGGACTTTATCAGATGGATCATGGGGTGTATCACAGATGTCAGTTATGCAATCCTCATAAACGGTGCTGCCACCCCCTTCTTTAAAGGACAGAGAGGGCTGAGGCAAGGATGCCCCCTGTCCCCTTTGTTATTTCTCTTAGTTGCTGAAGGCTTAAGCCAGCTGATTCAAAAATCCAAAAGGGAAGGTAAGGTAAAAGGTATAGAGGCAGCAGTAAATTTGTTCATATCTCACCTCCTCTTTGTAGATGATATTTTGGTTTTTACAAATGGTTCCTCTAATGAACTTAAGGAGTTAAAAAACATCTTTGAACTCTTTCTGAAAGCTACTGGAATGCAGATTAACCCCAGGAAATCCCAGATCATAGAGGAAGGCCTAACCAGACAAGAAAAAGAGCAGCTCAGCTCTTACTTTCCTTATGAAATGTGTAACATGGACTCTCCGTTTAAGTATTTAGGCTTCTGGTTGAAGCCAAATGCTTACAGGAAAGAGGACTGGTCTTGGCTAATTGCAAAGATTGAAGCAAGAATCAACCACTGGAGCTTCAAATGGCTATCCAGAGCAGGGAGATTGACACTAATAAAATCTGTGCTACTAGCCATACCAGTTTACTAGGCAGCTTTAACATGGGTCCCAAAAGGAGTATTGGAGAAAATAAGGAGAATTTGCAGCAGATTTTTATGGGCAGGATCAAAAGAAAATATGGTTCTCCCTTGGGTTGCGTGGGAGAAAGTGGCGAGGCCTAAAGACTGGGGAGGTTGGGGGATAAAAAGCCTGCCTGACTTCAGACTCTCACTGGCAGCCAAATCAGGGTGGCGACTTATTAAGATGGAAAACCTATGGACAAGAACGGTTAAAAGAAAATATATTGACCCAACTCCTTTAGAAGAATGGATCAGGAACCCAGTCAAGATCCATAAGAACGTTTCTGCAATTTGGAAAGCAATAGTGGAGTCCTTTAAGGTGATTGAGCAAGGTCTTGCATGGAAGATTGGGAATGGTGAAAAGGTTAAGATCGGGAAGGATCCCTGGGTAGGATGCAATGGAACCTATGCCCTCACCCCTGGCCTAGTACAGCATTTAGAAGAAAAAGGTCTTCTCTTCCTAAGCCAAGTGGAGAAACCGGGTTTTTCAACCATCTGGGGACAAGCATGGAAGAATGGAGAAGACTTGGAGTTAGAGCAAAGATGGTGGAACGAATGGAGAGCTTTTATCCAGGAACTCTCTAGATCCAATGTTAGGCTGAGCGACAGACAGGATGAGTTAATATGGGCACATGCAGACTCGGGGGATTATGCACCAAAGAGTGGCTACAAATTCCTCATGTCCAGGAAAGGATGGGGAGATCCGGAGTGGTGGTCGAAACAGCTATGGAAACTCAAAAGCCCTCCAAAGTCAAAAATCCTTTTCTGGTGCATTTTAAAAAGTAAAATTCCAACTTGGGACATTCTGCAGACCAGATTTATGTACGGGCCTGGGAGATGCACCTTATGCAAATCAGAAGCTGAATCCATAAATCATCTCTTTCTTAAGTGCCCAGAAACTCTTAAGATATGGGGCGAGGCCAGAAATATTCTGAACAAAAAGCTTGAATGGGAAGGCGACAATATGCAAGAAGCATGGAAGAAGTGGTGGCACTCACATCCAAATGGGAACTTGCGCAACCTTCCTTTAATCATCAGCTGGGGAGTATGGATAGCCAGGAACAGGAGCATCTTCCAGGACAAAGAAACCCCAGTGACTATCTCAGCAACCCAGAGCATTGCCATCTTTTCCAGTATCCCTGAACCTAAGGAAACCCACTCCCAAAGAAGCGCTCCAGAAGTGCAGATAGCAGAGGGAATCCCTTGGGATTTCTTCGACGATGCATCTCAAAACAATATAGCAGGAGCAGGATTAGTCATTCAGGACAACCCAACTCACATCCTAAAAGCTTCTGTGGGCTTAGGAACGAGTTCAAACAACTATTCAGAATTGCTCGCCCTAAAACTCCTTATATGCTGGCTTATTCAAAGGCACACCCTCACAATTCAGATTTTTGGAGACTCCCAAAATGTGATCAGATGGGTAAACGGTCAAAGTACATGCAGCAATCAAGTCTTAAAACAAATCCTGGGAGAAATTCAGAGACTAAAATCATATTTTAACAGTTTTTTTCTATGTCACGTTTTCAGGGAAAGGAATGATACAGCGGACAAGCTTTCTAAAGACGGTCTACAGCAGAATTTGGGCAGCTGGAAAATCGTAGAAGACAACCATGGCCAAATCAGAAGGACCGATCAGCCTCCTCATAATCAATTTTTCTGAACTCCTGGCAGCACTTTTTTGTGTTCATTTCATATCAAAAAACTTTTCTTTCATATGCAAATTCTAAGACTCTTTCAGCTACGGTAGTATGGCATTTTATAAAACTCATATGTACAGGTAACGGGTTGTTTTCCTCTCTGTTGAGGAGACCCGGTTTATGCTGGTTCATCTTTTTTGAACAGCCCATAGTTTTTGTTCAAGTTTCCTAGCTTAAAGGAACTCATTTCCGGCCAAATCAAGAACAGAAGAAGAATTAGGGACAGTTCTGCTTATTAAAGGAAACTGGTCTCAGACAAAAGGCAGCAAATTTTGTAAATCAGTCATAATAGTCACACAGGATGATCAGTGATGCGTAAGCATGTGCAATGTAAACTTTTTATAGTCTTAATAAAAAGTTTCGTTTTTTCCTTTGGAAAAAAAACATAAGAAGCTAGAACTCATTATTTAATGAAGATTCCTACTATTGGGAACCAGATCCACTTTTTGAGGGATTTTAGAGGGGGAAGTTGCCTCCTTACAAGGAGGTTGCTTCCCCATCAATTCGTATAAGTACCAATTTGAATTAGCCTCTAGGGGTATGGATTTTTTAGTCTTCTTGTGAAGAAAACTTGTTATTTAGCAGTTCTACTTTCATTTCCAACAGGGATGTACTTAAATTTATTCTAATAATGAAGTTTGGTTTCATTTTAAGCTTCTAAGGCTTGGTTTCCTTCATGGGACTCTAAGTATCCTTGGGCTTGGCCATCCTAGGAGCCTCAGAACCCTATTGTATGATTTATTTATCTTCTTTGCATTTTTTGTTCACTTGAATCTCTTATTCTTGAATTTCCTATTTCTGCATTTAATATTCATGCTTCAATTGTTATAAGTTAGACTGGTTAAATTATTGAATTAAGTTGTTTTGCAGGGTGATTTATACAAGTACAAGTATGATTCATCCTTAGAATAGATCTACAAATTCACTTTCACCATTGAGTTATTTGGATTGCTTTACTAGTTCGCAATTCTGGAATTTTTGGTTTTAGTACTAATTTTTTTTAATGTTAGCAAATGTTAATGAGCTTCTTTCGAGTTTATATCACTTGGATTAAACTCTAAAAGCATCCAACTTAAAAACAAAATTTACCCCAAAACATTTGCACTTGATTAACTTAGGCATTTGGGTACTAAGGTCAATTTTAGTTCATTGTTCTGAAATTTTTGGTTTTAGTAAAAAAAATTGTTGAATTTTATCACGTGTTAATGAACTTCTTTCAAGTTGATTACACTTGGATTGAAGCATGAAATCATTTACATTAATTAAAATAAATACCCCACATCTTCTGCATGTGATCAGATTGGGTATTTAACAAGTTAACTGAGGGAATAGGGATCCTGTAGCAATCTTGTAGTAGCACACAGGTTTCTTCAAATCGATTCCAAAATTACCTCCAAATCTTGTTTCTCGTTCATCATCACTCCACAACATCGTTTAAGCCTTGAATATGGATTTGAGAAGACCAGAGACCCCCTTAGGAACTTTGCTTTCATAGTCGTAGTTTCATTCTACAACTAGGTTATGTTGTTTATGTTATGAGTTAAATAGAATGAAAGTGATTTACCTTCAACATTCTTAAGCATTTGATTTTCTTCTTGCAAGTTGAATATAATTTTCTTTTCCTTTCCTACAATAGAATAGGTCTATTTTCTGCAAAATAGATTAGGCATACTTTCCTGTAATTTCCTTTCTGCAAAATGGATTAGGTTTACTTTTCTGACATTTCTTTTCTGCAAAATAGATTAGGTTACTCTTTTGTCATTTACTTTCATGCAATTAGACTAAGGTTTCTTTCTTGCCAATAAATAAGCTATGTTTCATTCATTGCTTTCCTTACACAATTAAGATATGCTTAGAACATAGTGGTCTATGTTCATCTTCATTCACTTCATTGCATTAGATCATCAAAACAAGGACACATTGCATGTTGCCCACATAGTTTCGACGCCTCTTAGGTTTGTACGAACTCTGGATTGATAATTAAAGTTGGTCTCCTTGGGAGTTGCAACATTCGTGTTGTAATATCAGGGTTGATCATGCAAACTTAATTCTCTCCCCTTTCTTCTGAAATCTTTTGTGCATAAATTGGCATATCTCATGGATGCCAACCAACTAAAAAGAGTCCTTCTGGGTCAAACCCTTGGATGTATTCAACTTCAATTAAATTAAAATATTTTAATATTACAAAAAATTCTGCAAAATGGTTAGAATTTATTGTTGCAATATCCCCTACAGTAAAAGGGAGTGTAATACATTGTCTTTTTCTTATCAAATAAAATCAGCCAAGAGTGGTATTTTTGCACACTTCAGCAACAAAGTGCTTGTAATGCCCCTACGTGATCCTATTATCTTACATTGCATTAATAACCTACCAACTGAATGATTGTTTTCTATGCTTGATTATGATGAGTATTATTAGTGCATGTATAAGGTATGTGTATGCTAATACCCACACCTCGCTCAAATACACTAGTATCTTGTAGCTTATTATGCTAGACAATTAATTAATAGTTAAGCTTCATTAGCAAATAAGCTATGATTAACCTTAAGCATAACTAATGATCAATCTTGTGGTTATCCTTAAGCTTGATCGGTGGTTACTTAACCCTTAATCTTTACTTATAATTAATAATCTATATTTAAACATGATTATTTAATATTAAATTGATTGGATTATTGTGAATCCATAAGGTTGAATATAGATTTTTATTCTTTTTATTTACTAATTTACTATTTATTTATTCTCGAACCTCACAAAGTTGTTCCCTTGAATTAATTTGAGGATAAGGAAGAGTGGTAGAGGCTCGAGGAGAGGCATGGGGGTGGTGTGGGGGGGAATTAATGACATTTATTTCGGAGGAAGTGGGTGGCATTTATTTCAAAAGGAGTGGTTGGCATTCATGGCCAAGGGAGGCATAAGTGCGGGGGAGTGGGGAGGTCAAAGTGGATCATTATTTTGTTTTTTTGGTTTTGGGTCATGCAGAAAGAAAGGGAAAGAGGGGGAACCAAGAGGAGGGAGGAGAAACTAGGAGGGGGAAACTGAGACTTAGATGGTGGAGTTTGTAGTTGGGAGGGTGTTGGATTAGTTTCAAACACACTACAACTACAATTGGACTTGGGCTTGGAGGGCTAGGGAACTTATGGAGGTTCCCTAGGATAGGAAGTCAAATGGATTACCTAGTTGGCAGGGTGGCATATTTAAATAGGTGGTTCTAGCAGGAATGCCACAACCAAGTCACTATAACCAAGTATTCTTCTTATGGTTTAAATTATGTAAATTCCTGTATATCAAATCTATTACATTTTTTTTATATGTGTTATTGCAAAAAAAAATGTTGTAAATATGTTATTTTTTTGCCATGAAATTATGTGGAAATTTTATTTTTGGTTGGAGGGCCCCAGGATGGGTCCTTATAGTGTTTTTCAAGAACAAACTTAAGGAGTAGTAATTTTTTTCCTTGATATCCATATATTATGGTGACAATATCATCCTCACTCCCTATATATTCCTTTTCCTATCAGAAAATGCGTTGCTTCATCAAACACTATTTTAGGCTCTTGCCCTGTTAGCATATGGTTGAACCTATAGATGAAATGATCTTGGACTAAATGAAATGGGGATTTGTGCTTCTACAAGATAGGATACCAAAACTGAGTTGGTTCTATTGCAGGGTAATTGGTGGAATATGTTGCAGGCCATCACATTTAATTTTTGGGTTTTTTAGAAGTTAACCAACTGATACGAAATTTTGTTGGAAATAAATTCCACCCAATCAAACAAAGTGTCTCTTTTGAAAGAAAAATACAAAACATATAGTACTGACCTAAGCACCATTAAAGTTTACTCAAACCCCATAACTTGAGCAAATAACTAAGAAAAATCTCTATACAACTCACCAAAAATAGTGATTTCTCTAGAAGAAAGACTAGATGAGATGGGTGTGGAGGGCAATATAAATTCTTGTAGAGTATTCATTTTGTCACCTTGTGAGTGCATGAAATAATTAGATTTAACAAGATTGAGCTTCTTATTAGGCTTGGACAAATTTAAATTTCTTCTAAAAATATTTGGAGTCAGAAGCATTGGATTCTTCTCTGAACTGAGCTTGATAGTACTAGTATTAAAATCAAACTATATTGCACAATAATGCACTTTTCCTTTGAAGTCGAAAACTTCCACGACACGTGGCATTCAACAACCCTGTGTTCTAGATTCTATTTATTTATATTTCTTTTGGAGGCAAGTTTAAGTACTATTGGTATGTAATAGACTAGTGGAAACTTGTGTCTTATCTAGCTAATGAGTTGGTTGTGTCTCCACAAATTGACTCATTCCTTATTTTAGTTTACATATTTCTCATTAGTTTAGTGTGTTTGGAAATGTGCAATGGGTAAATGATGCCTTAACTTTTAAATCCTAGAGTTACAATAGTCTTAAATAAGATATCACATTTTCATGTACCACCTTAATTGGCCCATGTGAGAGTGATAATAGAAATTGATAACTTATAACGAGTCTTGAAGAGATGCGACATAAAACAATATCAAGGTGATAAGTTAAGAAATCTCCATAATGCAATGGTAGGACGTGACACATAGTTAATTCACATAACACGATATCAAGGTGCAACTGGATATGATTCACGCAATACAATATCAAGCATGTTTTTCCACCTCAAGGATCAAAATTCCTTAAATGAGGTTTCAATTAGCCTCCAAAGGAGAAAATGACTCATTTTCACTAAGTATGGAACGAACAGAAAAGTTTATGGCATGTTGTGTAGAAACATGAGTCTGCGGAAAAATGTTTGATGGGAGCATTGAATGTGCGAGAATAATGGATATGTGAAAGGATTCTATGTGTGGGAGAATTAAAGTGTGAGAGCCTACATGTGCAAAAGAATGGTTGAAGAATTGTTCCACGCACAAAGAAAATTGACTTTAAGTAAATGTGGAAACCATAGTGTGGGTGCAAAGATATGTAGAGTGCAAAGTGTGAGTTTACACACGTTTCACTTGAAAAATGACTAAGTCAAGAAAGTTTTTGGGGGTGGGAAAAATACAATAGGAGTTAAAAAATACATCAACAATGACCCTTAGAGTGACCCACAAGCGTATTAGGGAGAATATTTATGGTATTCTGCTTAGTTCATTGACCACCACATTCTCCTTTCCTTGATGTACAAAATCCCAAAATCATACTCACTCATGCACTCAACCCATCGCCCATGTCTAACATTCAAATACCTTTGAGTGAAGAGATGGCTTAGGCTCTCCTGATCAGTCTTTAACTTGAAGCTTCTCCCGATAAGGTAATTCCTCCAAAGTTTCAAAGTTAGCATCATTGTTGCTAATTCCAGGTCATGGGTAGCATATAGCTCTTCATGTTTCTTCAATTTCCTAGATTCCTACACTATTACTCCCCCTTATTGCATTAACACCACTCCTAATGCTTGCTTGGAAGCATCAGTGCAAATTGTGAAGTACTTCTCCATGTCTAGCGCTCGAAGGATCAGAGCATTAGTTAGTAATATCTTCATCTCAACTAATGTAGTGTTGCATTCATCTATAAATTAATAATTAACTCACTTGTGTTGTAATGTGGTGATGGGTTTCAAAATATTTGCAAACCCTTCCATGGATATCTAATAATGACCTACTAGCTCAATGAAGTTATGCACCTCAAGCATTTTCGGCACCAAATTGTCCATTATGGCCTTCACCTTTTTCGGCTTCACTAAAATCCCTTCTCTTGAAATTATGTGGTCGAGATAATGAATATCCTTTTGAAAGAAATAAATTTTGACAGTTTTCCATACAACTCATTTTTCCTTAAGCAAGTCAACATGATCCTTAAGTGCTCTTCATGTTCCTTTTCATTCTTGGAATACACAAGAATATCATCCAGCAATACTTGCACAAAGTGGTTCATATACTTTCAAAACACACCATTCATGAGGCTCATGAACACTATTGGTGCACTAGTCAAGACAAACGACACTATTATGAACTCATAATGCCCAAACTAAGTTTGAAATGTAGTTTTTGGGATGTAACCTCCCTTAATCCTTAACTAGTGATATCTAGATGGCAAACCAATTTCAAGAAAACAATTGTCCCCTTCATTTGATCAAAGATATCATTTATTCAAGGTATTAGATACCTATTCATTATCGTGACTCGATTCAAGTCACTATAATCTATGCACAATATTCTTCTTGGAAATAGTCATCAGCGCACCCTAAGGTGAAGCACTAGGTCTAATCACCACTACAAATGCACTCAATTTTCAATGGCCTTTTTTTGTTCATTCAAACAGGGTTTATACGTCGTAAGTTACGAAAAATCCATATTCCAATAAACGACAGATGCTATACATCGAAATTTCAATGCAAACCGTCGTCGAAACATTGGTCATTGAAGCCAGACATTTTCATCAAAATCCCTTTCCATAATCATCATAAATTCGATAAAGATAACGCCAGTCTAGCAACACCTAGCCCAAGGCCATTGTTTTAAAAAACTACACATCTCCGTTGAATGACCGAGGGCAAGTGGGGTTGGTCTCCAAATTATATGTCAGCGAAACCATTGTCGAAACACCGATAAAAACGTCGCAAGACCTGCGCAGTATCATTGGATGACCAACCGAAGTTCAAGTCGGTCTACCGACAACATGTTTTTCTTTCGATAAATTTTCCATAGTGGCGACGTATTGTGTTGTAGGAACTGACATCGAAATACCGGTGCAGTAGCCAATTTTAGAAAATATAAATGAAAATAATAATGACTTTATTTTGATTACAAAATTTTAATCGACTATATATATATATATAATACTAAAATTATCTATTTTTCATTTTTTAAATATGAAATCCCCCTTTTCAAAACTTCACAATACGTGTGCTTTCAGGGTTTTGACCCATTTTAGAAATATATAAATATATAACCATGTTTAAAAAGAGGTGGAGGACATGCCCGCCTAACAACAACAAAAACCAAAACTGATTTATGAAAACCAAAAACAGCGAAGTAGGAGAACCCTGTAGTGGTTTTGAAAATGTGGAGGGAGGTTTCGCTTTTGATCTCAACTATTGATCTTTCGTAGTGGTGGTTTTTGTCAAACCATTTAACGTGAACCCCCCCCCGCCTTATGTTAAACTTCGATGAGCATGGGGTCCCGTATACCATAGATTTGGCTTACTATTAGGCATTGACTAATATGAGTCGTCGATCGCTCTAATATTTGAAAGAAGGATAAGCAATGGTCTATGTATGATTGCACTCCATGTATAACCAGCCTCTTGCACCTAACCACTTCTCAATATTCCTCAAATCTAGAAAGTGTGCTTTGTGTGTTATTCACCTTAATAACTCTCAATTTTTCTGCATTCAATCCCAAACTTGAACCAACTTGTTTCCAAAAGTTTAATGAGTTAAGTCACAATAGAGATATATAACAACATGGTTACCCTGATGATGAGTTTGTGTAGCCTCAAAAGTCCTGAAATGTTGGCTACAACAGTTTAGGAAAAGTTTTTATAAAAATTGAAAACTAAAAATTTTCCCCAAACTAGATATCTCAGTGTCATGACTTAGCACTCTGAGACCTGGAACCTCTGGATCCAGCAAAATGATAATCGACTTGTAACCTGATTGAAAATTTAAATCATATGTGATCAAAGACAAGCAACTAATGGTCATAATAAATCAATAATATAAGGACCCTCCTAGCTTGAAATATTGTCCCATCATTCTACAGATGATTACTTCATATCCACTAGTGTCATAGCATCATCACCAAGGCTGATCTGGAGGGTAGTACACATGCTTGGCATGCACTCTCCCTCTCCAGGAATGTCAATCTTTGTACTGACAACGGTTCTTCACTAAAAATGTAATGTTCACTCAAACTCACAGGAGGGTCACAACGCTGAATCGATTGGTCAAGCATGCATGTTTTTCCCTTCAAGATTATAGCAATGTGAGGACCACCATTACAGCCATTGTCATCAAGGCTGATATGGAGGGTAGTACATATGCTCAACATGTACCCTCCCTCTCCAAGTAGGTCGATCTTTGTATAGACAAAGGTTTTTTGCTGAAAATTTAATATTTGCTCGAGCTCACAGGAGGGTCGCAACGTTGGGAAATTCATTGCAATTGAAGGCTTAATTTATTTCTCAACCATGGAAAATTTTCCCTTCAAGATTATAGCCATGCGAGGACTTCATTGCTCCAATTTAAATTCTCTCCTTAGATCACAGGGATTTCATCGATTAGATAAATATGTCTTTTTTACTTATTCAAAGCTCTGAAGAGTGGATAATTTAGTGCCTTCCCCATAAATCTCTTCTCTCTCAGTCTCCCCTGTATCCATCTCCTGCATTATTGAAAATGGAAACAAGAAAATCCTGATTTAATTTTCCCTTGAATTAAATTACGAGAAAATTGTAATTGCACATCACAAAACAACAAGAATGAGTTAACTAAGTTAGTTTCACTAGTTGGCTAAGTTAATTCAAGTTGAGGGCCTAACTTGAGTCATGTTGAGTGGTTCCTAAATTTTAGGAGCCTAAGTTGAGTTTAATTTGAGTTGTAATAATTTAATTCAATTAAATTGAGTTAAAGTCAGTTAAACTAGTTCCAACTATTGGAGGAACTACTAGGAGGTCTAGTAGTGAGGTGCAACTTTAGTGTTCAACCAATTAACTGATAAATCAACAATAATTAACTCATGCATGCATGAAATATGAGTTACCCGGTTGAGATTGGAATTCAAGGGCAATGTACTATTAGTTGTAGACAATTCCAAATTGTACAAGTGGTGCATGCAGTCAGAGAAGGACCTATAGGGATTGCACAATTCTAATTGGGAATTTCCCTAATTAATAGGGGGCTAATTCCTTAAGGAACAACACAATGAAATAGGGACTTGGGTAGGCTTGGATTTGGTTAAGTATTGACCAAAGCTTGTCTAGGAAGCAGTGAGATAGATTATACTTATGCAAAGATTGTTCAGGCTTGAATAAGCATTGTATTCCTTCTATATTTAACTAATGCAATACAAATAGGAAGGGGTTTTGAGCAGTTACTTTCCCCTTAGATAAATATCTAAGCACATGTGATTAAATCTAGTCTCATGTTTATGTTATGATTTCTTGATCGTTTAATTATTTCCGCTGATGAGTAGAATATATTCAAGTATTTTGTTTTAGCAAATTACATAAGCAGTTTGAATCTACAAGGAATTTCTACATGTGTAGTCCTCCTCCCTTTGCAATCTTTGTTTGTCAATTTTCCCCTCCCCTCTATTTGCAATTGCAGCCACACTCCTTTTTTTCTCCAGAAGCCCATGCTCCTTAACCCAATGCAACAAGACACATGGATTGTTTCGACTCTGCCCCTACAACACTAGGAGGTTCCAATATCTGTCGAATCTTATCCTCACCCTCTAGTTTCCCAACAGGAAAAAAATGATGATGTCCATTATCATATCCAACAACTTTATTACTCAATTCATTTCCACATGGATGAACTCGAGCAACTCAAAACACATATATAATAGCTAGAATATGAGAATGAAGCATTACGCTACCAAATTGTTGATCTCCAAGCTCAACAGAATCAGGAAGACCCCTAGTGGCAGTTTTGGAGCCACATTAAACATGTCAATTGAACCCTCTTCTTGAGGAATGATTGATTTTTGTAAAGATTGTCTTTTTGGAGGTACTAGGACCAGAATGAAAATGTTGTCACACGTATGGAAGTTGTTTTTGATATAAATGTAAATCTAGTCAGTATGTTTTATGTGAACAATTTTTTGGGGAATTCTGATCTATTTGACATATGTAAACACTCATTTTATTTAATAAAAATATGATGGTTTTATTTTTATTTTTTGAAAAAAAATATACCTCTCAGATTGTATGTTTACAATAGGTTTTTAGAAGAAAGTCTTAGGTGTCTATCCATATTCTTTCTTGTTGAATTCTCGTTGGGTTTTTTTTCTGCTACAGACCAACGCAGACTTAATATCAACCTAATCATCTCTGCCAAAAGAAAAAAAAGAAAAAAATCAAATATATAATATAAGAACCAAAAAGGATATGAACAATTTTATATTCATAACAAAAACATTTCCAAAACAAGTGTTACATAGTAGCTAGTCCCTACCGCTTAGTTTAAATATAGCTAAATTAAAATAAAAAACAATTAAAAACATAAATATTCCATGAATAGTTTATATTAAAAATGTAGTTGTTATTTCTCAGATCCACAATCGTATCCATACAAACAAGCAAAGGCACTTTGCAAATACATAGAAGAAATGACATGGCACAAAAAACAATTTGACTGGGACATGGATAATCGTTACTAGCAAGTAAAAACAATGTTCAATAGTTCTAAAGATGTATCAATCTACGAGTTGATTAATTTCTACTTGTCACTTTAATTTTCTCATTACATGTGGAAATTTGGTGGCACCATATCAACAATGAATTTTGATGTATTATTTAAAGAGAAATGAACTTGTTGGAGGGGCTAGTCAACTTAGTCGACTAGCCCAGTCGAGTCGGGAATCTGCATTCAAAAGTCGGTCGATTCTCTAGTCAATCAAGAGTTTAAGTTGAATACATTAAGTAAGTCGACTAGTCCAGTCAAGTTAGGAATCTGCATTGTAAAGTCAGTGGATTCTCTAGTAAGTCCAGAGTCTAAGTTAGATAGGTTAAGTCGGTTCTAACAGTTAAATTGTTCTGACCATCTCAACTAAGTATATATATGATAATGGATGTATCAATGTAATGGTTCCAATTGGATTCTCAAGAGATCATAATATTATATATTATTTTTCCAGTTCTCTGCTACTTTGTGTATCTTCCTTTATTCTTATGTTGCATGTGTTCATGTGAGTTCTTTTGTCATTTCTACTAGCAACCAATGCGCACTGTCTGCTAGACTACAAGCCCAATGTACAGAAAGAGATAGAGGGGATGTTAGAAACTGGTATCATATACCCTATTCGCAAGTCATAATGGGAAATTCCAATGGTTGTGCAACTAAAAAAGCACGACCCTACTAGATTGAGAATATGTGTCGATTTTCGTGGGCTTAAAAAATTGATAATAACTGATCCATTCCTGACTCCTTTTGTCGATGAAATAATAAACAAATTAGGAAAACTTGACTCAAACATGAGATTAATGAGGAGAGAGAAAACGCTTTTGATTATGTCATAGGTAATAATAATAGACAACATGAAAGCATAGAAATTGGGTGGATAGGTCCAATCAATGCATGCGACACAATCCCAGGGTCACATCGCAATTAGAACCACATCACACATCAATTCAAATTATAACGAAATCAACAACTAACTTTTCAGAAGCAAGGCAATCATGTGGTTTGCACAAACCGAATGGTATGGAAAAATTAAATTAACATCCGAAGAGATGTTTGAGGAAGGAGGAAGTGGATAGAAAATACGACATAATTATTTTGATTCCTATTAACTCAAGTGAACTTTTAGACTTGCCAATTAATCTTACAGAAGTTTCCCCAAGTTTCCCCAAATTTTCCTCATAAAGGAGAGAAAATCTCAAAAACCACCAGTGATGTTAATTCTTGGTTTCAAGAAATTACCAGAGGAATGACTACCAAGAGTTCTAAAGGATTAATAATTAATCAAGTTCAAAATTCAACGACCAAATAGGTATGAATTATTGTTGCATTGTGTCCCACCCTTGCAGGGAGGCCCTTCGACATGAAGCTCTTTATGTTGGAAGCAATTGGACAACTGGTCAAGTTGGGTAAAGTTTATAACTAGGTAGAGCAAGTCGCTAGCATGCTCCAAAATAACTGTTATGAATGCTAGAATTTTGGTAAATGCCATTCAGTTTCCCTCCTTTTTTATTTGGTTAACAGCGAAAGAAGTCTTACCAACTGGGGAAACATACTTTAACAAGAGGTTAGTTCCTTTAATGATTAATTTAAAAAATTTCTCTCATAGTTGGTCGGGAAACCTGAGTTACTAAGCCCCCCATAATTTTTTCAACATTGGTTGTTAAATATAAAACAATTTCTAATAGGTGGAGGATATTGCAACACATCTGAAGAATGTTACCTCATTCATTTCACATTCAACTGTGCCTCAATGATACCAAGGTCTGGTATGTCGATTATTTGGATTAGACACCCCAGTGCTACTATATTAGCACATAGTCAACGAGACATTCACAGAACTGAGTTGACAGGGTAACACAATTTTTAAAATTCCACCTCAGGTTTGGGAAGCACCACCAGACATGCTTTTACCCCTCTAAGATTATGATCATGAAGATGAAATGGAAACAGAACCATATATTAGGTTGTTTAAAGTTGATCTCTCAGTATCTATTACAGATTCTTCTAAGAAGACTCCACTAAAAGAGAAATGAAGTCTTACTCTGACTCACACATTAACTTCTTCTATAAACTGGCAAGACATCTGGCAGGCATCCGACTGGATGACCCACATCAGCAGCAGAAGCTAGATTCAATTTCCTAAGAAGTTCTTGAGAGCACACAAGCAAAGGGTAAGTCGACCAAGAAGCCTAGGAAGTTGTAGCAAATCCTATCTTCATCCATAAGACCAAATATTTTGCAGTCCTTAGCTCGGGCTAAAGAAATATTTATTAAAACTATTACGCAGAAGATGATGGCGGAACAACATACAAAGGAGGGTCCATAGTTAACCCCAACCAAAATCAGTTTAAATGGAAATTCAACACCAACGCAAGAGAAATCTCAGGTAGTTGAACCTAGCAAGCAAAAGGATCAGACTCCTGACATTGAATTGACCGTCGATTCACCTCCTATGTCTCTCACAACAATCTTAGAAGAAAGGAGAAACAAGATAATACTCCAACTAATCAGGATGATACACAATAGGTGATCCGAAATTATGCAAGAACGCAAAAAAATACAGAAATACCCATATACACAGAGATGCAGCATAAATAAAACTTCTTTTGAATAATATCAAAGAACTGAAATATGCTTACATATAGAAATAAAAATAAACTAGCTCGAGCGATGGTAGCTTATCTCTGAGAAGAGATGTGGTGGCTACATGCCTCTAAACTATGTTACAATGAGGCTCAAAGGCCCACTTGTTATTGAGAAACAATGGAAAACCCTAAACATCCAAAAACCTAACCCTAGGAGATGAAGCACCAGAACTATGGGCCCTGTTTGTGTAAATTGGTACATCAATTGCTCGAGGTTGTAACTTTGGCATAGGATCTTCTTTTGGCTATCATAATACCTTGTTTTGAAGATTTCGAAGAGGAGGCCAAAATAAAATAGGAAAATTAGATTGGGACTTTTCTTGTCTCTCTATTTCCCTAAAAACGTCTTTTAGTCCCTCAAAATGGCTCCAGAAGTTTAGGACCCGAAAAACTGCCAAAAATAGTAAGTTGTACTACAATTAAGGAAACTGAAAAGAAGCAATGACGGGGGTCCAAGTTGAATATGCGGGTGGCCACAAATATCCACTTGGATCAGTCCTCCCCCCTTAGGAAGCAATGGTCCCCAATGCGTTGAGTGCCTCCATGAGATGGGAAACTTCTGCTGAAATTGGTCTCTGGTGAGCCACTTGCCTTAATGCAGGAGTTGGCCAACTTTGTAAACCTGATAAAGTTGGATCTTCTACTAGCGATTGTTCTTGATCTGCGTGTCCATGATTTGATCAATTGTGGTATGTTCCATGTAGTCTGGGTTTAACTATGTTGGTTTGAGTTGTTCTACAATTTCTTATGTGTCTAGTAATGGTGGAAAGTATGGTCGAAGGCGGTCCACATTGAACACTGGGTGCAAGCCAAGGAATGATGGAATGTTGAGCTCAAAACAATTGTCCCCTACAACCTTAATGATGGTATAAGGCCCATATTGGAGTAGGCAAAGCTTGTGGTGGGGCCCAGCGAGGCGCTCCTTCTGCAAATGTAACCAAATTTTATCGCCCCCCTGGAACTTGTGTGGCACTTGATTTTGATCATGACGATGCTTGTACTTAGCATTGGCTCTGTCCAAAATGTCATGGACCTGCTGGCGGATGTGCTCAATGTGCTCAATGAAGTTGTTAGCCCTATCAGCTTCAGACTGGACATGAGCTGAATATGCCTCAGTAGTTGCAAATGCCAATGGCCACATCAATGGGACATAGTGGTTGGAATCCAAACCCCTCCTGAAAGGGGTTGCGGCCAGTTGAGCTATGGATAACTCTGTTGTAGATGTGTTGGACTTATAGGAGGCTTTCATCCCATGTGCATGCATGCTTCGAGTTGTACATATGCAGAATGTGTATGATCATCCTATTGATGACAACTGTTTTCCCATCAATTTGGGGGTGGAAAGTCATGGACTTAGTGAGCTTGGTATCCAACATCGACCAAAGACTTGACCAAAATTTACTTAGGAACTTGTTGTCCTGATCTGAGATAATGGACTGTGGGATCCCAAAATGTACCCACACTCATTTAAAGAAGAGTTTAGCAGTGGCTTTTATTGTGATACTCTTCTTGCAGGCCGCCAGAATGGCCATCTTAGAGAATTTGTCGATGACCACGAAAACACAGTCATTGCCATGCTTAGTAGAAGGAAGGCCCAACATTTAATCCATGGAGATGGATTCCCAAGTCGACTAGGAGTAGGAAGAGGAGTATATAGGCCTTGCTTCTTGATGGTCAGTTTGGCAATGGTGTAGGCAGTGTAGGATTTGATGTACTTCCCAACATCATGTCGAAGATTCAGCTAATAAAAATACTTCTGCAACACTACCACTATTTTCTCTACCCTGAAATGTCCAGCAACTCGACTGTAGTGCGCCTCCCAAATCATCTTGGCACACTCACTTGAAGGAACACAAATGTGTCCCACGTGGCATAACAGTGCATCCTGGAGGTGAAAATTTGGAACTTGCTTACCTTCTAGGAGTGTCTGGTATGTGTTGTCGAATTCTAAATCGCTCTTGCAAAGATGCATCCACCCCGCAGTCTCATGCCCAAAAAAGTCGATCACAGTGGTCAGCGCCATGACCGGTGCTCGGCTGAGGCAGTCTGCAACATTGTTGGTGATGCCCTTCTTGTACTTAATGTTCAAATGGAACTGTTGTACGTATGTGGACCATTTTTTATGGTGATCATCCTACAACTTCCCTTGTGTTTGTATGAACTGCAGGGGTCAGTGGTCTGTGTGGATGACAATTTCCTCCCCCATAATGTAATGCTTCCATGGTCAGGAGGTGTGCATGATGCAATACATCTCTTTGTCGTAGGTGGGATACTTTCATACTGTCTCTGAAATTGCCTCATTGTGATATGCCACTAGATGCCCCTGTTGAGTAAGAACTGCAGCAATAGCATAGTCGGAGGCATATGTCTTGATCTCAAATGGTTGTTGCAAGTCTGGTAATGTGAGCTGGTGCAAAGCATAGGAGATGCTTCAACTCGACAAACACCTTCTGTTGGGATTCAAACCAAAATAACTTTGCTTTGACTCCACCCTTGGTGACTTGACTTAAAGGCCAAATGATATGAGAGAACCCCAACACAAACCTGCAATAGAAATTGGCAAGACCCAGAAAGTTGCAGAGCTCTGTTAGAGTGGTTGGGGCTGGCCAATCCTGAATGACTTATATCTTGGTTGGGTCCACATGCACACCCTGCTCATCAATGATATACCCAAGATATTGAACCTGGGTCATGCCAAAAGTTCATTTCTCCAAATTGTCACACAACTTGTGTTGTCGCAAGGTTTGAACGACGTGTGGAATATGGTGGAGGTGCTCTTCCCAAATCTGGATGAAGATCAATATGTCATCTAAAAACACCACCATGAATGCATTGGTGAAGGGTCGCAAGATGTCGTCCATCACTCTAATGAAGGTTTCGGGGGCATTTGTCAACCCGAAAGGCATGACCAACCATTCAAAAAGGCCCTACTTGGATTTGAAGGTAGTGTTCCACACATCGAAGGGTTCGATAGGCACCTGGTGATAACTGAACTTCAAGTCAATCTTGCTGAAATATTTTTCCCCCTTGAGCTGGTTTAGAAGGTCATCAATCTGTGGGATTGGGTACCTATTTTGGACAGTGATCTTGTTTAGCACCTGATAGTCAATACAGAGTCTCTAGGTCCCGCCCTTATTTTGTACCAATACAATCAGGCTCCCACGGGGTGATGAACTTGGCCTGGTGTTCCCTTTCTGCAACAGCTCCCAAATCTACCTCTTGATCTCATCGTTCTCCAGAACAGAGTGTTGATCGATAGGTCCATTGGGTAGCGGCGCGCCCAGGGTTAGATTGATGGAGTGCTTGACCTGATAGTGCAAAGGCACCCCTATAGGTGAGGCGAAAATGTCCCTGTACTTCTCCACTACCTTGTCCATCTGTTGTTATTGTGTGGAGGAGCCATGTCTGGAGTCGTGGCCACAACCTTATTCTTTCCCTGAGGATGAATCATAAGGAAAAAAAAATCCTGGCCTAGGAAATGATCTTACTACATTGCTTTACAGTGACTAAAGAGATGGCGGTAGGCGGGGCTACCTTCGGTATCCTATACAACTTATCGCCCAAAGTAATAGACATAGAGCGAGGTCTAGAGTCATATACAACATGTGTCTTCCACAAGTATGGTTGTCCTAATAATACATCACAAAATTCAAGAGGAAAAACATCACACAATACCTCATCTGTGAAGGGCTTGATGTTGTGAGGAAGGTGACACTGTTGGCTGACGCGGAGATCTCGTCCTAAGTGAAGCCATTCGATGTTGTATGACTACAGATGTGTTGTAGTTGATAGGCTCAATTGCTTCACGACCTTTGTTGAAATGAGGTTCTTTTGGCTCCTGCTGTCGACAATGAATTGCATCGAAGAACCCTTCACCCACATTTGTCAGTGGAAGGGGTGTTCCCCCTCCTCTGGATCTTCAGGCTCGTTCTTCTAGATCTTAGTGGTGGCCATGATGGCATTGGGCTCCGCGTCAGTGATCTGCTTCCCTTTGTAATTCCCTTTGTTAGGTTCTAACTCTGAGTCGGAACATGCGTCTGATTCGAAAGCCTTCAGGTCTACCACCAATGACTTCTTGGCCCAACACTCACTTGTGTTGTGCGTGGAGCTCTTATGGAACTCACACCATTTTCCCATGTCATTCTTTGTCTTCATGGTGTTGTTATTTTCTTGCGGCTTTCGTGGGTTGTCCTAGGTCGCCCGCCTTAGCTTTGTCCTTTGCTCTATGGTTTTGGGCGCCTTTTCCTTACTTCAGATTCACAGATCCAAAGTCTCACTTCTTTTGTTTAAACTTCTGCTCAATCTTAACTGCGTATCGGTATGTCATGCCGAGCAAGGAGATGTTCGGGAACTCCATCTCATTTTGGATGTACCTATGTATACAGCCGCAGTACTTGAGTACTAAATGCCGCTTAGAATCCTTAATACCCAACTTCGTGCAAAGGGTATGGAAAACCTTTGTAAACTCTGGCACATCTTGGTCCCTTCCCTGCCGTAGCGTGGTCCACTTAATGTATTTATCTTCATAGCTCTCGAGAAGGTAATATTATTCCTTGATGGTGTATCGAAAAGAATTCCAAGTGGGTGCAATTGAAAACAATGAGGGTTCCCTCTTGTCCTTTTGTTCACAGTAGTTTTCCCACCAATTCTCGACGTGTGGGGCGACTTTGACAAGTGAAAAGGTAATCTTTTCCTGATTGGAAAAGTCGTGAACTAAAAAAATATCCTTCCAACATATTTAACCATTTACCTAAGGTGTCTACATCTATCCAGCCCTCAAATATGGGAATATCAAAGTTAACTTGTACCTTAAAAGGAGTGGTGCCTACAGAGTGGCTGCTGGATGAAGATGCGTCGCTTGTGGGTAGCCATCGAAAGATCTGGGCAAATTTATCCATCATTGCGTTCCTCTGTCACTCGAGGGCTTCCTCAAGCAGCACTTTGAAAGGATCTCCTGCCCCCTCGTCTTTGTTTTTCCTCCGCCATGGGAGGTCATCGAGTTTTGCAAGGCTGGTCTTGTAAAGGTTCAACTAGATCGAGCCCTTAACTCCTTATACCCTAACCTCATTGGGGACATGCAAAGAAAAATAGAGAAAGAGCATACCGCTCTGATATCACTGATCTAGACTTATGCAAGAATGTAACAAAATACGTAAATACCCATATACATAGAGATGTGGCAGAAATAAAACTTCATTTCACTAATATCAAAGAAATGAAATATGCTTACATATAGAAATAAAAATAAACTAGCTCGGGTGATGGTAGCTTATCTCTGAGAAGAGATGTGGCGGATACATGCCTCTGAATTATGTTAAAATGAGGCTCAAAGGACCATTTATTATTGAGAAACAATGGAAAACCCTCAACATCCAAAAACCTAACCCTAGGAGATGAAGCGTCAAAATGGTGGGCCTTGTTTGGGTAAATTGGTACATCAACTTCCTGGGGTCGTAACTTTGGCATACAATCTTCGTTTGGCTATCATAATACCTCGTTTTGAAGATGTCGAAGAGGAGGCCGAAAACAAACTAGTTTGAGACTTTTCTAGACTCGTTGTTTTCCCTAAAAATGTCTTTTAGTCCCTCAAAATGGCTCTAAAAGTTTAGGACTTGAAAAATTGTCAAAAATAGTAACTTGTGCTACAATTAAGGAAACTGAAAAGAAGAAATGGTGGGCTTCCAAGTGGAATAGTTAGGTGGCTACAAATATCCACCTAGATCAATAGGTCTCGTTAGAACGTACAAGGTCGAATGATGTAATAAAGCAAATGTTAAAGGAAACTAATATGGAAACTCGTGATACATCAACCTCATTAGCAATCAACAAGAGCCATTAGTCCAACCGACTATATCAAGAAATACTGCTCCTGAGGTAAAACAAGAACCAACCTCTCCAATAATTGACTCAAGGCAGGCTTCTGACAGACAATTATTTGAAGCCCTAGAAAATTCAGTAAGAGCAGTCAAGAAAAGATTCAAAAGAAAGCAATCAAATAGTAAAAATATTCGATGGAGACAACAACAATGAAGGGAGATCTAGGACAAATGCAAGAGTCAGGAAAAATAAAATCTCAACATTAACACTCCTACTAGAATTGATGATCCACTTATTGTAGTACAACAACTTCTACATGAATTGGTCGATTCTAATAAGTAATTGACTGCCCAGGCAGATGAATTACAAAATAGAGTATCGACTCAAGGAAATTAGTAATTGTCTAGTGTGATTCAGAATGCTCATTAGTTTGTTCAAGTAAAGCAAGAGTTAGAACAAACTTTAGATCAAAGGGGTACACTCAACATAGTGCTCAGTAATTTTCCAACATACCTAGCTTCTACATGCAGTTGCATAAGGACTCAGGAAGGGCTAATTTGAGAATTGTGCTCCCGACAAGTAACTCAACCTCGAGCAAAGTCTACCCATGATAATTGGATCTCACAGGAGAAGAAATTTTATGCCCAGTTACTGCAGTAAGAGAGACAGTGGCTTAGAGAAGAAAAAAAAGCACAAATAGAAGCCTTTGATGCCACTGAATATTTGCAAGGAACCTTTAGTCAAGTGAAGTAGTTGGAATAACAAACATCAATTGATCAACAATTATCATAACAGACTTCTATAATTAACAAAGTACAATACTTAGTAGAACTGAAATCATTAGATGTTCAAGCAAAGCTAGTTATACGGGAATGGAATATATTTCATCAACACCTTCAGATTCTAGCACCTACCATTTATCGAACAACATTCCCTAAAACTCCAACGCTAGCACTTGCAACATCACAACCTACTCCAATATCTCTACCACCGCCCACATTTAGTTATTTCGAACCAAGTTTTCCAGGATGTGGTCAGGCCTCGAAACAACATTCAAATAGCCAGAAAATTAAAGTTGAAGGTTCCGATTGGTCACCTAGTGAAAGGGAAAGAAGAGGAATATGCACAATAGATACAACATAATTATTTAAAGAAGCACCAATTGATATCTCAAGCGGACCAAATGTCCAACCAAAAAACCACCCTAAAGAACCTTAATTTCTTTCTCAATCTTTCTTTCTTCTATTTTGTATAAAAAAATTTAAGATTCCAAATTTCCCCCTTCTTCGGGACAAATAAGGCATTGAGGGTGGGGAAGATGCTGGAGGGGCTAGTTGACTTAGTCGACTATCCTAACTGAGTTAGGAATTTGTATTGTAAAGTTGGTTGATTCTCTAGTCAGTCAACTATCTCGGTCAATTTGAGAATTTGCATTTTAAAGTCGATCAATTCTCTAGCTAATCGACTATCCCAGTCAAGCCATCAATCTGCGTTGTAAATTCGGTCGATTCTCTAGTCAATCGAGAGTCTAAGTTGAATAGGTTAAGTTGGTTCTGACAGTTAAACTATTGTAACCATCTCAACTAAGTATATATATGATAATGGATGTATCAATGTACTGCTTTTGATCGGCTTCTCAAAAGATTATAATATAATATATTTCTTTGTGTCTCTTCCTTTATTCTTATGTCACATATGTTCGTGTGAGTTCTTGTGTCCTTTCTACTAGTAACCAATGTCCATTGTCTACTAGAATACAATAGAACCACATGAAAAGGGTTTGGAGATTTTCAAATTTTTTGCTACACGTGTACTGTTGAATATTCCTTGGAGATTAATGAATATGAAGGCAGTTTGATTCCAATTGATATGGTGTGTTGTGCATTCACATCGTGTGTTGTGAATTATTTAGTGAAGGCCATTCATATGTGTTGTGAATTGTGGATTTTTTAAGTGTTTTGAATGTAATTGTTCCTTGAATATATATTGCTTACTTTGTGAAACTGGTTAAGTGTTCTCATTCAAATTACTCATTCAAAGTCATATTTCTTAAAAAAAAGTATGCAAGAAATCATTAGAGTATATTAATACATTAATATGTCTTCTTATACATCAAAAATCTTATACAAGGATCTATGTTATACAATACATTATAACATTATACATCATCAAAAAAAAATTGCCTCTTCTTATTATCACCTAAAAAATTCTTAAGTTTTTCATCCCTTTCTGTATTTTCATCTTCTCGCCAAGGCTATTTAGATGATGATTCTAATTGGCTCCTCTGACGCATTGCACCCCTAGTCATGATGTTCTCATGGAGTCAAGGATGTTGTGGGGGAGCATCGCCTACAAAAATTATTAAATTTATATGTCCATTTATTGAATATCATTGAAGTAGTTTTTTAATAATAAAAAATACCTTACAATGTAATTATTTATGTGGTGCACTAGTCGACACCATTGCAATGACTTCCTCATGCTCCGCTTCTGGTTGAGGATACTCCTATACGGCATGCTCTGCTATTGAAACCACAAAATCTATAAGTAGACAATTGTAAATGAACAAGTAAAAAAAAAAAGAAATACATACTTTATAAGTATGAAATGAAATTATTAAGTATATGATTAATATACAACCCTATTACCACCATGGGCCTCATTTGTCGATGCAATATCTTGGGATTGCACCCCACTATCATGGGGTTCCTCGGGAGCACAAAAATGTTCTGGTTGGTGCGCACTATTAGAGGACTATTGCTCAGTATTCATGGGATCATTTATATTTGTACTACTCCCTTGCTAATTAAAACAAATCAAAACATTACATTTATGGACAATATTAAACATGATTGTATTTTACAAGTAATGAAAGGTTATTGTGGATTGATTTTTATTGACTTTGTCCTTCATACTAGATCTTGGGGTTTGCCCCATGCTTTTTTGGCAATCAACTATGGCTTGAAATCTAAAATTGAAACCAATCTGGAGGTCTTCCTCCATGGCTTCAGTTTCGAATTCATCACCCTGCATTGCATAAGAGTATTGATTTTTGTTATTGGCTAGCGCAATTACTAGAAAGTTGGAAGGCAATATAATAGATAATATTGTTAAGATGTTTGGGTACTTACAATTCATGCATGTAGCTTCAAATAGCCGCCTTGGCCCAGTTTGTGTTGCCCATGCTTCTCAAGCCTTGCCTTGGTTTCCTTTGAAGTGTCAGGGAGCCTATGAAAAGTTTCAAGTATGTTATATACTATAATTTTATTCAAAACTAAAGAAAAATAAAAGTATTGAATTCAAGATGTAATTTATACCTTGCTTCACCAGGTGGTGTTTTCCCTTCTTTTTTCATGTGCTTCCACTCTGTGTCCTTGATGAGGCCCTTCCATTCCATCTCAAGAATCATGGGAGGGCACTCATACCTAGGGTTATCTCCCAAGTAAACCCTATATTGGTCTCGTACATATTTTAAATGTTTTCCAACTGCAACGGTGACCTCAATTTTATTGAAGGTATCTACCCCAAATAGATCTTCAAGGTAGTTCATAAGCTCTTTTTTAAGGTTGGAATTTTGGCAATTCCACCTTTCGTGTATGGTGGGGCCAAAAATATTTAACGCTTTATCATCCATTTTTTATAAAACAAGTTGTTACCTACACGCAAAAAGATATGATTATTAGTTTGAATATATATGACTTATGTTTGAGATAGACAACATGAAATAGTTAAAACATCAAAAAATACCAAGAATTTTTGGTGTTTTTATTGGAAGTCCTTTATCATTCACAAAAAATGTGCACGCAATTTTCCCCATGCTCTTAACACGTGATGATCCAAGAAATGAACCCATAGTCTCATCAATACTAGGGTCACCTCTGTTACCACCTAATCCAGAGACTGCCTGTGTATTTGGCTTGGGAGGCATGTGCTCATGGGTCATAGTAAATGGTGTAGACCCATTGTCTCTATTGGGAGTATGACCACTCGAAGGTGGACAAGAGAATAGCTACCTTGCGAATATATGCGGGGTGTTAATGTTGGCTAGATGTTCATGTCATGTTTAGGCAGTTCCACTAGTACCAACGCTGAGCTAAGGATAAATTGACTGATGTGGGCAACAAAGTGCCTCCAGATAACCCTACATAAGAAAGAAAATGATTTTTTGATTAGATAATGTAAAAGTTAAAAAAAAAAAAAAAAAAACAAAACAAAACAAAATTTCATAATTGAACTTAGGAAAAAAAAAATCACTTTAAAAAATCGTTATTACCTTGTATGTCTTAACATCTTTGTTCAATTCCTTGATCTTAGCCTTAGTCGCAGGTCTTTGATCCATACTGCGAATCAACTCCATAATTTATTTGTTCATTTTCTTTGTGCTTTGTTATTGTGACTTGAAGGCTGGGGGATGACCACATGTCTTCCTCATCAAGAACATCATCATCGTCATGGGGCTTAGACTACATATTTCAACAAAAGAAAAGTTATTATTTCAATTATATGAAGAAAAAAAAATCACATGAAAAGTAAATCAAAATTGTTAATCATTTACTTATGACCCTGCAGGTGCTTTTCCACGTGGATCATTCTACCACATAATAATATAATTAGAGTCGTGAATTTTTTTTGAAAAATGTTAAAGAATAGGTATCAACATAACCATTTAATTGATGGACATATAAACACATGCAAACACGAGGAATAAAGGACTAGTCTTATAACATGCATGTGAGTAATTATGGCATTTTCAAACCCAAGTTTTTATGGCAAAGGACCTGCATAAATGGGACTATGAGACAAGAAAAATAGCACAAATTTGAGTCAACCTTTGTTATTTGCAACTAAATAGATCTAAAACATGGAAGTTATGGGCCTTTGATTTCAATAACACAAATAAGAACAGCCACAAAGTACATTATTAAGACTCTCAATAACAGTCATAAATCAACTATTAAGGTTAGATTATTCACCCATAGGAAAGAAATTTTAGATTATGTTAGGGAAGAAAACATTTGGAACATAAGCACATATTGGTCCTAAGTAATTATGCTAGAGTTTTAGTTCTTTGAATCCCTTTCTTTCTTAAAGTAACACAACATATCACCTTCAAGTTTGTCTGCATGCATACTAAATGGAAGAACATCATCTGGACCCATCTCTTTGTACATGGATATGGCCTTCTCCACATAAGATTTTGTTTGATGAAACATGATGCGGTATAATCCCTCACTCAAAGTAGGTGGTTTATGTTTACCTTGTAAAGTAAATAGGGAGCCAAATGTTCATCATCACTAAGCTACAAAAATGTTATGATAGTAAACTCGAGCTTATGCTAGTGGTAACTAGTGCTCTACCAGATCAATCGTGAGAGAGAAGCATCAGAATTTGAACAATTATTGTGTGCATAGGGAAGTGTTCAATGATTCAATGACAGACATTATGATGCATCCATAAAGAATCACATGTATTAATATTTGGGACATATCATCTTTGTGAAAAGTTACTTAAAACAATTAAAGCATGCCTAGTGTGGTAGTGTAGATAAGATACATCGGTAGTGAGTAGTCTAGCACTCAAATCCTATGTAAAAGATGCATGGAACCACTAGTTCTACAGTATAAAACCCTCGATACCAGAAACAAAATAGGAATGAGCAATACCATTTGTGAGATGCAGATGTCGAACCGCTAACAACCTCCTAAGTTGTCATGCTTGCTTTCTTTGTTCTCCACTGAAGTAAAGCAAATATACACGGTTCAAGATCATAACATACACAAAAAAAAATTAGAGCTTGCCCATTTAAGGGGTTTTTCCTATTCAAGGCCCAAACCAATTGGTATATGCCAGCTCTGTTGTGGCCCAAATGATCCACCTTCGTTAAGCCTCCAAACTTATTCAGTGGTCTAGAAAATGCTCTAGACAATTTTGAATATGGGCGACGATCCAAGTTGGCATACACTTTGGCTCTACAAGAAGCTTTGCATCTATTGTGTGTTCACTATGATCCCTTTTTTTCTTTTATATTTTGGTGAGCACGGTCGATTTTAAAGTGATTGTTGTGACCCCTTTTTTCTTATACTTTGGTGTGCGCAGTCGACTTTAAAGTGATCGTTATGAGTCGTGACCCCTTTTTTTATTTTATACTTTGGTGTGTTCATACTTCCAAATGTATCATTGATTAGTTCATAATATATAAAATAAAATTATCAAAAGTTTTTATTTCATATTTCGAATTCTCCCTTTCTCTTTTTCTTATTTTCTCTTTTATTTTTACTTTTCATTAGAAATTTATATAATATGGCAATTTTTTGACATTCTCTGCATGAATTTCGCTTTCTATTGACATTAATATGTTAGGGGGTGAGCTATACTTAACACTACTTAACCATTTAAAGGGGTCTATGGCCATGTCAAATTTTAGTGTGTATGAGCACAAATAGAAAAAAATTCAACGTTGGCCCCATTCATCGTCACTATGTGTGGGGTCAATTAATTAAAGCATCATTTCAACCACTAATTGTTAGTAAATTTTAAGCGGTGGATTGGTCCTTGGCCAGGGTAGGTCGAAAATTAGTAAACATAAGCTTGAAATAGGTACTGCAGATAATTGGTTCCTAGCCATAATTTTTACATTCATAGGGACTCATATACTTTGAGATTGGAAGTAGGAATGTAAGAGAGATATAATAAATTATATCATGTATTGGCCATGACAACAAGCTTGAGATCAATGCAAATAATAAGCTTCTCTTGGTTTCAAGAATAATATAATAATTTCTAATGAACAAGGCCAACCATGTGAAGGTGGAACCTCATATGGCTTCCCCCCCCCTCCCCCACACCATTCTCAATATTCTCAATACCCAAATTATCTACTATAAACTATTTGAAAGAAGCATAGTAAGAATCAAGCATATGTAAAAACACTAATGACTAATCCACTCTACGTGGAACCACTGAGTAAAACACCTATTCGCATTAGCTTGGAATAACATAACGATCTAATCCTGGCTCAAATGGCCTTGTACTAACCATGGTAAATCCATTATCATGCTAAATAATAGTTCTATCAAGATCATGTTCATTCATTCGTAGCTTATACCATTTTGTAGCCTATATTATAGGAAACATGGATTTACTATAAAATGTCTTAGTTCTCATCTAAAGGCGTTTTGAAGGTTTTAGAGGTGTCCAAATGGTGGGAAAAGGTAGCAGGAGGATGGAAAAGGATGTGGAAAACCTAGCCAAACTGAAAAATATTCGAGAACCCATCTTGAATAAGGGAAATAAGGCAGGTTAATGCTCTTAAGAAACACTGTGATTTTTATTTTTTTTGTGCACAAAAAGTTTGGAAAAGTGAGTGAAAATGGAATGAAGGTTTCAAGGGAGAGGATATGAATGAAATATATCTACAAGCCAACAGAGTTCACTTGCAAAGAGGAAAGCTATGTTTTTGCTTGAAATACTGTTAAACAATCATGAAAAGAACAACTACATTTTTGTGCTTGTCCTTGCAGAACTTACAGCCAAAATTCTTAAGAGAAAGGACTGAGGAATGCACAAGAGAGAGGCCATCAGGGCCATGAATGAGGCACAATGAGGTCACTAAGTTTGTCAAAGGATGAGCAACACTTTTAGCAGGGGGTATGACGGGCCTCTAAATTAGACATAAATTAAGGCCCATGCCTATAAATTAGACATAAATTAAGGTCCATCTGACCATCCTTTAGCACATTAAACCTCTATTTTTGCATTAGATAATGTATTTTTAACTTTAATATGTTCATTAGGAAGGTTTATGGATAATTTCATATTTGTGCCTAATATTATTTATTTTTGTGGAATATTGTGAGAATATTGGGCAAATTATGAAGATTTGGAGGAGGAGATAATTTAGGGACTTTCTCCCTACAAGAGGACCAATATTAAATAATAAATCAACAAGATATTTTGGAATTATGGCATAGATTGTGGAGCTCCAATGATTGAGAAAATCTAGGAATGTGTTCCCTGCCATTTAATGCAGATTCCTAGTATTGGGAACCAGATCCACTAATCAAGGGATTTTGGTGGGGAAAGCTTCCTCCTTTCATGGGGAATGATTCCTAATAATTTTGTATAAGTACCAAGTCAAATTTTCCTCTAGGGATTATTTTTTGTTAATCTTCTTGTGGAGAGAACTCGTATTTTTGCAGCTCCACTGTCATTTCTTGCAAGGATGTAATTGTATTGATGGAAATAATGAAGATTGGTGTCATGTTCAACTTCTAAATCTTGGTCTCCTTCATAGGACTCTGAGTTTCCTTGGGCTTGGCCATCCTAGGAGCCTCATAGCCCTTTTGTATCATTTACTTTTCTTCTTTTCACTTCTTATTCACATGCATCTCTTGTTCTTGTCTTTTTTCTATTTCTACATTTAGTATTAATGATTTATTGTTGTAGGATTGGGTTAAATGGTTCAAGTAAGTTATTTTTCAAGATCAAAAGCATCATTTCATCATTGGAACAACTTTGGAAGGTCATAGTAATCATTAAGCTACTTGGATTAGCTTGCTTATTCCCAAATCTAGATTTTTGTTGTGGCAAATAATAGTAAATTTCTGCTATTTTTTAGAGCATGCTAACAAGCTTCAATCAAGTTAATTCCACTTGCATTAGATCACAAAAACATTCTAGTTAATAACAAAAAATACACCAATTAATTCCCACTTGATTAGGTTAGGCATTTGATAGATTTACTAGCTCATTAGTTCTTGAATTTCTAGATTTTAGACTAGTAATTTTATGCTATTTTTTAACATGGGTTAATAGAGATCTTTTTGAGTTATTCCACTTGGAATGGAGACCTAAGACATCCTATTCAATAAAAAAAATTGTCCCATCCAATTTGGATTTGATTTGGTTGGTCATTCGGTGAATAATAACTCCCTATAGCAGATTTGTTATTTCCTGTAGTAAACTACAGGAAACCTTGTAGTAGCCTTCCAACATGCATATACTTGCTTAGATTCGCTCAAGAAGATTGGCTATTGTCCCTTAGGGTTGAATCAAGATCCATAGGATCTAAATCAATTATTAGGGAAGACTAAAGACCGCTTAGGACTTGCCTCTTTACCCATGCAACACATTTCAACGATTTGGGCTAATTGACAAGTTTATGAAATGGATAATACAATGATAATTTTATTGATTGCCACATCCAATAAACTCTGTCAACGAATCTTAACTCTTTGAAATTTAATGATTGATATTTAGCTCATGATATTTGATTTACGCAATTAGAATAGGTTTGCTTTCCTTGTATTTTCTATCTTGCAAAAGGTTAAGGTTTCCATTTCGAGCATTTCCATTTATGCAATTAGGTTGGGATTTGATTTCAGTACGTGCACTCTATTACATCATGACAGCAAAGGAAGGACACATTGTATGTTGCACATATAGTTCCAATACCTCTTAAGTTTGTATGAACCCCGAGTTGATAATTAAAGTCGGTAGCCTTGGGAGTTGCAGCATTCTTGTTGCAATACCGAGGCTCATCACTTTTTGGCATTGTTGTCAAGGAAGTGTGATGCCGCCAATTTACAGCATGAACTGATCTCTCAACCTTATAGGTTACGGCCCCTTTAAACAGTTGCTGTGGAATGTTTTAGAATAGTAGCCCAACCTTTTTCCCTTCAAAGATTCTTCCTATCGGAACTCTACAGTCCCTTAATAACCCTTCAAGCCCTCAAGCCCGCATACAGGTAACTACTCCTCTTTACCTTGGTTTGTTGGATTTATTATATAAATCCTTCAAATCGGCGCTTTCATGGTTGTAAAGCCTTTACGAAGGATTTACGCACAAAACACGCATAACATCCAATCACCCCGCTTAATCCACAAGCTTGGCACAGTTCTCGAGGGCTTCACTTTATCACAATCGGGTATCAGCCCCTCCGCGGGTCACAATACCCATGCCTTCCACTTCCCCGATATGTGATTACACTATTGGGACTCCATGGGCGTGCTTTTTACACTAAAGACCTGCTCCCTTTGTTATATTAGAAATTTTGGGAAATACGGGAATACAAAGAAAATCTCGCTCCGATCACTTAGGTCGGATCTCAAATTTTATACACCGGGGCCTAGAAATATCGTCGGGTCCGCCTTTCGCTTGCGTCCATTCTCCTCCGCCGATAGACTCCCTACAAAGGTTGCGATGTGATCACGCCGATGATCGCGTCAGCACTCGCCGATCAAAATCTGCCGATTTAAATCTCCACCGTCGATCTTTCCCACAGATCCAACGGTCCTCACTCAATCACTTGATCGCAATCAGCGATCGCCCGAGGTCAGGGTTATTACACTCGCCGATCCCATCCCGTCGATTCAATCTCAGCCATTGATCTTCCCACAGATCCAACGGTCCTTGTTCAATCGCTTGATCGCAATCGGCGTTTGCCCGAGGTCGGGATTATTCCACTCGCCGATTTCAACTCCGCCGATTCAATCTCCGTCATTGATCTGTTGGATCCAACAGTCCTTGAGCGTCGCCTCCTTAACCTTTTGCTCCTCTGTTATTCAGGCCTTTTCATGCTTCCACTGCACTGTGAGCAAGTTTTCTCTATGTATGCTTTCGCCTCCTTGAATCCGCCGAATTCACCTGCAAGTATATATACATATATAGAAGCTATGATTCATATTAAATTCAGCCTTCAATCATTCGAAACACAGTTACACGGATTCTGAATTGGACTTTGCACATAACAAATAAACAAAGGAAATATTTGGAGACTCTGTCTCTCTCTATGGTTTGCTCGCCTTACACCAGTGGCCTCTCTTACATTATGCCCGTAGGATTACAATCCTTCTCAATTCGGCTAACCTCCCACTCTACATTCTTGTTTTCTTTTTAATACATCAGTGGCAGTTCCTTTTACAGTTCGAGGAACTGTTTCTCAGTTATGAGACAGTTTCTTCTAACTAATTCCTATCTGATCCTATCTTATCTAATTCAAAAACTAACAATGGTTGATTCAGCCTTTATTTAAAATAACACAAAATGAAACTAAATAAAATAGAAATTTGAATTGTTTTTTCTTTCTACTTGTCAAAATAAAACGAAGAAATAGAAATAACAAGAAACAACTCCCAGCTATCGCCTCTTCATTCGGGTGCTCCTGCATCAAAGTGTCAAAGTATGCATTGTTTTCTTCCCTAGTTGATTTATTTCTTTTTACTTTTTGCAAAAAAAATAAAAATGTATTCGGCATATTTCATTTCAAAAACAGAAAAAGTGCATTGCGTTAGTGTTTTCATTCAATCATAAAAACAAAAAAATTCTCCAACACCAACCCACTGCCCCCATTTGATCACGTGGTGCAGTAAGAGCCACATCACCATCCACTTTTGCAGGTAGAAGAAGAAGAGATGGAAAAGAATGTAGAAGAAATGGATAGAGATGATGATAATGAGGAAGATCCTCTCATATTCCGATTCACGATACTGATGGTAGTGTGCACATGAAGAACATCCCTCCATCTTTTCTTCCAAACTTTCATGGTCTAAGGTCAGAGGATCCAAAAACCTTTCTCTTTGAATTTGAAATTATTTATAGATCTTATGGTTACTTGTTAAACACTCAAAAATTGAGATTGTTTCCAGCAACATTGAAGGATAGAGCTCTTAAATGATTCGTGAGTTTAGGGACTAATTCAATAAGATCATGGAATGATATGCAAAAGATATTTCTAGAAAAATATAAAGATCATGATCTTAAGAAGAAATCTTTAGAATGAATAAAAAAGAAGATGAGATCCTTGAGGATCTAATAGAGAGGTTCATGTATAACATTAAGAGGGAAAAACTACATCATTTAGGACCCGACACACTAAAAAGCCTCTTACTTAGAACAATTAGGGATGAGTAGATTGATATTCTTGATCTCATGAGTAGAGGTGATGTATGTCAATTATCATTTGAAGAAATTTGTGAAACATGCAAACACATATCAAGAGGAAGGGCAAGAGTAAGTAAATCAGCATCAAGATCGGTAAGTCAAGCTAAACTTGGAAATTTGTTTGATGAATTTAAAACAAAAATTCTTAGAAATCTAACCAAACAAGTAGAAATGTTAAGAATACAAGATGAGGAAAAAGAAAATGTTGATATTTGTGTTGTCCATGCAGAATCACATGCTATTAAATATTGCCTCTCATTACCAAGGTTGCAGGAAGTTTACCAAGAGGATAATGGAGCAAATCAATTATCAATGCAACTATGTTATGTAGCTCCAAGAAGACCATGGTAGCCTATTCAACCTAATATGATGCAAGAGCCTAATTCACAATTTCAAGCTTATGCACATCCATCTCAAAGTAATTGGAACACACCCTTTCCTTTGCAACCTTGGCCATCTCAACCCCAAAACCAATCTTGGCAACAAGGTTGGCAAGGAATTTATGGGGAGCCATCCACGATATCCTCAATATTTTCTTCAATATCCTCCTTACCCAACTCCATGTTATCCCTACCATCCACCTCCACCACAACCACAACCCCAACTACATCCATCTCAAATATCCACTCCCACTCAACTACATGTACCACCATTTTCGAACCCACATAATGAAGTAGCTCAGCCCACTTACAATGCTGAGGTACAACACTTCCAAACATCTCCTCTTGATATAAATGGTATTCTTCTTAGCTTAGGAAGAGTATCACAAGAAATAGATTCTCTTTATATCATTGAAGCACAATATGCAGAAAAATAATATTTAAATGAGAAGACCAAAGAATCATGGGTTGCACTTGACAAAGAGAAAACATCAGAATCAGAGATTGGGAAAGTGCCCTCATGTTTACCATCAGATCCTCTATGTGTTCAAGAGAATAATAAAAAAAAGAAGAAGATTTGAATTTCATGGAAGAAAGAGACATCCAAGGTGATCCAAATCATCAAGTCGACCAGGGGCATCACAACTATATTTAAATATGGTTCTAGACAGTCATTAAGTTGCAGCAACACTCTCTTCTTCAATTATGCTTGATATCATCAAAGTCAAAGCATTTGATCTATCAAATCCAGGTACATGTCAAAGCATACATTTCAAGCCTACACATCAGTTTGTCTGTCATCTTGATGTGCACATGGCTCCATTGGAAGTATTCTTATACTTGAAAGAGATTTTGTTTTTCAAGTAGAGTAGGGTAGAAAAAATAAAAAATAAAATGAAAAATAAGAGAAAAAATAAAAATCTCAGGTGAAAACCTCCTTTGAGGCGCTTGATATTGGCTCATTGATTGAAAACCTCCATGAGGTAGTCAATGGGTTGGGAATATATATATATATATATATATATATATATATATATATATATATCCTAGGTGAAAACCTCCTTTGAGGTGCCTAGGCAAACCTACTAGTTGAAAACCTCATTGAGGCAGCTAGTAGGCCTAGAAGAAAAAAAGAAAAAAATATTTGCTCCATGTATCTCTCTGATGAATGTAGGTGCTCTCCAACATCTGCAAGAAACAAAAACAAGTTGGCACCAAAAAAAAGAAAAAAATTGGTCAAAATTTTAGTCAAAGGAAGTCAAACTTGGACTTTCTCCTCCTTTGCTTAGATGCTCCAGAAGGACCAAGGCCATGTCAATCCATCACCCTCATCTATTTCCACCATCCACCCATCATTCTCAAGCTTTTCCCATTCATTTTCCTTGCTGTCCTAAAATACTACAGGAAGGCTTTATTTTACTACAAGAAATAGAAATACATAGAGAATAAATTTATTTTTGTCATATCTTGAAAACCATGCATCTATTTTTCAAGTTGTTTTAGGTGGAGATGCATATGGAGGATGGTAACATGCTTAAGTGATTTCAGCAAATTCCAGTGCATAGTTTTCGAGAAATCGACCTCCATCACCTACAACCATTTTTGAATTTTCTTGACATTTGTGCATCCATTTAAAATGTTGTTTCATGGGGAGATGCATATGGATGATGGTATCATGCCCAAGCAATTTCAACAAATTCCAATGCACAGTTTCCAAGAAATCGACCTTCATAAAATTCAACGATTTTTAAACTTTCTCGAGATTCATGCATCCATGGCCCAACTTTTTTATGGGGAGGTGCATAAGGTTGATGACAACATGCTCAGAAAATTTCAAATCAATCCAATATACGATTTGGGAGATATGGGTTTAAATAAGTTGCTACAGGGTTTCCTATAGTACTATGTCCTAGTTTACTACAGGAAACATGTTGAAAGCTATAAGAAGGTACGGAAGGTGTCTAATGGTGGAATAAGGTATAGGGAAGGTGAACATCACCCATGGCCAAGCCCATCACTCCAAGAAGACCGGATTTGACTAAGATGGCTTGCTCATGGTAACTAGAAGACAAAGGTTTAGAATCACCAAGCTATGAAGACCTATGCAGAAGCAAACAAAGGAAATTATTACCTCCAGAGGACCATGGATCGATCATCAACTCAGCAACAACATGCATGTCTCTCCAACAACCATCAGGTAGGTACAGGTATGCAATATTTTAGACCTCTTCTCTTGAGCATATTATAGTTAGAAATTTGTTGTCAATGCATGAGAAATGAGGTTTTATAGGCTAAGGATGGTTCAGCAGTCTCGACCGCCTTCAACTAGTTAATTGCAACTCACTCTTTCACTCATGCAATGTGGAAAAGCCAAATTAGGAAGGGTGATGATTTCGAGGAATGGGGACAATAGTTAAAAGAAAAAATAAATTGCAAAGGCCAAGTCACCACAGCACTCCAAGGCCTCCATCCACTTCATATCCACTATCTATCTATCATTCATCCATCCTATTTCATAAGAAAAAAATTAATATTTTTCAAGAGCAAACCCTACACTCCGTCTCACCCTGAAAATTTCTTGAAAAAAACACACATAGCACAATCTCTCCATTTTCACAAACCTACACTACTCCCTCTAAGCCCAAGCATCATCCTCCAAATCCTCTACATCATTTCTTATCACTCCCATACAATTAGAAGACCCTGAAAGAGAAGAAATGGTTGCTACAAGAAGGCAAAATGCTACTACAAGAAGTAAGAAAAGAACAAATTCTGTTAAAACCCAAAATGGCAGTGCCTAAGAGAGACCTAATCAAAACAGAGAACTCCAAGGCCATTATGCAATCATATAGGCCACAAAAGAGAATAAGAATGCAACAAAAGGAAAGAAGGCATTCACCATCAAGATAGAACTCAAACTACGGTGATGAAAATAGGCTTTTCAAGAGGTGTCTAATCTCTTTTTAGATTTTGTCCAAGGCCTAAAAGATGTTATAGAAATGTGAGAAAGGCATGGAAGTCAAGTTGAGGGCATACCTTAGGCTTAGACTATCATTTATGCTCAAAACATATTTAAACAGGGTTTCTTGTAGTACTATAGGAACTACTACAAGGTTTCTTGTAGTACTACAAGAACCGCTATAAGCTTTCTTGTAGTTTACTACAGGAAACACAAATTTACTACAGAATGTCCTAGTTCTCATCTAAAGGTGTTTTGAAGGTTTCATAGGTGTCCAAATGGTGGAAAAAGGTAGCAGGAGGTTGGAAAAGGATGTGGAAGACCTGGCCAAACTGGAAAATATTAAAGAACCCATCTTGAATAAGGGAAAGAAGGCAGGCTATTAGTCTCAAGAAACACTGTGATTTTTTTCTCTGCATAAATAATTTGGAAAAATGAGTGAAAATGGAATGAAGGTTTCAAGGGAGAGGATATGAATAAAATGGATCTACAAGCCAACAGAGTTCACTTGCAAAGAGGAAAGTTAAGTTTTTGCTTGAAAGACTGTTAAACAATCATGAAAAGAACAACTACATTTTTGTACTTGTCCTTGCAGAACTTATAGCCAAAATTCTTAAGAGAAAGGACTGAGGAATGCACAAGAGAGAGGCCACCAGGGCCATGAATGAGGCACAATGAGGTCACTAAGTTGCTCAGTTGAGCAACACTTTCAGCAGGGTGGTATGATGGACCTCTAAATTAGACATAAATTAAGGCCCATCTTACCATCCTTCAGAACATTAAACCTCTCTTTTTGCATTATATAATGTATTTTTAACTTTAATATGTTCATTAGGAAGGTTTATGGATAATTGCATATTTGTGCCTAATATTATTTTTTTTTGTGGAATATTGTGAGAATATTGGGCAGATTATGAAGATTTGGAGGAGATAATTTAGGGACTTGCTCCCTACTACAAGAGGACCAATATTAAATAATAAATCAACAAGATATTTTGGAATTATGGCACAGATTGTGGAGCTCCAATGATTGAAAAAACCTAGGAATGTGTTCCCTGCCATTTAATGCAGATTCCTAGTATTGGGAACCAAATCCACTAATCAAGGGATTTTGGTGGGGAAAGCTTCCTCCTTTCATGGGGAATGATTCCTAATCATTTTGTATAAGTACCAAGTCGAATTTGCCTCTAGGGATTGATTTTTATTAGTCTTCTTGTGGAGAGAACTCGTATTTTTGCAGCTCCACTGTCATTTCTTGTAGGGATGTAATTGTATTGATGGAAATAATGAAGATTGGTGTCATGTTCAGCTTCTAAATCTTGGTCTCCTTCATAGGACTTTGAGTTTCCTTGGACTTGGCATCCCAAGAGCCTCAGAGCCCTTTTGTATCATTTACTTTTCTTCTTTTCACTTCTTATTCACATGCATCTCTTGTTCTTGTCTTTTTTCTATTTCTGCATTTAGTATTAATGAATTCTTATTGTAGGATTGGGTTAAATATTTGAAGTAAGTTATTTTGCAAGATCACAAACATCATTTCATCATTAGAATAACTTTGGAAGGTCATAGTAATCATTCAACTACTTGGATTAACTTGCTTACTCCCAAATCTAGATTTCTAGAAGTCCCTTGTGGCAAATAGCAGTAAATTTCTGTTATTTTTTAGAGCATGATAACGAGCTTCAATCGTGTTGATTCCACTTGCATTAGATCACAAAAAAATTCTAATTAATAACAAAAAATACCCCAATGCATTTGCACTTGATTAGGTTAGGAATTTGATAGATTTACTAACTCACTAGTTCTCAAATTTCTAGATTTTAGACTAGTAATTTTCTGCTATTTTTTAGCATGGGTTAACAAAAGTATTTTTGAGTGATTCCACTTGGAATGGAAACCTAAGACATCCTATTCAAAAAAAAAAAAAAAAAACCATCCAATTTGGATGTGATTTGGTTGGTCATTCGGTGAATTATAACTCCCTATAGCAAATCTGTTGTTTCCTGTAGTAAACTACAAGAAACCGTGTAGCAACATTCTAACATGCATATACTTGCCCAAATTTGCTCAAGAAGTTTGGTTATTGTCCCTTAGGGTTGAATCAAAACCCCTAGGATATAAATCAATTATTAGGGAAGACTAAATACCGCTTAGGACTTGCCTCTTTACCCATGCAAAACATTTCAACAATTTCGACTAATGGACAAATTTATGAAATGGATAATATAATGATGATTTTATTGATTGCCATATCCAATGAACATTGTCAATGGATCTTAACTCTTTGATATGTAATGATTGATATTTATCTCATGATATTTTCTTTATGCAATTAGAATATGTTTGTTTTCCTTGTATTTTCTTTCTTGTAATAGGTTAATGTTTCCATTTCGAGCATTTCCATTTATGAAATTAGTTTAGGATTTGATTTCAGTACATGCACTCCATTACATCATGACAACAAAGGAATGACACATTGTATGATGCACATATAGTGTCGATACCTCTTAAGTTTGTACGAATCCCAGGTTGACAATTAAAGTCGGTAGCCTTGGGAGTTGCAACATTCTTGTTGCAATACTGAGGCTCATTACATACATAGTGATGTCAACCCATAACTTCATTAACTTGTTGATAAGAGACTCAATATATACATTCTTATCTTTAACTTGGTACTTACCTGATTGTTTGAAATTACACATAATTACTACTATGATATGTACATATAAGTAAATAAATGAATATAACATATGATGCAACAAACAAGACAAATGAAAATGTTACAATATTCGAAAAATTAATGTAAACAAATACCTAGAACAATCATTGTCAACATAATGTGCTCTCTCTTTATTGACATCCAAGGAGGAAGATTATTGTTGATAACAAAAATTGGTCACACTAAGTAAATAGACATAAACTCTCCAAATGGATTAACATCATCAAATGCCAATGAAATCCTAACATTACGAGGTATTCCTTTAAAATGCAGACATTTTTCCTCAATTTCCCTAAATGCATAACCATCTACAGGAATTTGAAGAAAACCATCTCCACTTCTCTTTTGTGCATGGTAATCTATAAACTGTGCTATGATTTCACACTTGAACAATCACTGCAAACGTGGAATTATAGGAGTATGACGAAGAATCTTTTGAGGCACTCTTTTTGTTAGTTGATTACTTCGATATCTACTCTTTGACATTACGGGCAATTTGTTTTGGATGCATGTTGTCCACAATATATAATATGATCATTAGGACATGCATCTATAACTTGATACTCCATTCCAATTTCTTTCATAATGGCATATAAATCTAGATATGTGCGAGGTAATTTATTTGATGATGAAAACTGATTTTCACCTAACAATCTATTACAACATAAAAAATCACTAGTTAGTGTAAAGAATATTAATCATAAACATTGCATTCTTATTTTATACGTTAATTAACACTAAAAAAAGGGGAAAATCAACTTTTCATGTGATGAAACATATTACATTTTAACTTAGGATCTATGTCATACAAGTGTTTGACAAACCATTCAAAACCTTTAATTTCACCAACAATAATGTAGCAGAGAGAATATTTTCTCTTGAGCCTTCATAAAGTGGTGTCCCTGCCTTCTCTAGCACAAGTGCATCACAAATATCATCATCGTTCTCATCACCGAACAAGTCTTGGATCAATTGATTTGTCCCATCATCTTGGACTACGTTATTATTGTCATATTCTTCCACACAATCATTATCTTAATCTTCAATATTCGCTCCATGTTCCTCAACTTGTAGAACATCATTTATAGAACTATTACTTGGCACATTCAAATCACAGTACCTAGGAGGCCACCTTGACTTTATAATAATTACATATAACAATACAATCTTTTTACAAATATGGTTAATATAAAGAAAATATATATAATGATTCATAAATAGCTTACCATTAGACGATATTTGTTCCCCCCTTCAATGTGCCCATTCTTCCTACAATGTCTATCGACTGTATTATATGAAATTCTTCGCGAATGTGTGCACCCACAAAGAGTGCAAGGTCAATAACATTTCCCATCATCAACCCCTCGCCGATTAGTTCCCCATCTAATGTTTTTTGACATTCTTCCTAGCCACAAAAAAATTATGTGATGATTATGTTATAAAACTAAGTGGTTGTGTAACTAGATCTAATATTATATTTTTGTAATCTAATTAATATATATATAACGGAATTTTTTTTTCGCTCACAAAAAAAGCCTTACAACCATTTATAGTTATTGTACTTATAAAAAATATGTAGTAACATCTCTTACATGTGGGATATTTATATATTTATTTATCATTGAAATTCTGACTTTCATCGACTAGTCAAAGTCAAAGATGACCAGTCAAACAAATAGTCACAAAACCGTAACATTGCTTGCGTCAGATGATAGACGCCATATACATCTGGAATGGAAATAATGACGCCATATAAAAAAGAGATATGTTTTTATAATTTGCGAGAAGGTGGGCCATGATGTCAGACTATGTTGCTAGAAATTAGTCATATATGTAGTAGTGAATAAGTCCCAAATCTAACAACTCCTTTAATTGTATCTACAACTCACAAAGTCCTGGAGTTTTCATCTTGTAGGGTGTCTTGGATATTGACTCCACATTAGGTTTTAATTCAATTGTTAAATCAATCTTCCTCTATGGAGGTAACCCTGACAACTCCTTAGGGAAAACATCCTCGAATTCTAATAGAACCAGGTACTGATCTAAGGAGGGTCCCCTCCTGTCATATACAATCTTGATCACATACAATTTATAGCCCTGCCTAAGGCAACATTTTACCTTCATCATTTTGAGATGAATCGCAGGGACACTGCCCTCTTGATACCATAGATCTCAATTGATCTACCTTCATCATCTAAACTAATCACTTTCTTTTTTAAACAATCCACCAAAGCTCAATGAACTTCTAGCTAGTCCATCTCAATGATTAAATCATATGTTCCCATGGTAGTGATATATGCCTTCAACTTAGTTGTACACACCTCAAGGATCATGAGATACCAGTCAACACTAAGTCTCATTGCTTTTTTTACCCCATAAGTCATCTCAACTTGTTTAAATTCATCGTGCTCAGAGGTTGCCAAAACTTTTTTTTCTAATGCAAATGTTGAAATAAAAGTATATGTTACATGTAGCACCATAATTAAATAAAATTTTAAATTTTACATGATTTATCATACCAGAGGTTTCCACCACAGTAGATTGGTGTTGGTGCTTTGATGGTGGTTGCCTGCTCTTCCCATTGGTGCTTTTCCTTCTCTACGAGTGTTATGAGGTTGTGACTCAGGGAAATCACGTTAGTAATGAGGTCCCCCACATCCTCAAAAAGCGATGTGAGGTGGACTCTGGATATAGTTCTGTGGATACCTCTAGAATGAGCTCCTTCCCCTGCAACTTCTACCTTCGCTTGAGCTCCATGCATCTGTCCTAGACTTGCATGAGTCCCTGAATTTGTTTGCAAAGCTACACTGATGGTACAACCTTAATTTTGCATGGCAGTGGCCTAGAAATTCCTCCCCTGGAGAAGGCATGAGGGACCTTTCCCACAAATGTTGGATTTTGTGGAAAGACAACTCTATTTCCCCTTTTAAGTCCAAGTGCTCTTCTACATAGTGAGCATTTTCAACAACGTCCATAATTGAGGATGGTTTCCACATGCACACCATTGCCTTGATCTTAGGGTTCAATCCATAAATGAAGTGATATATCTGGCGCTAATTAGTGTCCATGTAGGAGACATACTTAACCAACTGCATGAACCCGATCTCGTATTCTTCTATTGTTCAGTTTCCCTGAACCAAAGCATGAAAGGCTCCTACTTCATGTTCTTCATAATATATTGGTAGGTACTTCTTCCTGAACCTTTCCTCAAATGATTCCTAGGTGATAGTGTCAAGAGTAAGGTGCAATTGTTGTTCCAAGTTACCACACCAATTCAAGGAACTATATCAGAGATGAAATATCGCTATCTTAGCCTTCAAATTTGAAGTATACCCTCTCATTGTGAAACATCTTACCATTCCTTCTAGCCAAGCTTATGCTTGTTCATTGGCACAACCTCTCGCAAAATCCAGGAGCTTATTCTTCTAGAATTCCTTGGTAATATCCTCTATTGGAGGACCAGGGTTTCCCACCCTTGATGGGGGGTCTTCTACTTCCACCTCATTTACTTGGCACACTCTTAAAGTTTCATTAATTTCCTCTAAGGAGTGCAAGATGAGAGCTAACTCTAGTGATGGCAGTGGCGGTTCATGGAGTTGGTCCTTGCAATGACCCTCCCCAACCGTGATTTCCTTGTACCCTCACCATTCTAAATTGGTTGAATAACTTCATGACACACATGGATCATTAATGCAACTTAGGAAATTCACAACTCTTACTTGGCTCACACATTTATATGAAATGATAGGTGTAAGTTTTCCTTTTACTATGCTTGTAATTGAGTGTTGTGAATACTACGCAGATCCTCATGGATTTACTAAATCCTCTCCCATCGCTAACTAAGCAAGCACTACGATGCACTTCTAATCACCCTTAGACTTCTTCCTTAACATCCAAAGTTTCCCTCACTAACTTTAGTTAATTAATTAAATTATTATGTTTACCGTTAAATAGTTCGCCTAAGTGTTAATTATTGGCTTATGTTAAATTGTTAACCCAATTATAATTTTAACTTAATTTTATTTATTTATTTTTAGAGATATATAAATATATTTAAAATATATATATATATACAATAATTTAATTAATAACAACAAAAATGTTAAAATAAAAATAAAATAAATACAAAATGAATCAATATTTTTTTTTATATATGAAATAAAATAAAAACAAATAACCAATAAGTACATGGACCTCATGCATGCTAGGGCCTTTCATGAGGTTCGTGTGTCACCCTACCTTCTCCAACCAAAATATAACCTCCCCCTCACTTCATTCCTTTCGTTGAGGGTCTTTCTCCTACTAAGTCCTAATCCTAGACAGAGGCCATGAGATTATGGGCAAAAACATAGAACACTTATGTATCCTCTTCCCTTGGCTCAACAAGCTCGTCTATGGTTCAACTTATAGGCACATTGTCCAAATGGGTGGCAAGAAACAAAGAAATGGGGTGAAGGTCAGAGGGGCAGTCAACGCTAATAAAGTAAACGTTCACAACACAAAGAGGTATAATGCTACAACATTGAACAAGGGTTAATGTAGTGATCGTGTTGTTATTAGATGCAATGTTGGAGATCAGATGCACAGCAATCTAAAACAAATACTCAGCAAATAACTCATGCACATAAAGACACAGCAATTAACGTGGTTCACCCAACCAATCTGGGCTACATCCACACAACATAGGCATCGGCAATCTTATTAATCAAACAGGAGATTACATAATTAAATCCTCACAAACTCTCACCCTCATACAAAACAATCCGTATGGATACCTGTTATATAGCAAAGAGAATCTAACTGCCTCATAAATCCTCTCAACTCAAATTTAGGATGCATTAACTCCCTCCCAACAAACTGGAGCTAATCTAGGAACTGATTCCTATTGTTGTCATCTACTGAGATTTTGCCTATTTTATTCAAAACAGAAAATCTCAACAATCTCCACCTTGACAACAATTAGCCTGATGCCTTGTTATTATTATTTTATCTTTTCTGCAAGCCAAGAGAAGCCAAACACCAACGTAGCTTCTCTAACAAAACTGGTTTCGTGAACATGTCTGCACAATTCTCCTTTGTATGCACCTTTTCAAGAGAGACTCCCCTTTCAGTGATAACCTGTCTTACAAAATGGTACTTGATCGGTATATGCTTTGATTTACTATGATAGGCCGGATTCTTAGCCAAATGTATTGCACTTTGACTGTCACAAAATAACTTGATGTTGTCCTGCAACCTACCAAATTCACCAAACAAACCTTTCAACCAAACCGCTTCTTTGTAGGCATGAGAAGCAGCAATGTATTCTGCTTCAGTAGTGGATAAAGCGACAATGTTCTGTAGCTTTGACATCCAGCTTATGGCTCCACCTACAAGAGTAAAGACATACCGTGAAGTTGACCTTCTCTTATCCAAATCACCTACAAAATCGGAATCAACATATCCGCAAACAAATTCACTACTCTTATTGTAAGTGATACAATAACTACTTGTGCCTCTCAGATACCGAAGCACCCATTTCACTGCTGACCAGTGTTCTTTACCCGGATCTGCCATGTACCTGCTAACAACCCCAACTGCATGTGAAATATCTGGTCGCGTACACACCATCGCATACATTAAACATCCTACTACATTAGCATATGGAATTCGAGACATATAATCCTTTTCTTCATCTGAATTAGGACATAAACTCGAAGAAAGCTTGAAATGGGAAGCGAGAGGGACTGACACAGGCTTCACGTTATTCATACCAAACCTCAAAAGTATTTTCTCAATATACTTTTGTTGTGATAGCCATAGCTTACCATTGCTCCTGTCTCTGAAAATATCCATGCCCAAAATCTGTCTTGCTGCTCCTAGATCTTTCATATCAAATGTCCTTGCCATCTGAGCCTTCAACCTGTTGATTTCTTCTATGCTTTTGCTTGCTAAAAGCATATCGTCAACATACAATACCAAGATAATGAATATGCCATTATTTAACTGTTTAAAATAAACACAATGATCATATTCACTTCTAACATATTTCTGACTCAACATGAAAGAATCAAAATTCTTATACCACTGCCGAGGCGACTGCTTCAGGCCATATAATGACTTCTTGAACCTGCAGACAAATTTCTCATTGCGATGCTGAACAAACCCTTCCGGTTGTTCCATATATATTTCCTCATCTAAGTCACCATGTAGAAATGCAGTCTTAACATCTAATTGCTGCAACTCTAAATCAAGCAAAGCCACTAATGCTAACATAATTCTAATTGAAACAATTTTAACCACTGGTGAAAAAATCTCATGAAAGTCAATACCGGCTTTCTGAGAAAACCCTTTTGCAACCAGTCGCGCTTTGTACCTGTCTTCCGTATCATTCACACCCGTTTCAGCTTGAAAACCCATTTACACCCCACAGTTTTCCTGCCTTTCGGAAGCTCAACCAGATCCCATGTGCCGTTCTTACCCAAGGCCATCATTTCGTCCTTCATGGCTGCTTTCCACTTATCACTTTTCGAACCTTCTATTGCTTCCTGATAGCACAGAGGTTTGCCGTCATTAGTAGTAAATGCAATTGAAGTAACATAATCATCATACCTTCTCGGTGGCCGTTTGATTCTTGTCGACCTCCTTAATGATGTTTCTGGTGCTTCCTCGATTGGCTGACTACCATCTGTAGGAACTTCTTGATGACCAGTATCTGAAACCTGTTCATGATCTATACCTGAACCCTGTTCATGTTCTGATTCTGAAACCTGTTCATGACTAGTATCTGAACTATGGTCATCATGACTATCATTAGAAATGCTATCAAACTGAATGTGCTGAAAATCAGATACATCATCCTGTTTCAATCTACTATCTACATCTAACTGTACAAGAGAGGATTCATTAAACTTTACATCTCTGTTGATGATGATTTTGTGGGTAGTAGGATCCCACAATCTATATCCCTTTGTTCCAACACCATACCCAACAAAGATATAACTTTTCGACTTTGGATCTAATTTAGTTTGTTGATGTTTAGGCACTAGAGCATATGCATCACAACCAAACAGTCTGAGTTTAGAATAGTCACAAGGGTGTCCTTTCCATACCTCTTGCGGAATCTTGCAGCCTATCGCCGTTGATGGAGATCGGTTTATCACATAACAAGTTGTTGCCACTGCTTCCGTCCACAACTCCTTTTGCAACCTGGCGTTACTCAGCATACTCCTTGCTCTCTCTAGAAGAGTCATGTTCATGCGTTCAACAACTCCATTCTGCTGAGGAGTATAAACTGTGGTCTTATGTCTCTCGATCCCTGCATCCTTGCAATAGCTGTCAAACTCCTTGGAAGTAAACTCACCACCATTGTCAGTTCTTAAACATTTTATTGTTCTACCAGTGTTGTTTTCTACCAATGCTCTAAACTGCTTGAAAACTGAAAAAAACATCAGACTTCCTTTTCAACATGTAGACCCACACTTTCCTAGAAAAGTCATCAATGAATGATACAAAATAAGATGAACCACCATATGAAGTTGTAGGAGCCGGACCCCAAACATCTGAATGGATATAATCAAGTATGCCTTTACTAGTATGTTTGCATGTTTTAAACTTTTGTTTACTTTGTTTTCCAAACAGACAATGCTTATAGAAATCTAACTTTCCATATTTTAGATTTGGAAGTAACTTGCGATCAGCCAAAATTTTAAACCCTCTTTCACTCATATGCCCCAACCTTTGATGCCATAAATGAATGGAACTACTGTCATGTTTAGACACCGTAGACACATAATCTGACCCTGTACTTCCTTCTAACTGAAATAGATTTCCTACCTTCTTAGCTTTCATAACTAGTAAAATACCTTTGTAAATTTTCATTACTCCACCTTGAATTACAGTTTTATATCCATTTGAATCAAGTGCTCCTAATGAAATCAAATTTTTTCTTAAATCTGGTACATGCCTCACATCAGTTAATATTTTTGTTGTCCCATCAAACATTTGTAGTTGTATGCTCCCAATTCCCACAATATTACATGTTACATCATTACCCATGTACACAACACCATCATCAATTGATTTATATGTCTTAAACCATTCTTTATGGATACACATGTGGTTTGATGCACCGGAATCTAACAACCAATGTTGACCATGATTTGACACATTAACTGATAATACTTCATCACTCATACCTGAACTAGATGTCGAACTTGTATCTGTCGTATTCGCCTCCTTCTTCTCTGTCGAAGAATTTGCTTTAGAAGTTTGTTGCTGTCGCTTCCAGCAGTCCTTCTTTAAATGCCCTAATTTGCCACAAAACCAACACTTTAGCTTACTCTTCTTCCCTTTCAACTTTGAAAGTGAGTCGCTCGGCCTCCTGGAGTGTCTTTCTTTCGAACGACCTCTAACCATCATAGCTTCTGATGTAGAGGTTTCAGAATGCGACCTTCTCCTTGTTTCTTCCGATAATAAGGATGCAACTACATCATCAAACTCAATAGTTTCTGATGAACTAAGACTTATAGAAGTAACAAAATGATCCCATGATTCGAGCAACGAGCACAATAAAGTAATAGCTTTATCCTCGGATTGAATATTTACCTCTATACTTTGTAATTGCACAAGAAGAGTATTAAAAGCATTTAAATGATCAGCAATCGATGTACCTTCATTCGCAAACTGTACAACTGTCGCTTCAGGAGAATCCTATTGGTTAAGGATTTGGTCATGTACAGTTTCTCCAGTTTCATCCACAAACCAGCAGTTGTTGTCTCCGACACGATATTAAACAGGACATCATCAGCTAGACACAATCGAATAGCACTAATCGCTCTTTCATCCATCTCGGCCCACTCATTATCTGTGATGTTGTAAGGCTGTTTGGATTTGCCCAACAACGCCTTTGCCACACCATGTTGAACAAGCAAATCATACATCTTCACCTTCCAGATCTCGAAATTATTTTTGCCATTAAACTTCTCAATTTCAAACCGGGCACTTTGAGTTTTCGCCATCTTGTATCAAAAAACAACACAATAATCTCCAAAAAACCAATGTTTAAATACCAGCAATTAACAAAACAAACTGCCTATGCCTTTCTGCCTTTGCCTTAAAAAAAATATCTGCCCTTTGTACTTCACATATATCGTGTGTTTGAAATCCGGGATTGGGGTAATAGTGCGAGCTAGTAACAGATGGCAGAGATCATAATAAAAAATTTCGGACAGATCAACTATGACTTCCAAAACCACTACTTCGACAGGATCAACAATGACAGAATCACCGTCAATGTATTACAAAATTAACACAGACCCGCGTTCATTCTCGCTATACATGTTTTAGATTATTGAATCACGGCCCTGTTCCCGTCGATTTATAAAATTGACACCCCACCCATTTCTTCTTTCCTTCCTCCCAACACCATATACATATACAAATTTTTTTTTTAAATGACGGCTCTGTGCAATTTAAAATAAAGACAGAAAACCATGGTTGACAACTTGCCTTTTTTTTTTTAATATTTCAAATTCAAACAACCCACAGCAATTTCAAAACCACGCAACAGCAGTGACTAAAAAACAATACAGAAACGCAGTATGTCTTTGGGAGGAGAACAATTTTGAGCCAAACCTGAGTACTATTTAGTCGGCATTCTATCGAGAGTAATCTGCAGCCGCGTACTCTTGCAAACTTCCGTCATCCAAACTCACTCGGAAACGATTTCTGGACTTTTTAATTTTTAATATATTCACACATTCATTCACTATGGTCACGCTCGCTCCACGATGACTACCCCGGTCGTGCCTCCGACTACACAAACGCCCACAGCCGTAGACTGCACAAACGCCAGCACAGCTCTGTCACCGTGTGCCAACTTCATCACGGGGAGCAATGTCACGGCCTCCTTGGCTTGCTGCAACGCAGGTAAATAAATCTCACCTCCAGCACACTCAAATAGTCATACGCCAGCCAGCAATCAGCACCAGGCACCAGCGCTCCAACATCGCTCTGATACCACTTGTTGGAGATCAGATGCACAACAATCTAAAACAAATACTCAGCAAATAACTCATGCACATAAAGACACAGCAATTAACGTGGTTCACCCAACCAATCTGGGCTACGTCCACACAACATAGGCATCGGCAATCTTATTAATCAAACAGGAGATTACATAATTAAATCCTCACAAACTCTCACCCTCATACCAAACAATTCGTATGGATACCTGTTATATAGCAAAGAGAATCTAACTGCCTCATAAATCCTCTCAACTCAAATTTAGGATGCATTAACTCCCTCCCAACAAACTGGAGCTAATCTAGGAACTGATTCCTATTGTTGTCATCTACTGAGATTTTCCCTATTTTATTCAAAACAGAAAATCTCAACATGCAATTATTATGGGGTTTAAGGGGGATATGTAAGAAGCTTGTCGAGGTCAATTCGGTGCTAAGAATATTTCTCCACGTGGTGAAGGTCTTGGTTTATGGATGGTTCAAGGTAGAATCCTTTCTTTTTAGAAATGCTTTTCGAAAAGTCGTATTTCACACAGATGTGAATGAAGAAAACTTTGATGATACCAAAACAAATTATGAAGAATATCATCTTTTTACATAGAATTTCAATATACAAGATCCCGTTGTTGTTCGCTTCGAGATTTGTTGCCCACGATTGAAAAGGGGGGAAATTATGTACTTAACTAGTAGTGCATTGGCATTATGGAATTGGGCGCTGAAAGAAGTTGTTAAAATATCTTATTTTGGAGATGGTTATTGGTTAATAGATTGCAGAATAAGAAGGGATGAGTTTCCAATTATATATAAGTATGCTCTTAAGGAAAAAGAGCACGAGAATCATTCCTGAAGTTAGTTTTGATAGAGAGCTTATTGGGATTATGTTTTAGGGAGACTGGTTACAACGATTTTTGTATAAGATGGAAGCTTGAGGGAAACACCCCAATTGGGCGTTGGAGTTGCAATTCCATTTTTTTTAATAGATCAAATGAAAATTTTGGAGTGGGTGAATTTCTTGACTTGAAGTTATTTTTTGACTTGTGTGCCAAATTCAGTCTTCATGTCGTTCAATATCATCCAGTAAATGATACTTTTGTTCACAGGACATGGTGGGATTCTTACCCATCAACTCTTTTTTTTGTGTTTGCATTACTCCCATTATATTTGAGTGTACAAGATCCATCACAAATGATACCTAAAGAGATAAAGCAAGAGATAGAGAAAGCCAAAGAGTTCCTTGACTTAAGGATGTAAATTATGAAGTTATCATGGCTACAAAATTAGCAATTGCTCAAAATGTTTTCTAAATAGAGAAAGATGAAGTGCTTAATTCAAATGCTTTCCAAAAGTTCTTCCAAGAGAATAAGGCATGGTTATATGGTGAAGTTCAAATCTTGGTCCATCAACTGTGGTTTGAATCACTTTAGCATATAGTAGAAATCGAACACACACCTAATCACTTCTTAAATATGCATGTCTTGGGAAAAAATATCCACAATAATAAGTTCTAGATCAAAAGATTACTCATGTGAAAAATACCAAGACCTTTGATTTTGCCTAAACTGTTTCCACCAGTGGGTGTCACATGAGACATGGTTCATGGTCTTGGTTTGGTCCTATGTGAGTATGTTTGTTTTTGGCTTTTCCTCTTTCAACCCTACTATTCTAAGGATTATTGTTTTATTATTCATTACCCCCCGCTGCTTAAAAACTATTATGCTAACTCACTTCAAATCGATTTGCTATTGGCGCAATCAATTGAAACGAGGTTCTCACATGGGTAACGCTTCAAAGATTTGGTAATCAAGAACCATTATTTCGAGGCATCCATCCCAATTTTGTCTCAAACTTTTTTTGGTGTGGTAGTTTATCTTGTCAGTTGTATTTTTAGGAAGGTGCTACTCTTTCTATCATATTTTTGGTTGTGTACTTATATCTACTAGTGTAATCATAAGTGTTGCCACTAGGACCACTACTGGTAAATCACTGCAACAAGTAGGAATTGTCTAGAAACTTTTGATGATAATCTCATTCTAATTTCAAGTTGGAGATATCATTCTATGGAGAAGGGATTTTGGTCTGGCATGATATTGCCTCTGATCTAGTGACTTAGAGGTGAGTTACGACCCACGTTTTTTTTTTCAAAATTTTTATTTGAGATGTTTTTATTATTTTGCATGTTTGTTTGTGATGATCTTAGTTGATTTCTTTGAGGCAATGTATTCGATTGCCAGAGATGTGTTGTTTGTTACACACCTTGAAGCCAAACTTCATTATTATTTGTCTTATTTGTGATGTCAAAATCTTTATGTCTGCAACATTGTGATGATCTTACTCTAATGTTGCTTGGTAGAGGCGACTTTGCTACCATAAGCCTTGACAAAAATGGCATTTATAGCTACATTATGATCAAATACATTGATGACGACCATGGACAGCAATGTATTTTTTTCTTTTAACGAAATAATATATTTGTATTAATAAAAAGAGAGTGCAAGATTACAAAGTGGTAGGACTGAGGATGAAGCATGGGAGTTGTAAGCTTATCCATGAAAACTGAAACTAGATAGCCTCAACCCTTATTTCAGTCGATACTATAATTCTTTATCTATACGCAAAAAAAAATTCCAAAATGCGCCTAAGAACAAAAAACATTTGAAGTGCATCCACTTGTCAGTTAATAAAATCAGTCCTGACTTTTGTCCTTTTCCAATCAATGATCTGGGTTCGAATTGTTTGTAAAGTTGCTTGTTGAAACCACAAATGATTATTCTATTTTTATGAACTTGGGCTATCTAGATAATCAATTTAGCCCAAATGCTTTTTTTGACATCATTTTTTGTTGGCTTGGCCCACTGGGATTTGAACAGTGAATCTCATTGTTTACATAACATTTCCTATCACGACAATGGCTAATTGAGTTGCACCCGTTAGGCTAACCCTTGACAACAATGTAGGTAGGTGATATAATGTGCAAACATTAGGCTACATGAGCCAAGTATTTTAGTATACAAAGAATCATTTTCCCTCATCATAGCACATTAACTAGAAGCACATATTAATTCTAACTCAGATATTTCTATTACATAACAAAAATTAAACAAATCTGAAATGATGAATGCATTCATGAAGCTCTTATGTGTAGATGTAAAAGTGTAAAATCATAGAAGCTAATGTGAATGCCTAGATCTGTTTATATAGTCCTTTAAATTGATTTCATATGAATTTCATACAAGTCAAGTCTCCTTCTTATTGTTTCTTTTCTTACAAGATTATATTGCAAAACTTTTTGATTTTGGACTTGCAAAAGATGGACAAAGGAGGACCAGACCATTGTTTCAACTTGTGTGATGGTTACATATGGCTATGCAACCCCTAAGTATGTGATGACTGGTAAGCTCTGAATTTTCTAAATTTTCATTATGAATATCAGCTTGTAAGCTTTTGTAATATGTGTGTGTGTGTGATCATTTGGTCTAAGATATAACCGCTTTGAAAGTATTCAATTTAATTGGAAGTTGCCAGGATTGGAATTGTTTGATACTTAAAAGTAAGTTTATCTTCTTATAAATAATAGTTGGACCATGACATCTAGTCTTTTACTTTTACAGACCACTTGACAACTAGAAGGAATGTGTTGGCTACGTGGGGCCTGACCCAGGTTCAACGTTAGTTAGCCAAACAAATCCCTACACTACTAGCCCTTTCGGCATCAGCCCGTGGAGCGCGGAACGAAGTCTCACCCGAAGCAGTATGGGGGGATGCTGGAACTAAGTTTCTGCACCCTAAGATGGTCGTGATGTCGGTTTATACCCTCTATTCCTGCTTTCGCGCAGGTCCCTAAGTTCTAGGGTTTTGTCAGTCTAGACCTTTATTCTGCCCTTTAGTACCTCCGCGAAGGAGTGCGATTGACCTTCGTGTAGCCCTATCCTGCGGTTCAGGTACTTTTGCGCTGCTATGACAACGTTTTGTACAGGTTCCCAAGTTATCTTAAGTGTTTTACTTATCTTACTAAACAATCATAGTTAGCGCCATGTAAACTGAGATTCTCACTTGCGTTCAATTAACCAACATAATTACATACATTCGTGCATCACATAAGCATTGCAAATGAAACCTATACACAATATAACAAGATGCATTAACATGAAATAAATACACAAAATTTGCAAAATACTTCTCTTTATTGATATATTCATATTCATACAAACTCTATCCACTGTGCGCACACAGCTACAGGGGTCCGCGCACTCAGCTGTAGAATTCTACCCTAGGCCTCTGCGCACTTAGCTGCAGAGCCTCTACCTACGCTAAGACCCGAAACTTAGACTTCTCTACCAAGACACCAAGACTTGTCTTCTTCTTCCAAAAATCATGACTACTTAGAACTTACTTACTTAGCTCTTTTTATACAATCCCATGGTCCGCGGACCATGGGTAGATCTTTACAGCCGACTTCACACTTTACAAAATAAGGGCGAATAACCCTTTATGACTCCTGACACCTTCGCACTCCGTGACCACAAAATGTGGAAACTTTACAACTTTATTACAAAATTTGACCCAAAACATGGGCTTTTAGCCCCAAAATTATCCTTGGGGGATCCCGTTCCCAACAAGCCCCCAACACAAACATCGTGACTCGCCCTCGAGTCACTCTGCGGGCACAAAGATCTTAGCGCGAAGACCTCCCAGCTCAACCTGTATGACCGCAACCTCGGTAGTGCACTGTGCAGCCGCCTGCTTCACGTCTTCAACCATCTATTCGGTCACTGCTCCTGAAATGTCGACCTGAAGCTTTTGTTGAGTTGCTTGCAGAGTCGCAAGCTTTCCTTCAATAGAGGCCATAACTATGTAAGCCTCATCCAACCAGGGCTTCAGTCGTGCCTTCAACATTGCCTCCTTATGTTGCGCTGCATCTATCTACTCTTTCAACTGCTTGGCCTCCTACAGCTTTGCCAGTCTCTGTGTGAGCGCGACGGTTCGCGCTGTGCCTTTTACCTTGTCATAGCGCTGCTGCAGTTCTCGCGCTTCTGTCTCCATCCGCTGTACATTAGGGTCCTCCTGTAAGCTCATCAGGACCTTGAACGACTGTTCAAAAAGTTGTGTGCAGTCTACCACTGCACTGTCAACTACCACTATCGCCTCTGTGATAGCGTTTGCACGTTGCTCCTTTACTTATGGTGGAGTTAAAGGCTGGGCCTTCAACTGTAACTCTCTAATATGAAGGTTCAACTCCAGTTGAACCCGAGCCATCTCTGTGCGAGCGTCGCACACCCCTGTAACGAGCTTGTGGACATGCACCCCAACCGGTTCTTCCTTAGGAATGGCCAACTCTGGGACCATTCAGCATGCCTCCTCTACGACCTGAATTATTCACTTGTTTTAGGCGGTTACCTTGGTCATGGAAGCGATGGAAGAGTCTCACTGTAGGGCCATCTGTTCATTGTTAATCCTCTGCTCATTGATCACCTGTAGAGCGCGGTGCTCACGGGCCCTCAGCTCCGCGATCACTCCATCCTGCAATAGGTGGAGTGCCTCGCCAGGGAGCACTGCCAGATTCAACCCCACTCCCTTGAGGGTGCTGACAGTGGGTCTGTCAGCTTCATTCTCCGTAGTCAATGCTCCATCGGGCAGCACTATCGTGCTAGAGACCTTCGCACGCAGCATCTCGGCAGCTTCTGAAGTGCCGATAGCGAGGCTGGTGGACACCGTGCCAGCCTGTGACGCGCGGGTCTGTAGCTCCTGCAAACCTATCTAGATGGCCCCCAATATTAGTTGTTTTTGCTGCTCAAACTACTGTAGGGCCTCTGCGGTGACATTTCGCATTGTGTGTCCAATGTTGTGCAAATCACCCTCTATGAGGTTGATTGGATCCAGCGACGTCTTAGTGGCCTTGTACTTCTTCCTTGACCCTCCTTTCTCTTGTTCCCTTCGACATTTGATGCGGGGGGCCGTCGCTTGCAAGTCCGCATCGTGCTGCTCGATTTGCTCATCCGTCTCTTCCTTTCTCTCGGGCAAGGTGACCTCGCGCCTTTGTCAGAGCCCCGCTCTGTTCCACCTATTTTCTTCTCCGTCTGCTAAGCGACATCGCGCTCTACTTGAGCCTTGTCAGTAACCTCCTTCTTCCTCTTCTCGGCCAGCTGTGCCATCTTGAGCTTGGTCTCTTCCTTCTTGCGCTTTGCGGCAGACTTGCTCGCCCCAACCACCAAGTCGGATGTAGTGCACCACTCCGCCGGCCAGTGATCAAGTACTGCATCAATGGCGTCATCCGTTGCCAGGTAAGGCAAGTTATACGATGTCTGCGTAGGGTCCTTCCACGCCCTGATGGACACATGGTGAAAATCTACCTTGAACTTTGCGTAGCCCTGTAGGTTGGCATACATAGTAGGCGACAACTGCAGTTTGCGATTGATAGCCATGCAGATGTTCATCTCCATTAAGATCCAAAATATCTTGTTGTCCTTGATGCACTATGCGTCCTTGGTCGCCCACAGTGAAGCATACTTCTCTGCTTCTGGTAGGTCTGACATGACTGAGGGGAATTGACTGTCCTTTGGCAGCTCCCACGCTACCAACACAATAGATAGCAAGAGCCACACGTAGTGGAACGTCTTACTGAGCTCCTGTGCCTCACAGCAGTTTGCAAGGAACTCACCGCAAAGGTAGTGCGCCCAATTGAACTAGACTCCTTCAGCGCATTGGCCTGCTAGTGTGACGACATGTGTGGGCACCTCATCTGCGCGACATTTCCTCATCACCTTTCCAACCAAAATCTGTGTGGCCACCTTTACGACCGGGTCACTGATACTTGATATGGCATATCCGCGCAGCTTCTTCACAAGCTTAAATTTCTCCTTCATGGCCTCCACGAGGGCCTGCTTGCCACCTTTTCCGCCAAACATCATGGCCAGATTTTCTCCTGTGTAGGGCAGCCGTGTGATCCTATGGATCAATCTGTCGGTGATGGGTATTGGCTCCTCCAGCCACAGACACCCATCATGCACCAAGCAGAGTAGCTGCTTGATGACCAAGACTGTAATCAGGGTGCGGTTGTAGTGCGACACCCATAGCATGTTGAGCAGACCTGCCTTGTCTACTTCTCTGAGCCACCTCCATGGTTCCAATGCAGTCATCCCGGTGGTTGTGTCAATGATGCGGCGCATTAGCAGATCGGTCGCCAAGTGCGGGAACTTCTCATCGTTGGCTAAGTCCCAGTCTTCCAACTTTAACATAGGAACCTACCCCAAGCGCAGACCTTCAAAGACAATCTCGTCCGGCAGCAGAGGGGTTTGTAAGGGGACCTTGCTCTCGTTTATGTATTTTGGCACCTTGGTCTTGCCCTTGCACGGAGGGACGTACTCAGGAAACCGAGTGATAGGGTCAACACCCTGGGCTTCAACTTCCTCCACGTCTATCCCCAAGTCCTCATCATCCATCGGGATGTCTTCGATTTCTTCCTCCTCTGGCTCTAGATTAATGGATTTTCCCTTTTCTTGTGCGATGGGCTTGTCCTTCAATGGGTTCCTTCTCAACGACACGCGCATCGGTATTGCAGGCTGCTTGCCCTTATTATCCTTTGTGCTCTCCTTGGTGGGGGTCGGCTTCGGTCTAGGTGTCCGTGGTGATTTGAGAACTTCCGCTAATACTTCAGCAACCTCTGGAGTAGCTTCCTCTGCCTCCATAACAACTTCTGGCATAGACTCCTTGGCTGTCACTGCTTCGGTATCCATAGTTTCTACGGGTGCCGACATGACGCTATTCAATAGTTCTCGTGTCTTCTCTGGTAATTGCTCAAACGTCGAACTCGCTATCAAAGCTTTGAAGAATTCTCGGTTCATATGCACCTGAGAGCTTAATAACAAAATTCTCAAAATGCCAAGTGTTTTTTGCTAGGTAGCCACCTATGATTTATAAGGTATTTTGAATTCAAATCTGACTGTTTCTCCCACATTCGGTTCATTAATGCTAGATTGGCGGCAAATTTTCAAGGATCTGACCCATAAATTTTGTCTTAAATGCTGGCCGCCCACTCCATTTGGTCGCATTTCTACCGTCAAATCATGAACAGTGACTTTAACGATCACTTTCCGACTGACCTGTGCAATTTCTCCCTGGGTAGCGCAGCTCCCTTCGCACTGTCGCAAACCCTGTGACACTTCCTTGCTTTGCACAATCCTCCAATCGCGCAGCTCCCCAATCCGGACAATGTAGTTTATAGTCCCGCACCTCCTTTCAGCGGCCTAGAGCACTAAGATTGTGCTACCCTCATATAGTCACATGGCTGGACCATCGTTGTATGGCTTCAATCAGCTGCCATTCACCTTTCTTGGGGGGATCTCCATTCAATTTAACCAAATAAACCGCTCCACCGTTTGTAATCTCCTTAATAACATAGGGCCCTAACCAGTGCATTCTGAACTTCCCTGGAAATTTATCAAACTTACTATCATATAGCAAAACCAGGGCATTTAACTTAAAGGTGCACAGCTTAATGTGTCGATCATACCATGCTTTTTCGCGCTACTTTTGGTCTTGTTGGTGAAATCCAACTAGAAATGTTTCTTCCTCAAGCTCAACCAGCTGCGCGAGCCTCTCTTCCAGGGCTCCGCAATCCGTCATACCCGTGAGTGCTGTTATGCGCAGACTAGGCACAATGTATTCCATGGGCATCATTGCTTCAACACCATATACAAGCCTAAAGGGTGTTTGTCTAGTTAACTTCTTGCATGTCATCCGATAGGCCCATAGTACTGCGAGTATGCATAGGTCCCAATCACTTTGTTGAATTCAGGCTTTTGTGATCCATATTAAATTTACGAAAAGTTTTTTGGCGTAAATCACATGATAATACATTTGTCGACGCGTTTCGAACTAGCGAGTGTGGTTCATCGTCAGGACAAGTTGAAGAATCAGATCATGGCTACATATTAAATAGGGAGAGCAAACCTTCCAACGGCTAGGTTTGATTGAAAAACGACTATATTTGACAATTTACTTAAAATAATATTATTATGTTAAAAATAATCTTATTTTAATTTTTATTTTAAGTAAAAAGTTAACCACTTATGAGTAAAAAATCTAGGGAATATGATAAACTTGTTAACTTATATTATTAGTAATTGAATAATATTAATATTATATTATAGAATTATTCTTATTGTTAATAGCTAGGGTAACTATTTAATATAAATCAATTAGCAAAACACTAATAGATTAGTAGGTAAGGATTTAATATTAACTAGAATAATATTGATTATTAATATAATAATTATTAATATATTATTAGTTATATTATTATTCCAATATTAATCGATCTAGGGATATTAGTAAATGTAAGAATAAATATAATATTGTAATAATGTTATAATAATAGTATTATTATTAAGGGTTTGGTTAACTAATTAATAAAAAATATTATACTAGATAATTTAATTCCTTTAGATAGTTAGGATTTAATATTAATATTGAATATTAATAAAATAATTATTATTATATTATTAGTTATATTATTATTCCAATATTAATAGATCTAGGGATATTAGTAAAGAAAAGGATTTAGAATAAAGTATTATTAATTAATAAAATAGTGTTATTATATTATAATAATGTTATAATACTAGTATTAATTATTAATGGTTTGGTTAACTAATTAATAAAATATCTTAAACTGGATAATTTAAATCCTTTAGACAGTCAGGAAAAGGACCATATCTTGAATATAAGGACTAGAAATTGAGGGAGATTAAAAACAAAGAATTAAGGAAAAAGAAAGCAGGTTAAAGGATCATAAGGGGAAAATTATAGAATTCTAGAACAGGTCATTAATAGAGGGAGGGGAAGAAACTACTAGGAAGAGAGGGCAGGGATCCAGCAACTGCTGATCTTCCAACCATCATCTCTATTGAGATTTCTTGGCCTTTTTTCGATCTCAAGGGCTTCCCTAAATTTACGGTGATGGAACTGCGTAATCTTAGCAATAACCTGGGCCTCCTCAATACAAACATGATGTTTGGTCTTCTCTGCATGCTCCGCTAGTGCGGAAGACTTGGTTCTCCCATGTTTTAGGTCAGTTGCGTGCTCATTAATTCTTTGATTAATAGAGCGTCCAGTCTCACCAATGTAGGGGGTCCCATAGGAACAAGGAATAATATAGACACCCTTCATGTCCTTAGGGTTGACAGGATCCTTCACAGATGGGAGGGATTTACGAATGGTGTTAAGGGGTCTAAAGGTCGAGGGAACATTATGTTTCTTAAGAATCCTAGCAATCTTATCAGTGGTCCCTTGGACATAAGGTAGATGGACCCCTGGGATTCTATCTTTAGGTTCATTTTTAACTACTGCATTTTTGGAGGCTTTAAGGAAAGCCTTCTGACCAAGGTGTCTACTATAACCATTCTCAACAAAGACATTAAGGAGGTGGGATTTCTCTTTATCGAAGCTCTTTTCATCAGAGATCCTTAGGGCACGTGTAGCAAGGGTGTTGAGAACACCCAACTTTTGAGCTGGGAAATGATGGGAACTGGCATGAAGATACTGCTCATTATGTGTTTTCTTCCGAAACACTTGGTGGGAGAGGGAACCATCCATATTCTTAGAAATAAGAATATCAAGGAAAGGGAGGCAACCATCTACTTCTTGTTCCATGGTGAACTTAATGGCGGGGGATTGACTGTTGAGATGATTCAAGAAGAGATCTAACTCCTCTTGACCATGAGACCAGATGACATTGGTGTCATCTACATATCTTTTCGCTGAGCGTTGGAAACCTTGGTTAGCGTGTTCTCCAGCACTTTATTAAATGCTTCCACCGTCTCGTTAGCCTGTGGGTGATAAGGTGTGCTCTTTTAGTGATATACCTGAAATTCCTCTGTTAGCGCGCTGATTGTCTCGTTCAGAAAGTGCGTACCGCGATCACTCATTAAAATCTTTGGACACCCAAATCGCGTCAGTACATACTCAAATAGGAACTTTGCAGCAGTTGCGCCTGTGCAATCCTTCATAGGTTGTGCCTCCGCCCATCGAGTTAAATACTCAATAGCAGTGATAATGTACCATGCTCATGTCTTCTTCCCTTGGGGCTGAATGGGTCTCACGAAATCTATCGCCCATTTCTCAAAGGGTTGTAACGTCATCTGTGGATTCAGAGGTAGATCATCCCTCTGCGATGGCTTGCCCATCCTTTGACACAAATTGCACACCTTGCAGTAAGCTTTTGAATCCTAACTGAGGGTTGGCCACCACAACCCTTCACGTAGAATCTTCTGCGCAGTCACTCTCCCTGCATAATGACCTCCCGTGGCGCCCCAATGAGCGTCCACGAGGATACTACTCCTTTCAAACTCTAGTACATATCATCGCAATATTTCATCAGACCCCATTTGTACAGATGCCCAGCAATGACAGAAAAATTTGTTGCGCGCAACACTAACTCCTTCTTCTGCTGGACAGTGTAACCTTATGGGGCAGCTCCTGTCATTAAGAAGTGTATGATATCTTCAAAATTACCATCTGCGACGCACACTGCAAACAGTTGCACGTCAAGCAATCCCTCCTCCAAATTAGTGGGCTCTTTCCCTGTTTCAATGCGTGACAAATGGTTTGGTCCCATGTTTAGTCGTCCAGGCTTCACAATAACCTTAAAATCATACTCCTGGAACAATAACAACCACATGTAGATTCACCCCCCCCCTAACACAAGCATATTGACCAGGTATTTCAACGCGAAATGATCCGTATACATCTTAAAATGGCCACCCAGCAGATAATGTCTAAACTTCTAGAAAGCGTATTCCATGGCTAACCCTTTGCGCTTGGTGGTGGAATAGTTCTTCTCCGCCTTGGATAACCTTTTGCTTGCAAACGCTATAGGATGGTCCAATTCTCCTCCACCAACCCGTGTCAATACTGCTCCTAGTGCTATACATGACGCATCAACATGCACATGAAACTCCGTCTTCCAATCCAGGAAGACTAAAATCGACGCGGTGACCATCTTTTCTTTAAATACATCCAGGTTTTTCTTACAGTCCTCGTTCCAGCAGAACGTGACATCCTTTTCAACAACTTCTCCATAGGCGCAGTGATCTGGGCATAGCCCTTGATAAACTTTCTATAATACCCAGTATGTCCTAAGGTTGCGCGCAACTGTTTCACACTCCTCAACGCCTCCAAGTTAAGTATCACTGCAACCTTCGTGGGATCTACCATCAGTCCCTGTCTACAAATCACATGGCCCAACAGAGTCCCAAAATGAACAAAAAACAGGCATTTCTTCAGATTGAGCACGATCTGGTACCTTCAATAGGTATCTAGCATCAGACGCAAACTTGCCACATGGCGTTTCACCATCCCAAACACAGTATAGTCATCAAAGTACACTTCCAGAAACTTATGAATAAATTCTTTGAACACAGCAATGACTATGCACGAAAAAATTGCAAGCACGTTCTTCAATTTGAAAGGCATTATAGTTTAATGAAAACATCCCCACTTAGTCGCGAAGGTCGTCTTGCTTCTATCCTCTGGCGCGATTTTGATCTGATGGTACCCAGTGAACCCATTAGTGAAGGAATACACTTCCTGGCCACCTACATTATCCAACACCTCATCAGTAAACGAAGTCAGGAAAGGATCATGTACACAAGCATCATTCAACTTCCTGAGATCTACGCATATCCTTATTTCATCCTTCTACTTATTTCCTGTACCATCATTGGGCTTACCCAATCAGATTCTTCTACAGGTTCAATGATGCCTACCATGAGCATATTATCTAGCTCTAAGCGGACCTTCTTCTTATACTTCAGATTGAGACGGTAAGGTCTTTTCTTAACCATCTTTGCGTCGGGTTTCAAGGTGATCTTCATCACGCCCAGGTCTCCTATTATCCCTTTTAGCTCCGTAACTTGGTAGGGAACAAACCCTGGTATTCGCGGAGCAATTTAGCGATCTTATTCACCATCATGTCATCCCAGTAATCTCCAATCTTCGTGAATTTGGGCTCTGCCTCCGTACCAATGTTTACCTATTTCGTCTTCAGTGGCGCGGTTATATCAGGTTCTCAATATGCGGTCCCTCGACCTTGCAGTGACCCTCTTTTTCAGAAATGTTAATCTTTCACAGATCCTCATCTTCTTCTTTAGCAATCACATTATAACATTCCAGCACGTGGCTCAGCTGAGTAGTCCAATCAGGTTGAATCAGATCCAAAGGATCCTGTGGTATCCTAAAGATTGTTGCTTTTGCTTTTTGTAGCGCTTCGTCAATATAGTCAGACCCCTCTTCAAAACTGAACGTCACTATGAATCCTTCGTGCAGAATATCCCATTCACTTGTACCATGCTGAAGCTCTATTTCCAAGTACTAGTTCATCTGTATGACATCCAAGGTGCGATAGAACAAGTGCACCCATTCAGGTTGGGGCTTCGCTCCATAAGCCTTAGCCCATTTGACCAAATGTGCACGCGGATCATCCTTCCTGTCATACTTGTCTGTCATTTGTACCTTCAGCTTCCCAAAGTGTGTTCTCATCATCCTCCTACATTCGTGCCAATCATCAAAGCTACCCTTGTGCGTACCCCACCACCTTGCGGGCGTAGCGCACAGTGCCCAATCCAAAGCCTGGAAGCGTTGCTTTTCTGGTACCTCCCTCTCAAATGCATCCAAAAATACATCTACATCATTCAGGCCATCATAAGTGGGCAGACTTCTTACCTCTGACGACACAAAGCATATTACAGCTTAGCATGGTTACTTCATGTAATCGATTCTGCCAGCGTTCTAATTCTTCATCAAAGTCTACGGTGCAGGAACTCTCATGATCGCATGTAATTCGTCCATCCACTGTTGGATTCACCCAATCTTGGTCTCGTGCTGTTATCTTATATATGCAGTCCAAATCGTCATCTCTCTCATAATCACGGACTGGTTCAGTGTAGCGTGATCCTTCAGCAAGATCTATGGGTACTATTACACTGAGCGATTTCTTCTCAAATATCATCTTTCACTTCTTTAGGTTGATTACCCCGTTCATGTCAGTAGCCCAATCAATGCCAAGGAGCGCAGGGTAGGGGTTTATGTCATCCACAATTTTTATTACTTCAAAGTCATCCAACGCGCTTGCGCCTTCAATATATATAGTCACTCCTTACAGCCGTCCCATGGGGATGATCTTTTACTGATTTGCCATCCTTAACTAAATCGGAGACCACTGCAATGCGGGTATTCCCATCTGCTCCCAAGTCTGCTTTGGTAGGACGTTCGCGTCTGACCCCAAATCAAAAATAACCCGATCCATTTCATATTCTCCTATCTACGCGGTTAGTCTCATCTCTCGTCTTGTCCTTGTTTTGTTCTTACCAATCTTCTGTACCATGTGCGGTTCATTTAGAGTGTTTCCGACGCATCTATTTATAAGCTCTTGTAATCCCTTCACAGCCTTTCTATCGTGCAACAACTTCATGCAAGTCTCTAGAAAGGTCGTAAGCGTAGAAGGGTCTATCTCCTGATCAAGATTATCCTTGCTCCCTGAGATGGAGGCCTCAGCGAAGCTCTTCTTTTCTTCCATGAACATTTCACGTGCATGCTCTAAATCAAACTCAGCCTCCTTCATCGAAGCTTTGTGAACCTATGCGCTGTCTTTGGGCTCTTTCCCCTTATCATCGCCCATTTCAATTCCACTTCGAAGCACTATATTTACATTCGGATCCTCCTCGCGAGGCTCAAACCTCATCATCTGCAGGTTCTGAGTCGGTTGAGGTGGTAGTGCCCCTTTGTCGCGTATCCTTGCTATCAGTGTAGGATAGTCCTCCATTTCATGATCAAACAAAGTGCAGTATTTGTATGACAAACGCGTTGGGTTAGTGCAATCGCAGGCAGATTACCTGTCCTCGACCTCCACAATTGTAGCAGATTACGTGTCCTCGACCTCTACTAGGTCATCCTCCGCCTCGGCCTCGTCCGTGCCCCTGAAAGCCTATTCACGCCATCCCCATTCTCTAGTCAGGGGGCTGCGTTTCTGCCTGAACCCTATAGGTGGGTGTTCAGTCCATCATCAATTCATAACTTCTGTAGTTGCCCTCATCATGCCCTACCAACCTGCAGAAGTTGCAGAGCAGTTGCTATAGTGTCTATACAAACTTTTGCAGCAAATGACAGTTATCTGTCATATGTTTTCCTGCTACCTGACATATAACGAACCACAACACAGGCCCCGCGCTTGGTCCTACTTGGCCCTCTAGCCTCAAAGGCATTGATCTCCCTCCTACAATATAGTTTGCAAAGACCAGGCAATGGTCTTTGTCATGCCCCTGGCCCTTGCATTTCAAGCACCATACCTCTTCACGCACCTTCGATCGAATTGTTTTGTCCTGCTTCAAACTTGGCATTTCAAGGCAAAGATTTTGCAACTATGCATGGATCTGCTAAACCCCCAGATTCAAATCTTTCATCGGTGTTTCATGCAGTCTCATTGCAATCTCCAAGGCCTCTGCTTGAGTCGTAATATTCTGTTGTGATAGCACAACCCTTAGGTGTGGCAGGAGCGAAGCCACGAACCACTCGTGGTGCTGCCCATTTGTTAAGTTCATATTATCTTCACAAATTTTACACTTCAACCTCTAATCCAATTTCCAAGGCGTCTCACCTAGTTTCATTGCGATTTCCTTGAACCTCACAATCGACTGTGCCTCCTTGGACTTATGCCTACTGAACTCTTTATTTAGTGCGGTCTGGATGTTTGCCATCCCAGTGTTTGGGTTATCATTAGAGTACTTGATGTACCAGGTTAACGCGCGATCCTGCAAAGCACTAACCAATGTTGCCTTCTTCATGTGATCATCTGTAACGCCCTGAGCTTCCCATATAGCTTTCACAATGAACCAAAATTGGTCCTGGTCCTCATTTACGAGGCCTTTAAACAAAGACAACTTTACTGAAATTATCATGCTAAACTGTCATGGAGGTGGCAGTGGCGGGAATCCTTGCCTTATTAACTAAATTGCACTTAGCGGAGAAGCCTACGCTACTCCCTCTTCATCACCCAATGGAGGTGAAATCAATGGACTATATTCAGGACCCTTTCTTCCTTCGTTCTTGTAAGTCTTTCCACTTCGCGTAGCTTCGAACATCAAGGTAGCTGCATAACCCATTTTTCGCACAATAACATCTTAATCCAGGTATTCAAAGACTTCAAGTACTTACCTCGCAGACCTTTGAAAAAGCGCCACTCCACCTTGTTGTAGCTAACTGAGGTATCGACCGCGAATTCAGTCACAAATCCTCCTATGATGCGATCGAGCCAATGATTGACAGCGCGGGTGATCTTATCCTTAGAGGCTTCCAATCTTCATACCAGCTCTGGCATCTAGACAATAGGACCGTCAAGTTTCCACCTCCCTTGGTTATCCGCTAGCTTCACGATCTACTCGTATAACTCAACTGGAAAGGAACAGAAAAAGATCTCGTGAATTTCTGTATAGATGTACCTGTCCAGCCACTGTTCCTTTGTTAGTCGTGGATTTCTGTTCTCATGCATCACGAATTCGTGGATCTTCCTGTCCAACCAGTCTCCAATCTCTTTCTTAGTTGGATTCTAGTGATACGACATCACACATCTCTCATGCAAATTCCGGTCTCGACAACGGAACCATTTGTTGGTTGTGTGGGGCCTGACGTAGGTTCAACGTTAGTTAGCTCCCCAGCGTGGACCGAAGTCTCACCCGAGCAGTATGGGGGGATGCTGGTGTTATCACTCAGGTTGTTCCCCAGGAAAATTCTAAGGAGGGAATACGGCTGAGGTAACCACTAACCAGTCTTTTAGCTGTAGATTCTAGCCAATCTACAACCAGAGAGGGTTCTCTCTTTATGATTTAGCTTTGTTTCGCTATATGTAAGGCTAGTTATGAAGCACAAGTATTTGTTTGGTGTTTGGAAGGTGACATCCAATAGAACAGGGCTGCAAACTAAGAGAAGTTCAGGCCATTGGGTTAATGGAGTCAGTGAAAATGAATTTTTGGGTATGGTTTCTTAGGCAAAAGGAGGAACTACAGAGCAAGATAGTTAAACACAGAAAAATCTTCAAGCTGGAATAAGATGCAGTGAAGTCAAGAAATGAAAGGCAATTAAGAATCTTTCATTATGCTAACAGAGGCAAATTGAATAAATATTATCAAGGAGCAATCAAGAATTCCTTAATTATATTTAGAGTGTGAGAACCAGGGAGACAGGAGCAGTCAAGAATTCCTGCCTATGCTAGTTCTGAAGAAAACATAAAAATTGACAGAAATTGAACACGAGTACAGCCAAGTAAATTCTGGGTTATCCTTTTTTCCTGCAATTCAGAATATGATATATAAATGATATATAAAACATAAGAACAATAAACAAGAGTTGAAAGACTTATTGATCCATGAGGTAACACAAGAATTCTGCAACATATTCCTTTGCCATTAATCCCAAAACCAGCAAGTTCATCAGCAAAGCATTCCAACAATCTTTATTCAGAAGGGTTCTCAAAAATTACAGCACAGGTCCAGAATGATATTCACCAACCAACAACAATACATATCTTGAGAAGGTATTTATAAAAAGAGTTACAAAATATCTCATAGAGAAAATATCAAGCATTAACTTCATCCATCTACTTCTTCAAAGGCAATAAATGACATTGAAAACAGAGCATAATAAATGCAGAAGTAACTTCCACTGTAATGGCTGCCTTAGGTGGTCTGATATATTTGACTTTTTGACTCACCCAGTCAGCTGGTAGGTGTCTCCTTATTGCGCGTTCCTGCGTTGCTGTCCCGACCCTTCCATCTGTGCCCGATTCTACCTTAGCGCTTTTTTATCGTAAATTCCTTTCTCTGTTATTTTCATTTTTTCTGACAAGTGGCATGTGCATTGAATTTGATTTAATGCACATGATCAAAAAGAAAAAACACTAATCACTACCTTCGTGGTAAAATCTCCAACATGCCCTGCCACCATTGGTCTATTGGCAGTTGGTGCCTTTGTAGTTTTATTAATGTTTCATCAGTTTCAGTATACCTATAGTAATTGGGATGGACTTCAAAAAGATGTGTCATCTCATGTTCAATGTAGAACAAATTTTCCAATTTGTCATATAAGCTCTGTCCAGAGGGAGGTACTGTGTCTTTTGAAATGCTTGATGATGCTGTAATTTGATTAGTAACATAGGTTTTTACCCTGTGAGCATATTGTTCATGTGTCAACAGTCTTTGATGGCTGGCCAACAAGCTGGGTAACCCTTTGCTCTGCAAGACTGTGAACTTCTCTGTGAAGGCATTTATTTCTGCCTGCATTTCTTGGCACTTTCTTTCCAGATTCTGAACAAAATTCCTCATGGTCAGCACCTTTTTCACTGTCAAAATGGTGCCTGTTCTGTCCTTGATATTCAGAGCTGCTAATTGTTCCCTGGTATGAGTGTTCAAAAAATGGATTAGTTTATTGGCCTGTTCGGGCTTGTTTGCTAATAATGCTCTGGCCTTTTGAATCTCGGTTTGAGTTATTTCTATCAATTCAATTTGTTCATAGATGGTCTGTATTGATCTCCATTGATCAGTGATGGACTGGCCAATTTTGGTCCACAAAATTGTTTTGATTTCTGTCAGAGTTTTATGAAGAGTAAGGTATTTCTCCAAGGATTTTACCTTACTTTCCAACGCCTTTACTTCTCTTGTTTTCTCAGCCACAGTCATTTTTTGTTTATCATAATTCACCTCTAACTTGGCTAGTTTTTCTTTAGCTTCCTTTAGCTCTGCCATTTGGACTTCTAAGGCCTTTATTTCCTTCATCATGTCTTCCATGCTCAGGCTGGTATCTGGTACTGTTGTTGTTGCTGTTGTAGTTGTTGCTGAAGCTGAGGTACCTGCTATTGATGCTCGGACAAAGGGAGGGATTGCTGCAGTAGTTGTAGGAGGAGCTGTTGTGCTTATTGGAGCTGTTTCCGATGGCTGGGAGATCGACATTCCCAGCTTTCGTTGTAGTGCTTTCCCCAATGCTTTCTATGTTTCTACTAATCTTTCATTCATCCTCATCAGTAAACCCATCACGTCCTCCTCTTCTTTCTGTTGTGCAACCTCTGTGGTTTGAGGGTGCATTGTAATAGGCAGCTTCAATTGCTTTCTGAGGGTAGCAATATCTTCTTCTTTCTTCTTTATTAATTCCTGGATACCTTTGGGATCCTTGGGATCATGTCCCAGTGCAATAATAATTTCCGCCAAAGATTTGATCCTGTTATCCTTGGCTAATGAGGAGGCCTTCTCCAACTCTAATTGGGCAGAGGTATTGTGCAATGAATTCTGCAATTTGTGGGCTAATAATGCTTTGTCTGCCAAGGTGGAGTACACCATTTCTCTGGTTTGTTTATGTAATTCAATCTGGTCCATTGGGTGGATGTTTTTAGAGAGAACTTCCAGATTGGTCCTGATATAATCAACGGCTGACTGAGGCTGTTGTATTGTGGGCCTGAAGTAACTAAGGGTCATTTTCCCTTCTTGAATATCATAGGCTGCCATTAGCCTTTGTTGATTTGTGGGGGATGTTCTCAGCAACTGATTATAAAGTTGGATCCTTATTGGGTCATTTCTAGCCTTTATTTCAGTAAAGGCTTTCTTGATATCCGAGCCTTGCTTGCTCTGTTGTTTGCTCTGTGACCTCTTCACCATGCTGCCCCACTAGCTCTTGCTAATATGAGCTAGCTGATGTTTCCAAAATTGGAGGGATCTATTGTTCAGTTCTTTGCTCACCTCCTAGGTTGCCTGTTGTATCTCCCAAGAATTCCTCTTCAAAGTAAGGATTTAGCCTTTGCCTCTTTTCCCCTTGTTGTTGTGCTGATCCAGGTGTGTCTTCCTGTCTCTCTCTTTTCTTGGCTCTTTCTTCATTGAGAGGGGTTTGTAATACCGGGATTTCAGGTACCTTTGTCTGTGTTGAAGGACCTTGCCCTTGGCCTTGTTCCTTTGATGTATCTGGCTGATCTGCCATTGTTTCCTGTTCCCCACCTATGACCTCCTTGCCTTTAGCTGATGCTGTGCTGGCCTTTTGTAATGGTTGTTGAGAAGTCCCGGCAAAAGATGTGTCACCTCCTATGTGCTGGGGCAGCTTGAAGGATACCTGCCCAAAAGAGTCCAGGTCAAGCATTTTTTCAAGCGCTTTCATTGCTTTTTCTAATTTCTCTTCTTCAGTAATTTCTTCAACTAATGTGCCTTCTACCCATTCTTGTTGATTAGCATATTGTTCAATTTCAGGGATTTTGTGGTGAACATATCCTGTAAGCTTGTTTTTGACTCTTCTAAAACTTATGAAATGTTTAGGGTCATATGGTGACCAATGAAAACTTTGTTTCAGCATAAGTTGATCCCTCAAAATCTTATCTGCTTCTTCCCAGGCTTCTTCCCTTTTGTTGAAGATAAAAGGGCCCAATTGATTTCTTATCTTGCGCTGTGCCTTTTTCCTAGCACCATAGAAATGAGTCAAATCTGAATTACCAAATTGCCGGAAGTATTCCAGGGCAAAGAGTCTCATAGGGACGTACTTTGGCAGCTTGTAGGGGGATAATTCACAGCCATAAACTCTTATCACTGTGTGATTTTGGTAAAAATACCAGTCACCAATACTGTAGTCCTTTGAGAGATGTAGAATTTTCTGCATTTCAACAGAAAGTCTGGCAGGAGGAGTTATCAATAATAAAGAAGTAGCTGGATATATGAACAGGTCAACAAACTCACAATATGTATAAGGGGAGTTATGGACTTCATGAAATACTGAGGTCCAGAAAATTACAGATCTCCTTTCTCCTTTGAGGTCCAATCTTCTAAGAGAAATTTGGAAACTATCAGGTTGATAGTACATCAGCAAATGATATATGTAGGATGTGTACTTGAACACTCTTTCTCTGTCCAAGTTCATGAATTGCTCATGGATTTTATTAGTTATGAAGGAAGCATAATCATACTTGACAGCAAGGGGTTGTCTGGGAGTAAATATGGACATCAACGCTAAGACAGTTTCATCAATATGCTCACTAGTTTTGAAACTCAAGATATATGAAATCATATCAGTAATGAATACACCGGCTTCATTGAACCAGGCTTGATTAAAAGGAGGTGGCTGCCTGGGCTGGCGATCTGGTTTCATAAATAATTGAGCTATTCTGGCTATCTCTGAACTGGGCAGTTTGGTAGCTTGTTCAAGTAAGAATCCCATGGTGAGAGGAGCCAGAGGCTGAGTTAGCTTAAAGTTCAACATCTCATTTATGGATTGAGGAGTAATATGGAGGAGGACAGTCCCAGATAGAGCCACAACTGCTCTTTGTGTGGGTTCATAATTTTCACAGCATAAATGGATGAAATCAGGGAGCACATTTACTGAAGGAAGGTAGTAGATAGGCATGTTGGACTCCCAAATTCCAAAGACATCAGTGTCGCTTTTGTAGCTATTCCTAATTTCACAAAAGGCTTGAAGATGAGGCTTCTCTCCAATTATATCAGTAATTTCGAAATCTCTGTCAGCAAGGGGCATCCATTCCAACTCCTTATGTGGTGCATTTAGGGGAGCAACATTCAGGGCCATTGGAGCCTCCATGCTTAAACTGTCTGTGTTTTGGTTGGAATGTGGGTCTACGCAGCAATAGAAAACAAAATACTGACTCTAAGGTTTTTCTTAGGAAATTGCAGACTGAGTTTTAATTAGAAATTGCCTCAGTGGGTAACATTCATGGTAAAAAACAAACTTTGCAGAGTTTATTTGGACAGCTGGATAAAACAATGGTGATGGTGCTCCTTTTGCAAGTGTTTTAACAAATTTGACTCATATTTGGGCATTTTTGGGAGATTTTTGCAGAGGGAAGTTAAAAACAGGTGGCTTGGAAAGAAGACTTTAGTAAATTCCTGTTTTTATCAGCTCACGGTGTTTCTAGCTGGGGTTATAGACTGAATTTGTTGGATTTATCGGTTCTTCGAGTGGAATGCAGAGGAAATAAGCTTAAATTCAGCTCGACAGGCGAATTCGTAGAGGGAAAGACAGTTCACAGGATTTCTTCGGAAGAATGGGTAAAATGGTGACTGTGCAGAGGTGCAGTGGCAGCACTGTGATTTTAACTCGAATGCTGGTTATCTGGAGGATTTTCACAGAAAAACTTGGAAAAACAGGGTTTATGAGCGAATTACGGGTAAATACCTGTTCTATGGACGCCTGGTGCGAAATGGAGGTACAGGACTGAGCTGAGGGGCCGAGCTTGCAGAGTGAATTCCCCTGGGTGGCGGACTGGAGCTTTGGTGGCAAATTCGTCGTAATTCGCATGCAGAGGTTCCGCAAACCAACGAATAGAAATAAACGAAAAACAATCACTTTCACGGCTTTTTAACAAAATTTGGGCCTTTTCGGACTTTTTGGCGCTTTTTGTGATGACATCATCATGACGTAAATTTGTCGTATAGCGGGGTACGGAAGGTGACGTGGTGGACACGATGGACGAAATAGTGACATGGTTGATGATGTGGACGCTGATGTGAGCGCTGACGTGATTGATGATGTCAGCAGCGGAAAGCAGGAGCGGTTTGTGGTTTTTATCGCACCGCCTTATGTACCCTGGCGGTTTTGGGCCAAACGGACGCGATAAACTGTGGGAGCGACACGCGTCCCACAGTACAACGAGAAAACCGCTTTTTATCGCGTGCTATCTTTCTGTCATCGGGGCGCCTCCGATATTGACGAGATCCGTCCGATCTAAGGGATCGGATCCGACGGTTGACGGAGGGGTGAGTTGCAGAGGCTTATGACACGGGGCCCGCCCATATATTAACATTTTATAAAGTTTGCAGGGTATGAACCTTGGTTGACAGGGGTTTATGGGCGCAGTTGTTTGTTTAACCAAGTGTTAAATAAACTCCAATAATTTTGAACGTGGAGGGCTATTATAAGGTTTCTGCCAAACCTTTTAATTCCTGAAAACTTTGATATATGGCTATACTTGCTAGGGGTCGGGATATTATAGAATTTTGGGGTTTTTTTATGTATTTTTACATAGTATGGGAGGGGAAAATTTTAAATAGGAGCTATATAATAGAGTTAGAGTTAGGATGTTAATATGGTTTTATGAATGGAGAATGCTAAGTTTATAAGGTAAAACTTAGATTTTTAGGGAAATGAAAGGGAAATGGAAGGATTTTTTTTACACAAGAAATGTGGCTTGTTTTGGCCAAGTGAACACAGAATTCCACTTAGTATTTCTCATAAAATGAAATGCACTAGGGGCAGTGAGCAGATCCCAATGTCCCTGAGGGGTGTTAGTAAGTGTTCTTGGGGAAATGAGAGGGGAAATTAGTCATGCTCCACTGAACTGTAACCACTTTGACATGGTGTTTGTGATATTCATGAGATAGATCATTTTTGACAAGACCAAACTGATCACCAACCTGCTTCTGCAACATTCAACTCCCTACCCAGCCTAATACACCTAACATTTTTTCTTCCTTTTGATTGGGTGCATTTGAACTAGCATACCCTGATTCTCTTCTTTTCTTTTAGCTGCCCTCCTATCTAAGTCTGCCCTTATCTCTTCCAGGGCTCAGATTTAGCTGTTGAGACCCTTTGCTTCTCTACCTAATTGTTTGTCTGCCAAGCTTGAACTGTTTGGACAGACTTTATTTCTATAATTCTACAACAAGAAATTTAAACATGGATTGGCCAAGATTGAGCTATTGGGCCATCCATCAAGTGTGACAGAAGTCAGTGATTGCACATTCTGAACTTGTTTTGCAAAAAATAGGACAGTAGTGGCATTTTAACTAGCCACTTTCCTGGTCTCTCTTTGGGGTTCATTTTCTTTGTTTTTTCTCGACCAATTCATTCTTTTTGCCCTTTGATTTTTCTTTTAGGGCATACCCTCTTTACATTTTTTTAATTTTTTTGTTTTCTCAAAATATGGAACCTTTGCAGCATGGAAAGGATGATCATATTTGGGTTTTCCACAGTCAATCATGAAAGATGACACCTATTGGTATAGGAACCTAACAATGGCTCCACTTGGGGATGGCTTTTCCAGGTGAAAAGCCAAGAATAGCAGGTCAGATGGCCTTATATTCAACTTATGCTGTAATCTGAAATTTCCTTTGCTGAAGACAAACAAACTGAATCTTTGTAGCATGTATACACTTCTCATGAGCTGATCTGAACAGAATTACAACACTGTCTTTGCTAGTTTGTCTGAGTATTTGTCATCATTTTATAGCTCTCAAGTATTCTTCTTGATTTCTTCTGATAAACCCAAAATATAACACAAACGGTGGCACAATTCCTTCCTTTTTCCTCAGAATTTGCTGCATCATATTCCTTATCTTATTACTGTAATAAACTGTTGAAAATAGACACTATTATGTACAAAATACAGTCCTACATGTTAACAAATAGGATCAAAATAATGCTTGAGCATCCGACCATTGACTGGCCCTTCCTCCACTTCTGTACCATCCAAACTTCTCAAAAAGTAAGTGTTATTTCCCTGTACAACCTGAATAGCAAAAGGTCCTCTCCACAGGAAATCAAATTTGCCATGTTTTCCTTTGTCCTCCCTCCTAGAATCCCACTTTAGCACTTTGTATCCTATGAAAAAATCTTCTGCCTTTTTCCTTTTATCAAAAATCTTCTTCAGTTTGTCATGTAGAAGTTGAGATTTGTGGTACACTTCTTCTCTGGTTTGCTGTAAGTGAATTGTTTGATTGATTCTTCTTTGAATATCATTGGGTTCTGCTTGTATTTCTTGCAGTAATTTTATCACAGTGATTCCCAAAGATGAAGGGAATACAACCTCCATGCCATAAACCAACTCATAGGGGCTTGTCCCAATAGATCTCTTGGTAGTTAACCTGTCTGCACATAGTGCATTAACAAGCTTTTTGTGCCAATTCTTCTCATTTTCCTCCAATATTTTCTTTATGATGTTGATCAAGCTTTTATTGGATGATTCGGCTAGACCATTACCTTGAGGGTAATAGGTTGTGGAATGGCCTAAGGTAATGTGGTACTTGTGACAAAAATTGATCATTCTTTTGGATTTAAAGGCAGCAGCGTTGTCTGTTATGATCTTTTCCGGATAGCCAAATCTGGATAGGATATTGGTTTCTAGGAATTGCATGATGATTGAGTCATTGGCTTGCCTACAAGGGATGGCCTCTATCCATTTGGTGAAGTAATATGTGGCAGTTAGAATCCACTTATGTTGGCCAGAGGAAGAAGGGTGAATTTCTCCAATGAAATCTAAACCCCATTGTTGAAATGGTCTTTCAGTGGAAATGGGTTTTAGGGGTAAAGGTAACAACTTTCTCTTGCCTTCAAAGATTTGACATTTATGGCAAGAAACTACAAACTTCTTTATATCAGCATACAGGGAGGGCCAATAAAACCCAACTCTTAGAATTTTATCAGCTGTTGACTTCCAATACAAATGTCCACCACAGTCCCCTGCATGAAATTCTTTCAACACTTTCTCAGCTTCATCCTGTGCTAGGCAATTTAGCAAAATACCTTCATGACTTTTCCAAAATAAAACATTGTCTACTATACAAAACTTTGAAGCTTTCATTTTCAAGAATCTCTTTTTAGTTCTGGATAACCCTGGAGGAGCTTGCAGGTTTAACAATACATAAATTATATCAGCATACCAAGGTGATTGTAAGAAAGCTTGATTGATTTGTGGAGTCGCCATCTCATGTTCGTTATCCAGTTCATTGATGTCAAGGGCTTGAAAATTGGTTTCAGTCATCAATTTGGCTAATCCTTGTCCTTTTATCAGTTTTGTTGGCTTGATTTCAATGTCATATTCCAAAATGTTAGCTATCCATTTGCCTCTTTTACCTTCTAGTCCTTCTTGAGTAAGAATGTCTTTGACTACAACATTTGGGACATAGGCTATCACGTGAGAGTACAAGATATAAACTCTGAAATCCTTGATGGCTTTTACAAGGGCATAAGCTTGTTTTTCCATGATTTGATATTTTAAAGGAGCATCTCTAAGTGCTTTGCTGAAGAAAGAAATTGGCTTCTCGCATCCTTGGTCATCTTTTTGTAACAGAACAACAGCAATAGTATGCTCAGATGCAAAGGAAAAGATTATGAAGTCTCTATCAAACTTTGGGCTTGTGAGGACAGGTGTTTTAGTCAAAGCTATTCTGATTTCCTCAAAGGCTTGTTTAGCTTCTATTATCCATTTGACTTTGGAATCTTTCTTCAGCATACTATTCAACAATCTTATTAGTTCATCCAAGTTGGGTATGAATCTTCTAAGGAAATTGATCTTTCCTAGGAAAGCTTGGAATTCTTTGATGTTTCTTGGGTGAGGCACTTGGAGAATAGCTTGTATTCTGTCCGAATCAATTCTGATACCATCTTTTGAGATTATGTGACCTAGGAGTTTGCCTTCTTCTAGGCCAAACAATGATTTCTTTGGGTTCAATGATATGCCATATTTTCTGCAAATTAGGAACACTTGTCTTAAATGTTATAAATGTTCTTGATCTGATCTAGAAAAAGCAGTGAGATCATCAAGATATATGACTAGGAAATGATGGATCTCTTTTGCAAAGGCTATGTCCATTGCTCGTTGAAATGTGGCCCCTGCATTTTTAAGTCCAAAAGGCATTTTCACATATTTGAAGGTTCCCCAAGGTGTTGTAAAGGCAGTTTTATCTTGATCATCCGGGTGAACTAAGATCTGATTAAATCCTGAGAATCCATCTAACAGTGAGATCCTAGAAGCTCCCACTACCCTTTGTAAAATGTGATCCATCTTAGGTAAGGGGTAGTGGTCTTTGAGAGAGACTTTATTCAGATTTCTTAAGTCAACACACAATCTTATCTCTCCAGTTTTCTTCCTAGTAGGCACTAGATTCGAAATCCATTCTGAGAATCTGATGGGTGCAATTATTCCAGCTTGATACATTCTTTTGACCTCTTTCTCAATGAGAGGAAGGAGGACTGGATTAACCCTTCTAAGTTTTTGTTTAAAAGGCTTTTGATTTTCTTTTAAAGGTATTGTGTGTTGGATGACCGAAGTATCATAGGACTTGAGGTCCTCATAGCTCCATGCAAAGACATCTTGAAACTCTTTAAATAGCTCAATATATTTCAGTTTTTGGTTGGGAGGCAGGGCTTTGGATAATTTTACCATCTTGGGGTTTTGTGCAGTCCCTATATTACAGTCCTCAATTTCTGCATTTAAAGGTTGCATCTTTGGCTTTCTTGGTATATCATTTGAATCAAATATATCTTCCAAAGGGGTCAAGCCTGTGGGCAGAAAATTATCTTTCAACTCAATTACTTCAGATTCTCCCTCAGCAATTTCATCAAGGTCCATTTGCTTCAGCTCTTGTAAATTTTTGTTGGAAAAAATTGTTGGATGCAAAATCTGATTTGCTGTTTCAGCTGATATATTTTTCTCAATTTTGTCTATTTGTTGTTGATCACAAATGGTGCTAGTGTCTATGTTTGTCCTTGAGAATTCCTCTTTCAAAGTCAAGAAATTATTGATTTGGGTGTCATTTTCAAATACTTGCCAATTTTTTACATTATCTGGGACAACAGGTCTGTGTTTAATTTCTGCAGTGAAGTGGTGATTAGGCTCAAATGGCAACTTGCAAGTGTTGGCAAATGTTGCCAAACTGTGAGCATGTAAGTTGTGGTTTCTTGGAATTTTGGTGAGCTGTGATTCTAAGAAGGTGTTGAGTATTTCAATTGCTGCCCCTCTATAAGCTCTCAGCCTAAGATCATTTGTAACAAAGTTTCCCTTTATCTGTTGAATAATCAAATCTGAGTCTCTTAGAATGGAAATCCTGGCTGCCCCCAGATTTCTAATCCGCTTGAGTCCTAGCAAAAGGGCTTCATATTCAGCCATATTGTTTGTACATCTAAAATTCAGCCTATATGCATGTCCTTCAGCATGGTCATTTTGCATGTTGTGTATCCAAATCCCTGCCCCTGCTCCTAGTTTATTCACTGACCCATCAAACTCTAAGTACCATAAGGTTTCTTGATTACCATTAGGAGGAGGAACTTTGGAAACTGTCTTAATGGGAAGATTTGGATTTTGTAACTGATATGGTATGTATTGTTCATTTGTTGCATCAATCACTTCAACAATTTTTTGATCTTGAGTACTAGATTGTTCATTTATGTTTTTTGCTTGTGTTGATTCTAGGAGTTTGACATCAGTTTTGGGACACATTTCAGTATTGAATAAGATAAAAGAATCCATATCCAAATGCATGGAATAAATGGGGAAGTTTTTGGTTTCTCTTGACTACTGACCACATATTTCATCAATGTTTCCCGGTACAATCTCTTTGGCTAGCCAAAGACTGAAATGGTGGCATAAGACATGTCTAGCTGCAAAGATCCTTGGAGTTTTGCACCCCAAGATCTGGACAAAAGCATTCCATACTTTGGTGGGATATCAGCTACCACCACATCCATTAGAATAGTCTTAGCAGGGTATTGCACTAGAGATACACACAAATCTTTGATAAGGCCTAGACACCTAACCTGACTAGAATCGAATGAGAACAAGTCCTTGTATGGCCTTGTGATGTCTAGGTCCAATCTTTCCATCACAGATTTAGGCATCAGATTATGGGAAGCTCCCGAATCAAACATTGCATTATGCAGCACTTTGTCATGAATGTTTAAGCTTACATAGAATGGGGGGACCCCTCCATCTACTGTTTTGCCATTTACCTCAGGACCAAAAATCAACTCTGGTTGGTCATCTAAAACATTGACTGCATCTCTATTCTCTGATATCTGAAGTGACCTGTTGATTTGTTCTCTGTAGACCTCATGTTTAGCCAATTCGGACAGTGGAATGGCTATTTTCAGTTTACCTATTTCTGTTTCTAGGTTGAAGGGTTTTTCCACTTGAATTTTTGTATTCCGGGCAGCAAGGTTTTCTTTTTCTGTTGTGTTTTCAGTGATTTTTTCTTCATCATGAGTGTTGTTATGACCTAAATTTGCTTTGAAATTGTTTTCAGGAGAGTTGTTTATATTTTCTTTTGGGGGAGACGAGGTGGATGGCTGATTTTTTTATGGTTGTAAGTCTGATATGTCCTCAACCGTAGGTTCTTTTGGATTGAGGTCTGTTTTAGCAGGGAGTTCTGTCAGGGTAATTTTATCCTTTGCCTTTTTAGGCTGCTTGGCATCTTTCAGCTTGCTAGGTTCAGGCACATCTATCGTTCTGCTTCTTAATTTGTATTGTTTATGAACTTCATAGACAGTTGCGTCATATCCTTCTCTGAAATCAAATGATTCTCCGAATTTGGTTTGAAATTGGTTGAAATTATGAGCTTCCTGATCATCTTGTGTTAAAAAGATTTGTTGTTCACTGTTCAAACCCATTAGGTTGATTTGAGTATCCTCTGTTGGCTCACTAGAGGTTGAGGCTTCGGTATAGTTCTCTTGAAATTGAGGTCTAATATTCTGATCAGGGCCAACTTTTCCGATGTTAGGATTTTGATTTTTTCTAAAGCTTGGATTTCTAGTGATGTTACTTGGTTGACCTTCCCAAGAAGATTTTCTTTCAATGGTTTCCACTCTATCACCCAGTCTATCCATGCCTTTGATGATTGCATCTAGTTTTTGTTCAAATGCTGAAGGCTCTTCTTTGAAAGTAGTCCTTCTTTCAGCTCTAGCTCGGGCTCTTTTAGAGATCAGATTTGCCTCTACACTAACAGCTATGCTCTGCATGTCTTCTAAGCTGGCAGGAGCTCTTTCCCTTAGCTGATATGCCATGTCAGAGTCAAATCCATCAAGGAATTTGATCAAGGCTAAGTCCGGTGGAGGTCTAAGGTTCTGAGGAATAACATTGTACACATTATTGAATCTAGCACAATAGTCTTGGACAGTTTCTTGTGGGCCTCTTTTTAAGCTGTCATACTCTGATAGGATATGCAATGGGTCCTTCTTCTTTTCCCATCTGTTCAAAAAGGTTTGGTAAAGGGCATCTAGATCAGCAATTGTGTTTGCAGCAAGTGCTCTAAACCAGGTCCTCACCTCACCGGTTAAGCTTTGGACAAAAATTTTCATTCTGACATCATTGTCATCAATTTCATAGTTCTCAAAGTAGTCCATCATTTTCTTAGTGTGTTGCTGGGCTGTGTAGGAGCCAGTACCATCAAAGTATGTGATTTTACTCTGATAATCCTGAGGCATAGCCCCTGGATTTGCAGGCAACTGCAAAGGAGCATAACGGTTTGCCATATTTACAGGTATGAATGGGACAGCTAGTAGCACAGGGATAACAGCTGAGATAAACGGGGTGGATGGAGGAGTGGAAGAGGTGCTTTGAAGTGATGACGGTGAACTGGAAGAAGCTGCAGCAACAGTGGGAAGGGTTGTTGCCTTTCCAAGAGGAGATTGGGTAAGGTTTTGCTGAAGTTTGTCAAGATTTAAATCAACAGAATTTTCTAAACTTTCTTGTCTTTTAAGGCTTTTAGAGATCAAATTAGGGTTTTCCAAAATAGCTGGAGGATTGGGATCTGGGTTTGATCTAGTGTACCGAGTTTTCTTCTTTGGAGCCAGCTTCTAAGTGTGTTTTTGGTATTTTATAAAGATATTTAAAGGATGATGCTTTTGACAATATTTCTCTAGGAAAGTATGAATTATGAAGGTCTTGAATTTTCCTAAAGATTTTTGAAAACAGGAGGAAACTGATCGAACTTTTGGGACAGCTATATAAATCCTAATGCTAGGCTGGAGATTGACTGAAGCAGCTTTTATTTACTCCTGTAAATGCATATTAAAAACAGTTTCAGAGGCTACCTGGCTAACTTCAGGCTCCATCTATAGCTTTAAAAACTAGACAGCAGTAACAAACACAGTCATTCAGCTCCCCAGCGGAGTCGCCAATGATGTTATCACTCAGGTTGTTCCCCAGGAAAATTCTAAGGAGGGAATACGGCCGAGGTAACCACTAACCAGTCTTTTAGCTGTAGATTCTAGCCAATCTGCAACCAGAGAGGGCTCTCTCTTTATGATTTAGCTTTGTTTCGCTATATGTTAGGCTAGTTATGAAGCACAAGTATTTGTTTGGTGTTTGGAAGGTGACATTCAATAGAACAGGGCTGCAAACTAAGAGAAGTTCAGACCATTGGGTTAATGGAGTCAGTGAAAATGAATTTTTGGGTATGGTTTCTTAGGCAAAAGGAGGAACTACAGAGCAAGATAGTTAAACACAGAACAATTTTCAAGCTGGAATAAGATGAAGTGAAGTCAGGGAATGAAAGGCAATTAAGAATCTTTCATTATGCTAACAGAGGGAAAATGAATAAATATTATCAAGGAGAAATCAAGAATTCCTTAATTATATTTAGAGTGTGAGAACCAGGGAGACAGGAGTAGTCAAGAATTCCTGCCTATGCTAGTTTTGAAGAAAACATAAAAATTGACAGGAATTGAACACAGAGTACAGCCAAGTAAATTCTAGGTTATCCTTTTTTCCTGCAATTCAGAATATGATATATAAATGATATATAAAAAATAAGAACAGTAAACAAGAGTTGAAAGACTTATTGATCCATGAGGTAACACAAGAATTCTGCAACATATTCCTTTGCCGTTAATCCCACAACCAGCAACTTCATCAGCAAAGCATTCCAACAATCTTTATTCAGAAGGGTTCTCAAAAATTACAGCGCAAGTCCAAAATGATATTCACCAACCAACAACAATACATATCTTTAGAAGGTATTTATAAAAAGAGTTACAAAATATCTCATAGAGAAAATATCAAGCATTAACTTCATCCATCTACTTCTTTAAAGGCAATAAATGACATTGAAAACAGAGCATAATCAATGCAGAAGTAACTTCCGTTGTACTGGCTGCCTTAGGTGGTCTGATATATTTGACTTTTTGACTCACCCAGTCGGCTGGTAGCTGTCTCCTTATTGCGCGTTCCTGCGTTGCTGTCCTGACCCTTCCATCTGTGCCCGATTCTGCCTTAGCGCTTTTTTATCGTAAATTCCTTTCTCTGTTATTTTCATTTTTTCTGACAGGTGGCATGTGCATTGAATTTGATTTAATGCACATGATCAAAAAGAAAAAACACTAATCACTACCTTGGTAGTAAAATCTCCAACATGCCCTGCCACCATTGGTCAGTTGGCAGCTGGTGCCTTTGTAGTTTTATTAATGTTTCATCAACTTTAGTATACCTATAGTAATTGGGCTGGACTTCAAAAAGATGTGTCATCTCATGTTCAATGTAGAACAAATTTTCCAATTTGTCATATAAGCTCTGTCCAGAGGGAGGTAGTGTGTCTTCTGAAATGCTTGATGATGATGTAATTTGATTGGTAACATAAGTATTTACCCTGTGAGCATATTGTTCATGTGTCAACAGTCTTTGATGGCTGGTCAATAAGTTGGGTAACCCTTTGCTCTGCAAGACTATGAAATTCTCTGTGAAGGAATTTATTTCTGCCTGTATTTCTTGGCACTTTCTTTCCAGATTCTGTACAAAATTCCTCATGGTCAACACCTTTTTCACTATCAAAATGGTGCCTGTTCTGTCCTTGATATTCAGAGCTGCTAATTGTTCCGTGGTATGAGTGTTCAAAAAATGAATTAGTCTGTTGGCCTGTTCGGGCTTGTTTTCTAATAATGCTCTGGCCTTTTGAATCTCAGTTTGAGCTATTTCTATCAATTCAATTTGTTCATAGATGGTCTATATTGATCTCCATTGATCAGTGATGGACTGGCCAATTTTGGTCCACAAAATTGTTTTGATTTCTATCAGAGTTTTATGAAGAGTAAGGTCTTTCTCCAAGGATTTTACCTTACTTTCCAAGGCCTTTACTTCTCTTGTTTTCTCAGCCACAATCATTTTTTATTTATCATAATTCACCTCTAACTTGGCTAGTTTTTCTTTAGCTTCATTTAGCTCTGCCATTTGGACTTCTACGGCCTTTATTTCCTTCATCATGTCTTCCATGCTCAAGCTGGTATCTGGTACTGCTGTTATTGTTGTTGTAGTTGTTTCTGAAGTTGAGGTACCTGCTATTGATGTTGGGACAGAGGGAGGGACTGCTGCAGTAGTTGTAGGAGGAGCTATTGTGCTTATTGGAGTTGTTTCCGATGGCTGGGAGGTCAACACTCCCTACTTTCCTTGTAGTGCTTCCTCCAATGCTTTCTCTGTTTATGCTAATCTCTCATTCATCCTCATCAGTAAACCCATCACGTCCTCCTCTTCTTTCTGTTGTGCAACCTCTGTGGTTTGAGGGTGCATTGTAATGGGAAGCTTCAATTGCTTTCTGAGGGGGGCAATATCTTCTTCTTTCTTCTTTATTAATGCTTGGATACCCTTGGGATCATGTCCCAACTCAATAATTATTTCCTCCAAAGATTTGATCCTGTTATCCTTGGCTAATGAGGAGGCCTTCTCCAACTCTAATTGGGCAAAGGTATTGTGCAATGAATTCTGCAATTTGTGGGCTAATAATGCTTTATCTGCCAGGGTGGAGTACACCATTTCTCCCGTTAGTTTATGTAATTCAATCTGGTCCATTGGGTGGATGTCTTTAGAGAGAACTTCCAGATTGGTCTTGATATAATTAGCAGTTGACTGAGGCTGCTGTATTGTGGGCCTGAAGTGACTAAGGGTCATTTTCCCTTCTTGAATATCATAGGCTGCCATTAGCCTTTGTTGATTTGTGGGGGTTGTTCTCAACAACTGATTATAAAGTTGGATCCTTATTGGGTCATTTCTAGCCTTTATTTCAGTAAAGGCTTTCTTGATATCCGAGCCTTGCTTGCTCTATTGTTTGCTCTGTGGCCTGGTGGATGTGACCTCTTCACCATGCTGCCCCACTAGCTCTTGCTGATATGAGCTAGCTGATGTTTCCAAAATTGGAGGGATCTGTTGTTCAGTTCTTTGCTCACCTCCTAGGTTGCCTGTTGTATCTCCCAAGAATTCCTCTTCAGAGTAAGGATTTAGCCTTTGCCTCTTTTCCCCTCGTTGTTGTGCTAATCCAGGTGTGTCTTCCTGTATCTCTCTTTTCTTGGCTCTTTCTTCATTGAGAGGGGTTTGTAATATGGTACCTCTGTCTATGTTGAAGGACCTTGCCCTTGGCCTTGTTCCTTTGATGTATCTGGCTGATCTGCCATTGTTTCCTGTTCCCCACCTATGACCTCCTTGCCTTTAGCTGATGCTGTGCTGGCCTTTTGTAATGGTTGTTGAGAAGTCTCGACAAAAGATGTGTCACCTCCTATGTGCTGGGGCAGCTTGAAGGATACCTGCCCAAAAGAGTCTAGGTCAAGTGTTTTTTCAAGCGCTTTCATTGCTTTTTCTAATTTCTCTTCTTCAGTAATTTCTTCAACTAATGTGCCTTCTACCCATTCTTGTTGATTAGCATATTGTTCAATTTCAGGGATTTTGTGGTGAATATATCCTGTAAGCTTGTTTTTTACTCTTCTAAAACTTATGAAATGTTCAGGGTCATATGGTGACCAATGAAAACTTTGTTTCGGCATAAGTTGATCCCTCAAAATCTTATCTGCTTCTTCCCTTTTATTGAAGATAAAAGGGCCCAATTGATTTCTTATCTTGAGCTGTGCCTTTTTCCTAGCACCATAGAAATGAGTCAAATCTGAATTACCAAATCGCCGGAAGTATTCCAGGGCAAAGAGTCTCATAGGGACGTACTTTGGAAGCTTGTAGGGGGGTAATTCACAGCCATAAACTCTGATCACTGTGTGATTTTGGTAAAAATACCAGTCACCAATACTGTAGTCCTTTGAGAGATGTAGAATTTTCTGCATTTTAGCAGAGAGTCTGGCAGGAGGAGTTATCAATAATAGAGAAGTAGCTGGATATATGAACAGGTCAACAAACTCACAATATGTATAAGGGGAGTTATGGACTTCATGAAATACTGAGGTCCAGAAAATTACAGATCTCCTTTCTCCTTTGAGGTCCAATCTTCTAAGAGAAATTTGGAAACTATCAGGTTGATAGTACAACAGCAAATGATATATGTAGGATGTGTATTTGAACACTCTTTCTCTATCCAAGTTCATGAATTGCTCATGGATTTTATTAGCTATGAAGGAAGCATAATCATACTTGACAGCAGGGGGCTGTCCGGGAGTAAATATGGACATCAACACTAAGACAGTTTCATCAATATGCTCACTGGTTTTGAAACCCAAGATATATGAAATCATATCAGTAATGAATACACCAGCTTCATTGAACCAGGCTTGATTAAAAGGAGGTGGCTGCCTGGGCTGGCAATCTGGTTTCATAAATAATTGAGCTATTCTGGCTATCTCTGAACCGGGCAGTTTGGCACCTTGTTCAAGTAAGAATCCCATGGTGAGAGGAGCCAAAGGCTGAGTTAGCTTAAAGTTCTGCATCTCATTTATGGATTGAGGAGTAACATGGAAGAGGACAGTCCCAGATGGAGCCACAACTGCTCTTTGTGTGGATTCATAATTTGCACAGCATAAATGGATGAAATCAGGGAGCACATTTACTGAAGGAAGGTAGTAGATAGGCATGTTGGACTCCCAAATTCCAAAGACATCAGTGTTTCTTTTGTAGCTATTCCTAATTTCACAAAAGGCTTGAAGATGAGGCTTCTCTCCAATCATATCAGTAATTTGGAAATCTCTGTTAGCAAGGGTCATCCATTCCAACTCCTTATGTGGTGCATTCAGGGGAGCAATATTCAGGGCCATTGGAGCCTCCATGCTTCAACTGTCTGTGTTTTAGTTGGAATGTGGGTCTATGCAGCAATAGAAAACAAAATACTGACTCTGAGGTTTTTCTTAGGAAATTGCAGACTGAGTTTTAATTAGAAATTGCCTCAGTGGGTAACATTCATGGTAAAAAACAAACTTTGCAGAGTTTATTTGGACAGCTGGATAAAACAATGGTGATGGTGCTCCTTTTGCAGGTGTTTTAACAAATTTGACTCATATTTGGGCATTTTTGGGAGATTTTTGCAGAGGGAAGTTAAAAACAGGTGACTTGGAAAGAAGACTTTAGTAAATTCTTGTTTTTATCAGCTCATGGTGTTTCTAGTTGGGGTTATAGACTGAATTTGTTGGATTTATCGGTTCTTTGAACGGAATGCAGAGGAAATAAGCTTAAATTCAGCTCGACGGGCAAATTCGCAGAGGGAAAGACAGTTCACAGGATTTCTTCGTAAGAATGGGTAAAATGGTGACTATGCAGAGGTGCAGTGGCAACACTGTGATTTTAACTTGAATGCTGGTTATCCGAAGGATTTTCACATAAAAACTTGGAAAAACAGGGTTTATGAGCGAATTACGGGTAAATACCTGTTCTATGGATGCCTGGTGTGAAATGGAGGTACAGGACTGAGCTGAGGGGCTAAGCTTGCGGAGTGAATTCCCCTAGGTGGCGGACTGGAGCTTTGGTGGCAAATTCGTCATAATTCACATGCAGAGGTTTCGCAAACCAACGAATAGAAATAAACGAAAAACAATCACCTTCACGGCTTTTTAACAAAATTTGGGCCTTTTCGGACTTTTTGGCGCTTTTTGTGATGATGTCATCATGACGTAAATTTGTAGTATAGTGGGGTACAGAAGGTGACGTGGCAGACACGGCGGACGAAATAGTGACGTGGTTGATGACGTGGACGCTGATGTGAGCGCTGACGTGATTGATGATGTCAGCAGCGGAAAGCGGGAGCGGGTTGTGGTTTTTATTGCATCGCCTTATGTACCCTGGCGGTTTTGGGCCAAACGGACGCGATAAACTATGGGAGCGACATGCGTCCCACAGTACGACGGGAAAACTGCTTTTTATCGCGTGTTATCTTTCGGTCATCGAGGCGCCTCCGATATTGACGAGTGTCGTCTGATCTGAGGGATCGGATCCGACGGTTGACGGAGGGGTGAGTTGGCGGAGGCTTATGACACAGGGCCCGCCCATATATTAACATTTTATAAAGTTTGCGGGGTATGAACCTTGGTTGACAGCGGTTTATGGGCGCGGTTGTTTGTTTAACCAAGTGTTAAATAAACTCCAATAGTTTTGAACGCGGAGGGCTATTATAAGGTTTCTGCCAAACCTTTTAATTCCCGCAAACTTTGATATATGGCTATACTTGCCAGGGGTCGGGATATTATAGAATTTTGGGGTTTTTTTATGTATTTTTACATAGTATGGGAGGGGAAAATTTTAAATAGGAGCTATATAATAGAGTTAGAGTTAGGATGTTAATATGGTTTTATGAATGGAGAATGCTAAGTTTATAAGGTAAAACTTAGATTCTTTGGGAAATGAAAGGGAAATGGAAGGACCTTTTTTACACAAGAAATGTGACTTGTTTTGGCCAAGTGAACACAGAATTCCACTTAGTATTTCTCATAAAATAAAAGAACTAGGGGCAGTGAGCAGATCCCAATGTCCCTGAGGGGTGTTAGTAAGTGTTCTTGGGGAAATGAGAGGGGAAATTAGTCATGCTCCATTGAACTGTAGCCACTTTGCCATGGTGTTTGTGATATTCATGAGATAGATCATTTTTTACAAGACCAAACTGATCGCCAACCTGCTTCTGCAACATTCAACTGCCTACCCAGCCTAATACACCTAACATTTTTTCTTCCTTTTGATTGGGTGCATTTGAACTAACATACCCTGATTCTCTTCTTTTCTTTTAGCTGCCCTCCTATCTAAGTCTGCCTTATCTCTTCCAGGGCTCAGATTTAGCTGTTGAGACCCTTTGCTTCTCTACCTAGCTGTTTGTCTGCCAAGCTTGAACTGTTTGGACATATTTTATTTCTATAATTCTACTACAAGAAATTTAAACATGGATTGGCCAAGATTGAGCTATTGGGCCATCCATCAAGTGTGACAGAAGTGAGTGATTGCACATTCTGAACTTGTTTTGCAAAAAATAGGACAATAGTGGCATTTTGAATAGCCACTTTCCTGGTCTCTCTTTGGGGTTCATTTTCTTTGTTTTTTCTCGACCAATTCATTCTTTTTGCCCTTTGATTTTTCTTTTAGGGCATACCCTCTTTACATTTTTAAAATTTGTTGGTTTTCTCGAAATATGGAACCTTTGCAGCATGGAAAGGATGATCATATTTGGCATTTCCACAGTCAATCATGAAAGATGACACCTATTGGTATAGGAAACTAACAGCTGGAACCAAGTTTCTTCACCCGGAGATGGTCGTGATGTTAGTTTATACCCTCTGTTCCTGCTTTTGCGCAAGTCCTAAGTTCTAGGGTTCTGTCAGTATAGCCCTTTATGTCGCCCTTCAGTACCTCTGCGAAGGAGTACGATTGACCTTCGCGCATCCCTAGCCTGCGATTCAGGTACTTTCGCGTTGTTATGACAGCGTTTTGTAGAGGTTCCCAAGTTATCTTAAGTGTTTTACTTATCTTACTAAACAATCATAGTTAGCGTCGCGTAAACTGCGATTCTCACTTGTGTTCAATTAACCAACATAATTACATACATTCACGCATCACATAAGCATTGCAAATGAAACCCATACACAATATAACAAGATGCATTAACTAGAAATAAATACACAAAATTTGCAAAATACTTCTCTTTATTAATATCTTCAAATTCTTACAAACTCTATCTACCCTGCGCACATAGCTGAAGGGGTCCGTGCACTCAACTACGGACTTCTACCCTAGGCCTATGTGCACTCAGCTGCAAAGCCTCTACCTACTCTAAGACTCGAAACTTAGACTTCTCTACCAAGACTCCAAGACTTGTATTCTTCTTCCAAAACTTATGACTACTTAGAGCTTACTTACTTAGCTCTTTTTATACAATACCATGGTCCGCGAACCATGGGTAGATATTTACAATCGACTTTACACTTCATAAAATAAGGGCGGACAACCCTTTATGACTCCTAACACCTTCGCGCTCCGCAACCACAAAATGCAGAGACTTTAAAAATTTATTACAAAATTTGACCCAAAACATGGGATTTTAGCCCCAAAACTATCCTTGGGGGATCTCGTTCCCAATAGGATGTTTATAGTAGATTGGAAGGATCTCCCACAAACACACCATGGTTGGAACAAGTGTGTTGGTGTGTGTGTAGGTGGGTTTTAGGGTCCATATTCTTAAGTTTTGCTTTGATACCATGTGCGAGAACCCCTTCTTGAGATATCAAGCTTGTGTTATATGTGTGTGCGCGTGTGTGTACTAAAAAAAATACTTTTTTTTTTTTGTTTTTGTTTATATATATATATATATATATATATATACATACATACTATGTGGTTCGTGGACTCTGGAGATCAGTGATTGCTATGTCCATGGAATAATGGTACCATGAATATCCACCCAAAGGGATCATTTCCTGTCGGCGCAATTATGAAGCCCGACCCCAAAAGTGTCAAGAGAATTGAACCCGTGACCTCTCAATAGCAAAGGTGGTTTAACGACAGTGACTCGACCAATGGAGCTAACCCTCGAGGTTCTTTTTTTTGTGGTTCACGAATCCCAAAGATCGGTGACCACTACATCCACGAAATATTTGTACTAGACAGATCCACCCGAAGGGACCACTTCCTGTCGGCTCAACTATGAAGACAAACCTCGAGAGTATCTAGAGAATTGAACCTGTGACTTTCAATAAAAAAGGTGCTTTAACGATGAGGACTTGACCAATTGAGTATATATATATATTGTTGATTCATAACATATTTATCATTCTCGTATATAATAGTATGCATTTAACGTCATATTTAAACAAGCACGACTTTATTCATGGGAAATTCATATAATTTGACAATAACAAATAACAAGAAAAATACTTGGATTTAGCAGTTCCATTGTGGTGCTCCTCTTGGGATCACTTAACTGAATATGCCACCCTACCAACTAGGAATAACTTATTCGGCTTCATAGCCCATGGAACCTCCACATGATCCCTAGCACCTTGAGCCCAAGTCCAGACCACAACCATAATGTGTTTGAGTTCTCAATCCAACACCTTTCTAATATTCCCCTCGCAATCCACTTAGTTGTTCTAAAACTTCCTTTGGTCTTCTCTCGACCTTGCTCCCCACCTTCTTTGTGACCCCCCAATAATATCTTCCCCCCAAAAGCCTCCCAAAAAAAGCCCTCCTCCAACAATATCTCTCCTACACTTATCTTCCTTCCATTAATTAATGCCACTTAACACCATCCTCGAGCCCGTCCCCACCTATCCCAACATCCCTAGTTAATGTCTTGGGTGGTCGATTCACCCACCCACCCTTTAATAAATAAAATAATAATATCTTTTAAAGGTGAGCCTAATAATGGATTCATAAAAATCTTATTAAATTTAAATATTAAAATAATCATGATAAAATTTAATTAATCATTAACCAGGATTAAGAGTTAACCGATTAATTAATTTTTAACCAAGCTTAAATATTAATCTAGCTTAGGGCTAATCATAATCTTGATTATTAATCAAGTTTAAGGTTAATCATAGCTTAATCATTAATCAAGCTTAACCATTAATTAATCATCTAACATAATAGGCCATAGAATACTAGTGTATTTGTGCGAGGTGTGGGTATGTAGCTAGCATATGCATGCCTTGTACATATACTAATAATAGTAACAAGGGTCTATCACATCAAGAAATCTCACACAAAGTAGGTTAACGACCTAACCTAACATAATACGATAAGGGAGTGGGCATTGCAAGCCACGTATGTATGGTAGAATAACCATAAAATTACAAGCTTCAACTTAATTGATTGAGGCAGGACGTAAACCATAGGAATATGAAAGTTTTGGATGTCCACCAAGACGAAAAATTGCACCCCCTTGCCGCTCTTGCCACCCCTTTTTGTAAAAATAAAATTTACACATATAAACTTTGAACAAGTTTGTAAATTTGAAACATTATTGATTTATTAGAATTGTGTGTTTAGTAATGGCTCAAAGAAAAACATATATGCATTAAAAGTTATTCGTATCCACAACTATTAAGTGAGTAATATTCAATTCTTTTATTTAAATAGTTTTTGAAATAAGATTTACATGTAGTTTAATATTGTTTTACAATGATATTTGGAATAACTATAATAAAAAAAATTCGATCAAAGTAGGTGTTTGTAATAATTGAATGAGTATTAAAAATATGTGCCTTTTAATTTAATAATATTGAAAACTAATATTTATTAATGCCAAAAATAAAATTTTAATTTAAAGATTTATATATTGAAAACTCTTTCCAAAACTTTTATTTTCTTGAAGTTGAAGCTCCCCAAAAGCTCCCAAGTTCCCAACTTGTTAGATCCTTAGAATGATGTTTGCACGCGTACCATCCATAACCGAGTTGGAGATTGCGGTGATATCACCATCAGAACTTTTGCGATATTTGTTGCCACGATCAGTAGAAATTTAGGCTTTCCAGAGGTGCAATGCACATGAGGTGGGTCGTGGGTGCATGAATGCACCAAGGTGACATGGCATGGTCGACATCTTGGGTGCACCAAGAGTGTGCACGACAATGGATGAGACAAGTTGGTCATTGCACTCAGCTGCAAAGCCTCTACCCTAGGCCTTTGTGCACTCAGCTGCAAAGCCTCTACCTACGCTAAGACTCGAAACTTAGACTTCTCTACCAAGACTCCAAGACTTGTATTCTTCTTCCAAAACTTATGACTACTTAGAGCTTACTTACTTAGCTTTTTTTATACAATCCCATGGTCCGCGGACCATGGGTAGATCTTTACAATTGACTTTACACTTTACAAAATAAGGGCGGACAACCTTTTATGACCCCTGACACCTTCGCGCTCCGCAACCAAAAAATGCGGAGACTTTACAACTTATTACAAAATTTGACCCAAAACATGGGATTTTAGTCCCAAAACTGTCCTTGGGGGATCTCATTCCCAATAGGATGTTTATAGTAGGTTGGAAGGATCTCCCACAAACACACCATGGTTGGAACAAGTGTGTTGGTGTGTGTGTAGGTGGGTTTTAGGGTCCATATTCTGAAGTTGTGCTCTGATACCATGTGCGAGAACCCCTTCTTGAGATATCAAGCTTGTGTTATATGTGTGTGCGCGTGTGTGTACTAAAAAAATACCCTTCTTTTATTTTTTTTGTTTATATATATATATATATATATATATAAATTTAGGCTTTCCAGAGGTGCAATGCACATGAGGTGGGTCGTGGGTGCATGAATGCACCAAGGTGACATGGCATGGTCGGCATCTTGGGTGCACCAAGAGTGTGCACGACAATGGATGAGACAAGTTGGTCATTGCACTCAGCTGCAAAGCCTCTACCCTAGGCCTCTGTGCACTCAGCTGCAAAGCCTCTACCTACGCTAAGACTCGAACTTAGACTTCTCTACCAAGGCTCCAAGACTTGTATTCTTCTTCCAAAACTTATGACTACTTAGAGCTTACTTACTTAGCTCTTTTTATACAATCCCATGGTCCGCGGACCATGGGTAGATCTTTACAATTGACTTTACACTTTACAAAATAAGGGCGGACAACCCTTTATGACTCCTGACACCTTCGCGCTCCGCAACCACAAAATGCGGAGACTTTACAACTTTATTACAAAATTTGACCTAAAACATGGGATTTTAGCCCCAAAACTATCCTTGGGGGATCTCGTTCCCAACATGATGTTTATAGTAGGTTGGAAGGATCTCCCACAAACACACCATGGTTGGAACAAGTGTGTTGGTGTGTGTGTAGGTGGGTTTTAGGGTCCATATTCTGAAGTTGTGCTCTGATACCATGTGCGAGAACCCCTTCTTGAGATATCAAGCTTGTGTTATATGTGTGTGCGCGTGTGTGTACTAAAAAAAATACCCTTTTTTTTTAATTTTTTTGTTTATATATATATATATATATATATATATATATATACATACTATGTGGTTCGTGGACTCTGGTGATCAATGATTGCTATGTCCATGGAATAATGGTACCATGAATATCCACCCAAAGGGATCATTTCCTGTCGGCACAATTATGAAGCCTGACCCCAAGAGTGTCAAGAGAATTGAACCCGTGACCTCTCAATAGCAAAGGTGGTTTAACGACAGTGACTCGACCAATTGAGCTAACCCTCGAGGTTCTTTTTTTGTGGTTCACGAATCCCAAAGATTGGTGACCACTACATCCACGAAATATTTGTACTAGACAGATCCACCCGAAGGGACCACTTCCTGTCGGCTCAACTACGAAGATAAACCTCGAGAGTATCTAGAGAATTGAACCTGTGACTTTCAATAAAAAAAAGGTGCTTTAATGATGAGGACTCGACCAATTGAGTATCTATATATATATATATATATATATATATACGAGAATGATAAATATGTTATGAATCAACAATATATATATATATATATATATATATATATATATATATATATATATATTGTTGATTCATAACATATTTATCATTCTTGTATATAATAGTATGCATTTAACATCATATTTAAACAAGCATAACTTTATTCATGGGAAATTCATATAATTTGACAATAACAAATAACAAGAAAAATACTTGGATTTAGCGGTTCCATTGTGGTGCTCCTCTTGGGATCACTTAACTGAATATGCCACCCTACCAACTAGGAATAACTTATTCGGCTTCATAGCCCATGGAACCTCCACATGGTCCCTAGCACCTTGAGCCCAAGTCCAGACCACAACCATAATGTGTTTGAGTTCTCAATCCAACACCTTTCTAATATTCCCCTCGCAATCCACTTAATTGTATTAAAACTTCCTTTGGTCTTCTCTTGACCTTGCTCCCCACCTTCTTTGTGACCCCCCAATAATATCTTCCCCCCAAAAGCCTCCCAAAAAAAGCCCTCCTCCAACAATCTCTCTCCTACACTTATCGTCCTTCCATTAATTAATGCCACTTAACACCATCCTCGAGCCCGTCCCCACCTATCCGAACATCCCTAGTTAATGTCTTGGGTGGTCGATTCGCCCACCAACCCTTTAATAAATAAAATAATAATATCTTTTAAAGGTGAGCCTAACAATGGATTCATAAAAATCTTATTAAATTTAAATATTAAAATAATGATGATAAAATTTAATTAATTATTAACCAGGATTAAGAGTTAACCGATTAATTAATTTTTAACCAAGCTTAAATATTAATCTAGCTTAGGGCTAATCATAATCTTGATTATTAATCAAGTTTAAGGTTAATCATAGCTTAATCATTAATCAAGCTTAACCATAATTAATCATCTAGCATAATAGGCCATAGAATACTAGTGTGTTTGTGCGAGGTGTGGGTATGTAGCTAGCATATGCATGCCTTGTACATATACTAATAATAGTAACAAGGGTCTATCACATCAAGAAATCTCACACCAAGTAGGTTAACGACCTAACCTAACATAATACGATAAGGGAGTGGGCATTGCAAGCCATGTACATATGGTAGAATAACCATAAAATTACAAGCTTCAACTTAATTGATTGAGGCAGGACGTAAACCATAGGAATATGAAAGTTTTGGATGTCCACCAAGACGAAAAATTGCACCCCCTTGCCGCTCTTGCCACCCCTTTTTGTAAAAATAAAATTTACACATATAAACTTTGAACAAGTTTGTAAATTTGAAACATTATTGATTTATTAGAATTGTGTGTTTAGTAATGGCTCAAAGAAAAACATATATGCATTAAAAGTTATTCGTATCCACAACTATTAAGCGAGTAATATTCAATTTTTTTATTTAAATAATTTTTGAAATAAGATTTACATGTAGTTTAATATTGTTTTACAATGATATTTGGAATAACTATAATAAAAATAGTTCGAACAAAGTAGGTGTTTGTAATAATTGAATGAGTATTAAAAATATGTGCCTTTTAATTTAATAATATTGAAAATTAATATTTATTAATGCCAAAAATAAATTTTTAATTTAAAGATTTATATATTGAAAACTCTTTCCAAAACTTTTATTTTCTTGAAGTTGAAGCTCCCCAAAAGCTCCCAAGTTCCCAACTTGTTAGATCCTTAGAATGATGTTTGCACGCGTACCATCCATAACCGAGTTGGAGATTGCGGTGACATCACCATCACAACTTTTGCGATATTTGTTGCGACGATCAATAGAAATTTAGGCTTTCCACAGGTGCAATGCACATAAGGTGGGTCGTGGGTGCATGAATGCACCAAGGTGACATGGCATGGTCGACATCTTGGGTGCACCAAGAATGTGCACGACAATGGATGAGACAAGTTGGTCATTGCATGAGTGGACCGACTGAGTCTCTTGAAATGATTTCGGTTAAATGCATGACCCGAAGGTGCATGTGATGTGGGTCAAGTTTGCCTTGAATTTAATTAATGGCGTGATAGTTGGGCATGCATCCCACACACATGGGATGAGTTGACCCTTGGTGAACAAGCTGACATTTGGGCTAGACGAGCTGACACATGAGCAAGATGAGCTAACATGTGAGTATGTAGACCGACGCGAGTGATGAATGAGATGACACATGGGTGAGACGAGTTAGAGGTTGAGGGTGCATGGAATATGCTAGCTTGAGGTATGTTGAAGGGTCATGACCCTTGACATCCCCCAACTAGCATCCATATAGAGTCAACACAACATCGCAACACCACACAACACTAACATTGCTTGGGATGAAGAGAGAGGAAGCATAGGACGAGTGCAAACCGTAACAGAACTTGAGATGGGTGTTTTGGGTTTCCCTTTGGGAAAGGGATGTGTCGAGGTTTCTTTATCTTCCTAAACTGTGGCATGAGTTGGGCAAGCCTACTACATGTTTGTTCTTAGTGTTTTAGGGATGGGAAGATGCTACAACTAATATAAGTTGTGTGGTATGTGCCATGAGTATTGTAGGTTGGTATGAGTTGTGTTGTATGTGTTGCGAGAATTGTAGCTTGGTACGAGCTATGTCATATATTATTGTGGGTTAGTTCAAGTGGGTGGCATGACTCGTAACACCCAAGTTTTTTGTTGTATTGATTCAGGTAAGGTCATGTGGTGACCCAAACCCCAAAATTGATGTAACACTTGATGTTTATTGGTTTATGATATATTTTGAAGAGTGTTACGTTGTGGGCTGCTCTCATAAAATTTGGTGTTGCACTTGTTTATTATGCATGATATGTTTTATGAGATGTATATGTTCTAATGCTATTTACGATGGTTTTCATATGATGTTGGATAATGATTCACATGGTCTAGCTGAAGTTTGATTTCTGCTAAGTAACTGAACTAAGACATAATTATACAGGCGTTGATTTGTGAGGCATAGTTTGGGCGAAGTACCACTAGAGTGGTTGAGCCATATGCGGGAAACATGCTGGTGTTGCAAGACTAGAGATCACAATGTGTCTTGATCCTTACAATCTCTAGGGGCATGACGCAAATAATGGAAACATAGGGATCATGTTTAGAAAATGCTGGGAACAATTCCCATGCAACTATGTAAATTAACAAATTGGATTGCCAATAATTTTAAAAAGTAATTTATTTGCTTGAAATGTTTAAGAGATCAAAAATATCTCATCAAGAAAAGTTTCTATATTAGGTGTTGGAGTCCATTCATAGGCAAACCCAACAACCATAAAACAACCACCATGACAACATCACAAATATATAAGCTTCAACAACCATAACAAGAAGTCACCTATGTCACATGCTCCTTCTAAGCAATCCTTTAAAGAAGTAAGCAAAACCACCTCCTTGCTTTGTCTATCCAGTGACATGCTTTTGTTGCCTTATGTGCGAAACTCTAAGAGGGTTTGAAGTAGGCATTAGGGGAGGTATATAAGCAACAAATAACTCTCTCAATTCTTGATATTTGAATGTTCATAACCCTATAAAAATAAATGAAAAATAATCTTACATAGTATTTAAAAAGATAACAAAACAATTTGTTTAAACTATTATTTACTATTTATAAGTATCTTTTTTAATTTATCTTTAAAAATTATAAATCCTACCCTTATTAATATGGTATAAATTACAATAATTTTCAACTTTAGTAAACTCAATAGATTTAAAATTTCTATATTCAGGATTTTGTGATCCATAATGAATTAAGAAAAGTCTTTGGGTAGAAATCACATAAGAGAAATTTTTGGAAAGTGCAATTCATCACCAGAACCAGATGATGAACCACACTACCACACTTATTGGATTGAAACCTCGTCCAAAAATTTCTCTTATATAATTTCTACCAAAAGACTTCTATGGATTTAAAATTCTTCAACTTTATCATATAAACATATTTTTTATAAATACAAATACAATTTTAGTAAAAATATTAAAGCTCTCACCAACCATCTTATCATCAAATTTATATTATTTTAATTTAATAATTTTTTATAAACTTTCACCAACTAATCTTATCTATATCAAATAATTTATATTATATTAATTTAGTCAAATGATTAAAAGTACTTACCCAGAAAAACTAAACATTGGAAATGGTATCCAAATAAAACTACATAATCATATAAATTTACAAAACCTAATTAACAAATAATAAAATAAACCAATTTTTAACGAATACATTTGTTTTTAATATAATTTTTTAATTGGAATTTTATAACTTTTAAAATTACAAATTTATTTTTAATAAAATTAAAATTTATAAATTTACTTTAATAAGGTAATTTTTTTTTATAATATTAAATGTGTAAATTGCATTATTAAAATTATATATACTTATTCCAATATTATTTCATCACATACAACCTTTCCATTCCTATACCTAGGTTCATTTCATCATGTGTGAAATCTTGGCTTGCGATGATAAATGTTCAAAAGTTTTTTCCGATCAAAAAAATGTTTGTGATATTATAAATCAATATATAAATTTATATAGTATTAAATTTTTATTTTTATTTAAGATTAAAAGTGTAGTTTTTTATAGTGAAACATTACTGTTTTTATTGAAGCAATTGCTATGGCATGAGTCATAAGGTATTTAAAAAAAATTGAACAAATGGAAAATGGTAGATGGCCTAAAGTTGTCTTTAATGATAGATTGTGCAAGAGCAAAAAAACTTGGATGCAACAAAATAACAAATGGTTTAGTAAATAAGGTATTTGCTCGAATGAGTGTCCCATAAACAACAAAGAGATAAAAGCTTTTGTTATTGAAAAGTTAAAAACCACAAGCCTACTTGGGATAAGGAGCTAGGAAGAAAGAAAAATTACTATATTGAAGTGTTTAATCCAGCGCATAGTCATCAACCAAAAACATACATAGAGGCCAATATCTCTTGGAGAACCAAAATTCTTATTGCTCAGTTAAGGACTAATTCTCATCAACTCCGTTGTGAATCAGGGCGCTCGAAAAGGCCAAAGAAAGTGTGAGAGGAAATAGTATGCATTTTTTGTTCTTTCGAAAAAGTGGAAACAAAAAACATTTCATTTTAGAATGTGAGGCCTTTAAAGACAACAAGGAAAATTATGCAGATATGCTAGTAGCTAGCTCTTGAGATAATCTATTTAGCGAGGGATTTGTCGAAAAGCTGTGAGCATTTATTTTGAAACCTCACAGAAAAAAAACCGAATACATCAAGCATATGAAAAAACAATCTATTTCATAAGTTATCTGTAACCTTATAGACATTAAAATAATTTTTTTCTTTCTTTTTCTATATTATAAAACTTTATTCAATAAAAAATATCATTACATACCACCTTTCCATTCCTATACCTAACTTCATTTCACCATGTGTGAAATCTTAGTGTGCCATGATTCCACTGTATTCCCACTTATTTCATATTCTTCTAATAAAACTATAATAGAAATTTTAAAATATAATGATATTAAGTAAATGGTCAAAAGTTTTATTTCGATGAAAAAAGGTTTGTGATATTATAAAACTTTATTAAATAAAAATATATATTATCACGATATGTCTAATAAATTTATAATTTTTTTGAAATCCGATCTCAACACTATACCATTAAAAATAATATTGAAAATATTCAATGTCTATAACTCATGCAACCTCGTCACACAACTTTGCGAAGTTGCTATTTCCCATGGATTTGGTGGGTCAAAATGAGTCAGGAAATTGGACTTACCACGGTGGCCCTATTCAAATTTTACATTAAACTATAGTTAGATAAAACCAAACAAAAACCATAAAGTATAGGTGTAGCCGCCCATGGTGGAAGATCAACTGATTGACAGACGCGTGTGTAGGGTCGAAATGCGCAAAAGAAATTGAGAGAACAGACGTGTGTGACTGAATTTCTGAACCGTTGATCGCATGATCAAAACCAAAATATTCTAATTAAAATCTTTATAATCTGTACGATAATCCTAGATTTTCACTCTTAAGTTAAATTTGATCTGGTTGTTTATTTGTGGTTTTATTTTAAGCAGGGCCTTCGGCTTCGGGTCGAGTGAAGTTTGGTTTCGGTAAGGCCGTTGAACGCATAAATCGGGGCCATTAAAGCACGCTCTGAGGGATTCGGTTTTTTTAGAAGGGAAAGAATGGTGACTGTGCCAAGTCTCAGAGCATTTTGAATTCTCGAGATCAAGTAGGTCGTTGGTGGGACATCGTTGGATGGCTCTGCAACAGCCTAAGTACATTGAAAACCAGCAAAGATCTCGTGATTTGCTCTGTAACTAAGCGTTGTCAGCCGAAAAACACTCAAATAGGATCCATTAGATTTGATTCAGAGGGCCCGTGTACTAATTTCTTTTTTCCCATTGGAGTTTTCTTGCATCCTGGACTTGGTTCATTGATTTGGTGTGGTTTTTTCTAGTTTTGGACTACGTGGGTCATCTTCAGAGTTTCTTGTGATGCGGGTTGGGGGTCTTCCAGTGCACTTGTGAGTCAATGCATTGAGGATTTGAGTGAGTGAGGTTGTTTATCTAAATGGGCAATTCTTTCGGTTGCTCTGCCTCTGGGGAACGCCTGGTTTCTGCTGCAAGAGATGGGGATTTGGTGGAAGCTCGCATGCTTTTGGATTTCAATCCATGTTTGGCGAGGTATTCTACCTTTGGTGGGCTGAATTCGCCTCTTCATTTCGCGGCTGCCAAGGGCCATAGTGAGGTGACTGCATTCTGCCTTTGGCTTGTACTTTGTTGTCAGATGACTTCTAGCCAGATATTTGATAATGCCTCTGTATATGGTACTGTGTTATTCAGAGTTGTGGAATGTGAACAGATTGTGACCTTGCTGCTGGAGCATGGAGCTGATGTGAATTCCAGGAATTACTGTGGTCAGGTATGCTTATTTAGCCCATTTACAAGGTGCTCATAATTATGGGCTACAGTTTCCCATCAGAAGCTACCTTAGCTTTGGCATCTGTTTCATTTCTGTGTGGATTGAACATACGCCTCCCGCCTCCCGCCTCCAAAACCTAATGACCATTTTATTTGAGAAACTATTTACACAAAAAAAAGTCACTTTTCCAATGAACTCTGCAAATTGAAACATAAAAAACTTTGGAGAAACCGGACTTTAAACCCATTCTCACCGAGAAATCTGCTCGCTATGAAACCAGTCCTAGTTCTTCAATAAGAAAGCCCCTGTCTCCCATTTCCTCAGGATGTCTTAGAATGTAAGGCGACATTTAAAGCAGGAGTCAGGAACAGACCCATCTAAATATAGGTCTGATATGCACCTCAAGGTTGTGAGGCCAGAGGTTGCATATCTTGAATTCCAATATTGAACACATCAGCTCTTCGTGTCAACTCGAGATATGCGCCCTTGATCTTCACAATCTTGAGATGCATGCCAAACCCAGGTTTAGATGGGTCTGTGCCAGTGTTCATATTCAATGTCATCTAGATTTAATTTACCATTACATAAGCTAAGTGTTGATGGATCCTCCCATCCCTATTCCATCCCTATTTGGGTTGTAGAGCACCTCGCTTCTCTGGATGCAATAAGAAAATACATATTTTGCTTGTTTCCAAGTATTTTGAAGTCTTATGGACCAATTGATCAGATGGGACACGAATATCTTGATTATTCTGCTTTATTGGATTATCTATTCCAGAACCTGCTAGAAGTTTTTATATATAAAACAATTTCTCTTTGCATTTGGTGATCAATAACCATTTGGAAGCTAGATGGAGGGGCACGAGACTATCATCACTATGTTGAACTTGCTTTACCAAATAAACATGCTAGCCCTAAAATCAAACCTTATTCATTAAAGTAAACTGCCAGCTATAACAAACTTCCTAACTGTTCCAACAGGACCCAGGTGATTAGATCTAGCCTGTATCATGAAAGATACTTGCTAGCATTTCGAAGCAGATTTGCTAAATGTTGAATTGAGTTATTATTTCTGGAAAGTCCAGAATCCATCAGACAAGGTCTGATTTATTGGCAGAAGTCTGAATCTTATCAACTTGGCAGAAGCCGTAAGTTTTAGAAGATTAATCTGGTCTTTGATTGACCTTCATATGTTGCACTTTAAGATTTTTTTTGCACTTTCAATGTTGATTCAGAGCTGAGGTTCTATCTGCCTCTGAATGCAGACAGCTTTGATGCAAGCTTGCCGATATGGGCACTGGGAGGTGGTGCAGACTCTTCTTCTATTTAAAGCGAATGTAATAGTCTTTTTTGTATTTCTTCATTTCAATTCTCAGAGCAGTTTATTCATTAATAATTCTTACCAGTATTTGAGTGAAGTACTAATGGCACTTCGGATGCCAGGTGACCAGAGCAGATTACCTCAGTGGTAGGACAGCCTTGCATTTTGCAGCAGTAAATGGTCACACAAGATGCATCAGACTTGTTGTTGCAGATTTTGTGCCCAGTGTGCCTTACCATTTCAGTATGCCTCCAGCTTCTGGCAACAAGGATAATCCCTCACCTGTGAGACGCCGGTTTGACCTGAAGTAGGCATTGAGAACTGGCTGCCCCTGTTGCTCTCTAGAAAATGTTTTAGATTCAGAGCATCCAATGTTTGCTGCATGAAATATGTGGATTTACTTATGTCGATTGGACTTGATGCAGTGCACTCTCCAAATTCATAAACAGAGCAGCAGACGGTGGGATTACAGCTCTTCACATGGCTGCCCTGAATGGACATTTTGACTGTGTACAATTGCTACTTGATCTGAATGCAAATGTGTCAGCTGTTACATTTCATTATGGCACATCAATGGACCTGATAGGTGTGTGGCCTATCAAAATTTTAAAATAAGATGATAGTTCTTAAGTCTGCTGATCTGTTTTTCAAAGTCGATGAAACCCTAATTGTAATCATAGCCTTCTAATGTAAGTCATACTAATGGATTCACATGTTTTTTTAGGAGCTGGAAGCACTCCTCTACATTATGCAGCGTGCGGAGGAAACATACAGTGCTGCCAGGTGTTTTATAGGTTTCTATTGCAAGAATAGTCTCAATTTATTAACCTTTTGGTGATTGTAGTCCATGAGAGTTACCTGGAAACGTTTCTATTGGACTGATAGAACCATTATGCTTTTGTGCCCTTTCAGATCCTGCTGGCTCGGGGTGCTAGTAGAACCACTCTGAATTGTAACGGGTATGTTGAATTCAGAACCCAAACGTTCTACTTATAAATTGATCAGCTATTCTATATAGCTTTCATAAGTGGAAATGGTCATTTAGTACCATGATTGTTTATGTTCCAGCAACATAGATTTGATTGTCTTCTCTTGCAGGTGGATACCAGTTGAGGTAGCTAGAATATGGGGGCGTCATTGGCTTGAGCCACTGTTAGCACCTAACTCAGATTTAGCTTTACCATCATATGCTCCATCAAGCTTTCTTTCACTTCCTCTTATGAGTATACTTAATATTGCCAGGTATCCTCTATAACTTTTACGGCCAAACCTGAAAATGTTCAGTTACGATGACAATGGTGTTTTACTTCTTTTCCATATCTGGAAGTACTTTACCTATTTTGACTTTGTCAACGATCTGTTATTAGAGTCCAACATTATTGCATGAGACTGGGTAACCTTGTATTCACAATTTAGATGACTCTTTATCACCATCATTGACCATATCTTAAACAGTGCAGAAGAAAAATAATGATTCCAGGAGGCCATCCTGCCGGTGTTGCAGAAACCTCTGATTTCTCCCAAATTTTCCAATTTTTACAGGTTGCCAAGTTTTGCTGATTTTTCCGCATTTTTTCTGGATTTGCCAAGTTGATGATGTCTGCTGCTCTTTTTGCTGATGCTGAGTTTTGCAACGCTGGAAGTAACAGAATAGAGAGCATGGTAAATAATGAAGGTTACAAGTCTCTATTAGATTTACTTGGTCAATAAATCCCTTTGGCTAGAGCAGGTATAATTCCTTACGGGATATTGTCATTACAACCAGAAAGTCTTTCTCTGCAAAGCTGCAATTGGGGGGGTATCTGTTTTGTTAAAATTGCCTAGGAATTGCAGCTGTTTTCATCCACAGAGAACCACATTAGCATAGGGTCACACGTTAACAGCACTCCTCCATTATCACAGTAACCAGTGTTGCTCCATTGACATGACCCACAACTTGAAACAATGGTCAACTGCATTATCATGGAGATTGTGCTGTGATGTCAATGCTGTGAATACTCCACCTTGCTTTTAAACCACAGCATGACAGACATTTACCTATACTATGGTGCCTAAGACTTGTCCAGGCAATCTATTATGAGTACAGTTGATAAATACAGATTTGAATTTCAAAGAGACTTGGGCATACACCTAACTCCACAAATATTAATTCCTTCTGGTAAATTTGGTATAGGCATGATTAGAATATTTGATATAAATATATGTTATATTATTAGTGAATACTGGAGCAAGTTGCAAAGGAAAAATCAAGACAACTAAAATGAGGAAAAACATTAAACAGGTTGTGTTATTTGAAAAGTATCAATGAGATTGTAAATTCTGTTCTTAAGATTTTGAAACAGAGAATTACCCCTCTAGTAGTTGCACCAAGTAAAATTCTTAACTGCTTTTTTTCAACACACGGCTTGTGTAAATACTAAATAGCTTTTGTACTTATGAATAAAATAATACCTGAAGTGCCAAGGATTATCTTGATTGGTAGATTCACTTGTGCTAAATCCACAGAGGTATCAGGATTTTGAAACAGAGAATTACCCCTCTAGTAGTTGCACCGAGTAAAATTCCTAACTGCCTTTTTTCAACACATGGCTTGTGTAAATTCTAAATAGCTTTTGTACTTATGAATAAAATAATACCTGAAGTGCTAAGGGTTAGCTTGATTGGTAGATTCACTTGTGCTAAGTCCACAGAGGTATCAGGATCGAGTCCCATCCATTCCTTTGGGGTTAACAGCTGCTTATGCAGTTGGCGGCTGATCTGCCTTCCATCTGGAAGTTCGGGTGAAGAATGGGAATATCTCCATGAGGGTTGGCTTGGTACCAGCACCGCTATTCTTTGCTCAAGCGTGTGAGGGTAGGGTGAGATAAATTTCTTGGGCAAAAATAATATGACTGCTGCCCCTTGTCAAATAGCAGGTAGAATTATTGGAAAATGCCAGTACTACGTGACTAACCTGGTCTAGGACCCTTACATGGGACAGATATTGAGAATGAACACAGATATTGGATATCATTAAAAACAAAATACTAGGATTAATTCTTTTCTTGGTGTAGCAAAACCTTAACATGATTAGGTCGTGTAGTGAATCTATTCTTTGCTCAAGCGTGTGAGGGTAGGGTGAGATAAATTTCTTGGGAAAAAATACTACGACTGCTGCCCCTTGTCAAATAGCAGGTAAAATTATTGCAAAATGCCAGTACTACGTGACTAACCTGGTCTAGGACCCTTACATAGGACAGATATTGAGAATGAACACAGATATTGGATATCATTAAAAACAAAATACTAGGATTAATTCTCTTCTTGGTGTAGCAAAACCTTAACATGATTAGGTCGTGTAGTGAATCAAATCTATAGTGTGGTAGAGATGTTGTCACATGGGTAATGCTTACATCGTCATATGTCAGCTTCAAAAAGAATAATACTTGTAACAAATTATAATAGTAATACTACATGTTAGTCAAATATAGATGCAAACAGAAATAAAAATATCTCTATATATATGAAGGAGAGAGATTTGATATGTATACACAATATAAAAACTGCTATATACAGAGATAAGAAAAATAGACACCTGATTTACACAGAAATAGAAATACTACAATTATGATATATTCAAAGAAATATTGTTCCTATGAAAATACAAATAACTCAATAATAATCAAAATTGTAGTTTTACGTCTTCATGTTTCTATAAATTGTCATTGTGAGTTCTGCGGAGTTGAGTGAGTCTACAACCGGCCTAGATCCATCTTTATATGATTAAAAAATTTACGCTTCAAAGGATTTGATTCCTCTAAGCACTCGATTGATCTGTGGTTAAGATTGATTTATGTTGGTACTAGTTGCCAATGGTAAAATGGTTGAAATGATCCTCACAACAAACCTTGGTTGTTATCTGGTATTAACGCTTCTAATCAAAATTGACATGCGTTTGTAATGTAATGGCTGCTTGTCTTCAACTTATGTTTGTTTTGAAAGTTTATTATTATTTCAGACCTTTGGTGTCATGTGAATGGATCATTGATTATGGTTATTCTCCTCAACAACGTTTCCTTTTTTTTTTCTAGAAAAATAGAAGTTTTTTAATATGACAATCAAATCTGTACAGGAGTTACAAAAAGTCTGTCTGGAGCCTCAAAAATGTTCCTTCATGCTTGTCTCTGATAATGGGACTGCCTTCTCAGAATACACAACTTCTTTCGAAATAAAGATATTGCTCTTACGTCAAACTGAAAAATTCTTTCCCTAGAGGTTGAGATGAAGGATCAATAGTCGCAACAACTGATCCAAGTTGCTGCTAGAAAACAGCCCGACAGACATTGTACTTATCAATTTGTATATAAATTGCTAAGGGATAAATCAATACACCAGGATCTGTTTGATTACTTTATGATTTTAACAATCTACTTGCATCATTGGAAGGAAGCATACTTGGACCAAAAGGATGCTCATAGCCCCTTTGACAGTGACTACCTGATAACAGACTTGAAACATAAGAAACGTTTGTTAACCATCTACAACTAGTGAGATATGCCCTGGGGATTCTATCTGAGGTGGCAACACTTGCCTTTTTGGCTTTTCTGTGAGGAGAGTGACCTTGGAGGATAGTTAGATGCATATTCTGGGTTGCCATTTAGAAATGGTACACTGTGCAGGCCTGTTAATGAAATCTGGCCCTTTAATGTATTTTTGTGTTCTTGTTTTGGTTTAGCAGTTTTAGCTATTGAGAAGCCAAATTGATAGGACTGGATGAATGGTGCATGTGTGTACAGGACTTATGTAAATAAAATAAACTAGGCTACTCTTTCTCGGTTTTTTGGAATATGTAAGGAGCTTGCTTTAAAGCATAATACATGCACTCAATATAAAAATGATTATAAATATTAGCTCACATTTGACTAAATTAGCATAACCTCATGTCATGATATAAAAAATGAGCAAAGTCTTATAACTTTTTATGTACTTATTATCATTAAGGACTAGTATATTTGATAAGAAAGACCACCGTATATGCGCCTTTCATTTTATGGTCCATGTATTGAGTTGACGAAAAGCTAGTGTTATCATATAAATTTGTTTTTTACATGCTTTTGTACAGGGAACATGGATTGCAAGCAATGGATTCTGCATGTGAAGATAGTGAACATTGTGCAGTTTGTTTGGAACGCAACTGTACTGTTGCTGCTGAAGGTAATTCTTTTGCCTGATATTTCCAAATTCCTATTAATGTCCACACATATACCGTATTTCTGGTTACATTTGTTATATCAATGTTTGCCTGTGTGAATTATGTACAAAAGAAATTTGATCAAGTATCTAGTTATAATGGCATTTTATATGAATCTTGTTTGCTCCAGACTGAAAGTTTTAAGCTTGTATATTCTTGAAAGGTGGTGTTTGCAAATCTATTGAGAATCTCTTAGGGGTCCACATGTCCCAGTATCTGATCAGAAAACACCTAGAAGATACAGAAAGGTGTTTAAACCTGAACATAGTTTTCTGCATGAAACTGTGAATGGAAGATAAGAGTTTTATCCTGCAGAAAAACGAAGCTAGGCAATCCAATCCCTTATTAATAGAAGCCAGTCAGACTTCCAAATGAAGCATTAGTAAGCTATTTCATCTGGGAAGATACAGTAAGCGGTTCAATGAATACCAAGGTGATGTTGATAAATTAGTAATAAGTATTGTTCAATGTACAAAGTATGACGCTTTTAAATAGGATGGTTTCAACATTCCTTCTTTCATTTTTATTGAACTCACAAATTTTCTTTTCCAGATGGGACAGTTATTTCTAAAATTACTTTCTCATTTTGGTGCACAAACAAGTAGATCTACTTATTGTCTGCCCCTTCACTAAGTATGAGACTGCCATAAGTGTTTTCTATTGCCTGAAAGCCCCCTTTACCATATGGTTGTTACTTATAGAATTTAACTTTTCATTTAAAAAAAAACTCAATGGGCATATACTTGTTATATTCTTATTATTAACCTCCTTCATTTTTTTGAATTTCGAGTATCTTTGTATATGTCGATCTGTGATTTTGCCAATGCACTATGCATACTTGAGGTGGACCCAAATCTTATAGATTTGTAGAGATTTTTGGCAAATAGACTTAGCCCCATCACAACTTATGAGAGGCACCTTCTCCAATTAGGTGAATCCCATGATCACTTTATGGTGTTAGGCCCCAAGGTGCGCCCTCATCTTGACCCAAGCGCCAAGCGCATTGGGCGGGCTCCTTGGTAGACAAAAACCAAAGTAGGCAGAACACCTCGGTTCACCAAAACAAGGGTGTGCTTGGTTGGTCGAGTCAGCTATAGGCACGAGCAACCAAAGTTGGGGTTTCTAGCAGTGTTTTTAAAACCGGAATCGGTGACTGGACTGGTCCACCTAATGAACCGGTTTACCGACCAGAACCGGTCTAACCGGGACTGGTTTGGTCTAAACGAACCGGTTTTTAAAAAATACATTAAATAATTAATTTTTAATGAAACAAAACTATTTTTAAGATGTAAAACCATGATTCCAAGCCAATAGAGACAAAATATGCAAAGTTTGCTCATTTATATACCAACAGCTCAACTATAACTCTGCTACAACAACATCAAGCATGAAACCCTAGCACCTCAATAGTTCTGCTGAAGGTACATATCATCATGTGCACTAAGCCAAACAAACACACACTGGAGACTGATACAAACCATCAACAAACTCTGTCTTTTCCCAACAATTGTATGTCACTGTCAAAACTTAGTTGCAGGCCTCAGCTGCACTTTGTCCAACCACACGATCAACCCAGCTTAGCAGTCTTAGTCGTATCTTGCAACTTTGATCAATGAGATGATATTTCCAATTCCATTGCCATAGACTTCAAATCTGATCAACATATGAAAACCCTAGTAGATTCTTGACAGTGATTAGGTATTCAACAATAAGAAACTTCTACTCATTAATAACATCAAGCAGTGTAACAACTAGCCCATCAATTCAACATCATCATTAGAATCTAACGAGCATATTCTGTCTTAACAAGCTTGCCAATAAACTCAATAATACATGTCACTGTGATCATCTTAGCTAACATCCATAAATGGCTGGCACAGTAATATGGCATCAATGAAGGTTAATACACAAACCCTTGCAATATTAGAAACTCTGCATACTTAGTCATGTTAACTACCAGCCAAGGATCATAGATAGAAAATTAGCTTGATGTTTAGACTCAGACCATTGCTGGAATCATAGATGTTACTGATGAAAGTATCCTGAAGATATCAATCAATATTGATTATCAATGCTGATACATATGCCCTTCTACTTCACTCCTAGAGGTGAATCTGATCAAGGAACTTGTCCTACAGTGACCAACTATTTATATCACAGATCTGAAGGGAATTTGCTGCAGCTTTTTGGTCACAAGTTTGGGCTTGTCAAAACATCCAGAGGATTCATCAATGTTGCACTTCATGACCTCACCCACAAGTACAATTTCAATATGATTTTTAAATGATCTCAGGAGTATTGTACCTCAAACTTCAAGGATCACAAATTCTTCTTCAATGATGCCACGGAATTTTGCTTCAGTTTAGTTTCTAGAAAGGACTGAATATGTCTCAGTCTAACAAGGACAATCCACCACAATGTACTGTTGTTCCTTGCAAAAATTAACCATTGTTTGATCTTGATTCACTGCAAACATTTCAGAGAATTTGCAACTGGTGTGGAGGCTTGAAGTGAGCTTGATCTAGGTCTGATCACAAGCTTCAGATCAACGGCAAAATCAATGACAAACAATCAAACCTTTCTCCAGATCTTATGTGAAAGAAGTTTCAGGTTAAACTCGAACCAAGGATAATTAGTAAGCTAATCAAGGAATGCCTCAGCTCGGACTTTAGCCTTGTCTACATACTGTTGCGCAGATTAAGGTTTGATTCAGCCTCAGGAATGCCTTCAATAGCCTGCATACAGATTCAAAACCAAACTGTCCATAAACCGGCCGGTTTGCTACAAACCGGCCGGTTCCACCCTAAACCGGCCGGTTTTGACCGGTTAGGGCCTGTTTTTGGGCACATAAGGTAATAAACCGGGTTTGTTAGGCCGGTTCGGACCGGCCAGGCCTCCAACCGGCCGGTTAGACCGGTTACCGGTTTTTGTGGCCGGTTTTTAAAACTATGGTTTCTAGTTGGGCTCACTTGGACGAGCCAATATGCACTGGAGGACGCTCAAGACATGATGGGTGCACACGACTCGACGAAGCGGGTGTGGAGCATGTAGAGTGGGCGTGGGGCGCCACATTGTGTGTCAGCCCAAACATTCTTAATGGGATTCCTAGTTTTGTAGACTCCAACAGGCACACTTGCTTCTGCCACAATGGTGAGGTGAGTGTAGTTAATTATGTTCTGGCCAACCAAACATTTATTATTCATATTTGGGATGTCTTTGTCTTCCCACTCTCTTTATTGTTGACCATGCCTAATTTTCCTTTTCTCTAATGTCACCCATCCTTCCCCACCTCCCCTTGTCTTGAATCCTATTGCAACACCACCTATCATGGTTCATCTTGATATCAAACATGCTAACGTCCATGTTGCTTGCCTCTCCTAGTTTATCCCAAACTTTTCTTATTTCTCTTCCCTCACTAATGCTACTACCAAGTATGATTTAATCACATAGCCTTTTGGAGCTCACCCTTGATTCTTATCTTCACACCATCCATCACAATAAACTTGCCATTGAACCACTAGTATGGTAAGGAGAGTAAGCTTATACACTTGCATAAGCATTGTGGAAGAATTTGAAGTGGACACTATTTAAGAGAAAAGGCCACCTAAAAAGCAAGGGACCATTGATCAAAGTTTATGAAGAATGTTGATGAAAATTGACTTGTGTCCTTGTAGAGACAATGAAACATCCCTCTAATATCATATCAGGCAAGACATCTAAAGTTAAAGTACTCCTTACTCTCAACCTTGACTAAAGAGCAAAGTTTGTAGATCCATTCTACCTTATGTCACATGGTTTGAGTCAACTTTAGGTTCAACAATGATTAGTTTTGATTCGAATATGAGTTTCCCTAGTAAGGTTCAGATGAGGTTCGCCATTAAGTTCAACTACAATATATATATATATATATATATATATATATATTATCTCTAAAATAAATTATAGCATAAATTAATAATTTGAATTGCCCCATGGTTGTGTTGAACTATGTTAATTTGTTATCATCGATTGATCAAGTCCTTGATTCTCCTTGTGTTTTTAACCATGGTTCTTTCATACCAATACGCATTGACTTTGATGGCTTATCGAACCCTAGTTTTGAGATCATGCTTGAGTGGTCTTTGATTAATTCCAACCATTGCATCACCTTATATTGAGTTTGTTTCACTCTTAATTTCCAAATTGATTGGATGGTTTAGGTCGAGAGAAATGGTGGAACCTGGAGGAAGATCGTTTCCTCCACAAACTCTTTAGATACAACTGGTCAGAGAGGGCTAAACTTGAAACAGTCTGAGCTCAGATGCTTCTATCTATTTTCTTAGCATATAGAATGTGAGAACCCTTGGCAACCCTTCTCAAACTGAAGGAAGGCGAACATAAACAAATTTGAGTCGAACCTAAACAATTTTTTGAGGTTCGATAAACTTCAAACCTCAAGGTTCGAGTTTCGAAACTATGACATTGTTTTTGCCTTGGAAAATGATGATCAGTCCCAACCATGTACAGGTTTGAGCATCCTCAATGTTGGTTGCGAAGGAAGTGAAGACCATGAAGTAGATGAAACTAAATGATTTTGCTTTGGGGGATGATGATCAATCTCAACCTTGTACAAGTTTGAGCACAATCAATGTTGGTTGTGAAGGAAATAAGGATGTTAGACCATGAAGTAGATGAAACTGAATATGACATGGGTGGACATAAGCTTGTTGATGATTTTGAAGAAGTACTTGGAGTAAAAGGCCAACTTGGGATCCAAAGACTTAGGTAATCCAATGTAGAAAACTTGGGTGAAGCTCTTGCAAATCTTCTTATTGATTGTAGCATTGGTTTCTTCCTTTGGGGGGAGGAGGTGGGGAGGGTTGTCAAGGGAGATTGAGTAGGGAGGGAGGTTGTTAATTGAAATACCCACATTTTTGAGAGGTGATTGTGCCTAAAAGAATCAACATGGATGCCATTGCAATTGGCCATAAGGTGAGATTTTATCATAAGAGCAGAGTGCTAGGAAGGAATTTTGCATTTTAAGAGGGGTTTGGCATCTTTCATATTGTGCGGGAATGGACGATAAGCTTGAATGTTGTACGTGAAGAGTATTGATGTCTCTTTCTATGCAAGAAACAAGGCGTTATTGCTTCGAGAAGATGTGAGTTTCTTTTATCCCTTTCCACTTCCCTTAAGACCTTTTAGTGTATCCTCCCTAAGAAGCCCCCAATCAAATATTATTGTTGATCTTGTGTCTCATGCCACTTCCTACTATGATGTGTTAATACCATACCTTGTTCTTATAATGCCACCTTTTTACCCTTAGAGATATTAAAAGAGCTACTTAGACCTTGAACATTATCAAAACATTTGACGGGGAAGGTTTTCAAATTGAGTTTCTCAAATATAATATGGAATCCCTTGTACATCATATATTGGTTACCTTTCCAATGATGTAATTGTTAAGTTTAATTCGTCAAATATGATATTTTCTCTCTTGCACTTCATATTGATTACCTTTTCAATAATGTAGTTTGCTTATGTTTCCCTTCTTCACAATCACAAAATATTATTCTCCCTATTTTTAAATTGGGTGAGAGTTTTGATCCAAATAATTATAGGACTTGTGATTGGGCAATACCTTTGCGAAGCTTTATTCTACGATTTTGAACATGTGTCTTTTTGAGTATTTGGAGAGAGCTAGACTTGGAGCCAAAGGCCACATAGGTTTTAGAAGAGACTGCCAAACTATCGAAGGGCCATTATCAAAGAGGCTTGACAATGATCCTTAAAGGGCTTTTGTTGTTTTGTAGGCTCTTTGAAGGCCTTCAACTTTGTGTTGAGACACTCTTTGTTTAAGAGATTGTGTGGAATTGGAATTTCTAAGTTTCTCCTTCTCGCTATAATGAGACTTTATGAGGTTGTTATAGATCGGTTTCATACAACTACATGATTTGCTAACCATTGAGCTCAAGCAAGGATGTTCCCTCTATCCATCTTTACTCTATGAGGTTGTGATAAATCAGTTTCATACAACTATGAGATTTTCTAATTATATCAAGAGCACCATTGGGCTCAAGCAAGGATGTTGATGTCTCTTTTAATGCAAGAAACAATGCTTTCTTGCTTCAGGAAGATGTGAGCTTCTTTTAGCCCTTTCCACTTACCTTAAGACCTTTTAGTGTATCCTCCCTAAGAAGCCCCCAATCAAATATTATTGTTGATCTTGTGTCTCATGCCACTTCCTACTATGACGTGTTAATACCATCCCTTCTTCTTATAATGCCACCTTTTTACCCTTGAAGATATTAAAAGAGCCACTTAGACCTTGAGCATTAGCAAAGCAATTGACAGGGAAGGTTTTCAAGTTGATTTTCTGAAATATAATATGGAATCCCTTGTACTTCATATTGGTTACCTTTCCAGTGATGTAATTGTCAAGTTTAATTCGTAAAATATGATATTTTCTCTCTTGCACTTCATATTGCTTACCTTTTCAATAGCGTAGTTTGTTTATGTTTTCCTCCTTCACAATCACAAAATATTATTCACCCTATTTTTAAATTGGGTGAGAGTTTTGATCCAAATAATTATAGGACTTGTGATTGTGCATATCTTTGCTAAGCTTTATTTTACGATTTTGGACATGTGTCTTTTTGAGTTTTTGGAGATAACTAAACTTAGAGCCAAAGGCCACATAGGTTTTAGAAGTGACTACCAAACTATCGAAGGGCCATTATCAAAGAGGATTGACAATGATCCTTAAAGGGCTTTCGTTGTTTTGTAAACTCTCTAAAGGCCTTCAACTTTGTGTTGAGACACCCTTTGTTTCAAAGATTGTGTGGAATTGGCATTTCTAAGTTTCTCCTTCTCGCTATAATGAAACTCTACGAGGTTTTTATAGATCAATTTCATACAACTATGGGATTTGCTAACTATATCAAGAGTACCATCATGCCCAATCAAGGATGTTCCCTCTCTCCATCTTTATTCTATGAGCTTGCGATAGATCAATTTCATAGAACTATGAGATTTTCTAATTATATCAAGAGTACCATTGGGCTCAAGCAAGGGTGTTCCCTTTGGGATACATTAATGAGCTTGAGGAATGCATTAGAGAGAACGCATGGATGACAGGTGACCCATATGCCACATCTTGATTGCATTGTTGTTGTTTGTAGACGATGTGGTTTTCTTAACATCCCCATAGGGTTTGCAAAGGTAAGTTGATGCCTTCGCCAAATTTTGTGGTTGAAGACGGTTAGTGGTGAACCTCTGCAAAACTAAGGTTATTATCTTTAATACTTCTAAAAGCACTATTTTCAATTTTCACTTTTTGAAATGGGGAGGTGGTGATCATCGCAACATATAATTACTTGGGGTCCTAGTTTTACTAGTTCTAGATTCAGCTTGAGGCCTGCTTCCCAATCTTGGCTTAGTGAAGGGTACTCATCTCTTTTCATACTTGGTTTCCATTGTTTTCATGTATGTTTCTAGGACATATCTTTGAAATGCACCCTTTTGTCACCCAAAGTGTACACCGAAGGCGCGATGCTTAGAGTAGGGGCTAGATAGCAAGTGTGATTATTAAGTGAGCAAAGTATATCTTAACAAGATGAAACAATGGAGATCAATGAGGCAATATCAAGTTTATCAAATAGAGACTAGTGCCTAATGAACAATTGCTCAAAAGTAAATTATATCACTTGCACAAATATGAAAAGCTTCAAGTTGTCTACAGAGGTAGTGATCTTGCCCCTAGTCTCCTAGGACTTTTTGTTCCAACAAAATTTCCTCTCATCATCACCTTTAGGGACTATCCCCCTTGACTTATCTAGGAGAGAGTCTAAATTTTAAACGGAGTGAGTAGGGATCGGAGTGACAACCCCTACTCTGAGCGTTGCGCCTTAGGTGTACACTTTAGGCGACAAAACACCCATTTAACAGAAATATCAAACCCAATGGTATCCACATTTTTGAGGTTTGGAGACCCAATTTACCAACTTTTTGATTGGGCATGATTTAAGAGTCAAATATATCATAATCTAAGATACAATCCATTGCTACAATTCCTTAGGGCATTCTCCAAGCTAGGTTTGGTGTCCATCCCTTGCACCTTGAGAGCATATTCACACTTGTCTCCTTTCCTTTGCAAGACTTGTATGTTAGGTGATTTGGATACAAGATGGGGCCCTTGGCCCTTTGTTTCTCAAAGGAGATTGCATCTGTGCATTTCCTAGGGACAAGATGGTGCTAAAAGGCATTGACATCCCGATCAAGCATCATCCGCCTATTCATTTTGGACACCCCTAACCACCTTCTCCCTTCAAAGTAGAGATCAATGGAATGATCAAAGAGTTGTATATTGATGGTTCATGTAGAATACTTGCATCTCCCTTTCCCATAGTCCCCTTAGCCAGTTGACCCTAAGTGGGTCTTATAGTTTGAGTTTTTTTATAGTTGATGAGCATTCTCATTGTTTATATTACATTGAATGTTATTGGTCACATGGTATCAGGATCCCACATAGGGAGTTGAGGGTTTGTTCTCATTGGTTATGTGTTGATTCGGGTCACTATATCCCACGAATAGATAGGATATGTTAGCATTGTCATTTATAGGAGGTAGAGATGGAGGAGCTCTTCATTATCAGATGTCTCATACATCATGAGATCTAGGGAGATTTTACGTGTTTACAACTTTACATCAAGATTCAGGAGGGTCCTGTTACTAATCCTAGGAACATGTTGAAAGAACTTCAATGGACATAGAGTGTAGGGGCTTACTGTCACCTTGGCCCTAGCCCTTGCTATTTAGGCCCAACAACCTCCTAAACAACCAAGGGAGGAGCCCCATATATGACCTCAATTAGCCCTGAAAAGGATCAATGGCTTATATGGAGTCACATTGAGTGGAGGCATTCACTTCTCATAATTGTTTAGATGTAAAATGACTGTTATAGTATAAACCTAAACAACATTGTTGAAAAGTAGCGAAGGAATGGATTCCTTGATTTGCGCCTTAATTCAAGGAATCGATTCTGAGTTCTCCTTAGTCATGTACGAGTTTCAGTGATGTGGATGAGTTGAAGAAGCAGTTTGACTAGTGCGAGTTTGTGGAAGATTGAGTTATTTGTCTTCTAGTGTGAGTTGGTTTGGGCACTGAAAGAATTGATGGAGTTAAAGTCCTAAATTTTAGGAAGGACTAGTTAAGAAGTTGTGTTAACTATTGTTAACTAGGAAACCACCAGTTTGACTTTCCAAGCATAGAACTTACTAACAGTAGCATATTCAAAGTGCTTATAAAGAGATCGAAGGCACAATTTATAATCATTCCTGAGCACGAGTTTGTGAGCTTGTGAAGCTTGTGAGAGGAACGAGCCAAGAAATTTTCCTTGTGCGAATTATTGGAGGAGAATTTCCCTTGGGAGGTGCATGCAAAAATAGGAGGAAATTCCTATTTTTTAGGAGATTGAATGCGCCAGGAAATATGGGCTTGTTTCCTAAGGAATGCGCAAGGATTTCGGGCCTTAGGGTGGGCTGGTTGAGGGATGCAGATCAACATTCTTGCAAGGTTGTTTCAAGCCTAGTTCAAGACTGAGAGATCAATTTGTATTCTCTATTGAAGCAAGGTTATTTGTAAGAGATATGTAGCTTATTCTTTTTTAATAATATTCTCAAGCAAGCGAGGGTTTTCCCAGTTGGGTTCCCTAGAAAAATTGTGTTTTATTGTGCTTTCATTTTTGTTCTTATTGCACTGCAAAGTTTAGTAGAGAAATTTTGTGTCTTTGTGAAAACAATTTTTTTTTTTTTTCAGATTGTTCATATTAGCAAATTCGAATTTCTTGGATTTTCTACATGGTATCAGAGTTGTGAACAAGAATTGACCAACACATAGCCTTCAAGTTTGAAAGATGACAACTCACATAGGAGTAGGATTGAGAGAACAAGATAGATTGGATGGTACCTCAAATTTCGGTGTTTGGAAGGTCCGAATATTGTTCTTCCTGGACGAGTTTAAGCTTTTCCAAAGGCAGATGGCCAAGAGTCAAGACCAAGAGGATGATCCTGGATGGACTTCGGGATCATGTAGTTCCACATGTTGCATCTAAAGATACAACTAAGGAAGTGTGGGATGCCTTAGTCTAGCTCTACCAAAATTCTTCCGAGAATCGGAAGATGGTCCTCAAAGAGAAGATGAGGATAATCAAGATGCAAAAGGATGAGAGTGTAACTGCCTATCTCACCAGAATTCAGGAAGCCCGTGATGAGCTAGCCATTGTTGGTGAAAAGCCCATGGACACAGAGCTAGTGCGTGTGGCTCTGAATGGGTTTACTAAAGATTGGCCTACATTTGTTCAATGTATTACTAGATGAGAGAAATTGTCAGATTGGGAACGCCTATGGAGTGACTTCACTAAGGAGGAGCTAAGGCTCAAACTAGTTGAGACTTCTAGCAATAATGGCAAGGGTTCCAAGGTTGAGAAGGAGGAGGAGAATCTTGCTATTGCAAGTAAAGTCAAGGGCAATAAAGGCAAGGTGAAGAGTGAGAATAGTCAAAAGGGTGACAAGAAGAAGACTGATCTAAGTAAGAACAAATGCTTCCATTGCCATGTTTTTGGACACTATGCCTCTAAGTGTCCTAGACGGAAGAAGGGGTTGAATAAGGAGCATGTAGCTGCATTAGCTGAGGTAGATGAGTTTGCCTCTTAGTTTGAGAAGGATTTCTCATTAATAGCTCACATGGAAAGCTTAGTGGGGAGCAATATGTGGTATATTGATTAAGGAGCCTCTTTCCATATCATTGGGAATAGGGAGTATTTCAGCCAACTGGATGAGAAGGATATGTAGGTGAATATCGAGCTTGCTACCAAGGGAGTTGGTACTATCAACTTTGAGAGGGAGTCAGGTAATATTCTTCATCTCAAAGATGTTCTCCATGTTCCAGGGCTGAAGAAGAACCTGGTTTCAATAACTGTTCTTGAGGATAAAGGATATGATGTCCTCTTCAGCGGAGGTAAGGATTACCTCAAGCATCTAGCTTCAGAAGTAGTGATGCAAATAGGTGTGAGGGTGAAGAATCTCTACAAGTTGCATGTAGAGACAGATGCAACATTGAGCAGCAACGCAGGATGTGTAGATGTTGGTGAACTTTGGCACAGGCACATGGGACACTTGCATCATGATGTGTTGAAGATTCTTCAGCAGATTGCCATAGGATTATCAGCAGGAGGTCTTGACAAGAGTGGAGTGTGCAAGGGATGCACGCTTGGCAAGTATGCCAAGTCTTCTTTCCACGGTCAGGATTGGCAGAGCCAAAGGGATTTTGGAGCTGGTGCTTTTAAATGTGTGTGGGCCCTTTTGTTCTCCATGATTGATGAGACACAAATATTATGTTACTTCCATTGATGATTTTTCTCAGAAAACTTAGATTTATTTCATGAAAAAGAAAGATGACGTCTTAGAGGTTCATGGAGTTTAAGGCCTTGGTAGAGAAGCAGACCAAGAAGCAAATCAAGCTAGTGAGAAGTGACAATGGTGGAAAATATATCTCTAATGCCTTAAAGGAGTTTTGTGCAAATGAAGGTATTATGAGAGATTTGATAGCACCCCATAACCCTTAGCAAAATTGAGTGGCTGAGAGGAAGAATAGGAGTATTATTGGAGTGGCCAAGGCTATGTTGCATGATTAGGAGCTGCCTAGGTTCTTGTGGGCAGAAGCATGCAACGCTGTAGTATTTTTGCTAAAAGGGAGTCCACACAGGGTGCTTGGATGGGTTACACTAGAGGAGACTTTCACAGGCAAGAAGCCTAATGTTTCACACTTCCAAATATTTGGCACAAAGGTCGACTATCATGTGTCCAAGGATAGCAACAAGAAGTTGGATCCCACAATAGAAAAGATAATTTTCGTGGGATATAGTGAGACAAATCAGGTATACAGGGTGTATCTTCTAGGTCTCAGGAAGACAATCCTAAGGCAAGATGTGAGATTCCAAGAGGATTAAGCTCTGAGAGTTTCCTTAGAGCGTGAGCAGATTGTAGTACTTGAGGAGGAGCTACTCGCTCCCAAACGGGAGTCACAACCAACACCTAAGAGTCAGCCACATACCTAGCGACAACCAAGTGGCAAGAGGGCAACACAACAAGATTTGAAGCAAGATGAGGAGGAGAGTTCAGGCCAAGAGAAGACAGATCAGCCAGAACCACCCACCACAGGGAGGAATAAGGCCAACTGGGCTGAGAGATTGATTTAGGAGGCTCATGAGCAGGTCGAGGTTCCTAGCACCATGTTTAGGCAGAGTAAATAGCCACAAAGGTATGCAAGTTATTTGGCACTGTTGATCGAGTTGGTGGACATTAAGCAAGGAGGCAACTTCTCAGCAGGTTTGGCAGGACACCATGGTGGAGGAATATTCCTCTATCATGAAGAATGATCTCTGGGAGATTGTTCCACGACCTAAAGGGAAATCATTTGTTGGATCAAGATGGGTGTACAAGGTGAAGCATGGAGTAGATGGGAGTGTGGAGAAGGACAAGGCCAGGTTTGTGGCCAAGGGCTTCTCACAGATTGAGGGTATAGACTATGAGGAGACTTTTTCCCCAGTAGCACGATATTCATCCATCAAGGCTATTCTAACACTTGCAGGAAAGATGGGGTGGAAGATCCACTAGATGGATGTGAAGACAACCTTCCTCAATGGAGTTGTTGAGGAGGAGATCTATATGGAGTAGCTAGAGGGGTTTGAGCAGTTCAACAAAGACACATGTGTGCAGGCTGAAGAGAGCTCTTTATGGGCTCAAGCAGGCTCCGAGAGCATGGTACACTTGGATTGACAACTACCTTCGAGGATTGGGCTTCACTAAGAGTGAGGCGGATGCCAACCTATACTACATCATGGTTGGAGGGCTTCCACTCATTCTAGTTCTCTATGTTGACGACCTTATACTGACTGGAGATGAGAGCTTGATCTAGGATTGCAAGGAGGACCTTGCAAGGGAGTTTGAGATGAAGGATATGGGGCTTATGCACTATTTCCTTGGCTTGGAGGTTTGGCAGGGTGATGGTGAGATCTTTGTGGGACAGGGCAAGTACATTGCAGAGATTCTCTGGAGATTTCATATGCAGGATTGCAGGCCCATGGCCACGCCTCTAGTCACAAATTGGAGGAAGGTGGATGCTAGTAGAGGAGAGCGAGTGGATCTATAGTATACATGCAACTCATTGGGTCGTTGATGTACTTGGTCAACACACGACTTGATATTTGTTTTGCAGTCAACCAACTGAGTCAGTGCATTGGGTTGCTGCAAAGCATGTGTTGAGATATCTCAGAGGCACAACATACTATGGATTGTGGTACAAATAGGTTGATGGAGTGCGGTTTGAGTGCTTCAAAGATGCAGATTGGGCAGGGAGCTCCACAGACAAGAAGAGTACTTTAGGTGGCATCTTTAGCATTGGGTCAACAATTGTTTCTTGGTACAACAAGAAGCATAGATCAGTTGCACTTAGTGCAGCAGAGGCCGAGTACATGGCTGCTAGTTAGGCAGCTTGCGAGGCTATTTAGATGAGGAAGTTGCTTGTGGGACTTTTTAGACAGAGAATGGAGCCTACCGTGATACATTGTGATAATCAGAGTTGCATTAAGCTCTCCAAGAACCCATTGTTTCATGATCACTCAAAGCATATTGAAATCTGGTATCACCATCTTAGAGATTGCGGGTAGAAGGGGATAGTGAAGCTACTGTACATTCCAATAGGGTAGCAGACAACAAACATCTTGACCAAGGCATTTGCAAGAAGCAGATTTGTTCATCACAAAGATAAGTTGGGAGTTGTACAAAATTCCTTCCTCGCTAAGAGGGAGTGTTGACAAGTAGTGAAGGAATGGATTCCTTGATTTGTGCCTTAATTCAAGGAATTGTTTTTGAGTTCTCCTTAGTCATGTACGAGTTCCAATGATGTGGACGAGTTCAAGAAATAGTTTGACTAGCGCGAGTTTGTGGAAGACCAAGTTATTTGTATTCTAGCTTGAGTTGGTTTGGGAACTGAAAGAATTGATGGAGCCTCCTAAACTTTAGGAAGGACTAGTTAACAAGTGTTAACTATTGTTAACTAGGAAATGGCCAGTTCGACTTTCCAAACATAGAACTTACTAGCAATAGCCTATTCGAAGTGCTTATAAGGAGATCGAAGGCACAATTTGCCATCATTCTTGAGCACGAGTTTGTGAGCTTGTAGGAGGAACGAGCCAAGAAGTTTTCCTTGTGCGAATTATTGGAGGAGAATTTTGCTTGGGAAGTGTGCACAAAAATAGAAGGAAATTCCTATTTTTTAGGAGGTTGAATGCACCAGGAAATAGGGGCCTATTTCCTAAGGAATGCACAAGGATTTCGGGCCTTAGTGTGGTCTGGTTGAGGGAAGCAGATCAGCATTCTTGTAGGGTTGTTTCAAGCCTAGTTCAAGGCTGAAAGATCAGTTTGTATTCTCTATTGAAGCAAGGTTATTTGTAAGAGATCTGTAGCTTATTCTTCTTCAATAATATTCTCAAGCAAGCGAGGGTTTTCCCAGTTGGGTTCCCTAGAGAAATTGTGTTGTTCTATTGTGTGAATTGTGCTTTTATTTCTGTTCCTATTCTGCTGCAAAGTTTAGTAGAGAAATTCTGTGTCTATGTGAAAACAAAATTGTTTTCAAATTGGTTATATTAGCAGATCAGAATTTCGTGGATTTTCTACAAGTACAAACATATTTAGTAGCACCAAAACATCAAAGATATATTGTGTGACCTATGAATTTTGGTCTATAGGAAAAATCCTAACCAGATATGTGATTATTTTATGATCTGAGCTACTGATTGGAAAGTTACAAGCTAAAACAGCGTGCTGTCCAAAGTAGCAGACTGTAAAATCTACCAAAAAACGCAAGGACAGCAATATGATTTGCCTATAACAGCCACCTACAAGTGCCTTAGTACTTTCAGGTTGTTAGTATAGGCGTGGGAATGGTATGAGGATTAATATTGAATCTTTTGGGGCCTTCCCTCATCCTAAATTGATTGAAAAAATGGATTTCCAGCAAGCTCGAAATCACTTTTCATATTTTTAGGTGAAACCCTCTTGGAAAATTCACCCATAAATTTCTAGATTTAAATTAAGGCTTTAAAAGTGGTTGAAATTGTGCAAAAAATACTCTTAAATTCTAGACAATATAAATTTTAGGCATTATATATTAGTGGAAAGAGGTTTGATGAGGGATTTACTTACTTGAATGGCTGAAAACCTTTCTGAAATTGCAAATTCTGTTTGGTACAACAAGTTAATCTTCATATCTGCAAGGCCAAAAAGCTAGACGCAAGAATCAAATAACCTTGAAATGGAACTTGTACCTATGTTTGGTTAGATCTAACAATATGTTCAAGTTTTCCCCAAGAACTGCTTGCTAGAATGATAAATAATGAAAAATTAGCAAGGTAAATAACCTAAACTAATTATAGAAAATTAAAAGTTTTTGGCATTTTGAATAGAAAATGGTTGTTGGATATACTTCCAGCCTTTAAATACCTCACCCTTGTCAGAGTGTGAAGTCAACACCCTCTTAAGTTGATATAGCTGGTTGAACTCAAGGGAGTGGGTTTCAGGGGAAATTTTAGGGGCTAATATTGGCTAGTGGGCTAATTTTCCATGCTTTTTCCAACAAAAATTCACTAATTTTCATTTTTTTTCTAAAAATTATTCACCCAAATTTTATAGTATAAATTTGCTTTTTTTGTTCCATTAGGAAAAATAACCGTAACTTTAATTCATTAAAATGAGTAAAAATTACACTTTGCATACACACTGAAACATGTGTTCTGATTCCTGAAAGGAAGAGCTGCGGCTCTTGACTTGATAATTTCTGTTCAAAACTTCCCAATTAAGGGCTGATATAAACACAAAAATAAGAGTCTCTGTCACATATTTAGAGAGCGAGTTTCTATCACAGTACATGCTGGAGACGCTAGAGACATATAACTAAAATTGTCGAAAAGGAAAAAATAAGAGCACTGCTGTTTGGAGCTTTCTTTAACTAGTTAACTGGGTTCCAGTAAGGATGGTGGTAGAAATAAAAAATATTGTCTTGTTGCTACTCCGTGAGCTCCCAGAACACCTCTTCTAGCCTTAAGCCTTCCTTTGACAGGTGATCAACAAGCTGATTTTGTTCCCTTCCTTTATGCCTTAGGGGATCTCGATCGAATGGAAGGATGGATCTATTTGCTCAACTGGCCTTGGCTCTGCTGTAAATCCCCTTTCAACCACCTGTCCCTTCACCTCTTCTGCTGCTAGGAGTTTGTGCGCCCTGCTCTTTTGAATTCCACTCAGTTGTCTTGGGGAAAGAGGCTGACTACTACCTCTACCTTTTGTGACTCGCTGTTGAGTTGGAACACACTCCACCTTCCATTTGAAAATCATTTCACAATCCTTTACTAAGAGACCATACTTATGGCAGGATGACACAGGAACGAGATACCTTCGTAGTCCAAGATCTGAGCTTCTTCTTCTCCAAATTCTTTTTCATCTTTGCCAACAGTCCCTTCCTTAGATCCAAGTTTACTGAGACTCAAGCTAGCCTTTTTTCCCCCGTTTGAAGATAAGATTCATCATATCCAAGTATGTTGCCAGTGAGTTCCCAATGTCCTGGAACGTTAAGTCATTCCAATAATTCGGAGTTAGCCCTGGAAGTCGAACCCAAATTGGGGTGAGATCCAACCTTTCTTGCTTTGCATTAAACAAGGGAGACCAAAACTTAAAGACAATTGGTGTAGAGCAAATATGCCATGCCTTTTGAGCGACTTTCCTCATGTCCTCTGCCTTTTGGAACATAAGCTGGATCCAACTTTTGGATAACATGGTTGACTTTTGGAGGTTTCTCCACCAAGGGGGAGACATCCTTCTCAACCCATGCTTTTACTGTCATTTCCTTAAAAATCCTTCCTCTAGGCTGGCCTACCAAAGACAACTCTGTCATCTTTTGCGTTTCTTGCAATGCGACGTCCTTTCCCAGGACTAAAGCCAAGTTTGCACTCTTTGTCGCCTTCACACACTGGCCTCTTTTTCCTTTTGCAACCCTTGCCCCTTATCCTGCTACTTTTGGGTACTTTGGCTTCCATCAGTGCCGACTGAGACCGCCCTTCCTGAAACCCTAACTCCACCTTTTGCACCACTCTACTCTTCCCCTCCTTCAAATCAGAGAATGTCTCTCACAAAATCACTAGCCAAGAATTGTGAGGAGCAGGCTTATGTGATTGCCTCTTTGGACACAGATTCAACTAAGAGGATCCCTTCACTGGTGTTGAAACCTTTAGCGAGCTCTGTCGTTGATTTTGGGATAGGTTTTTCCTAGAAAAGTGCTGTGAGCAGCGAGGTTGTTAAGTCAAAAGAGCCCCAGAGTAAGCCTAGTAACTCTTGATTCTTTGAGTTGCTAGAAAATTCTTTCCGTTCCCTGCCTTTTGACTGAGTTAGTGCCAATGCTGGTATGCCCATTCATCCATGCGTCCAAATCTTTCCTGTGAAATTTTCCAAGGGAAATCCATTCTAGCTAGCTGCGATCTGGCTTCCCTCATCTTGAATGGTTAAATAAGGCCCTTAAACTGCCCATATATGTTCATGATCGCTTGTATCCAGTTCAAAATCAACCAATTCTGCTTTCTCCATGTTGCTCATTGTAAGGGTAGTCGACAGGTCAACCTCTATCACCCTTCTCTCCTAGTATAAAATTGTTTTACCTTAACAATCGCCCAAATTTTATATAGAGATTGTATAAAATTGTTAGAAATTTGAATATTTTTACAAAAATATTGCCAAACATTTTACATATTGCATATTATGGACTAGTGAGATTCATCAATGTTTCTAACCTTTAAAATAGATTTCCAGCCTTAAAAATTTTCCTTGGTGGTTTTGGTCTTAGATAAAAATCGCCTCCACTATTGACTTAACTATCTTGGTCACATATGAATTCGCTTAGAAGCAACCTCTCTCAAAGTGGCATCTCCAACCTTCAACTCTTGTGTGTGATGAACATGATACCTTGCACAAATCATAGCTCCCCTTTAGAGATGGTCTAGTTGCTTGGATTGACTCACCTACAAAATAAAAGAACTCAAGTGGGATTGCCTCCTAGTTGGCCCTTTCCATGTGACTAGATAACCCCTCAATGGCAAGAATTGTTAACCTTAGCGTAATTTTATTCCTCACTAGGAATAGTTAAAATAAAAACCCTAGAACATATATCAAGAAAAATAATGAAAAGGATATTCACTCCACATAATGCATAAACAAAATTTACACAAGGGTTTGCAAAAAGTGAGCTCTTTATTATGATATCATTTGTCTCGATTGACAACAATATTACAGATGAGGGGAGGCTAGCCTTTTATAGAACAATTTACAACGACCAGATAATGACTAGCTCGCGGCTAGTTTTGACCCCTCAAAATAGTGATTTACTAGTCATCTACAAGTTGGAGACATAGTAAATTTTCCATAAAATACTACAATATAGTTTTTAATCCACAGTTTAGCTCAAGATTCCCTTTGCTCATGGTCCATGATGGTCAATAGTCAAAATAGTAAATAATAGTAGCTTAACATTCCACTTGGTCATCCTTGAAAAATTTGATTGGTCCCTTGGGAGGAGAAATTCATCTTCTAATGGCTACTTTCTTGGTCCATTGCTCAACTAATTGGTCCACTAGGTCTCCAACCCTCTAATGGCTAGTTGAGTTCACCAATGGCTATTTTTCACTTGATTTTCCCTCTAGTGCTTTGACTTAGCCACAAGGAAGCTGGATCTCCAACACCCTTGACTTTCTGACAAGTTTGGCCCTTGGGGATGCTAAAACCAGCCTGGATCTGAACTGGATATCCCCTGCAATCTTCATATCTTGCCTAGTGTGGCCACATCATCACCTGTCTGTCACGTTATCATGCCTTCTGTTGGAGTTCTAATTCCCTTCGGAAATTGGAGGCATTGAGAGATGGGTTTTGTCCCTCATTTTGTAGACCAATTTTGTGAAGATTTTCCATTGTTAAGCCTCTTGGAAACCTGTCTTGGTACATTATCACACCCAAGTGGATATTTCTAATGCCCTTGAGGATATGCAAAATTTGAAACATGGGTTTTGTTCCTCTCATTGAGTAGACCACTTTTGATGTAATTCGTATCACAAACAACCCAAATCCGCCTCTGTTTTGTCACATGGAAACTAATTTTGACCTATTGACCATGTTTGACCAAATTGTAGTCTGTAACTAGCCACTGCCATCTCTGATTGGAAAAATTTAATGTGGCATGGATTTCTCTCTTCAAATTACACATTTTGAGTCTAAGTTGACTTTTTTACCACAGGGACCACTTTGCATTGGGAACTGTGAGTTGCCTCGAAAAATGTGAAATGTTGTCAAGTGATACTGCTATCCTTTGAAAGCTGTTTGAAGAATATTGCACCAAAGACAATGCCACCTACAGAAACTCTAGACCATAATCATGTGGAATGACTGGTGCATTTTGACGTAGGTTGGATTGGCCCATACTTCAGTGATCGCCCCATACTTCAGTGATCGCCCCTACAAATGCAGGCTCCCATAAAACCATGAGTCCTCAAGCAAGTTCACCTAAGGCTTTCCAATCTCATACAGTACGAGAGTAACCTGGAGTGAAACTTCAAGGGACGAGCCATGGTCTGACCAAGACAACAATACAAACTCAATGATAAAGACACAGGTCTAGGATGCTTAATACAAGGCCTTACATCATTTTTACATCACTTTTGACTTGTGACCTTGGGCTTACAATGGTGATGAAAAATGTTGCACTGGTATATATGTACCCCTACTTACATGCGGGGGTAACAGGTCCTATGTTACCTTTCTTTGCTACTAGGATTAGAGGTGTTTGGTTCTCTATCTTCAAGAGGGGATCACTGATAGATGATAGACCATATGGGACTCTGTTAGAAATGGGAGATGACAAACACCTTGTGTAAACTCTAGCAATGGATGTTAAAGGTAGCATGATTTCATAGAGAGTAGTGAGGTGCATCTACTGCCAAGATAGATGTTCTACATTTGTAACATTAATCAACTAAAATGATTTTTTTTTGTTGGAATCCCCAAAAATGAAAAATGAAAAACTACCTGATCATAATAATAAAAAAACAAAAAAGACAAGGGACCATAATATTACAAAAATCCATAATAAAATAAACCAGCATAGATCTCAGATCACTTGAGCATTGATAGAATTATGTCTCAATTTCTTTTGATCCCTCTTGATGCTTATTAGATTCAAGGTTAAGATTGATCTGTGCTTGGTAGCAAGACAATGCCACTCTCCATTTTTGTCGGGGAACAATACAATTCCACAAGGTCATTGAGACATACCCACTCCAGTAGTCTCCTTTTAGCCCAGATCGAGCAACCAGATGCCCATTACTTGATATATGGAGCACCCAGATGCTTTGTATGTTAGAAGAGCTCCTCTATGGAGCACCCAATCTTCCATGCGATTACTAAGCATGGTCCAGACAGTGTCCCCAAAGACATTATTTGACTTTGAATTAGTACCTCATTGGAGCACTGGAATGACAGAGATAGCTTCTCTTTTACTTGTGATGCAGAGTAGTTGCTCTCTTCTTCTCTCCTATTGCATAGTGATGTATTCCTTTTGATGGGTTGACCTCTTTTGTACTCTTATTTCTGATTTTGTTGTTTCTTTCTCCAAAAATTTGTGATTTGCGTCTATGGTCAAACGTGGCTACTGAAGTGGCCAAATAAGATGGCAGGTAAACTTTTAGATGAAATGGTCCAGGGCATTTGTTTTAACTTTTGATAACATTTTCTTATCCTCTCTAATCTTCAGGAAGAAGATGGATTGTCCTTGTTTAAGTATCTTAAGCCAAATATTTGAATCAAGATTTGACATCCTATAGGTGTTTGAAACCAGGATAACCTGTTTTTCCATTGGAGACCAACGAACTTGGTTCCAATTTATTGTTGATGAGGATTTCAATATCTGTGAAGGTTTTGTCTGGATTGATTCCCAAAGTCAGGAATTAAGAAACGCTTTGCAATTTGGGAAGGCTCCTAATATGATAACATGGCTTGAAAAAAGACGAATAATGTCTCTTTGTCATCTCAGAAGTTTTGTTCTTCCTCCAAAATGGATTCCAGTGCTGGTAGAATTTTGCACATGGAGTTTTACTCGAACCCTCAGAGGGCTTGCTCTCTGTGACCTTTTGAAAAAGGGTGCCGCTGAGCCTGAGCAAAGGATTCCATTTTAGAGGATGATGAAAAAGAACAGCCACTGCAACAAATAACAGTCTGTTTCCTGGTTATTCTCCTCCCTGCCTGCCTCCACCCATATTCAAAGATGGGTTGAAGGGCTCTACATGTGTCATCCAATACCTGTCTCATACTCTGAGCAGATTCATTGTTGAAAAGGAGCAAGGCACACCAATAGCCCAGAGTTATCCTGATCTATCTGGAGAAAACTGTGAAGATTTTGCGGGAAGAGTTCCAATCTGCTACTTCACTGGCTTATGGTCTAGTTGTTATGTGCCTATGGCCTGTCTCACTCAGAATGGTGCTGACAATTTTGTGGTAACTTCTCTGTTAATGGTTTTTTCAATGTTTACTTCAAAAGCTTATTGGACAGAGCTTAATTTGAAGGTCAATGGTTTTGGGAGAGAGCGAGTCTTTTCCTGAAACCTTGATTTTTCAGCCATTGACCCATTCGCTCTATATGTCAGTCTATACAACCCCTATTTAGGTTAGACCTCCAAATTGGCCAGTTCATCTTAAGAATTGAGCGGGTCTTGGAGGGAATTGATAACTCTGGGAAAATTCATTTGTTTTGGTATAAAGCTCTTTGCCATGATTTGTATTGAAGTGGATCTGAGAAAACGTGTCCTGGATAGAATAAGTCCATGATATGATGATGGTACACATTAAGAGCAACCTCTAGATGACAAAAACACAGATTTTAGATGCAAGTTTTGTGAAGCCTTTTCAAAAAAGCTAGAGTAGACTCTATGTTGATGCGTGTTGGAGGTAAACCTTGAAACTCCTCAAATGGCCAGATCAGAACACTTCTAAGGAGGAAAAACTGCACTTGTGTAGAACAACACCCAGGAGATAGGAATTCGGCTAGCTCCTGTGGTAATTAGTGTTCTTAAGTACTAAGAACAATTCTCTGCATAAGCAAAAGCCCAGTCTAATAGATCAAGGAAATAGAAAGAGAGACCTCAAATCTGAACAAAATGTATCATGGAGATCCTTCTGGAGAAGAAGGCTGAAGCCTTGAATAAAAAGATTACATCGAATATTTTGACGTTGAAGATCAAACCCTCGACTTCAGCACAAAAGTTCATTTAGAAGTTCATTTAGAGAAGTTTCAGCTTGGCTTCACCAGGGAAATAATCTTGATTAGGAGCTTCAGCAAGGTTCCCCTGACATTCATTGGTTTTTCATGGCTGCATATTGAGCAGTGAAGTCCAAAGCTGTTCAAAGGAAAATGGATAGATTGCTTTATACTGCTCTGGTCATCATCTCAAAGGAAAATTATGTCTCTACATTGCACTCTATTTAAGCCTTTGCCATGGTCTGCCTCTTCATCTGGTCCTGATGATGAACCACACTTGTTGGTTCGAAACGCGTCTGCCAAAAATTTCTCTTATGTGATTTCTACCAAAAGACTTTGCTTATTGTGATCACAGAAGCCTGAATACAGAAAAAATCTCTATAGTTCTTTTGATTATTTGAGATATTGTTTGTTGGAACTCTAATTCCATTTTTGATGTTGTCATGCTCTCTCTGGGTCCCTTTTTGAATACATGGAAACTCATCTTTGAATATATGGAAACTCGTGTTCGATGGATTTTTATGCCCTTTTCTTTTGTTAATACAAATTTTGAACTAGCAAGAAGAACAATGAATAATATCTTAATACTAGTCGATTATTATTTCATTATTATTTAGTTCATGATTATTATTTTATTCATGTTAGTTTATATATTACACAAAAGGGTGTTTGCTTGAAAACAGACGTTATGTTCAAATGGCAAGATGGATGCATTTTTCAAAATCTTACAGTATAAGAAATGACACAGCTGCTGATTAGATGAATGGGCTGGTAGGTGGATTATGATTTTTCACCATATATAGTCTTGATATGTAAGTATATTAATTATCTTTCTCAAATATATTCTAATATTGGATGGATATTTAAGGTTAAATTTAACCCTCTAGTTAATAAACCTACTTAGGGTTTATTCATTTTCTCCTTTTGTTACTGCTTCAACAAAAGAAATTAAGAATCATAGTTGTTGGAGCTAAAATATGGTTTTGTGATTTTGTTACATAAACCAGCTTTTAGGGGTTGAGCTACCAGGTAGTTTATGCATGGTATCTTTTATGGGAATCACTCCTAGGTGATTATTGACATTTTGTCCATTTTGGAGGCAGAAAAACATGTTTGAATCAAGTAGAACATGTGTGTGTATATCTATCTTTTCTCCAAGGAAAGCCTCATGGGGAAATCCTTCGCTGCTTCCTGCGTTTCATGGATGGTACCCAGTGTCAACCTGTCCCTGCGTTTCATGGATGGTACCCAGTGTCAACCTGTTGGTGCTAATTATGGTACCTGACTTTGTAGGGACATCAAGTGAGGCATGCAACAGAGGCAGGCAGTCTGAGGGATTGACCTTGAGACCTGCACAAAGCTCAAAGCACTCAACCACTTGAGCTTGGCCATTGTGCTTGTATTTGTGTATATCTATCTATATACACACAAATAGAACAGAAAAACATGTTTGAATCAAGTAGAACATGTGTGTGTATATCTATCTTTTTTCCAAGGAAAGCCTCATGGGGAAATCCTTTGCTGCTCCCTGCGTTTCATGGATGGTACCCAGTGTCAACCTGTTGGTGCTAATTATGGTACCTGACTTTGTAGGGACATCAAGTGAGGCATGCAACAGAGGCAGGCAGTCTGAGGGATTGACCTTGAAACCTCCTGCACAAAGCTCAAAGCACTCAACCACTTGAGCTTGGCCACTGTGCTTATATTTGTGTATATCTATCTATATATGCATGCATCATAAAATATATAATGATTTTCTCTCAGAAATTGTTGGAGTGTATCTGTTGAAAAAAGGATGTTTCTTTAGAAATTATGAACACTGAAAATATACAAATTCTAAAGTTGATTAAATGATAAAACAGAGACTATTTTCTATTAGAAAAGGGCTTTAAAAACCATTGTTCAGGAGCATCTAGTGGATCTGATTGTCCAATGGTTGGCTGCGTTCCAAGGTCAAAAAAGGGACAAAACTATGGTTCAATTTTTCTACCCTTTTTGGCACCTTGGATTTTTAAAACTATTTACTTATATTGCCACACATGGTGTGCTTGCCATTTGGATTAACTTTTTATTTCTATTGCCATACATGGTATGCTTGCCATTTAACTTTATCTGCCACGTATCTGAAGCTCATAATTTATGTTGACAAGATTGCTTTTTGTATTGGGTATTCTTTGATGAGAACTTGTCTGCATGTGCTCAACATATTCAGATATGCTTGCTTTAGTAAGAATGGCAGGAGATAGATTGAAGAAAACAAGACTTGATTGTTCCCTACAGAGATGAACTTAGTGCTGATTCTATCCTGGTGCATGCCTATTGTACAGGTTGTGGTCATGAACTTTGCACACGATGTGCATTGTATCTCTGCTCGACAAATAATGTTACTTCCACCAATGTAGGCCCTCCTGGGTCCATATCTTGCCCTCTTTGCCGTCAGGGTATTGTATCATTTGTAAAAATACCCGGATCTCTCTCGAAAGAGTTGAAGTTGAATATCGCACTTGGATTATGCACTCCATGTGCATCAGACACTTGTGATCCAGATTCACCATGTAGTTCAATGTGTAAATCAGAGTTTCGGAGAAATCCTAGAGTCTCTCCTGTATCTTCAGAATCATTTTGCACTGTCTCTTGCAGTCCATTCCCATCTGTTAGTCTGCCTCTGTGTGCATGCAACAATGAACCTGGCTCCTCACTTGAAGTGAGACAGGAAACAGAAAGTTCTTCTCAGCAAACACAGCCGCCTGTACATGATGCCTCTGCAGCAGATTCAGTTCCCTCTTTGGAAGGTGTCCTTGATTCCTCTCTTGAACAGAAAGAGGCGGTGAGCCCAAGGGTTGACAAAGCAAGCTGCTCAAAGCTATTGTTTTGGGGCAGGAAGAATAGCAATAGAGAAAAGCCTGGAGAACAACCTTGCAACACTGAGATAAGTGTTTGACATATTATGTAGTGGTCGTCAAATATTCGCAAGTAATTATCCACCATTTGTTGTATTCTATTCCGTTCTTTGTAATTTTGAATTCATTTTTTATGTCTTGGCAGAAGTTCCTAGATGACTTCTAAATTTAGAAGAAAGTGTGCCTTCGACATGGTTCTTGCCAAATTGCATCGATGCAACCAGCTTTGTTTATCATTTGATATACTGGATATAAAACTGGCATTTTGATTCATGCTGTTAACTATTGTGTGGTGTAAATTTCCTTTTATGGGGCTCGTCTTGGAGGAAGTTGCTGGTTGGCAGGAGAATGCATGCAACTGATGCTTTACAGGCAATTGAGATGGTATCTTCAGATTGACTTATTCACTACCACTATGATTGTGTGATTTGGCTTCCGTAAGCTTCTTGTTACTTGCAAACACAGAATGCATAGAGATGGTTATCTAATACTGCCATTGACATTTGTGATCAACTGAATGATGATAAAAGTAAAGGACATGTACAAGTATTTGTAACTTGTGCAGGGACAAGTGCTGCTTTTCTAGAGTGAATTCAAGTTCTATGTCAGATTATGTATGAGAAAATTTCATCTTGGCACTCTTTGTAGTGAGAAGGGCAGTGCTACTGTAAGAGATGGAATCACACTATCAAATTTTGTTACTTTGGCCAGAAGTACTCAGTGTGGATGATATTGTCAAGAGTTTCATATCATCAATTTTGCTTTTGGTAGTACTCTTCTTGGCCTGCCCAGAAAATGGATTGCGGCTGTTGCAATCTGGTTGGTATTCAACCTTTAATGATTATGTTCAACTAGGAAGTATGATTCATTCTTTTGTATTTATTCTGAAGGTGGAGTTATTGACTATTATAATAAACACATAACAAGGTCAATGATCATCATCCACGAAGTAGAAAGGTCATCCCAGTTCAGATATTTTCTGCATCCATTTATCAACATGCTTCTTCTATCTCACATGGAAACCATGTATGTGCAATGCATCACAATGGACATTTATGTGGTTTTATGTATAATGGAGAAAAACAAGTTATTCAAATAATAATTTAAGTAGGCATTTTAAGTATAAATTTGTAGGAGAATTTAAAGGAATAATGGTAAATGTGGAATTGATATTGTATAGGTTTTACACCTGAATATACGGTGGTGCAGCAAAAACAAGTGTGTGTGCATATAAAGAATGGTGTCTAGTTTTTGTTTCATGATTTTTAATTTTTTTCTCATCTACAGCTGGGAGGTATGCAATTTGTCAATGATCATGGACTTGGACTTGGTTTTATGGTAATGAATGATATTTTGAGGATGAATTGATACTTATTTTCATAAAAGACAATCACTGTGTATTTTTGAGTATTTAGTATTTACCTTCATTTTTTCAAGGATTACATTCTTTTCTGATATCATTATTTTTCTCGTAAGTTACTAACTTTTGAATTGTTTGGTATAACCTATTTGAAATATTTTTTTCGTTTCAATTTCACTTATGCCTTTTACTTCTGAAAACTTGAAAAATTACAACATATAAATGGAATATTGTTATAGTTGACAGATGGAGTTTCCATCTTACTTTCAGCTTTTATTTCTGAAAACTTAACAATTAGAACACAATTTTTTTGGGCTGGAAAAAAGAGATTATTATATTTTGCTGTCTTTCACCTGTACATGTAATCATTACAGATCCAAATATGGATATAGTCATCCCTCAATTATATACACATCCCCAAAACAACCAGAGCGACCTGAGAACTCCATTTCTACTCTCTTTAAACAAAACATTTCAGCTGTTTTAAATCAGGAAAATGGACATACTTTCTATGGACATCTAGGTGCCCTGTTGGCTAATATAAAGCTAAAACTATGGTAGATATTTCCAAAATATCTGACACGATCCAAAGCTTAGGGAAAATTCATGTCTATCTGAAGCTCGAAGATGATCCATTGTGCTCTTTTTCAAATTGATGCCAACAAGAAAGATCTCCACTTGGGTCCTTTGCCTTTGTTGAGGAAAGCGGTTTTCAAAACTTCCCAAATCGCCCACGAGTTTGTCATATGCACGACCATCCATTACTTCGTGTTTTGAGATTTGTTGTACTCTGCTACTGAGCAGAGTTTCATTCTTGACATTTGGGTTGACCTTATTAATTTATTTGAAGGCTGACTTGCTCTTTATATCCTCCCTCTATTCAATGGCTTTGAAGTCTAATTCTTTTGTTCACTGCTAAATTGGCTAACTACTTGAGAATTTTATGCTTTGGTATTTTGATGTATGTATTTACATTCCATGTTTTTATTTGCGATGGCATTTCTAAGACAATCCTAATTGATTGTGTGGGATCTATGAACACTATTTTCTGTTGTTGTTGTTATTTATATATCATGTTTTTATTGGTGGTGACACTTTTAGTACAATCCTATTTGATTTTGTAGGATCTATTAACATTTTTTTTGTTTGCAAAATAATATTAATCTGGAAATATATTTTGTAGGATCTATTAACATTTTTTTGTTTGCAAAATAATATTAATCTGGAAATATATTTGAGGTGTAATATTTTTCCATTATTTAACAGTGTAAAATATGAATTAAGTAATATTTTAGTGTTGTATTCTTTAACCTCTGGATTTGAAACACACACGAAGAACATAGAGAATATGTTGTATAAAAAATAGATACAATAAATAAAAGGAAATACACAAAATATACTCTTGAATTATGATAAATGCAAGAAAAACATAATTCCACTTCTCTTTTAATGTGCAACTACTTTTTCACTTTGCAAAGATCCAAATACAATAATACAGAACATAATATTTCATAGCCTTCTGTTTTCTTTAAATAGATTCTCAATGACAAATCCCAAGTACTTCTTTAAATAGATTCTCAGTGACAAAACCCTTTTTCACTCTGCAAAGATCCAAATACAATGATACAGAACATAATATTTCATAGCCTTCTGTTTTCTTTAAATAGATTCTCAATGACAAATCCCAAGTACTTCTTTAAATAGATTCTCAGTGACAAAACCCTTTTTCACTTTGCAAAGATCCAAATACAATAATACAGAACATAATATTTCATAGCCTTCTGTTTTCTTTAAATAGATTCTCAATGACAAATCCCAAGTACTTCTTTAAATAGATTCTCAGTGACAAAACCCAAGTACTTGTGGGTTGTGGCTCATCATTAATAGATCCCAACCACCTAGTGGATCTTATGAAGTGGGCTTTTTTACATTAAATAATTGTTCACTACTATCTAATGGGGCTCATTTAATAAAAATGTTGTATACATCTATTGATTAACACGATCTCCCTCTTCAAGGGTAGTGTTGTCCTCAAGGCTGACGATGAGGAAATTGTTGTAAATTTGTTGTTGCTTCCCATTTGGTATATTTGGGTTCCATGTCTTTACATTGGATTAGTATTTATAGGATAGTGTGTAGGTGCAATTGATGCTCTTTGATATTCGATATTGTTTCTAGTTGGAGCCAAACAAAGCCTCTTTTATCAAGTTATAGTAAGTGGGATAGCACCTTGAACTTCGATCCCATGACCTTCTTCAGATAAGGTACATGAAAGACTACATGAATCTTGGAGTGTGTTGGAAGAGCTAACTTGTAGGCCACTTGTCCAATGCGTTGGATGGTCTTATATGTTCCATAGAACTCTGGTGCTAGTTATTGTGGTATTTTGTTTGTAAGTGAAGTTTTTATAGGGTTGAAAGGTAAAGAAACACATATCCCCTTCTATTATGATCTGTAAACTATTTTTTCGTGAGTGTGTAGAGAATTGTTTCTTTGGTGTGAAGTGTGTTATCCATTGCTTGAACCTTCAAGGTGCTTAGTAAGTAAACTATTTTTTCGTGAGTGTGTAGAGAATTGTTTCTTAGGTGTGAAGTGTGTTATCCATTGCTTGAACCTTCAATTTACTTAGTAAATAATAAGTTATTGAAAAGGATTTTTAACCATTGACAACTTCAGTCATTTTGGTGGCTCCACGATAAGTGGTATTGTACCACCATTTTGGAAGGGGGAGCCCCTGTGTTTGACGGTGTGATTTTGTAGAAATGACACCACAAATATGTTTCTTTGCACTTGTTGACCACTTTAGTTTCACTGTCAGTTTATAAATGAAATTTGATGCTCTTGATTAGTTGGGTACCTTGAAATTTAAATAATTCATGCCAAAATTTGTTGTTGAAGGGAGGGTTTCGATATGAGACAATGGAAGTGGGCATGCCATGTAAATTAAAAATCTAGCCATGAAGACTTGAGCAATTGAGGAGGGGGTAAATGGGTGTGATAAGGCACAAAAATGAGCATATTTGGAAAGACAATTGATTTTTACTTGCTCTTGGGAGTTCCACGATAAAATCCATTGGGATAGTGCATACATGTGTTGGGATTGATAATGGTTGCAATGCCCCTTGAGTTTTCACTATGTCAATCTTGTTTTGTTGGCAAGTGTCATACGGTGCTACAAAATCATGGATGCTTGTTTTCGTGCCTTCCCAAAGGAATGCATGCATGACTCTTTCGTAAGTTTTATGGAAGCCATAGTGAATCACTGTAGGTGTTGAATGCAATTCCCCCGAGACCCTTTGTTTTTAAGGTAGAATTTTTACCCTTATAGATAATCTCATAATCATACTCTAGCGTCTCGACAAGTCGTTTATGTTGCTTTCATGATGATAACAATTGTTCCAAAATATATATACCTAAGAATATGATAGTTAGCCTTGATTTGGAAACATTGACCTATAATATAGGGGCATTAGGCTTCTAGTGCATGAAGGATGGCTATCATCTCTTTCATGGATTTACACAAATTGTGGTCACACAATTGCTCATTGGTGAATACAAAGGTGCACCCTTCTTGCATCAAAGTTGCTCCAATACCTTTGTATGAGACATCACATTCCAGGACATAAGTGTTACTAAAATTTGGCATGCTAATGTTAGAGTAGTATGCATGGCATTCTTTAAAGTTGAGAAGGCAAGGTGCACCCTTCTTGCATCAAAGTTGCTCCAATACTTTTGTATGAGACATCACATTCTAGGACATAAGTATTAGTAAAATTTGGCATGCTAATGTTAGAGAAGTATGCATGGCATTCTTTAAAGTTGAGAAGGCTTGCTACCTTGCCCCATATGAACATATTTTTTTGAGTAGTGATATTAAGGGAGCAACATTTGTTCCATAATCTTTCACAAACTTCTTGTAGTAGTGAGTAAGTCCTAAGAACACGTGTAGGCTCTTCAATGTCTTGGTCAATGCCAATCTTACATAGCTGCCACTTTCTTGTGATATGCTTGTATACCATTCTAATTGACAATGTGACCCAAGTATTCAACCTTTGAATCCCCAAAAGAACATTTAGAATGTTCCAAGAATAGTTGGTGGCCTCTAGGAGTTTCAAGGCTTTATTGACATGCTTTATGTGGGAATCCCAAGTTTTGCTATAGACCAAGATATCATTAAATAACACCAATACAAAACTATAGAGCCATGGTAAAAAAATTCCGTTCATGAGGTTCTAGAAAGTAAATGGAACATTGCAAAGGCTAGGGAATCACTAAAATCTCATAATGACCCTTGTGCATGTAAGGTTGTCTTAGAGATGTTTGTATTTCATTTGTATTTGTTGGTATCGTGATTGAAGGTCAAGTTTAGTGAAAAACTTGGTTCCATGAACTTCATCGAAGAGATCACGACTCATTCAGATGGCCCAATTTGTCTTCGATGGTTAACTTATCGATAGCTCAAAATTCAGGACACGTGCCAATTACCTTCCTTTAATATAGTGACAATTGGTGATGAGTAGGGGCTAATATTGGTATACATGAATCCAACATCTAAAAATACCTAAATGATATTTCCGATTTCATTCTATGCAAAATGATTCCTATAAGGATACACATTGGGTGGTAGACTATCGAGAATTGGTGGAATACCATGGTCATGCTTCTCCCTTAAACGTGGGAAAATCTAGGGTGTTTCACATACCTATTCACATTTAGAAGGGACCAATTGCAAATCATGGTAGTTTGCTTGTTTGGGTGTGGGGTCCATTACTTGTATGACATTGAATTGCATAATAATCACCGAGTGGCCTTTCTTTAATAGAGAGGTGGTAATTTCACGGATATAGGATGTAGGGTCTTTGAGACTACATGCCTTACTTTAGTGAATCTCATGTATAAAGAAAGAGGTTATTTTGTCAAATAACAATAATATTAAAAATATTATAAATCAAATTTAAAGAGAAGTTGTAGTGGAATAAAGAACTAGAAGATAAAAGAAAAATGAGACACTATAAGGAGGTGATCAACCCTAATTTATAGCAATGGTATCTCTTTGTTTTTAGTAGCATAAAGAAGAATATTAACTTATTAAAATAAGAACAAATTTAACAAAGTTACCAAGTTAATGAGAGCTCTTTAGAGTTTTAATTTTTTTAGAGGTCACATTTGTTAGCTATTTTTACCCTTGAATCAAAATGTGGTGCTATTGGTAGCACCTTATTTTTGGGGTTGGTCAAAATTCTAACTTGCTTGAACTCGCAACCTTGACATCTGGACAAAATCATTAAAATTGACCATTGAATCCAAAAGTGTTGCTGCCAATAACACTACTTTTGTATTTATTAAAATTATAACTTAATTGCAATTATGACTTTGACAACTGATACTATTGTAGATGAAAAGCTCAAAAATCAACTCTTTTTTTTTTGATCAGGTAAGAGTAGGACCTTCTATTAATCTAGTCAAAAATAAATAATCTACACACTGCACCCCGTGAGAGTTCAATAGGCATCTGTGCAGTCAGAATACCGAACCATGCATCCAGAACCATGCGAAGTCCTAACAAAACAATTGGGGAGTTACCTCAGTTTACTCTAGACAACAGGCAATCAGTAGACCCTCTGGTCATGCTGTCTAGTACTGAAAGAATTCGAGCCCTCAAAAGAAGTTTCAAGTGAGGGTCCACCAGACATCCAACAAAGAAGATCAACTAGAAACTTCATAGAGCTTGTAGAGCCGCTCACCCTCCAAACTGACCTGTCAGTATCCACTGGACCCGCACTGAACGCGGGCCCACAACAACCCATACCAAACCATGCTTACAGACCCGATGTAAACTTTATTCTAGCCCTCTAAACTTTTTTCGGGTCCGAGACACCAAACTAACTTGCATGATCAAACAAACACCGTTGATCTCCTGCCGATGATCCAACGGTTTACGGAGATATCAGGTGGACAAGTCGCACGAGGGATAACCATCCGATGAGAGTGGTATTCTCTCACCTCTTCCTGCTACGTGTCGCATGAAGAGTGGAATCAGAGCCTTCCTCAAAAAAACCTGATACCACTTAGACTCTGCCCGATAAACCTCTTGTGGTTTTAGAAAACAACTCCTCGCGGAATAACTACCGCGCTCTTTCGCCAAGCGGTAGCCATTGATCTCGCGCATCAGACGGTTCTTGTGTTGTCCTCCCAAAATCACTGTTAAACCCAAAACACCATCAACATTTCCACCTAATGACTTGTACCATGGACGACCCAACCTGTAGTATTTCCATAGAGGGTCCGAAGGAATATTGAGCTGTGGATTGCAACCCATACCCCAAGAGGGCCGACAAATTAGGGTACCCTATCCTCCCTCCTGTCTTCTGTACCATCTCAGTCCTTCCTGTGAATCCATAGCTCTATATCTTTGTCCGCCTGATAGAGACAGTCCTCCAACAGTTTGCCTGGGGGTACTAGATCCCATTCATACCGGGAATCCCTATCCATGTTGGTGACTCCCTCGTTCGCCAAGCGATCCGCTAACATGTTAGCTTTCCTCTTCACATGGACAAAGCTGACCGTTTTTAAGGTTTGCAGGTGGAAGTGGATACGGTGAAAGACTTGCAAAAGCCTCCAGTGCTTTGAAACTTTATCTGGAGAAGTACCATTACATATTTTCTTGGCCGCTCTAATAATCAATTCCGAATCTGCCTCTATGATGACATTGTGCAAATTAGAAACTAACAAAATTTCCAAGCCTTGTTCTAGTGCCATGAGCTCCGCCATGTTGTTAGTAGCCTTGCCCAAGTGGCCATGGAAGATTTTCTTTATTTGACCCTTTTCATCTCTTATAACCCCTCCAAAGCTAGCTAACCCTGGATTGCCTTTAGAAGCTCCATCTATATTAATCTTTAGAAAGCCATGAGGAGGCGGCTGCCAAATATTAATATTTGCATTAATTTGGCTTACTCCCTTGAATAAGCCCTGTGGGTTTACGGATTGGAGACCCAACTGCATAAGAATGCTCGCCTCTTGGGGCAAAGGAGGATCCTTAGGAAGATTCCTCAACAGGCTTCTTATTGTGTCTTTGAGCTGCCTCAAAATTTGGGCAGTTATGTGTTTGGGCTCTCTTGCTCTGTCTTTGAAGATCCGATTGTTGCGCTCTTTCCAAACATTCCAGATAACAAAGCCTGGTACCAGAATCCAGGCTTTATTAATAATTTCATTCCCTGAGAAATTTACCTGCCAGTTCTTCAGAGTATTGGAAATGCTGAGACTATCCCTATCTGTTTGCCTAAAGATTGAGGCCACCCAGTCCCAAACGTTTGATGTGAAAGGACAGAGGTTGAGAAGGTGATCCATCGTCTCCTCTTGAGAGCCACAGAGATAGCATTGGGAGGGGCCAATAAAGCCTTTTTTTTGAGATTCTCCCAGGTTAAGATTTTCCTTTGATGCACTAACCAGATGAATAACTTTATTTTCATCTAGTGGGGGCTTTGCCAAAGTTTCTTCCAGACTAGATCAAGATTCTGATAGTTAAATCCTGTTACTTCCTGTTTAGCTTCTTTGAGGTTAAAGTTGCCTTCAGAGTTCTTTCCCCATCTTAATTGGTCAAGTAAGGAGGATACTAGAATCCTTCTATGCTCTAGCTCCTGGGCGAGGATTCTTGCCAGGACCTTCAAAGGACTATCATCACTGTGGCCCAGATCCTTCCAAATCCTCCATTTTTCATTATCCCTATTCTGGTCCCAGAAATCTTTAACCATAATCATCCCTTTGTTATCTGTGTCTCTCTTGAGAGCTGCTAATTCATCCTTATATAGGTTGGGTTCCTGTTGCCAGTTGTCCTCCCAAAATCTTGCTAGGTTCCCTGCTCGAATTTCCCAAAAGCTGTGTTGCTGAACAATACTTTTATTCTCCCAGGCCAGATTCCAAATATGGGAGCCCCTGATTTGCCCTGACATTCTAATGTGATCCTTTTCCTGCCAATACTTGGCATATTTTTGTTTCCACAGCTTAGCCCAGGGGGCTGCCGATTCCTTAATCCATCGCCACCAAAGTTTGGCTCCCGAAACTTTACTAAGGGTTTTAGGGTCATGAAGCCCCAAGCCACCATGGTTTTTGGGCTTGCAAATCTTGTCCCATGCTACTAAAGCCCACTTATTTTTTTCTTCACCTCTGCCCCACAGAAAATCCCTTTGTATACTCCTAATCTGTTGCATAATGCCTTTAGGAGCAGGAAGAGCTGAGAACATAAAAATGGGAATAGCCTGCAAGACTGCTTGTGTGAGCACCAGGCGTCCTGCCAAATTTAGTGACCTGTGAGTCCATTTCCTGACCTTGTCCTGAAGTTTGTTAATTGTTGGCTCCCACACACTCTTGCTCAATGGTTTATCAGTAAGAGGTATGCCTAGATACTTGGAAGGTAGCTGTTCCCTTTGAAACCCAAGAATTCTAGTAATATTTCTTTGAATAGCAATATTGGTATTAAAGAAAAAAACTTTGGATTTGTTGAGGCTTACCTTTGTGCCTGTTGCCTTAGCAAAGTCAATCAAGATATGTTTGATCTCTCTGGCTTCCCTGACTGTGGGTATACCCTGTAGCATCGTATCATCCACAAATTGTTGATGAGTATTTGCTGCTCCATCTTCGGTGAGTTTGATACCCTGGATACGTCCTTCAACATTTTCCACTTTGAATGCTCTACCTAGCCCTTCCATCATGAGAACGAAGAGGAAAGGTGAGAGCGGATCTCCCTGTCTGAGACCTCTGGATGGTGTGAAGGTTCTTGATGGAGCTCCATTGAGTAGTATAGAGAAATTGGTCGTGGTGACGAGTGCCATAACCCATTTTATCCAATTTTGGTTGAAGCCATAGGCCCTTAGAATTGCTCTTATATAAGACCAACTTAGCTTGTTATATGCTTTCGCTAGGTCCCACTGAATGCTCATACCAGATTGTTTGTTGCTTTTGAGAGAGTGTACCACCTCATATGCTTGGATGATGTTGTTGAGAATTTGTCTTCCTTCCACATAGCCCGTTTGCTCCTCCGAGATTAGAGATGGTAGAAGGGGCTTGAGTCTATTGGCTATCACTTTGGAAATGATTTTGTACACCACATTACATAAGGCTATGGGTCTGAAACCATCCAGAGTCATGGAATTTTCCTGTTTTGGGATTAGAGTTATGAAGGAAGCATTAAGAGCCTTCAAAACCTTTTTATATTTTCTTGAGTCTTCCACAACCTCAAGGATATCTTGTTTGACTGTTTCCTAGCAGGCTTTGAAAAAGTCCACATTGAACCCATCCGGGCCTGGGGCTTTTCCATTTTGCATTTCATTGATCACTCCGCTGACTTCCTCTTCCGACACTGGCCTGTTAAGATTGTGGTTATCTTCTCTGGTGACCAGCTGAGGGATGTATTGAGTGAATTGTTCAATGAACCTGGATCTGTCCTCCAAGGGTTCCTCTGCTATATTGAGGAAGTGTTGTACAAGGACTGATTCTGTTATCACCAAAATAGGACCCTGATAGGCTGCTGATCAGACTATCTCGGTGGAACTATTTCAAACCAATCTTTTAGCTAAGACTTAGCCTCCTCAGCCTGAGAGGGCTCTCTCAAAGGGTTAATGATTTAGATTAAAGATATGAATAGATGGCTAACTCTATGGTTTGTAATTGTATATGTTTATAGGTTGAACGATGAAGGCTGGCTACCATTGGGCTATGGAGTCAAAGTATGTTTCAGTACCATAGCAAGATCATCTTAACATGAAGTCAGGGCATAGAGAGTTTTTATGCATCAACAAAACAAAGATACAATGCAAGGAAACACAGTTTATAAATATATGAAGGAAGTTAGAGCATGATTGATGAGTTCTAAGTAACATGTATTCATACCACTGCAAGTAAGTGAAAGAGGAAAGCCATGAGACAATATGACATTAAAAACTCTCTTTGAATCCTGAGTAGTGAAGCCAAAGCATTCTACCTAGCATGGAAGTCAAGGCATTATAGAGTTCAAGTGCAGAAATGAAAATACAAAACAATGAAACATAGTTAGTTTATCTATGAAGGAAGTCAGAGCATCATTGATGAGTTCTGAGTATCATAAGTAAACACCACTGCAATGTAAGTATTGGAAGATGCCATCATAACAAGAACATACAAGAACTCTTCATGAATCTTGAGTTGTCTAAGTAGAAATCTGCATTAGGTTAAAAATATACACAGTCTGCACATAGAGCAGCAGCTGAGCCAAAAAGTCTCCAACCCCTTTGCTAATTTGACCTCTTTCTCTATATAAAGCATTTACAATTAGGATTCCATCATCCCTCATCAAGAGAATTCGTATTTGCCATCAGTGACACCTATTCTAACCATAAAACAAACCATTAATTAGAACTAGCTGTTAACTAGGAGTGCTAGTGACCTAATACAACTAGGAGTGTAACTCCTTATCATGATTACAAAAACCTTATCTAAGAATTTAAAACATTCTTTGACAACTTGCAACCTCAATAAGTCGAATTTGATGAAGCCTCCCACGTGGTCATCTGACTGTTGAAGACAAACCCTAGAAATTAGGGAACATATTTCCCTGTTTTTAGGTTTAGGATCCCTGAAAATGGCACGTGGGACAGAGCCTTTATCTCCTCATCCATGACACATTTTTAGAAACTGAAGGAGGTTTTTGTATTCCATGATGTCTAGAACAAAAACCTCTATTTTTTTTTTAAATACTTCTCCAGCTGTCCAGAATCTATCCTTGAAAAACACGTGTCAAACAGGAAAAATCCCTTCTCTGAATTTTTGGTTTCAAAGAAAGCTTATTATCTCCCAACTGAAAACACTTATGAAGAAAGTGAGATAGGTTATTATAGCTGGAGAGTTGATGAAGAGAAATCTCCTTCAGAATTCCAAAATACCTTTTCATGTGACCATAAAATGATATTGAAAAAGACTGCTAAAAATAGAAGACCAAGCTTGACTTTCAGCAGTTTCATAGCGCAAGTTTAACCATAAATTCCTCCCACCTCAGAATGAATTAGAAGAAACTGAAAGAGGTTTTTGTAGTTCATCATGTTAGGAAGAAAAACCTCTTTCAGTTTTCAAAATTGAGTTCTCAGATGCTCAGTAAACCTTCTGGAAGTTAACTAGTAAAAACAGTTTTTTTGCTGAAACAAGCTGCTTCAGGGGTTTCGTAGTGCGCTATGAAAACTCCTAGTTCAGTGATTTCGTAGCGCAAAACTGGTTTTTTACACTGTTTACGCTACGAAAACACCTAGAGTGAGTTTTTCACTATGAAAACGTTGACACAAGTTTGACACATGGAATTTTAGGTGATGTGGGACTAGTGATGGGAAAGAACGGAGTGTTGACCCTATTTGACCATACCAACAAGACTCTTTTATAGATCTTAGACACGAACAAAACCATGGAAAGACTAGACCAAGACTAACATGAATCCTTTGGAATCAAACTGATGTCAAAACACATGGTGAGGCTTTTAGGACATGGAATGAGGCTATGAAACTTTTTGAAAAAGAGAATGACACTTGTTGAGATGAGATGACTCAAAACCTATAAGACTATGACTAGAAACAACGAAAACTTTCCAAAGATTAGAAACAAAAATTTTAGGGTGATAACAGATTCCATGTCGTTGTGAGAGACAAGCTCTATTCCTTGAGAATCTTTGAGCTTGGTGATTCTGTTATGCGCCCTGTGAGCCATGGTGGATTTATGAAATTTTTTTGTATTCCTTTCTCCCTCCCTAATCCACTGTATCCTTGATTTTTGCCTCTAGAAAATTTCCTCTTGCAAGCATCGCTCTTCCCATTCTTCCTGCAAAGAGTCAGTAAGCTTTAGCCGCTCCTCGGTAAATCCATCTGTGATGTTTATCTGATTAATCTCTTGTAGCTTCTGCTCCACTTCTTTTTTGGCTTTGAAGATATCACCAAATTCCTTTTTGTTCCATTCTTTGAGTTTGGATTTGATGTATTTGAGTCTCTGATGGAGCATGAACATTTTAGTGCCTTGGATGTTCATATCTTCTCTCCACCATTTTCCAATATTACTGATGAATTCAGGGTGAGATAGCCAGGCATTTTCAAACCTGAAAGGTCTATTTCTAGGCGTGCCCATAAATGTGGCTTCCATCTATACAGGCCAGTGATTCGATCCTCCAAAGGGCAGAATAGAAGCTTTCATGGCTGGGCCTGTGAGGAGGTCCTCTGAAATAATAAATCTATCAAGTTTGGAAGCAACTTGAGAAGCTCCTCCCCTCTTGTTGTTCTAGGTGAAGGTTCCATTTATAGTTTCAGTGTCCACTAGCCCCATGTTCATTATAAAATTTTGGAAAGCCAAGGAGTCTCTTCCTAGTTGTCTAATACCTCCTTTTTTCTTTGAGAGAGATCTTATCATATTGAAATCTCCTGCAACAATCCAGGGCAAATTGGGGTATCTTGCTCTGAGATCCTCAAGGGAGATGAGAAGCTTGAGTTTGTCTGCTTGCTTCTGTGGTCCATAAACATTTGTAATCATGTATACTTCCTTATCACCTATAGGTTGACAAACCATAGAAAGATAGTTCCTGGATGCTTCAGCGTCCAGGATCCCAAATTTCTGTGGATCCCACAGCGTGAGAATCCCCCCCGCCGAGTTGTTTGCTTTAACCTCTAAGTACTCATATCTAATTAGCCACTTATTATGAATTTCTCTAATCTTTTCCATCGAACATTTTGTCTCCTGAATAAAGATCATATCTGGTTTTTCTTCCTTAATTCTATAACTGAGAGTCCTTTGTTTCCTTTTATTTCCTATGCCTCTGATATTCCAGGTTGTGAGCTTCATTAAGAAAGGTTAGTAAAGGAGTAACTGGTAAGATCTTTCATCTTACCTGAGTTAATTAGTGGTTTCCCGCAGTCGTTGAGCAGCTCATTCTGTCTTTTCCTTCCTAATTTCTTTGACGATTGTGCCTGTACATTTTCCATCATTATGAATCCACTGTGCTTTTGAATTTCATTATTTCTTTTGACTCTAGTCCCTTTGCTTGTGATCTTCATAGAAAGAGCTGTTGTACCCTGTCATAATCCTCTTTTGGCAGGGAGTTCACTCCTATAATTGTCCCTTGTTTCAGAAATTTTTCTAGATCTAGATTTTCTTTATCTAGAATCTCCTATAGTTCATAGTCCTCCGTTCCCACTTCACTTGGAGTCATCTTGTTCTGAGATAGACTTTTATAGATGGAGAATGGAGGAAGATACAATGCATCAGGACACCCATTGTGGATTGGCATTATCCCCGAAAAGCCGCTGTGGATAGATGTCAAGGATAGATGATGACTCTCGACCTCTATCAGATAAACTTTATCCTCAAAAGACTTCGTGATCTGAAGGGAAAAAACATCTGGGCGTGCGTTTGTCAAAAATCATTACCAAACTTGGTTGGCGCGGGTGTTGTTCTGAGACAGAGCGCCAATGGTCGCACCCCCTTTTGAGGATCTCAGTGATTGGCGCGGGTAAGACATTGTGGACCCGCGCTAATGGAAAAAGGGTACTTTTCAGGGATAATTTGCAGAAGGTGTCTTCAGGGAACATGAAGTACATACTCAGGGGAACATAATGCAAGTGTTTTCAGGTTATGTCACTGCTCACAGGTCCCAAAATGCGTCCTCCAATGTACGGGAACAAGGGTAACAGGGACGGTGACCAATGGTGACAAATTACTGTGTAACAGATGCCCCCTAAAGCATGAGGCCCGAGAGAGAGAGAGGGGTGAAATGCTTTACAAGAATACATGTAGCTGCCGCCGAGAATCTGCATTGAGAGATACAACTGATAGCTCAAATACATGATGTATGTGGTATGGTCGCAGCCATCCATAAGAGAGTACATGATAATCTAGATCCATAGTATGGACGCAGCCATCTGGTTAGGATCAATGAATTGACTCAGGTATGGTCGCAGCCATCCAGTGAATGAGTCATGTAACAAGAATCACGCCTGGATTACCATAGACAAAATCCAGGGTCTTGCGCTCCATCTCGACCCAAACAAAAGTACAAGTTCAAGCATGCGAATATATGAGCTGAAGTCGAACATGCATGAACATCGTCTGATTACCAGTCAGTATTGGAAACTGTTAACAGACGCGAGAGGTACCACCAATAATGACAATGGCCCTCAAGGTACTATAGGTACAATCTACGGCGTGCGAATTAGTGAGCTGACGTCGAACACCCGTAGAATCATTCGATCGGAGGCCAATGATGAAAACCTCACATCAAACACGAAGAACCTGCCATTGAGGCATGCAGGCTCCAAGGCACCGGAAGGGAGTCTCTAGATCAACTTCCTGGATAATGAGCTAAAGTCGACAGGAAGTGACCTTGATCGAAGGTGGGCCATAATGTTTCCCACATCATCGACATGAGACAGAGAGATAATGTTGTGAATCAAGATTGTGCGAGCTATCAGAGGGAGGTTGTTTCTTTGCAGAGGTCAACTTCTCTTGAACATATCGACGACACGACAGTGGAATTGGCAGTATTTGACATCAATGTATCAGAGGTAATGGTGACGAGGCAATGAGCAGATGAGCGGTCAAACAGGATTTCCCAAATCCACGGAGGCAAGTGAAAAAATGAGATGAGATATCCCCACCCAGACACGAAAGCAGAGAAGTGCCATGTTCAAGAGCGAAATACTGCCGACACGATGGTAATTATGGTTCCTATTTTTCCCCCGCCATTTCTGGCGAGTACCCCAATTATTTTTAACAAGCTTGATGGGGATAGCATATGCTTGTTGTGCGTCATCTTGACAAAATCCGATGTCATCAGGTTTTAACGAGTCTGACAAAGGAAGAACTCGACGGCTTTTCATGTTTAGAGAGTTTGAAAAGACAGCAGAAAAGGAAACTCCAGGGGTGCCCTTTTTCGTAAAGTTGTGTCTCTCGAGCCCGAAAAAGTATAAAACAATGCTCGGAAGAACCGCCCGACCATTACGATCGAGGAGTACTTTTCATAAATAGTGATTTTGACATGAAAAAGTAAAAAAGCGATCAAAACCACGTCGTTTCGTAACCATTAACGAGTTTGAAATGACAAAAACCCGGTAATCTTTTTATGTTTTAACAGTCGACAAAAAGAACTTAAAACGACCGCCTCTTATTAACGTTTAACGAGTCAAGAGGAGTAACTCGGCAATCTTTTCCTCTTTAAATGGTCAGAAAAGAGCTAAAAGTATACCTTAAAATAATCTTTTCACATGTTTTACTGAGCCTGAAAAAGTAGAAAAAGGAGCTCATTTTGTTGCTTGAGTTGCACCAATCCCTGTCATCATACAAAAAACAGCGTAAAACCCACTTTGACATAAATATATTCCAAAAATACTCAAAAAATATCATTTTTAATGTATTTTTAGGTCAAAAAATGCTATAAATAGTGAAATGGTAAAAAATAAATTTACTTTTCACTTTTTACCTTTTGATTGCGATCAATCCAGGAGATCATTCGAGCCGCCGTCTGAAGCAGGTAAGAGGCCTCATCCTTAGCTTTGTTTTCATTCCATTCTTTCAGTTTTTCATCCATAAATTAGTCCCCTGCAAGAGGATTTGCAAATTCATAGGGTTGCGCCATTGGCGCGAGTTTCCCGCACGGGATCGCGCCAATGGTATTTTCTGCCCAAAGGGGGCGCGACCTTGGCGCGACTGTTTTGAAAACAGTCGCGCCAACCACGCGACCTAAATTTGCCATGAATTTAGCCGTTGTTTTTGCAAATTTCTTTCAATTTTGATTTCACCAATGATCGAATGATGAAAATTTCGGCTTTTTGGTTGCAGGGATTGGTCAGAATGGCTGTAGAATGGAGAGAAAGAGAACATGATGCCATAGATGCCATGGCAATGGAGGATGATGCATGCATGGATGCTTTGAGAGACTGTGGCTTGAAGAAATTCTTCCTCACCTCTTACTTACGTGCCCAACCTGAGTTGCTACGATTTATCGTGGATGCTTGGGATACAGAGGATCAGGTATTTCGCCTGAAAGACCAGACATTGGAGTTAGATGTTTCCGATGTCTACTTTATCACTGGTCTATCGCGGCGAGGTGCACGGCCCATCTTGACTGGTAGTAGGCCTTCCGGGGAGAAGATGGGAGAGGTGATGGAACGAGTTTGTCCTGGGGCACGGTTTGGATCAAACAGTGCCAAAGTAGATATTATCACGGTTCCCGACCTGGTGCTACGAGTGATATTATTCACTATCACACGGACGGCTGGGGTACAGGCGCCCCACGAGGCCAGCAAGAATCATTTGTTGCTGGCCACCGAGTGTCTCCAACCTACACTGTTTGATTGGGCCACGACAGTGACGACAAATATCAAGAGGCAGCTTACCAAATGTAAGCGTGGCAACAAACAGTTTGGATACGGATCTATCATTGTATCTTTCTTCCTGGAGCGACTGCCGATATTCCGGATTCAGGGCGGTATAGTGGCAGATCCAGTGCCACGGGAGCCGAGGTTGGCTCGATGGGAAAAACTCATGCCTAGAGGAGGAGGGGGCCAACAGATGGCCTGGAGGCCCGAGTTCTTCATTTGGCTCCGTCACCAGATGATCGTCATAGAGGACTGGCCCTATGCGGGCACAGATTTTACTGGAGATCCAGATCTCCCATTGCCTGCGGGAGAAGACTGGAACGAGGAGCTAGGTAAGAACTCTTTGTGTTTTTGATGTTTTTATGTATTTAATTTTTTTTTTGTAATACATGCCAGTCTCTGACAACAGATATATATATGTATGCAGATGTTGGTGCAGAGCGGCCAGCTGACTTGTCTCACATTGCACGGAGGGCACAACCTGCAGCCAACCCTCAGGTAGGAGGTGATGCGGACGATGATCTAGTACAGAACCTGGAGGCACTTACTCGAGGGATTCCAGATTATGGCAGATTGGCAGACGTGCCCAGAGCGTATCAGAGGCACACGGTGGGAGTATCTACTCGTGTCCATCGTCTGTTGAGACGTTTGGTGCGAGCGGTGACATGCTATCATGAGCATCACCGTGATTAGACGCCTAGGTTTCATTTTTTGCATGCTTTTGAGAGACATGTTGTCAGCGGCCATATGAGTTTTGGACATGTATTATTTTTTGGATTATGTAATGCGCGTGGCGCAAACATTATGACTCACACGTATATATATACATATGCCTATGGTTTATTATTGTGTTTTCATGTGCTTGCTTGTATACTGTTTTGGTTACAAATTACGCAAATGTCTATCTAATACATGATTGGCCAATGCATCAGATAATGTGTTTAATTGTCGTGGAATATGTTGATACGTGATAAAATCAAAGTTCCTTTCTAACAATCTCACACGTAAATACAACCTTAAAATGCGATGGTCTCTGACGGAATATTGCCCATTGAGCTGGTGGACAACAAGTTGAGAGTCCAGGTTCACTACCAATGCACGAATGCCGAGATTAATTGCTTCAGCAAGTAGCTCGATTACATCACAATATTCGGCGACATTGTTAGTAGTACGACCCAAACACACACCCTGACAATCTATCAGCTCGCCATGAGGATCGTAGATCACCCACGCCGCAGAAGACAAGTTGCGAGTACTGCGGCAGGCACCATCAGCGAAACCAACATAAGGTGCATTAGACATCTGCACAAGAAGCGAAAAAACACAATAAGTGGCAGTTACGCCTTTGAAAACTGACACACACACACACACACACACAACACACTTGCTAGAGTACATGTATGTCAAAAATCATTACCAAACTTGGTTGGCGCGGGTGTTGTTCTGAGACAGAGCGCCAATGGTCGCACCCCCTTTTGAGGATCTCAGTGATTGGCGCGGGTAAGACATTGTGGACCCGCGCTAATGGAAAAAGGGTACTTTTCAGGGATAATTTGCAGAAGGTGTCTTCAGGGAACATGAAGTACATACTCAGGGGAACATAATGCAAGTGTTTTCAGGTTATGTCACTGCTCACAGGTCCCAAAATGCGTCCTCCAATGTACGGGAACAAGGGTAACAGGGACGGTGACCAATGGTGAAAAATTACTGTGTAACAATCTCCTGGTCCTTACTTATCTCCATACAGCTCGGTAGATCATCCTTTTGCTGGTTATCTACCATGATTCCCTCCATGTTGTCTTCCTTTTCCTTTTCATTGATTATGTTCTCCATATCCTGGATTGTTTCCTTGTTCCCCTCTTGTTCCTCTAAGATTTTGAACCAATTATGTCTTGACTGTCTATCCTCATTCATCTTCTTTTGCAGATGTTTACCACCTTTCCCTTTGTTCCAGACCTTGGTGAAACCCTCATGATTCTTATACTCAGCAATTTTTGCATTTCCTTCCATATTATTTGCTGGGCAGTCTCTGAATAAATGCCCATGTTCATGGCATTTGCGACACCTAAATGGGATGTGCTCATAGTCCACAGTCTGCACCCATTCTTCATCATACACCTCCAAAATTATTTCTTCCGGAAGAGCTCCAGATAAGTCCATTTCCACACAAATCTGGGCAAAGGAGGTGTATTTTCCTTTCAGAGTCACCTCTGAAATCTTTAGAAAATGCCCCAGCTTATTGCCTATTGTTTTCAGAGATTCTGGTAGCCAATAATCCAGAGGAAGGGAGTAAAGTCTAATCCATACCGGTACCGATGTGAAGGTTTCCTGCTCCAGGACAAAGTTCATCATCCATGGCCTCATGTAGAGTCCTGCCGCAGCATAGAAATATGGACCTCCTTCGAACACTCTATCCTTATCCTCTAGGCTCGTGAACACCACTGTAAAGAAGCCCTTAGAACCCAGATGTAGGTGTATTTCCCCCTTTGGCTTCCAATGACTCCTTATCCAGATATGTAGCGCCCTCTCCGTTGGCCATAACCCCATAAATTTGCATATGATCGCATGTTCCGTCATGTGATCCCTATGTGCTTGAAGCGCAGGATCACTCAATATGACCCATGGAATGGTACTCGACTTGGGTTTGTAGACCCCCATTGTCCTTATGGAAGGATGTTTTCCATAGCTTCCTACATTCTCCTTCTCCTTGTTTGTTTCCGGTTTATCCCCTTCTTGTTCCTGAAGTCCGTTTCTTTCCAATGTTCCTTTGCCTCTTGCTTCTGCTACCTTTTCCAGAGGTTTTTTAAAGTGTTGCTTTCCTGCTTCCTTATTTTTGCCTGTAACGACCTGACTGTAGGAGGGAGCCACACTCCCCCCTGCACGTCTCGCCATGGTTCCCAAAGCCAAAACCCTAGCGCCACCTTCAACCCTAACTCCAGTTGCAGACCTCCTTCCCAGTTATCATTCACTCAAAAATTAATTAACTAATTAATTTTATTATTTTAAAGTTACATTAAAACATAAATAGATTGGAAATAAAAATTCTATAAACAATTTTTTTCAACACAAAAAATAGCAAATAACTAAACAAATTGAAAAAAGGTGCCCTTAAATAATAAATTAAAACAAATTATTATTATTATTTTAAATTAAAAAAAACTCAAAAATAAAATAAAAATAAAAATAAATTAAGGAACAACTAATTTAAATTTTAAAACAAAAAATTAATATTTAAGAATACATTAAAAAAATTAAAATCAATTAGAAATAATAAAACATAATTAAAAATTTGATTAAGAAGGGAGGAGGGAGGGAGTTGATAAGAATTATTCCCCACAACACCCACCTTGTCCACTCCCCCGTTTTCCCACACCCCTCCCCATTGCATCTCTTGTTGCATGTAAAATAGTACCAAGTGGTTAGTTACAAAGCCATTGCGCTATTCTAGGTTGCAAAGAAAAGTGACAATTTTGTAACTTGCTGCTTAGTGGTAGTTTGCAGGCGACAAGGGAGAGACACGATAGTGGGCGATGGGCAAGGGAGAGACATGATAATGGGGGAAGGGGAGAGGGGCAAGGGAGATACGAGAATAGGGGGAGGGGAGAGGAGAGGGGAAAAGTTAGATATAGTTGAGGGTGGAGTGGGGCGTGATTAAACCTTAACCTCAAAACTTTGAGTTTTTGACAAGTTGAGTAAAAGGAAGGGGAGTGGTAGTGTCACTATGCTAGAATCAACCTGTCTAGCCTTGTTTGGTATCAATTGGGAATCGGTCCTACAAAGATCATAGGTATCCCTATTCCAAATTAGGTTAAAACCCTACTTCCTCTTGGTTGGACATTGGAAAGAGGCTTATAGAGTTTCCTAAATTGCTTGTCCTAGAGTTTGAGTTTTTCCCAGTCTCAAAACATACAAATAAGGTGGAACTGTATACCATAAAACTTCAGCAAGATGATAATGGATTATGCAGAATACTTACCAAAGACATTATAAAAGTGCTTTATATAAAAATATACTAATCCAACTGAAATACATTTGAAAAAAACTCATTTGTATGGCAAAGTTTTCCTCGACGTATACTCCTTAGCATCAATGTGCATTCCCTAGTGTTAGCATGCATTCTTTAATGTGTATTCAATAATCTCTTTTCCATGGTTTCATCTTTGAACCCAAACAACCATGGATGCAACTGAAATAGGTGCATCCTCTACCATGGGTGCAGTGGTTGAAACAAGGGGTTCCCGAGAAGAAAGGTTCATTGTTAAAAAATTCAAAGAGTGTGTTGATGCACGAAGAAAATAAGTTCATAAATTTATCTTTGGACAACTTTATTCCAAAATGAGGAGAGAGATGATGCCATAACTAATTATGATGATATGGCTACGGAATCAAATGTTTTTGGGTAGAGGGTTTACCTAGACTATTGGATAAGGTTACCATTGATGTCAAGCCCTAACATTGTTGAAGCAAACCCTAGTTATTCCCTACAAAAAGAAGTATATGATGATGGTGACGAAACCCTAAGTATAAGAATTAGGTAAAAATGGGAAAGGCTATTATTAGGGTGGTGTGTTTACATCTGTTTGTGCTGCTAGTTGAATATCTTCGTTCCTATATTTGAAGCATATTCTACAATGAATTTTGATGATCCAGGTGGATATTGGTTGCCACCCACCTATTCCACTTGGACCTCCACTGTTGTTTCTTTTCAGTTTTCTTAATTGTAGCATGACTTACTATTTTTGGCAGTTTTTCAGGTCCTAAACTTCCAAAGCCGTTTTGAGGGAATAAAACGTTTTTTTGGGAAAACAGAGAAACTGAAAAAGTCCCAAACCAATATATTGGTTTGATTTTGGCCTCCTCTTCGATATCTTCGAAACAAGGTATTATGATAGTAGAACAGAGATCATATGCCAAAGTTACTACCCTGGGAAGTTGATGTACCAATTTACCTAAACGGGGCCCACAGTTTTGGCGCTTCATCTCCTAGGGTTAGGTTTTTGGATGTTTAGGGTTTTCCATTGTTTCTCGATAATAAATAGGCCTTTGAGCCTCATTGTAACACAGTTCAGTGGCATGTAGCCACCACATCTCTTCTCAGAGATAAGCTACCATCGCCCGAGCTAGTTTTATTTCCATTCTTTTTGTAAACATATTTCAATATTTGATATTAATGAAATGAAGTGTTATTTCTGCTGCATCTCTGTATTTATGGTTATATCGGTAATTTGTTGCGTTCCTATTTAAGTTCAGATCAGTAGTATTAGAGTGGTTTTCTCTTTCTCTGTTTTTCTTTGCATGTTCCCAACGAGGTCGGGATATAAGGAGTTAGGGCTCAAACTTGTCGAACCTTTGCAAGACCAACCTCACAATTCCCGACAACCTCCCATGGCGGAAGAGAAGAAAGACGAGGGGGCAGGAGATCCTGTCGAAATCTTGCTCGAAGAAGTCCTCGAGTGATAGAGGAACGCGATGATGGATAACTTTGCCCAGATCCTTCAACGGATACCCAAATGCGACACATGTTCTTCTAGCAGCTACTCTGGAAGCACCACACCCTTTAAGGTACAAGTTAAATTTGACATCCCCATATTTGAAGATCAGATAGATGCGGACGCCGTAGATAAATGGTTAAATCTGCTAGAAGGATATTTTTTTGTTCATGATTTTTCCAACTCGGAAAATATCACTTTTTCACTTCTCAATGCCACCCCCATGTCAAGGATTGGTGGGAAACCTACTGTGAGAAGAATGATGAAAGTACACCCTCAATATTTTCATCCACACCCACTTGGAATTCATTCCGGGACGCCATCAAAGAGCAATACTACCTTGTCGGGAGCTATGAGGATAAATACATAAAATCACACTGTAGTAGGGAAGGGACCAAGATGTGCCGCAATCTACCAATGTTTTTCATATCCTTCACACGAAGTTAGGTATCAAGGATTCTGAGTGACATTTGGTACTCAAGTACTGCAACTGCCTACACAGATACATCTAGGATGAGATGGAGTTCCTGGACATCTCCTCGCTTGGCACAATATACCGATATGCTGTCAAGATTGAGAAAAAGTTTAAATAGAAGAAGCGAGACTTTGGATCTGCGAGTCCAAAGAAAGGGAAAGGCGTCCCCAAATCGCAGAGCAAAGGACAAAGCCAAGGCAGGGCGACCTAGGACAACCCGCTGAAGCTGCAAACAAAGAACATCACCACGAAGACAAAGAAGGACACTAGAAAATGATGTTAGTTATATAAGAGATCCACTCACAACATGAGTGAGTGTCGGGCCAAGCAGTCACTGGTGTTCGAGCTGAAAGCTTCTGAATCAGATGCATGTTCCAACCTTGAGTCATAACCCGACAAGGAGAATGAAAAAGAGAAGCAGATCATTGATGCAGAGCCCAGTGCCACTGTGGCCACCACCAATATACAAAAGAATGAGCCTGAAGATCCAGAGGAGGAGGAATGGCTCTTCCACTCACATATGTGGGTGAAGGATTCTCCACTATAGTTCATTGTCGACAACAGGAGCCAAAAGAAACTCATTGCAGCAGAGATTGTGAAGCGGTTGGACCTACTGACTACATCACATCCACAACCGTACACCATCGGGTGACTTCACCAAGGACGAGATCTCCACGTCAGCCAACAATGCTGCCTTCCCTGCAACATCAAGCCCTTCACGGATGAGGTACTGTGTGATGTTGACCCTCTTGAAGTTTGTGATGTATTATTAAGACAACCATACTTGTGGAAGTGACATGCTATATACGAGTCTAGGCCTCACTATGTGATTATTACTTTGAGAAATAAGTTGTACATGACACTAGAGGTAGCCTCGCCTACCGCCATCTCTTTGATCACTGCAAATAAATGTAGTAAGATCATTTCACAGACTAGGAAATTTGTTTTCCTTATGATTCTCCCTCAAGGAAAGAAGAAGATTTTGGCCACGGCTTCCAGACAGGTCTCCCCCACAAAACAATAACAGATGGACAAGGTCATGGAGGAGTACAGGGACATTTTCTCCTCACCTACGGGGGTGCCTCTGCACCGTCAGGCCAAACACTCCATCAATTTGACCCTGGGCCCTCCACTACCTAATGGATTGATCTATCGATGCTCTGTTCTGGAGAACAATGAGATCAAGAGGCAGATTCAAGAGTTGTTGCAGAAAGGGCACATCAGGCCAAGCTCATCACCCTGTGGGAACTTGATTGTATTGGTACAGAAAAAGGATGGGACCTGGAGACTCTATATTGACTATCGGGTGTTGAACAAGATCACTATACGGAATAGGTACCAATTCCACATATTGATGATGTTTTGGACCAGCTTAAGGGGGCCAAATTGATTTGTAGTATGGTTATCACCAGGTGCCTATCGAACCCTTTGATTTGTGGAAAAATGTCTTCAAATCCAAGGAGGGTCTTTTCGAATGGTTGGTCATGCCTTTTGGGTTAACAAATGCCTCCAAAACCTTCACGAGAATGATAGACAACAGCTTGTGACCCTTCACCAATACATTCATGGTGGTGTATTTAGATGACATCTTGATCTTCAACCAAAGTTGGGAAGAGCACCTCCACCATATTCGACAGGTCCTCCAAACCCTGCGACAACACAAGCTGTGTTCCAATTTGGAGAAATGCACTTTTGGCATGACTCGAGTTAAATATCTAGGGTACATCATTGATGAGCAGGGTGTGCATGTGGAACCAACCAAGATACAAGTTACAAGATTGGCCAACCCCAACCACTCTAATAGAGCTTCGCATAATTCTGGGTCTTTCCAATTTCTACCGTAGTTTCGTGTTGGGGTTCTCTCATATCACTTGGACTTCAAGTCAAGTCATCAAGGGTGGAGCAAAAGTAAATTTGTTTTGGTCTGAAACCCAACAGAAGGTGTTTGCTGAGTTGAAGCATCGCCTCTGCGCTACAAAAATTCTCACATTACCAGATCTGCAACAACCATTTGAGATTGAGACAAATGCCTCCAACTATGCTATTGGTGTAGTTCTTACTCAGTAGGGGCATCCAATGGCTTACCACAATGAGACACTTTCAGACAAAGTCCGAAAGTATCCCACTTATGAAAAAGAAATGTATTCAATTGTGCAGACCTACTTCCAATGGAAGCATTGCATTCTGGGGAAGGAAACAGTCATCCACACAGACCACCGACCCCTGCAGTTCATATAGACAAAAGGGAAGTTGCTGAACGACCACCATCGGAAATGGTCCACATACCTACAACAACTCCATTTGAACATTAAGTACAAGAAGGGAAGCACCAATAATATTGCAGACTTCCTTGGTCGACCACCAGTCATGGCGCTGATCACTACGCTCGACTCCTGTGGGAACGAGACTTCAGGGTGGCCACATCTTTACAAGAGCGATCCAGAATTCGGCAGCACATACCAGATACTCCTCGAAGGTAAGCAAGTTCCAAATTTTTACCTCTAGGATGCACTATTATGCCACCTGGGACACATCTATGTTCCTTCAAGAGAGCGTGCTAAGATGATTTTGGAGGTGCACTACAGTCAGTTCGATGGACATTTTGGAGTAGATAAAACTATACTGTATTGTTGCAGTAATTTTTTTGGCCGAACCTTCACCAGGTTGTTGGGAAGTACATTCAATCCTACACTGCCTACGCCATTTCCAAACCGACCATTAAGAAGCAAGGCCTATATACTCCTTTTCCTACTCCTATTCGACCTTGGGAATCCATCTCCATGGATTACATGCCGGGCCTTCCTTCTACTAAGCATGGTAGCGATTGTATTTTCATGTTCGTCGCTAGATTCTCTAAGATGGCATTATGGCTGCCTGCAAGAAGAGTATCATAGCAGAGACCATTGCTAAGCTTTTCTTTGAGCGAGAATGGGTACACTTTGGGATCCCACAGTCAATTGTCTTATATTAGGAAAACAGATTCCTAAGTGCATTTTGGTCAAGTCTATGGTCGATGCTGGATAGAAAACTTACTAAGTCCACGACTTTCCACCTCCAAACTGATGGCCAAACAGAGGTCATCAACATGATGATTGTACACATTCTGCACATGTACAACTCGAAGCATCCACGCACATGGGATGAAAGCCTCCCCTATGTACATCATAGCTACACCAAAGCTCTCCATAGCTCAACATGCCACAACCCCTTTCAGGTAGGGTTGAGATTTCAGCCATTATGTCCCATTGATGTGGCCATACCATTTGCAGTCACTCAGGAAGATTCGACTCGCGTCTAGTCTGAAGCCGACAAGGATAAAAACTTCATTGAGTGCATTTAACACATCCGCTAGCAGTCCATGATATATTTGACAGAGCGAATACTATGTACAAGCAGTGCCATGATCAGCATCGGGTGCCAGATAAGTGCTAGGTGGGTGACAAAGTTTGGTTACATTTGCAGAAGGAGCGCCTTGCTGGACCTCACCGCAAGATTCGCCCACTCCAATATGGGCTATACACCATCACCAAGGCTGTAGGGGACAATTCCTTCGAGCTTAACGTTCCACCTTTCCTTTGTTTGCACCCAATGTTCAATGTAGACTGCCTTCGAATACTTTCCACCATTTTTGGACACATCCGACATTGCAGAACAACTCACACCAATAGAGCTAAACCCAAACTGCATGGAACGAGCCACAACTGATCAGATCATGGACACACATATCAAGAACACTCGCCAACAGAAGATCCAACTGTATCGGGTTATCAATGTTGGCCAACTCCTGCACCAAGGCAAGTGGATCACCAGGGACCAAGTTCAACAGAAGTTTCCCCATCTCACATTAGGGGAATTTTAAGGTCTAAAATGGGCCTCCTAAGGAAATTATAAAATAATGGTGGAAATAATAAAATAATATTAGATTAAATCATCAAATTTTAGAGGGAAAAATGAAAAAACTAATTTTGCAACTCGTATTTTCAACTTATCTCCCTATGGGTTTACTCAAATTTTGAGCTACAACACTCGTTGGATGCATAATTTGATTCCTCATCCAAGGATTACCCATGTTGCATACTTTCGATGAATCTTGCTACTTGAAAAATGATTAATACATGAAAAACATGTTTGAAATAATGTTTTTTCTTGTGTTTCTCATTTTTCGTGTAGCAGGGTCCATCGAAAGTATGCAACATGGGTACTCCTTGGACGAGGAATAAAATTTTGCATCCAACGAGTACTCCTGCATGAAATTTGAGTAAAACCTTAGGGAGATAAGTTGAAAATACGAGTTGAAAAAGTAGTTTTATTATTTTATTATTTTTGAACTTTTTACTTTTTTACTCCAAAAGTGGTGGATCATCCCCCATGGTTGACATCATCATCTTGAAAATTTTTGGTTATTATAAAGTTTATTTTGGTTGTACATTTTTCTTAGGAGCTCCATTTTAGACCTCAAAATTCCCCTAATAATGGAGGCCCTCTACGCAATGGGGGCCATTGCTTCCTGGGGGGGGGAATTGATCCATGGTGGCCAATAGCCTATTCCACTTGGACCCCCACCATTTTTTCTTTTCAGTCTCCTTAATTGTAGCACAACTTACTTTTTTTGGCAGTTTTTTGGGTCCTAAACCTTCAGAGCCGTTTTGAGGGACTAAAAGATGTTTTTAAGGAAAATAGAGAGAATAAAAAAGTCCCAAATTGATTTATCTATTTGTATCCAGCCTCCTCTTCGAAATATTCAAAATGAGGTATTATGATAGCCAAACGAAGATCATATGCCAAAGTTACGACCTCTGGAAGTTGATGCACCAATTTACCTAAACGAGGCCCACAGTTTTGGAACTTCATCTCCTAGGGTTAGGTTTTTGGATGTTTAGGGTTTTACATTGTTTCTCAATAATAAATAGGCCTTTGAGCCTCTGTGTAACATAGTTCATAGACATGTACCCGCCACATCTCATCTCAGAGATAAGCTACCATCGCTCGAGCTAGTTTTATTTCCATTCTGCTTGTAAGAAGTATATCAGTAATTTGTTGCGTTCCTGTTTAAGTTCAGATCGATGGTATCAGAGCTGTCTATTCTTTCTCTATTTTTGTTTGTATGTCCCCAACGAGGTCGAGATATAAGGAGTTAGGGCTCGAACTGGTCGAACCTTTTCAAGACCAGCCTCTCAAATCCTGACGGCCTCCCATGGTAGAAGAGAAGAAAGATGAGGGGGCAGGAGATCCTTTCAAAATATTGAAGAAGCCCTCAAGTGATAGAGGAAAATGATGATGAACAACTTTGCCCAGATCCTTCAACAATTACCCAAAGACGATGCATCTTCTTCCAGAAGCAACTTTGGAAGCGCCACACCCTTTAAGGTACAAGTTAACTTTGAAATCCCCATATTTGAAGGTTAGATAGATGCAGACGCCATAGATAAATGGTTTAATATGCTAGAAGGATTTTATTTATTTATTTTTAATTTTTTAATTTTAATTTTAATTTAATTTTAATTTAATTTTTTATTTTTTAATTTTTAATTTTTAATTTTTAATTTTTTATTGTTTATTGTTTATTTTATTTTTTCCATGAGTTTTTCAGCTGAGAAAAGATCACTTTTTCACTTCTCAAAGCCACCTCCCATGTTAAGGATTGGTGGGAAACCTACTGTGAGAAGAATGATGGAAGTACACCCTCACTATTTTCAGTCACGCCCACTTGGAATTTGTTTCGGGATGCCATCAAGGAGAAGTACTACCCTTTCGGGAACTATTAGGATAAATACATAAGGTGGACCACATTGCGACAGGGACGGGACCAAGATGTGCCAGAGTTTACCAATGTTTTTCATACCCTTCACACAAAGTTGGGTAACAAGGATTCTGAGTGACATTTGGTACTCAAGTACCGCACTTGCCTACACAGGTACATTCAGGATGACATGGAGTTCCTGGACATCTCCTCGCTCTACACATCGTACCAATATACTATCAATATTGAGGATAAATTTAAACAGAAGAAGGAAGACTTTGGATATGCGAATCCGAAGCAAGGGAAAGGCACCCCCAAACTGCAAAGCAAAGGACAAAGCCAAGGCAAGGCAAACCAGGACAACTCACTAAATCCGCAAGTAAAGAAAAACAACACAAAGACAAAGAAGGACACAAAAAATGGTGTGAGTTTCATTAGAGCTCCACTCACAACATAAGTGAGTGTCAGACCAAGCAGTCACTGGTGGCCAAGTTGAAGGCTTTCGAATCAGACACATGTTTCAACTTTGAGTCAGAACTCGATAAGGGAAATGATAAAGGGAAGAAGATCATTGATGCGGAGACCAGGACCATAGTGGCCACCACCAAGATCCAGAAGAATGAGCTTGAAGATCCAGAGGAGGGGGAATGCCTCTTCCACTCATAGATGTGGGTGAAGGGTTCTACGTTGCAGTTCATTGTCGACAATAGGATCCAAAAGAACTTCATTTTAGCAGAGATTGTAAAGCAAATAGGCCTACTGACTACAACACATTTACAACAATACACCATTGGGTGGCTTCACCAAGGACGAGATCTCCACGTCAGCGATTAGTGTCGCCTTCCCTACAACATCAAGATTTTCACGGATGAGGTACTGTGTGATGTATTATTAGGAAAACCATACTTGTGGAAGTGAAATGCTATATATCAGTCTAGGCCTCACTGTGTGATTATTACTTTGGGCGATAAGTTGTACAGGGTATCGAAGGTAGCCCTGCCTACCGCCATCTCTTTGATCATTGCAAAGTAATGCAGTAAGATCATTTCATAGACCAGGAAATTTGTTTTCATTATGATTCACCCTCAAGGAAAGAATAATATTGTGGCCATGGGTTCTAGACATGGATTCTCCACATAACATCACCAAATGGACAAGGTTGTGGACGAGTGCAGGGACATTTTTTCCTCACCTGTGGGGGTGGCTCTACATTGTCAAGTTAAGCACTCCATCGATATGACCATGGGTGTGCCACTACCCAATGGACCGATCTATCAACGCTTTATTATGGAGAACGATGAGATCAAGGGGCAGATTCAAGAGTTGTTGCAAAAAGGGCACATCAGGCCAAGCACATCACCCTATGGGAGCCCGATTTTATTGGTACAAAAGAAGGATTGGACCTGGAGACTCTGTATTGACTATCGGGCACTGAAAACGATCACTGTACATAATAGGTACCCAATCCCATGGATTAATGACCTTATAGACCAGCTCAAGGGGGCCAAATATTTCCGCAAGATTGATGTAAAGTCCAGTTATCAATAGGTGTCTATAGAACCCTTCGATGTTTGGAAAACTGCCTTCAAATCCAAGGATAACCTTTTCAAATGGTTGGTCATGTATTTTGGGTTAACGAATGCCCCCAAAACCTTCATGAGATTGATGGACGACATCTTACAACCCTTCACTAATGTATTTGTGGTGTTGTGTTTAGATGACATATTGATATTCAATCAGAGTTGGGAAGAGCACCTCCATCATATTCGACAAGTCCTCCAAATGCTGCAACAAAAGCTGTGTGCCAATTTGGAGAAATGCACTTTTGGCATGACCCGGGTTCAATATATGGGGTACATCATTGATGATTAGGGTGTGTATGTGGACCCAAAAAAATACAAGTCATTCGGGATTGGCCAACCCCAACCATTCTAACAAAGCTTCACATCTTTCTGGGTCTTGCCAATTTCTACCGTAGGTTCATGTTGGGGTTCTCTCTTATCACTTGGCCTTTGAGTCAAGTCACCAAGGGTGGAGTGAAAGAAAAGTTATTTTTGTACGAAACCCAACAGAAGGCGTTTGTAAAGTTGAAGCATCGCCTTTGCTCTGCACCTGTGCTCACATTACCATACCTGCAACAACCATTTGAGATTGAGACATATGCCTCTGACTATGCTATTAGTGCAGTTCTTACTCAACAGTGGCATTTAGTGTCTTACCATAGTGAGACACTTTCACACACAGTCCGAAAGTATCCCACCTATGACAAAGAAATGTATTCGATTGTACAGACCTACCGTTAATGGAAGCATTAAATTTTGGGGAAGGAAACAGTTATCCACATAGACAACCGACCCTTGCAGTTCATACAGACACAACTGAAGTTGTAGAACAATCGCTGATTTGTAATTGGAACTTGAATATTTGAACAAATTGCAAGTGAAATTTTATGTGTTTTGGGTAATGGATCAAGTTACTAAACACATAAACAAGTGATTTTAAACTCAATTAACAACCCAAACTAATACAATATACCACATCAGAAACACATAACAACAAATATGATAAAGGAGTTAACCCATCTCTTGGGCTACGTCTCTTGGTCCAGATTCCAATGTAGGGCCTCTTTCATTAAGTGCTCAAATTTGTGTTTTTATGGCTTTACAATGCTCATAATGAAATAAAAATGTATCCATTGGATCCAGAACTATCAAAAACCCTCATCTAGGTTCTTTTTGCACCTCATTTGGCGAAAAATTGAGAAAGTTATGCTTGTTACAAGTTTTTCCAAAATTCCATAGTTGACCATTATACAATTCGACCCAAATTTGGCTTGATCACCCCAAACCCGGAACCGATGCGTAAACCTAGCCGACAATCCCGCCTCACGGGCTAATTTATCACACAGTTAAACTATCCATTAACACCCTAGTTTCGAAAAACACGTCATATGGGGTCCACATGACCAGGGGCCAGGGCTAACCACCCGCCCCTGCTGACCAGGCCCCCAACGCATTACAACTTGGTCGCATGCACCCTATAAAACTTGGAGGTCAGTGTTATATTCCCATGCACCTATCTTTTGGTGGAGGTCTCAGTCATGCTCAGGCCATATGGCCTGGGTCTGGTCCCCGTTGCAGGCGCCTAGGGGCTGGTCCCCCTTCTACTCTGTGCTCCTAGTCATATTGTAGGCCATGTACCCTGCGCTGCCCCCCGAGAGCTGGCCCCTGGCTAACTCTACTAGTGGTCTTACCAGAGGGTGGGACCAAGGACCAAGGGCTAGGGTAAGCCTTGGCCCTTGGTCCTGCCCCTTGGTTCCAAGGACGCGGGGACCAGGGCTAGGACTAAACCCTGGCCCTTGGTCCCACCCCTTGGTTCCAAGGGCATAGGGACCAGGGATGGGGCTTAGCCTCGACCCTAACCACCAATATGAAATTCATTCGAATTTAAATGCAACCTAAGACCATAGTTTATCAAGTGACATGTGCGATGGCACATTGGTTGAGGCTTGTGGTGTTTGTTGCTTGGTTGTGGGTTCGATTCCGATGGGAAACTCAGTCCCTACAATTTTTTTTAATCCATCACTGGCATCCATGTGGCAACATCCAATTGGCCCATGTGGCTCTCCCACATTGGTCCACCCGATTACACAGTCAACCCAAAAATTAATAAAAATATTGAATCCACAAATATTAAATTAATTCTGAGCCAATAAAACTTTGAATTTTTTGACCAATCAGGAGTGGTCGAGTGGTAGCCCAACACTTGCCCAAAATGTCCAGTCACCTGTCAATTCTGCAATTTTTTTCCTGTTTGAGAATTCGACTAGAACACGATATCGGGAGCATACCATATCGATTTTGAGTGAAAAAAGTTGCGTTAGATTCAGATCACCAACATCTATCCAACCATACAGGTTTCAAGCACTTTCAAACACTTCGAATTTTGAGCACTAAACTGATCCGTTGGATCACTCCTCCCCATTAGAAGCTTTTGGACCTCCAAAAGCTCATTTTCAGTCAAAAAATAGATGAGGGTATAGTTCCCTCACCCTTTCAATTTCTACCCATTTGGATTTGTTTGTTTTTGTCTCTTTGAGCTCCTCATGAAGGTACTTCAATTTTGAATTCTTTGTCTTTTTATCAAAAATAAGACCTTGTTGCGATTCTTCAAGATGTTTAGAAAGAAAACTGATGTTAAATAAATTTTAACATTCTCTCCTCAATCTTTAATCAAAGGAGACTTATTAAATTTCAATTTCACTTCACCTAGAACATTGTAGTCATAACGATGCTTAGCATGTCTAGCCTTGCACTTGGCTTTACTCTTCACCCAATGTGATCACCATCACCATGCACCATTCTTCCTCAAGGCCAAAACATTATGAAACCCATAAGAAGATATTTTAGAACCAATGTCCTCTTTGTCAAATAGATTTTTCTTCTTGATATTTGCATTATTTAACACTGACATCTTATTCATACCAATGTTCAACAATGATGCATTCTGTTGCAAATGAACTTCATGTTGTTTTCCTCTTTTAGGAGGCAACATGTTAGACTCCTGAAACATCTTATCACATGGATTAGAGACCTCAATGAAATCAGATTTCAAACTTGATTCATATCCTTGAAATATTTCAGATTTATCAACTTCTTTATGTTTAATCATCAATAATGTAAAATTTTGACTAGCATTTACAAACCTCTTCATTTTCCCAACATTCACAAGATATAAATTCAACTTCTTGCTATGTGCTCCAACAATGTACTCAATTCCATATTTAAACAAGTGATACTTGTTCTCATGGCGATGAAATATGGATTTCCTGTCATTTAAGTATGGGCTCCCCAAAACAATCCCACAAATGTCAAGTGGTACCACATCAAGTTCTACATCAACAATAAAATTTGTAGTGATGGCAAATAAAAGTATGCATTTTCTTGTCACTTGCAACTTGGCATTGCCACATACCCAACCCAAAGGATAAGTTTTAGGATGAGGAATGGTTTCCAAATTTAGTTTCTTGACAATGTCTTCCGAAATGAGGTTTTCTTGTGAACCACTATCAAACAAAGTATCTATTTTGTTATGTTTTGGATGATTCTGATATGGAACAACTCTATTTTTCTCTTTCATTTTGAGTTTCAATGGGTTTGCTAGAAGAACTAGTACTTGCAATTGAATCTTTACCTTTAAATCCCATGGCTATGATTTTTGTTTGATCTTCAGAATCATATCCTAGATCTTGTTGTGTAGTTGCAACAATCTTTTCTTTCTCCTTGTTATTAAAATTTTTGGGTCTCATCTCAGGATGAAGTTTCCAATAATGGTCTTCATCATGGCCTTCTTTAGAAAAATTTTTACAAGTGAGCTTTTATCCTTCTTTTTTGACTGAAGCATTCTTTTTATCCTTTCCTTTAAACTTCTCTTTTCCTTTTTCTCCAAACTTGAATAACTTATCACTAGTTAAACATGAGAATGGTATGTCTCAAGTAACTATGTAATCCTCCATTGTATTTGAGAAAAGTATCTTGAGAGGACAAATATATACCCAAAATCAAAGATCTTTTCCTAAATTCTTGAGTATAACTTTGCACATTTCACCCCTTAGCTTGCCTAAAGTTTTTCCAATCCATGATAACTTTTTGCATGTATGCTAGTGGATAAAATTGTCTTCTTATTGCAACAACAACATCATTCCAAGAGGATAAAACCTTACCATGTTTATTCATGTCCTCTTGAGTTTTGGCTTCTCACCAAATAAGTGTTGCACCTTCCAATATAAGAGAAACAAGCTAAATTTTGGTCTCATCATCCTTGATTCTTTGTATCCTGCAATACGCTTCAATCTGACGAACCCAGTTATCCAATTTCTGAGTATTTACCTCTCCATCATACATAGGAAATTCAAACTTAATATCTAGATTTATTAAAGGAGTTTTGCCATGTTCTTTTAGAGAATTTTGAGGTGTTTGTGAAAGGGTAGAAGAAGTAGAAGATGAGGATGAGGATGGAGGTGAAGGTGGTTGTTTGTCACCATTCCCTCCATTCCCTTTTGGAGGTTTGTCTCCTTTCCACATGATCTCCTTTTGGAGATTTTGAGCTCTATCCACACAAACTTGCATTCCTCTCTTCATAAAGAACCTTTACCATTTCAGACATCTCAAACAAAGATTTTCTGAAAATTCTTTCATCTTCAAACATCCCTTCAGGACCTTATTCACGTGTCATGACCATTGAAGCTTGATGTGTGTTTGTTCTCCTTGAAACAATTTGAGATCTTGGCTCTACAAGTTCTCCTTATCCTCTTTTAAGCTTCAACCTTTAAGCATCTGAAAAACACTTGCAAAAATAATCAAATCTTCACAATAACCTTATGCTCTGATACCAAAATGATCTGTAATTGAAACTTAAAGATTTGAACAAATTGCAAGTGAAATTTTATGTGTTTTGGGTAAAGGACCAAGTTACTAAACACATAAACAAGTGATTTTTAAACAAAATTAACAACCAAAATAGAGACAATATACCATATCAGAAACACATAACAACAAACACGATAAAGGAGTTCACCCCTCTCTTGGGCTACATCTCCTAGTCTAACTTCCAATGCAGGTCCTCTTTTATTAAATGCTCAAATTTGTGTTTTCATGGATTTATAATGTTCATAATGTAATACAAATGTCTCCAATGGATCCATAATTGTCAAAAACTCCCATCTGGGTTCTTTCTGCACCTCATTTGGCAAAAAATTGAGAAAGTTATTCTTGTTACAAGATTTTCCCAAATTCCATAGCTAACCATCCTAGAATTCGACCCAAATTTGGCTTGAGCACCCCAAATCCAAAACCAATGCGCAAACCTAGAATACAATTCCGCCTGATGGGTGAATTTTTCGGACAGTTAAACTGTCGGTTAAAAACCTAGTTCCGAAAAACATAGTCATATGGGGGATACGTGCCCAGCGGCCAAGGCTAACTGCCCACCCCCGTTGACCCAACCCCCAACGAATTACAACTTGGTCGCATGCACCCCATAAACGCTGGAGGCCAGTGCTATATTCCTGCACGCCTATCTTTTGCTAGAGGTCTCAGTCATGTTCGGGCCATATGGCTTGTGGATGGCCCCCCTTCTACTCCACTCTCCCGGTCATATTGCAGGCCATGTGCCCTGAGCTGGCCCCTAGCTAACTCCTCCCGCAGTCTTATGTTATGGCTCCGGTCCGTTGTTTTCTAGTAGGGTTTTGACCATGGGGTTGGGACTAAGCCCTGGCCCTTGGTACCACCCCTTGGTTATGAGGGCGTGGGGAACAGGGCTGGAGCTTAGCCCAACCCCAACCACCAATATGAAATTCATTCGACTTTAAATGCAACCCAAGACCATAGTTTATCAAGTGACATGTGCGATGGCGTGTTCGTTGAGGCATGTGGTGTTTGTTGCTTGGTCGCGAGTTCAATCCTGGTGGGCAGCTCGACCCCTACACAAAATTTTTAACCCATCATTGGAGGCCACATGGCGGCCTCCAATTGGCCCACTTGTCTCTCCCACATTGGTCCACTCTATTACATTATCAACCCAAAAATTAATAAAAAAATTGAATCTAAAAATACTAAATTAATTCTGAGCCAATAAAAATTTGAATTTTTGGACCAATCAGGAGTGGCCAAGTGGAAACTTGCCACTGGCCCAAAATGTCTAGTCCCTGTCAATGCTGCAAATTTTTGCTTGTTTGAGAATTCGATCAGAACACGATATCAAGAGCATACGATATTGGTTTTGAGTGAAATGAGTTGCATTGGATTCAGATTGACAAGATCTATCTAATCGTACATGTTTCAAGCACTTTCAAACATTTTGAATTTTGAGCACTAAACTAATCCCTTGGATCAATCGCCATCAGAAATGGTCCACATACCTACTACATTTCCATTTGAACATTAAGTACAAGAAGGGAAGCACCAATAATGTTTCAAACTACCTCAGCTGATCACCAGTCATGGCATTGATCACTGTGCTCGACTCTTGTAGTCACGAGACTTCAGGGTGGCCACATCTTTACAAGAGCGATCCAGAATTCGGTAGCACATACTAGACACTCCTGGAAGGTAATCAAGTTCCAAAATTTCACCTCTAGGATGAATTTTTATGCCACTTGAGACACGACTGTGTTCCTTCAAGCGAGCGTGCTAAGATTATTTGGGAGGCACACTACAGTCGGGTCATTAGACATTTCAGAGTAGAGAAAATCGTTGCAATATTGCAAAAGTGTTTTTATTAGCCGAACCTTGGCTAGGATGCTGGGAAGTACATTCAATCTTGCACTGCCTACACCATTGCAAAACCAACCATCAAAAAGCAAGGCCTATATACTCCTCTTCCTACTCCTACTCGAACTTGGGAATCCATCTCCAAGGATTACATGTCAGGCCTTCCTTCTACTAAGCATGGCAACAACTGTGTTTTTGTGGTCGTTGAAAAATTCTCTAAGATGGCCATTATGGCGGCCTGCAAGAAGAGTATCACAACAGATGACACTGCTAAGCTCTTCTTTGAGCGAGTGTGGGTACACTTTGGGATCCCACAGTCCATTGTCTCAGATCGGGACAACATATTACTAAATACATTTTGGTCAAGTCTTTGGTCGATGCGGGATACCAAACTTACTAAGTCCACGACTTTCCACCCATAAACTGATGGCCAAACAAAGGTCATCAACAGGATGGACGTACACTTAGAGCATAGAAGGAAAAACCAATTGAGCCAGTTTATCACACATTATGGTAAGAAAGTGAGTCTATTGAAAAGGGAATTAAGAAAGATGGATTCCACTGTAAATGTAGGCTCACCCGCTCAAACAATATATCAGTAGCACACGATCATCCTAATGACCATTCCCTTTCAAAAAAATCAAATGTCATGCAAAGGTGGTGTTACAGGTCTGATTGGGCACATCACTCCCGAAATTTAGATCAATACAATTAGGGCTCATAAAGCCCTAATTCAGTTGGTACATGCCCTATACAAGTCATCAAATTGAATGCTTCCATCCATGAAAGTTTCCTAGCTTGAAACCCTGCTGAAATGCCTCCTTGGGACACCAGCGTAGCCTTGGTCAAGGGTAACTGTGCTGCAGAGTAGGCAGGCCCATTCAAGCCTACACTGTAGTGCACTTAGGCCCTCTTTGACCTGCGCTGGGCGAGAAAGAGTAAAATTCACATTGGATTCTCAGAATATTCTCTCATTCTAAAGCATTCTAGAAGGATGCCCAAATCTTATCTCATCCTATGAGGTCGAATTTGGATAGGCTATGGATCAATTATCCCTCTATCCTCTTATCCCTTTCTCCATGGAAACTAACTCCAATTTTGGAAAGCCATTCAATGCCCAATTTATGATTGAACCACCTATTTCCCTATAAATTGACCACTCATCATAGTGACCAGGAGGCTAGAATTTGAAGATTGTAGAGAAATACTGTTGGTTTGAGATTTGAGTTCATGTCAAGCAATGTTATTGATGCAGGAGCATTCGACTCAGAGATATCATTGTATTTTAGTAGACATAGGGGGTCTTGTGTTTTAAGGGAGTTGGTTTCCTGAGTATTAAATTAATGTAATAATTAAGGGTTTTCAAGTAAGTTTGTGAGAGATATTTAGAATAGGAATTAATTAGATATTGTGAAGATATTTGTAAATGTTCTCGAATGTAGGAGAACATGAGTGATGATGAGTGATTAGTGAGGATTGAGAGATTGTGAAATATTGTAAATCTTAGATTAGGAATTGGTTTCATGATTTTGGGGATTAAAGAGAATCCTTATGATTTAGTTGAGTTGTTGAGATCCCCAAGGGATCATTGAGAGATTTAGGATTTGATGAGCAGATTAAGGATCTGAACCAGAAATGGGTTACAAACCCTTTTGTATAAATGTAAGCCTAAAAGGCATAGAGAGAGTTAGTTAGTTAGAGAGAGAATTAGAGTTCATAGATTATATAGGTTTGTTGTAAGTCTACGGGAAGGAAAGGAAAATGCCACTGATTAGAAAATCAGGCCAGAGAGAGAGAGATTCATTATGTAAAGAATTATTTATAAAGACATATAATTTGATTTCTGATTTGTGTTGTGTGTATTGATTAATGGAATTATAAACTATGTGCGGATTCGAGTAATTCTGCGTAACATAGGTTTGCAGGTGTGCAGAATCAGAGAAGAAGTGCAGAGAAGAGTGTACGAGTTTACACACAGACAGTATTGGAGAAAAGTTTCAATGTTATAGCGAAGGTGTAAATGCAAGGTTTCCTAAAATCTAAGGATTTATGAAGGAAGTGTAAAGGCGCAATAAAGTGGAGATCGAGATCAGAACAAGTGAAGACCGTAAGACGAGAACAAATACACAAGAAGAAAGCTGAATGGGCTATTGCACAGTAAGAAACAAAAGAACGTAACAATACACATGAACCATTGGATTAGTCAGATCAATGGATGAGATTGTGTGCGACAGATGACTAAGATTAAGTCGCACAAAATAAAGTCAAGAAAATGAATGGCAGAGATTAAAGCCACGTGTTAGCAGAAAGACGGAGTGGTCTCCGTAGGCAATAAGCAGTATCTCGTGCAGTCTCAAAGCGGTAAACAATATTATACAATTTCACGCGATTAACTTGAGGGGTGACACGTAGCACACGATGGAAAGGGAAAATCACTTTTTTCGTGCGCCCTCGACATGATATTGAGCATGCAAGTATATGCATGAGATTACACCATAGCCGTTCGATTGGATGGGTCACATCGACGGTGGAGATTTTACAGACTAGTTGACGAGTGGACGACGTGATATCCGTTGGATCGGACGAGATAGATCAACGGTGGAGATTTGAGGCGCAGGTTGAGTGTCAATATACGTGTAAAGGTTTGTGGAATGGCGGAAAGGTAAGGTTTTAAGTGTGGGTTATGAAATATTTCTATTATATGGAAATTATAATAGAAATAAACGGGATTAATGTATTATGGTTTAAGTTTGAGTTTTAACCAAAGTCTAAAGACCAGGGTATGGTTGATAAGTGCCGGAGGTGAAAATAACCTATAGTTGAAACTTGTGGGATAGTTAAATGAAATGTTTCTGTATAGAGTTTATTGAAGGAGCCTTAAACCTTGACTTGTGAAGGTTTTACCAAGTAAGGAATTTTAAATTTCCCAGGACATAGTAGATCATGCAATTTTATTTGCATACTGTGGGTATATGCGGCTTAGGCTGCATCAATTGGTATCAGAGCTGAACAAGGAAATTTTGTGTGTAAGAATTCTTTGAGAAAACTTAGAACAAAGTTATGTTTTGAAGGTATGTATACAGGCAAGAGGAGATCAGATTTTAAATCTGACAAACAATAGGCACACAGAGATAAAGTGTAGTAGAATTTGCAGATGCAAAGAAACATAGAACAATCCATTCAAAGTGCAGGTGAATGGTAGAACAAGATCATGCAGAAGTCTTGAAGGTGAGATGATATGTTTTTATTTTAATTTGGTTTGAATATTGGAGAGTTTGTGGTCTTTATATTGTTGCATAGGTAGCGGCAGAAGAAGGTGAGAAGATTGCAGCAACCTAGAGCAAGGAGTGCTCAATTGGTTCCAGAGGAAAGAACTAGAAAGATACAAAAAGACTAAGCTAAGAGGAGAGAATTTTAGTGAGGTATCGTGTGGCAATGAGGACTTGTTACTACAGATGATTTGTTGCACGGAAAGATCATAAAGGCAATTCCACAGAGGATGTGGGTAGAATTGCTAAGGGATGAAGGAAGCTGGTAAGAATTTCTGAGTGAAAGAAGAGGTGACCAGAACCTAGTATTTCATTTTTGATTGAGATACAAGAGGATAGTTGTGTTCTTAAAAGGTGCAGATGAGTTGAAGCCTAGAAGGAGCAAAAAGAAGTGCTCAAAGAGGTTCGAGAGAATAACGAACCAAGTGCTTGCCAAAAGACCAAGTACGGAGGAAATCTTGGTGAGGTAAGTGGCACCAAGGGGGACTTGCTGTTGCAGAGGATCTGATGCAACTCATAGTAAGTGAGTGAGGAAATCATGAAGATAGATAAGGAGATGACTATTGATAGTCATAACAAAGATAACAGAGGTTTTGAGGAAGACCACAATAGAAGAAAAGTGAAGAAGGAGGATGCCAAGGCAAATGGCAAGAGAATGAGTCAAGAGGAGGTTGATAAGAAGATTCCGGAGTTAAAAGAACAACTCGATGTATTAAGGAGGCTACTAGAGGAAAACAAAAGACAAGGTTGGGCCTTGAGGAAAAAGGCAGTGAAGTGGCATAAATTACAGAGAAGGCTACAACAGAGGCAAGTGAAGTGGCTGGTGGAAAAACTCAGAGAAGCTGAGTTGGAAATGGAAGTTTCCATTTGTGAAGAAGAATAGGGTGAAGTTCTGGGTGAAGATGAAGAATGGAGATCAGTTAAAGATCTCATGAACTATTGTGATAGTTCAAGGCAACATGAAGAAATGTGGACAAAGGTAGCAAAAGAGGCTATAAAGCCTTATATATTTGAATCTAATAATTTTGATGTGGTTATAGGTTTTGCAGAGGATGAGCAGTCTTTTGAAGCTGTCAAAAGTATGGAAGAGTATCTTTCAGAAGATAAATGTTTTGAAGTAAAAAATGATGGAGAATGTCTCTTGAATGAGAAAAGCAGTGAATTATTGCAGCAAAAAGAATGTAGTAATATAATGATGTTTGAAACTGCTATAACACAAGAACAATTTCTTGTGAAAGAAGAAGATGAGATTCAATCTGAAGAACGGATATGTGAAGCAACAGTTGAGACTGTTGAACATTGTAATTATCAAACTAATAAATTGTGTAAAAATGTAGGAATTATAAGTGATGATGAAATACTTATGAAGTGTCACAGAGAACTTGAATTACTGGAGTATTTTATGGAAAATTCAGAGTATGACAATGTGATTGCAGATGAAGGAGTTCACTGCAGTGGAAAAGAGTAGAAAGATATCATTGAAGCAGATGGTGTGGAAGAGAGATTTGCTAATAGTCTCGAGAGTCCTTTAGATAATTGTTTAGAGAGGTTGAATTAGCATATTGATGTGCTGATAGAGGAGGAAAATCAGAGCAACATACTGAGATGATGCCAGAGAAGGAAAAGGTAATGAGGCCTTATATTTTTAATTTTGATAATTCTTTTATGATTACAGGATTTGATGAAAATGAGACAGACATGTTTCAAGTTGAAGAGTCAATTTTAGAACTGAAGAAGACTAGAAGTTGCTAGGTCGGACATGCTGATGAGGAAAAAGAAAAGCATGAAGATACTGTGCTTGGAGAAGTTAAATTGACTGTCAGAATCAGTCAAGGAAATGAAGGAAAATCAATGAGGGTTGTCAAAGAAGAGGAAGTATGCTAGAATTGATGAACAACATAGTAATGTATTTGAGAGGAATCAAGTACAAGGGGAATTGGAGGACAATTTACTTTTTGAAAGTAAATTTACAAATATTGAACAAAGGTTGTTTGGAAAATCACAAGAGGGTAAGGATGAAAGGGCAGTAGTAATAATTCGAGAACTTCAAAGAGAAGATAATGAACAACAGGTTGAAGATGAGTGGACAGAGTACAACAAAAAATGGCAGAGTATGTACCAACTCAAGGATGTGCTAGAGATAGCGATTGAAGAATTATGGCAGTTAATGATGAAGCAATCCAGATGGAGGAGATTGACATCAACAGGAAGAATTCTAAATCCGAATTTGAAACTGATTGACAAGGAGACGAAGATGAAATATAAGACAACAAACATACAACAACAACAAAGGAATAGAGCATTCAGACAACTACAAACTAAAGTTTGGGACCCTGGAGGTTTTCTATCAACATATGAGAACACATGATCAGGAGATCATGAATGTTTCAACCTTGAGAGTCTGATGTAGGAGCATTTGGCTTAGAAATATCATTATATTTTAGTAGACATAGGGGGTCTTGTGTTTTAAGGGAGTTGGTTGCCTGGGTATTAAATTAATGTAATAATTAAGGGTTTTCAAGTAAGTTTGTGAGATATATATATATATATATATATATATATATATATTTTTAATAGAATCGGTTACTTTTGTATTATAAAAACTCAGAAGCATAGTTATAATACATAGATATTGAAAGTTTGGGCGAAGAGGATCAAAACCGGGTGCGCAGACCCATTTTCCTCATTGCTGCCTCTATGATAACTGAAAGTGAAAAGGAAACGGCTATATTGCCGAACAAAAGCACCACCTAACCAACAGAATTTACAGTCCATATTATCTAGGGAAGTTTCTGGGTGACCGAATCATCGGGGAGGGGATCTTTCCTGGCGCTGGCTTTAGTTGAGGCTTCAGCTTGATAGCTCTGGGAAAGGGCTCTGATCTGCTCAATGGCTTCCTCCAGATGGCTGCACCTTCCCTTCAGATTTTCTATTTCTTCTTTTTGCTTCTCCAACTTCTTCCTCTTCGATCTGCTGTCAGCTTCATAATCGTCTTTTAGATCGTTAAAGTGCTTGACAAATCTGTTAATCATGATTGTGTGAGTTTTGCACATAGTGCACTCCTTGTTGAAGATCCTGTCTATTGGATTAATTGCTGGCTCCTGAGCGTTCGGTTGATCTTGTTGATTCGCCATGTTGCTGGACAGGATGAGAGAGTCTGTAGTATGAGAAGACAGGTGGAAATCAGGGAGAAGGGAGATAGCGGGAGGGGAGGCGATAATACAGAGCAGGTGGCTCAGATATGTGAGGACCGAAGAGCGCTGGGGATTGAGGTGGATGGGCAACAGTGTATTACGGGGAGCTCTGCAGTGATCAAGAGACAAAATGTCAGCAATAAATAAAACAACAGAACATATACCAGCAGTTACCGAGAGCAAGAAGCGGAGCTCTGGATCCCAATGAAAGCTGGGTATTTCAGAACGATGCCATCGCTTGGTGAGAACGCATAGAAGATGCCTTGCTGAGCCGCGAACTGTGGAGTCCCTGAGGTCCAAACTGCAATATATAGAAGGAGAGAAGCTCCTCAGAGGCTTAATCCAGTGCTGAGAGGATCTGATCTTGGGAGGATTGAGATCCTCTGAAATGATTCTGCTACTGTCAAGGAGCGTGCGAAGGGGATGGGCTCGATCACGCAGCCAGAGAATGACTGCGCTGAACAGAAGGTAATTCATGATGAGATAAAGCTTAATGATGTGTACCGGATCATGGGGGCGGTTTTGTCTTCTTTGGTACCATTTTGTGCAGTCGAGAAGATTTGGGGAGGGGAAGGGAGATTTGGGGAAGAGCCTGATATGATGGAAATGGTGCCTGAGGTGACTGATGTTCTGGAATGAGGAGATGGGGAAGGGCTGCTTAGGGTATATCTTTTTCATAAACTGCATCATTCTCTCTTACCTGGCCTGTCTGTCTGCTTGTAGCTTTGTTAGCTTGTTCATCCGCCTCCGTGTTGTTTCCTCTTAGCACATGCTTGAAGGTGACTCCGCTTAATGTCCTGATGTTTTCCATTATCCTGCTTTTGATGTTGTTCAAGGCCATTTGCTTGAAGTCTTTCCCTGAGGTCATGGCCGCTATGATAATAGCGGAATCGCCCATAATAAGAAGGTTTTGGAGGCCGAGTTTTCTAGCGATAGAGGTCCCCAGGAGGAGGCTATAAGCCTCTGCCTTATTATTTGACATAGTGCCTAAACCCCATTCATATGTCACTATGGTTTTTCCTTGAGGATCTCTGATGATTCCTCCAGCTCCAGCTTGGCCCGGATTATTTTTTGATGCCCCATCAAATTGGAGGGCGGGTCTCCTTTGTTTTTGTATCCAATTTCTGACTTCTTCCTTGGTCCCTCTCAACTTCCAATCCAAGTTTCCTTTTCCTGTGTTTATATTTTTTTTTGTTCTTGTTTCATACTTGAATTTGCTCACCCACTCTTTTACTCTTGCATCTGTCGATTCCGAGTCTATCTGGGTTATTCCATTTGCTTCAATAGTCTCTGAAATGAGTGCGATCGCTTTAGCCAAGGTGCCAGAGATGCTTGGTGTCTTGTTGTTGAATATGCACTTGTTCCTGGTGATCCATATCTGCCAGCATAGATTTGGGGGTATACTATTCCACGACCTTGTAGCTAGGGTCTTACCTTTTTTGTTTTGGGGGAAACTTTTTTCCCAATTTTTCTGAAGAAGAGTAATCTGGTTGGGAAGATCACCTGTGATTAGAGGACTGGTGATGAGTTTCCAACAAGATCTTGCGAAAGGGCACTCTATAAAAAGATGGTTGCTGCTTTCCTCCGCAGCCCTGCACATGCAACAGATTGAGGGTCCTTGTATGCCCTTCTTCCTGAGATTTTCCGCAGTGAGAATTTTACCATGGAGAAGGGTCCAATTGAAAAGTTTTACCTTTGGCAGGCATTCAGTTCTCCAAGCTGCTTTGTGAAGAGGCCAGTTGTTTATTGCTGAGGCATTCTGAAGTGTTTTATAGCCCTCTTTGACCGTGTAGCTGCCACCATTGGGGTCCCATACAAATTTGTCATCTGTCATTTTATGAGTGGGAGCTGAGCCTATGAGAGAAGTCTTAAGATCAGCCCAGAGGTTCGTGAGATCATTGGGAAAAATGATAGACCTCCAACCTGTCCAACAGTTGTGTTCCCAAAGGGAGATGTCATAAAGAGTCTTGAAGTTTGCCTCCGCCATCCACCGTTGCAGGGGCCTGAATTTAGGAAGCACTTCCCTAGCCTCCGATCCCATTATTTTGTCCTCCCAGATGCTGATATCTCTGCCATTGCCCGGAACTCTGGAGATACAGGATTTGAATTGGGGGAGAGTTTTTTTGATAAGCTTCCAAATGGGTGTACACTGCCTGTCTATGATGGTTTCTGAGAGGATATTGTTGTTGACCCCGTTCAGATATTTCTTCTTGATGACTTCTGTCCACCAGGCTCCTCTCTCATTGAGAATTCTCCAGATCAATTTGTAGCCCATAGCCATGTTTGCCAATCTTGGGATTCTAATTCCGAGCCCTCCTTTCTCTAAGGGAAGAATGACCTTGTCCCACTTTACCAAGCTGAACTTTTTTGTATCTTGCTTTCCTCCCTGCCACAAAAAGCTTCTAATTATCAGCTCCATGTGCTTATGGATGCTGGCCGGGGTGAGAGTAATGGCAAATTGATAGATTGGAAGAGCTGAAAGGATGGCTTTGATGAGGATTGTTCTGCCCACCAAGTTAAGCCAATACACTCCCCAGCTCTGTAGCTTCCCTCTCAGTTTTTCGATTAGCTTGGCCCAAATCTCAGTTTTAATTGATTCCTTGGCTAAGGGTAGCCCCAAATACATAAAATGAGTCCAGTTCCTTTGAGCAGGGATTTCCATGATTATAGAGATTCTCTGAATTATGTGTCTGGGGACATTCCATGTGTAGATCATGCATTTGTTGTTGTTTAGCTTGCCTCCAGAGGCTTGAAGGAATAGATCCAATGTTTTCTTGAACCTCCGGGCCATGAGGCTTGAGGCACCTCCAATTAACAATGTGTCATCGGCGAAAAGGGAGTGATTAATCCCCTTGGTTCCTCGAACTATATCTACCCCTGTTATTTTCTTTGACTTGCGCATATTCTCCAGATGCAAGCTTAGAGTTTCAGCCATGAGGATGTAGAGGAAGGGAGATAGCGGGCATCCTTGCCTCAAGCCTCTTGAGCTTTTGAAAGCTTTGCTGGGCCTGCCATTAATGAGAGGAGCTGTCCAGTTGTAGGATATACATTCCATAACCCTGCTGATGAAGAACTCAGAGATGCCAAATTTCTTTAGAACTTCCTGGAGGAATGAATGGTTAACCCGGTCAAAGGCGTTTTCCATATCGAGCTTGATGATCATGCCCCTTTCCTTTCTAGATATGCTACTTTGAATTGCCTCCTGAATAAGAATGACATTATCTGTTATTTGTCTCCTAGGGACGAAGCCTCCTTGGTTCTCGGAGATGAGGGAAGGGAGGAGTTTTTTTAGCCTATTTGCTAAGATCTTAGTGATGATTTTATAGGAGACATTGCACAGGGATATAGGGCGGAATCGATCAAATGTTTGAGGATTGGGGTCTTTGGGAATAAGGGCTAGATGGGAGGATTTTATGCTGCTGCCCATTTTGCATTTTGTGAAGAAGTTTTTTGCCATTCTGATGTAGTCCTTCTTGATAATATCCCAGTGAGTTCTGTAAAAGGCCACTGTGAAACCATCAGGGCCCGGAGCCTTGTCCGAGGCCATGCTGTGAATTGACCATTCTATCTCCTCCGTCGTGATCTCCTTGTCCAAATCGGCATTTTGGGCTTCTGAGATCTTATTCTCCATTATGTTGAGGAAATCCGGATTTTCCATGTAGTGCGGATCTGCTGTTAGGAGAGCTTGGAAATGTTGGGTCGCTGCTTCCCTAATTTCCACTTGTTCTCTTAGATCTCTTCCCTCCACTATTATTCTTTCAATGTTGTTCCCTGCTCGCCTTAGTTTGAGGCTATTGTGGAAAAAGGAGGTATTTTTATCTCCTGATTTGAGCCAAAGGCATCGAGACTTTTGCCTTTGCTCTTCTTCCTCCCTTCTATTCTGTTTGTACAGCTCCTTATACAGTTCGTTTTCTTTAACTTGATCCTCTTCAGTGTCTTGTCTACTTTCCTTTTCTTGGTTCCACTGTGTTAGTTTTGTTTGGAGATCGATTTTTTTTTTGCCTTCTTCTTTTGCATGGTTTCTTGCCCATTGCTTGATGGCGATCCGGAGGAGCTTGAGCTTGGTTTCCCAGATGTAATGAGGGGAGCCCGAGATTTCTATTGCCCAGTGTTCTTTTATCAAGGTTCTGAAATCATCACTGCTGTCCCAGGCTCTGTTATACTTGAAAGGGAGCGGTCCCATATTCTTCCCTTTGTCCAGTTTCAAAGCCACTGGTTTGTGGTCTGATATATAGCCTTGAATAATTGAGCTTTGAATGCTTGGGAAATTGGCCACTATTCTCTCTTGTGCCAAAATACGATCCAGCCTCTCTTTTATGTTATTCTTGCCTGTTCTCTTATTTGACCATGTGAAACGCCCATTTTGCGGTGGTATGTCCACCAGATTGTGGACTTGAATGATTTCTTCTAGTGCATCTCTTGAGGAGTCTGCGTAGAAGTTCCCTCCCATCTTCTCTTCAGCATTCCTTATTAAATTCAAATCGCCTCCCAAGAAGATGTTCCTTCCTTGAGCAGTCATTAGGTCTGAGGTGATTGATTCCCAGCAAGAGGCTTTTTCTCTGAAGTGGGGGGGTGCGTATACATTATAAATTGTGTACTCTTCTGTCGAAGCTATATTTTGCATATCTGATCTTATCCACCATCTGTTCTGCCTGTGATCTTTAAGTTTCCATTTATTTTTGTCCCAAATTGTCCCTATGCCTCCTGAGGCACCAGCTGCGCTTGATGCTATTCCTTCATAAATTCTGCTTCTTTTCATGCCGTTTTGAAATTCCTGTTCAGTGATTTTGGTCTCCTGGAGTAGGAGAATGTCTGGATGTTCTGATTTGAGGAGGTCTCGGACTGCATTTGCTTTTAGGGAGGAGCCCATCCCCCTACAATTCCAAGAGACCAAAATCATCATTTACTTTGTTTGTTGTAGGCCCCGCTTTTCTCTTTCATCTTCTCTCCGCTTCCTTTGGTCTTATCTAGATATGTGTCCATTGGCTGTTGGGTCCCTGTGGCCATTTCTTTTGCAGCGTTCTCATCCCTTATCTCTTTGTTAGATTTCCTTCCGACTTTTCTGGGAGGGTCAGTGGAGGTGCTATTTTCCTTTGACTTGTTCCTAGTTAGAATTCTTTCTACAGTTGGGGGAGGGGAGGTTGGAGGAGGAGAGGTAGGGGTTACCTTGGGACCTCTCGGGGAAGGGGGAGGGGATGGGGGTTCTTCTGCAGACAGAGTTTCGAAAGGGTTGGAGGAAGAAGGGAAGGAAGGGCCAGATCCAGAGGGTTGGGAGGGGGGGTGGGGGTTTCAGAGGGGGTCTTTGGGAATGTTCCTTGAGGGGGGTTTGATTTTTTCTTCTTGACTATTTCCCATGCTTCTTCCGGAGCTTCAACATTGATATCGGAAACATTTGATTTAGATTTGCTACATCTATTGGCAAAATGCCCATATTCATGACATACCTTGCACTTGAAAGGCAGCTGCTCGTAGTCCACTTGCTGTATGTGCGTCCACTGGTCGACTTTAAGTTTGATTGCTTCCGGCAGTCCTTTTCCCAGATCAACTTCTACACATATCCGTGCACAGGCGTGCATGTTCTCCTTTGGTTCCGATCTGTCAATATATTTCCCCACGGCGTTCCCTATGGCTTTCACTGATTCATCTCCCCAGCAGTGAAGCGGCAGGTGGGGAAGGCGAACCCAAACAGGGACAGCGTTGGGAACATCCATCTCCGGGTCGAAATCAGGGGTCCATCTGTTAAGGTAAAGGCCTCTGGTATCCATAAAGTAGGGGCCATTTCTGAAGATGAGATTTCGGTCTTCCATTGATTCGAAGAGGAAGGTGAAAAACCCTCTCCCACAGAACCTTATTGCTATCTTTCCTTGGACCATCGAGTTCCAGTTCCTCTCTACCCAACGTTGGACAGTGCGAGGAGAAGGCCATAATCCCGTAAACTGGCCTACCAGGCCACGTTCTGCCAAGGCAACAGCAGCTCTCCTCGGGAGGGCGGGAGGGAGCGAGACTTCCGGGATTTCATCCAGTTTTTTGATGAACCTTGAAGCTGTAGGACGGATTTTTCCCGAAGAATTCTCTGGGATGAGCGAAGCAAAGGACTTTTCCAGATCTTCCTGATCCTGAGAGGGAGGATCCAATGCAGGCATGGTTACTGCACAGACGGCGCTCCAGCAGAAGCCCCGAGGAAGGGGGAGGGCAGGAGGCCCAGAGGCGAGAAGGGAGTCAGAAGAGGGAGGGCGCAGCCTAGCAGCAGCGCTGCCAGGTGCAGGCATGCAGAGGGGTCAGATCAGAGAGGCAGCAGGGCGCGGGATCGCCAGAGCTCCGAGCGCAATCGCATCACTGCATAAATCTTGTGAGAGATATTTAGAATAGGAATTAATTAGATATTGTGAGGATATTTGTAAATGTTCTCGAATGTAGGAGAACATAAGTGATGATGAGTGATTAGTGAGTATTGAGATTTTAAAATATTGTAAATCTTAGATTAGGAATTGGTTTTATGATTTTGGGTATTAAAGAGAATCCTTAGGATTTAGTTGAGTTGTTGAGATCCCCAAGGGATCATTGAGAGATTTTAGGAATTGATGAGCAGATTAAGGATCTGAACCAAAAATGGGTTACAGAACCTTCTGTATAAATGTAAGCCTAAAAGTCATAGAGAGAGTTAGTTAGTTAGAGTGAGAATTAGAGTTCAGAGATTAGATAGGTTTGACTGTAAGCCTATGGGCAATAAAGGAAAAGGCCACTGATTAGAAAATCAGGCCTAAGAGAGATTCATTATGTAAAGAATTATTCATAAAGACATAGAATTGGATTTCTTAGTTGTGTGGTGTGTATTGATTAATGGAATTATAAACTGTGTGGATTAGAGTAATTCTGCATAAAATAGGTTTGCAGGTGTGCAGAATCAAAGAAGAAGTGTAAAGAAGAGTGTATGGGTTTACACATAGACAATACTGGAGAAAACTTTCAATGTTACAACGAAGGTATAAATGCAAGGTTTCCTAAAACCTAAGGATTTATGAAGGAAGTGTAAAGGCACAATAAAGTGGAGATCGAGATCAGAACAAGTGAAGACCGTAAGGCGAGAACAAATACACAGGTAGAAAGCCAAATGGGCTATTGCATAGTAAGAAACAAAAGAACGTAACAATATACAGGAACCGTTGGATCAGTCAGATCAACGAACGAGATTTTGTGCGATAGACGACTAAGATTAAGTCGTGCAAAATTTTACCAAGTAAGCAATTTTAAATTTCTTGGGACATAGTAGATCATGCAATTTTATTTTCATACTGTGGGTATATGCGACTTAGGCTACATCAGTTATGTTGCTGGATTGGTGTGACGAGGGTTGGACTGAAGCTGGATGAGTGACACAGGATCAAACCGCTTTGGGTGTAACACTTCCTTCTACATTAATAAAGTTGTTTGCTCCTTTTCCCATATTCTTGTTCATATATATGATGATTATGTGTTTCAATGTTGTCGATTCCATTGGTTTATAGTAGATAGATCATGTATGCTTTGATCGTTGTCGTTTTGTGTTTATGTTAACAGGTACCAATTGAGCGGATTCAGTTCAAGTGGGACCGATGGGAGCAATTCAAAGGAGATCAAGGAAGAAAAATATTATAAGTAAGTTCCTTCATCTCATCTATCTAGTATAGGAAAAGGTTAAACCACTTTCTTTCTATTGTTCTAAGTGTAGCAACCCACTTAGGGAAAATGTGTTTATCCGTAGATACAAATTCCATATAAAAAATTGGCGACCATACTGGGGAACGACCGTCATTCCTGGTAGTTATCCCTTATCATATTACATCCTAGTAGACTTTACTTGATTTCATTGATCTCTTTTAAGTCATTTTGAAGTGTTTTTGGTCAAAAAAGTGTGCTTGAATGTCTCCTGATTGGACTCTCTGGCACCAAAGCAGTGTTGGTCTTGACACAGTGCGCTGCAGAGCAGCCTTAGCTTAGAGACAGTGGAATGCATCGCGCTGTCTCCCACTCAGACCTACGCTGGTCCCTTTCAAGCTAAAAACCCATATTTTTCTTGATTTTTTCCAAATTTGCTTCTGATGTTGTTTGCTGAAAGATCAATGTTTTCTATGGCTCTGAAATCAATTTGCATTTCTTCTTCTAGCCTTACTTTGACCTTGATTATTTAGTGTTTCTTAAGATATTTCTTTATCATTATCAATTCATTGTCAAAGTTAGCTTACATCGATTAGTCTTTTCTGAAAAATAATTGTCGTAAAGTCTTCATTTCTTTGAAAAAGAAACTGTTGTAAAGTCTTCATTTCTTTGAAAAATAAACTGTCATAAAGTCTTCATTTCTTGTAAAAATCATTGATTGATCATTTGTGCATCTAGTTCCTTTTTGTTCATCTAAACACTAAAGGGATTGAAAAGAAAAACTTGCATCATGCATATTGTAGTTTGTGAATTCTTGATAGGAATAGCTAGGGAAATTGCATTAGGTGTGCTCTTTGCTCTTGCATTAGGTGTGCTCTTTGCTCTTTGTCAAAGATTTGATTGCTCTATCCCTTAATAGCTACGGTTTTCATTGTTAATTGAATGAAAGAATGTTTCTCATGTTAGTTTCATTCTATGAATTGAAAACATACATCACGTGGTGAACCTTGAAAGGCAAATTATCAAGAATATCAACTTAAAAATTTATCTGAATTAACCTAATGGAGCATTGTAACTTAACACATAACATTTAGAGGTCTAGCCTAGAGACGTGTTCCAACGTCGTTAAACATAGAAGCTATCGCTAATGGTCTGTGATACATTCTGAGTGTGATACCTCATTCCATGTACATAAGTATATCGTAGCTCGTCCATGTACTTTCGGGTATATCGAGCGGTGTTATAGTACGAAAAGTATAAAGGAATTCTCTCACTGTGCGGTTTCGCATTAGACAACGCTAACATAGATTGGGCCTCCACGTACTTTCGGGTATATTTGGGAGGACTACATTAGGTTGCTATCCATCCATAGGTAACCGAGTCGGCCGCCTTGTATACTATGATACACCGAAAACAACATTCGGGGAGATTGCCTGCACGTATGTTAAGTCCTTGGTTTACTGAGGCAGTATATTGTAGTTCATAGTTACTTGGTAATCCTTTTGCCTAGATTATCCCTCTTTTGTTTTGTTATGTTATTTTGATTAAATAAATTAATTGACCGTGGATAACATCCTCCACGTCACTCCTTAGTTGATCTTGGGTTGAAACATATGGCAACAAATCCGGAGTCCAGCGATCAAGGAATTCCTTTTGATGGGAATCCTAGTCCTTTTCCTCCTTTCAAAAGTATTTGTGCTCCTTATATGGCTACATTGTCCCTTCTGGGACTTACCATTGACTTTCCAGCATGGTTGTTCTCAGCCTCCTTGGCCCCGCAATTGAATATTCATACAACTGGACAAAATCAACCTCCAGTTGATCCTAAAGTTGACCCTTTACCTTCTTCATTGGTTGTTTCTTCCTCCCCTTCTTCCTCTTCTCCCAGTGAAAGTATTGACACTAGTAACTAGGTGGATAAGAAGAAGAAGAAGAAGAAGAAGAAGAAGAAAATTCAGCAGGGGGACAACCAAGCAACCATTGCTTCGAATGCAACTTATGATGAGAAACCATTCGATAAGGATATCCTTGCAAACTTTGTACGGGACCATCTTCTTCAAAATTGTTCTGGTATTCCTGAAATCTTAGAAGAATGGTCTACTCGTTCACATCATCCTGTGTCATCAACTTCTGGAGATCATGCTGGTGACAGACCATCAATTTTTTTTAATGACATGGTGAATCGGTAACTGCCAGGCCTAATCTATGGGAGACCCAGGATCAAACCTCATAGCTGCCACTATAACACCAAGAGCATAACCAACCACCTGCAAGTCGAGTATACTAAGTCCCTATGATTTACCATCAATTAGTGGTTGTAAAGTTCATGGAAAGAAGGGTAAAGTTAAGTTTCCCCGTAGGTTATGCGAAGGGAATCACCCCATTCGCCTTTGTCCCTATCTGGATGAAGCCCAAAAAGTGTTGGATAACCATCTTGCTTCTCCGTAGCGACTTCCATCTGGTTACAAGAGACTCTACCTTAATCCTTCACTAGTTGATGAAGTGACTGACCCAAATCAACCGTCGGTCAAACCCACTCTCTCTGAATGTGAATCCCATGAGTCTATACCTGACCAATCACAAGTCGAGGAAATAGTTGACCTGATTTCACCTTCAGTTAATCACACCTTTCCCATAGAGAGTGAGTATGATACCACTCAGGTTCTTTTCGTTTCTTCAGATTCCAATGAGCTTGGAGGCAACCCTCCTGTTCCATCAAGACAGGAGGAAAATCCTCTCGTTCTCGTAACTCAAGGGGGTAATTCTCCCGTTCTTATGGTACCCCCTCCAAGTAGTCTGGTCACTTCCTTTGATTGGAATCAAATCTCAGGATGTCGTCTTCCTTCTTATGTGCCTTTCCAGATCATAGTACAAGCTTATAATATGATTGTATATGGCACTATTATAGATGAAGGTGCATCTGTGAGTATCCTTTCCTCCACTACTTGGTAGGCACTCGGTTCACTGCCACTTATGCTTGCTACCCAGAATATTTTGGATTTTAACAGAGAAACCAATCAACCATTAGGATCCTTCCATAGTTGCCTATTAATTTGGGAGGAAAAATTGTTTATCTCAATGTGATGGTAGTTCTAAGGCCCTTTAGATTACAATTTACTTCTTGGGCACGACTATGTTTATGACATGGGAGCTATTGTTTCAACACTCTTCCAGTGATGTGTTTCCCGCATGAAGGCAAAATTGTCACCGTTGACCAACTTTCATTTCCCGGTCCAAATATGGATTCTAGTAAACCATATTCCCTAAATGGTCCTTTTGTCCCAATGGTATCTTCCTCACCACGGGTCAATTATGTGGCAACTCGTTCCATGCCTACATCAATTGACGCTCAATTCCGTGATGTTGTGCATTATGTATTGGGGGCATTGGAACCATATCTCTCTAATGGATTCCTTGCTACGTATCCCTTCCAGAGAACTGTTCTCCCATCTGATGAGAACCTCTTGGAAGTTATGACCTCTTATGGGTCGTGATCAAGGAATATGAGGATAGTTCCTAGTCTTGTGTCAACCTTGTTAAAAAATGAAACAAGAAATCTGAGTAGAGTTCCTTGTCTTGTGTCAAGCTCATTAAAAAAGGAAACAAGGTCCCCTGGAGCAAAGTTCCAATTGGAGTCTTTGATTAGATCTCGTAAAATCCTAGCTGAGTCTTTCACTTGATCTCGTAAATGAACCTTCATTCCATCCACCTGATAGCCACGAGTAGTCTACTTAGGTGAATGTAATGAAGCTTGGGGGGCATGCACCTAGAATCGAGTCATCATGCTAGCGGCATGTAAACCAATATCAAGCATATTTTTTCATTTCAAGCTTGTGTAAACATGAAACTGAATCCAAGCATAATTTTTTGTTTCAAGCTCGTGTAAACATGAAACTGAATCCAAGCATATTTTTTTGTTTCAAGCTTGTGTAAACATGAAACTAAATCCAAGTATAGTTCCTATGGTTCAAGCTTGTGTAAAAATGAACCCATCTCCATTTTAACCCTCGTGATTGCCATTCTATCAGCCTCTTCTGTTAGATGAGACTTGTGGTTTTTCTCCTTCCATCTTCACTATCTGCTTGGCCGATCATATGCTTCCACTTAGTTGTTTTACCCTTTTTGAGGAACAGTTGCAATGAGTGGTTTTATTAGCCAACCTCTTCACATAAATCAACATGTTTTGAGAAGTTCCAACATCACTGAAACCAGTTGCTATCCAGTTGGAGTCCTCTTTAAGCTCTTTTCAGATTCTTGAAACATGAAAAGATTGCCGAGCGCTTGTCCTTTTCAGCTCGTAAATGGATTGGAAACGACATATGTTCAATATAAGTTTAACCCTTTTCTGGACTGAGATAGATTACTTATGCAAAAGGAATACGTTGATCGAACATGGTCAATAGGTTCTCTCTTGTATTATTTTATGCTTTTTCGGACTTGAGAGACAAATTTACGAAAAAAAACTTGTGGAGTTTCCTTTTGGTCCCTTATCAAACTCTCTAAACATGAAAAGGATCGAGTTCTCATTGTCATTAAATCGTTAAAACATCAAATAGCGACAAACTTGTCCATCATGACAAGACCGAGTTTCACCTTCGCTAGGCCTGTTAAAACATCACATAGCGATGGATTCACCCAAAGGGTGGAATTATACTACAAGCATATGTTATCCTCCTCAAGCTTGTTAAAAAATAAAGAGGTATTGGTCAGCAATGACTGGGGAAAATGGGAAAATGGATAAATAACTTTATGGTAGAAAGTCGCTCTTGAACATGACACTTTCACTTCATCTCTGTGACTATTTGGGTTAGGTTATCTGCTTGATGGTTATCGTACCTATAGTCTATCACACCATCCATCACTTTTGTTTTGGGTCAATGCTGCCAATTCATTTAGTGTCGCTGACATGTTCAAGAGAAGTCACTCAATAAACTTCATCCTTTTCAATACTCATAAACCTTCATTTTCATGACCGCCATTCTTGAACCTTGTGTTTTCACTCACATTCTATCTTAAAAATCATTACACTTGTTTCGTGTCATTGATGGGGGATACATCAAGGCCCTCCTGCGATGAGTCACTTCTTGTCAACATCAACACATTATCCAAGAAGTTGACTTAGAAACACCCTTACAATACCTTGAGGCTTGCATACATCAATGGAAAGTTTCTCGCTTCTGGTGACAGGTTGACATCACTGGCCTTCGACTGAAAGAATTTGTATGGTGTTCGACATCAAAACATCTATTAACACCGTGCAGAATGTACTGTAGTACCTTGAGAATCATTATCATTATCGGTGATCTCTCTCGCGTCTGTTAACAACTTACATCATTGGCTGGTAATCAGACGGTTTCTTCCCATGTTCAACTTCAGATCACATTTTCACATGGTTAGATTCGTACTTGAGTGAACGAATGCATGAGATATAAGACCACAAATATAGTTTCATCCATTCATGCTGCGAATTTAGGGGAGTAGTAAATCATCTGTATGATGGCTTTACACATATGGTCATCCTATCATGGGTCTATATCTGTAGACGACTATTTGATTTATGTACATGTAATGAAAAGTTTATATGTTGAGTATGGGTATGCCTTCTCTCAGCAATTCGTGAAAAATTCAGATATCATGATATTATCTATTGTAATCGATGTAGGTCATCATCCACTTCAGATCCTCCTCAACACATCATAAAGCATATCACTTGACATTATCATTTTCAAATTCATGATTTAGGGGCAACTGTTACAGGTCTATTTTGGCACATCAGTCTCGAAATTTAGATCAGTACAATTAGGGCTCATCAAACCCTAATTCAGTTGTTACATGCCCTAGAAAAATCATCAAATTGAATGCTTCCATCCATGAAAGTTTCCTAGCTTGAAACCCTGCTGAAATGCCTCCTTGGGACACTAGTGCAGCCTTGGTCAGAGATAACTGTGCTACAGAGTAGGCAGACCCTTTCAGGCCTGCACTGCAGTGCACTTAGGTCCTCTTTGACCTGTGCTGGGCGAGAATGAGCGAAATTCACATTCGATTCTGGGAATATTCTCTGATTCTAGAGCATTCTAGAAGGATGACCAGCTCTTATCTCATCCTATGAGGTCAACTTTGGATAGGCTATGGATGATTTAAGACCTAATGAAGTAGCTGTGTATATTATTGCTTGGGTGACATGCAGATTCTTGAAGACACCTAATAGAGTTGTTGGTGTTGACCTTCATCTTTGGAGCTGAACTAAATAATTGTTGAAGACCCCTTTCAACAACCATTGAAGATTGGAGATCTTATTGAAGCAGTCCCTAGAGAATTGTTGAAGCCTATTAAATACATTCATTGAATGATCATTAAGACGCTCTTATTGCCTTGGTTGAAGACATTCTTGGAGACATTCTTTGAAGATCTTGTGGAGATGACATTCACGACTTGTTGAAGATGGTTTTGGAAGTCTTGATGAAGCATTGAAATGATCTTGAAAATTGAAGCAGATTGAGAGGGTTGGAGCCCTAGAGGACTAGAGTCCTCACAAAAGGTTGGAGCCTTGTGGAAAACTAGATGGGAGCCTAAATTGTTGAGAGTATTTGAGACCTAAATAAGACCAAGTCGGAGCTTGGTTTAGTACAGGGTAGAGCTTAGTTTGAAATAGAATATTGGAGTTTTAAAATAGGGTTAGAGCCCTTAAGGAATTATAAGTGTACAAATTATTGTTGTAAAAAAGGATTGGAGTCCTCGTCATTATTTTTAATAAAATTATTCTTTTTTTGTACATTTTTGTGTTCTGGTTTATTAAGAGATCTTAAATTGCATAAAATAACATTTGTAAATTAAAGACTCTTTCATTTCCTTATTTGAAGACATTCTTGGAGACATGATTTGAATATATTGTAGAGATGACATTCAGGACTAGTTGAATATGGTTTTGGAAGTCTTGATGAAGCATTGAAATTATCTTGAAAATTAACGCAAATTGAGAGGGTTGGAGCCCTAGAGGATTGAAGTCCTCACACAAGGTCAGAGCCTTGTGGAAAACTAGGTTGGAGACTGAATTGTTGAGAGGATTGGAGTCCTCAAAAAGACCAAGTTGGAGCTTGGTTTGAAATAGAATATCGGAGTCTTCATTTAGGGTTGGAGCCTTGAAGGAATTATAAGTGTATAGATTATTATTGTAAAAGAGGATTGGAGTCCTTGTCATTATTGTCAATAAAATTATTATTTTGTTGGACAATTTTGTGTTCTGGTTTATTAAAAGATCTTAACTGGCATAAAATAACAATTGTAAAAGAAATATTGATTCAGTCCCTCCCAGTATTTCAAACATAAACCCTGATTTTGGTTACAAGAGTAACAAAAATCCCATGCAAAGGAGGAGCAACATTTAACTCCATAAAAAACCCCAAGTTAGAAAAGATTGAGATGATTAGTACAATCTGTGGGAAAAAGATATTTGTTCCGAGGAATGATTTAAAAATGCAAGAGGTTCCCTAGGGACTATACAAATATTTGATTCAACTTGTCCTTAGGACAATTACGAATTTTCATAAGCATGATATTTCTGGTGACTACATGAGTCTAGTTATCCATTGGGTTGAAGTTATGGCCGTAATATCTCTCATTTATTGGCAAAAAATTACATTATGACTTACAAGAAATTAAAAACAAGAAGATTAAGTTCAATTACCTTGGCACTTTGCAATTTTTATTGTTATTGAATTATATCGATCTGATGTTCAAAAAAGATTTGTTAAAACTTACATTAGGAAATAAAAAACAAAGAAAAGCATTGAAAAATAGCCGAACTAACTCTAATTGATTGTGTGGAAAATTTTATTCATAAAATTACCTAAGATGAAGCTAATGCTGCTAGGGCTTTTTAACAAGCTTAAATGTCTGTACCAATGAAGCTGAGGAGTAGGAAGCTAGTGTGGAAAATTATATGGAATTACATGCAATTATGATTTTTCTAGTACTTTAGAAAGTATAAATGATATGATTTTTCCTCAACAGATGTCACTTTAGTGTAATGTCCATATTATGACTGGTTCAACATCTCCAATTTTAAATGTGCACAATCTAACATACAATTTTTATGATAGATTTTTTCTCTTTTTATATAATGATGCATTACAAACAAGTTACATTGGAGGATTTTCCCTCTATATAAACCTGCAAGGAAAAGTGCGAACTAAAGGACAAGGATATTTTGGAATGCATGAAGGGGATTGTAGTGTTGTGATCAAGAATTGCATAATAAACACAAGAATTAATGAGAGTTTTAAACAAAAAGAATCATATTATTGATGTGTTATCAAATGAGGTATCCAAAATTAGAGAGGAATCTCAGGGGGTTATTGATATTGTCAAGGAAAAGTTTGAAGCTAATAAGGCTATAGATGAAGGCACTATTAGAAGAAATCAAAAGGAGTTGAGAATGGACCATAGGTTTTATTCATACATCCATTTCAAACTATAAGTACTCTTAAGGTTAGATTAAGTTACACGTTGAAGGAGAAAGATAAATTGATTGAAAATTTAAATGCTCAATTTCAAAATAAATTGAAAGAGGAACAAGAGAGCATGAATCATAGGTTGCATAATATGACAAAAAATTGAGCACCTTGAGGAAATCATGTGCCAGGAAAGCAAATAAGTTGGAAGAGAGAGATGTGAAATGTATTGGCACACCAACCAAGATTAAAGAACTCGTACATGAAAAAAACACATAGTAAAGAAATTGAACATGAAAAAGAAAAACATTATAAATAAGGGTAAGGCTAAATGTAAAAGTTCCCATGGTGCTTTGGATTGATTGTGAATGGGTGCAATGTTAAGGCACTCCTTCAATAGGTCACCTATTCAAATCCTCCATGGATCAACTGATTAAAAATAAGGTAAATGCAAAAGCAAGGGTAGTCTAATAAAGCAAATGTCTTCAATTGAATTGGACAAGTCCTTACAGATATGAGAGAAGAGGTTGTAGGGAGCTCCCGCATCCATGATTGCTATATGTAATGTTTATGAACCCTCATCATTGATTGAACCACTTAAGGTAGAGCTAGATGAGAGAGACATAAACATTACATAGCTCAAAAAGGAACTCTCACAAAAACAAAAAAACACATCATTTAAGATGTGACATGGAGATACAAAACTTGAAATCTCAAATTACTGATTTGAAGCAGCAATTAAAGAAGTCCATAATTGAGGCAATACTATTTTTTTTAATCTATTAGAAATGAGAAACAATTGGGAGAACAACAACTTGAGAATTAAGCCCAAAAACTTAGGGGTTAATTTACTGAAGTGAAGTCAGCAAAGGAAGATATTCAAAGGAATAAAAACAAACACTTGGAGAAGTACAAGAAGAATAAGGAAATGTTGAAAAATCTAATAGAAGATAAAATGAAATTGCAAAACATATTGCAAAAATTATGCACAAAGAGTTTAAGAACTTCAAAAATAATTAAAATATGTGCTTGCTGTAACTACAGAATAATCAAAGGCCTCTACAAAAGGAAAGAGAGGCTCTAGTGAATTTTCTTCATGTCAATTAGGAAGGATTGCAGAAGCCTCTTGAGAAAAGTAGAGATACATAATAGTATTTGTTTATATGCAATGTAACAATATGTAAAGACATTTAAAGTGCATAGTATAACTATTAGATGTTTTTTTCCCTTTTCTACGCATCTTTTCCGGTCAATTTTGCTCGAAATTTGGTGGGGATTTCATAGAATCGTAAGTTTGAGTTGTGTAATATGAAAAATTTTAGTGCCCAAGGGTTTTTTCATGGTAATGAATCCATTTATGCATTCAAAAATTCATTCTAAACAACAAGAAATCACAATCTCTCCCAAAATTATATCGCTGGATTATGGTGAAAAAGGCAAAAAATGTTTAATAGTTAGATTGTGCCAATTTAAAGATGTAATATATATCATTCTTTTGGTAGTTAATTGACAATATATTTAATGGATATTTTTGATTGATAAAAAATAATGATAGTCCATTGAAATTCTCATTTTATTTGGTCTTAATGGACATATGCCATTGTTAAATTTTTTTTTTCCTCTAAAAATTTCATATTTTTATTACTAAAAAGAAAATTATATTTTAAAAGTCCATGTCAACTGATAAAATAGCTCATTGCTACTTGAATGTGAAATTTAGTAAAGGGTTGTAATATATATTGGTATCAAGTATGCTTATGACTTGTAAAAGACATACATTGTTGTAAAAAAAAATCTTAGATTGTAAACCCTATTGTTATAGGGAAAAGTGTCTATGCAGAACTGCTAATCCCACTAAGGTGTGGTAGCTACCTTAGAAACAAACAAAGTAAAACTACTTTCGTTTTCCTTTATGAAAGATAGATGAGAGAAGAATAAAGGAGACCAACCTCTATCTTGCGCTTGGTTCCTTGCTCGATTCCTCTCTCTTCTGATAGTCCTTTGCTACTCGCTTCCTTGTATACCCAGCTTCACAGAGTACCTATAGAATCAAAGCAGCATAACACTATACAGGAACATGGATATATTATCATAAACAATCTAGGATCAGATATAAATTGACCATACAAATGCACAAAACATAGATTACACAAGTGTATGGAGGAAAAATTGAATAGCTTTATTGATAATCAAGAAAGAGCCAAGAGAGTTACAACCAGTTGTTCTGACCCAACATCATCCTCTTAGCAAGTAAGCCCTTCTTCACCTCATGCAAAGCTTAGATCACCCAACACTATGATGTTGCCTCAAGAAACCAACAACAATTCCTTACAAGATGCAAAATTCCAGCCTCTGGATCTCTGGGATGAGGGATCCATATATAGATATCTGTAAGGGAGATGAGTCAGCTTGTGATTTGATTAGTGTCTTCCCTCTGATAGTTCTTGCTTCCACTTGGAGATTGATGATATCTTACTCATCCTTGGTCGAATTCAGAGAGGAAAGTGTCACAGGAGAAGTTTCTGGAAGATTCCATGCCTCTCCACCTCGTGGATTGACACTGCCATTTGTCTCTTCTCACCCATCGCACCCCATAGAAGGGCTTTTTGAAATGAAACGCACCCACAGAGTGTACTTAGGTGAGATGCAACACACTTTGCCTATGGAGCAGGTGCAATGATCCTATTTTGACCAGTTCTGAGTAGTTTTTCATGGAGAACTTTTGGGAGAAGCTGTAATCAGTTGACCTTGTTCCTTTAGGGGTTGGAACATCACTTTTAGGGACTTAGGAGCCCTTAATTTATGGACATTTTATGCTTGGGGTTGCAGTGCCCAAATGTTGGACACCTAATCCTAAATGGGTTAGTGTGGAAGCCGAATGGACAAAAGGAGTCCAAGAGACCTTGGGATGTGAAACCCAACGGTCGCTACATGTACTATAAATGTAAACCATTTGTCAATAAAAAATGTATTGCATGTTTTATCTTTCATATCTCTTTTGCTGTCCATGTGTGTTTAACATGGTATCAGAGCCATGATGTGTGGCCTGTGTAGTTTTCTTCCTCAGGGTTTATCCTTTAGTTAAAAAATGAGATGTTGTCATTCCCTGAGCAACCGGTCTGAGCTGCCTTGAATAGTGCTGGCCTAGTCTTCATTACCTGTAACGCTCCATTGATGCTGCCTGCCTATTCTTTTGAATACAATAATCGCTCTCTGACTGTCATAAATGTTTAAAAAAAGAGCGTCATTACACCTGTGCCTCTACTGCCTGACAATTCCCCTAATTATTCTCACCTGCGTTACTGAATGTGTTTGAATAGCCATTAAACTTGAACGCTGTGGCACGCTGTATCGGAGCACAGGTCCCAGGCTCCTTTTTTGGCGTGACTTGTAACTCCTCTGTCCCATACTCTGCCATAACGCATCTGTCTGCTATTATGCATCCGTTGGTTAACGCCTGACATGGTGAACGTTTGAGATTCTTCAAACTGAGGCTGCGTGAATGGTGGAAGGAGCCATTTCATTTTTCTGAAAAAAAAAAAAAAAAAAAAAAGACAGTAAAACTTTCAGGCGTTGATGGTATGGAGTCGTTATGGTCTGCGGATGCTGAATGAGCAACTACAGTTGTGGTTATTGCTCGAGAAACAAGACTGTGGTTTTTCGGCGGTTAAATCGGCCTCGGGGTGCATCATTGCTGACAGGCCATTGGTGAAAAGAGCGGCGGATGCGTGCTCGCCTAGCCACATCTGCAGACGACGTCTTTCCGTCTCCACGCTGCTTTCAGCGCTATCCAGTGCTCCCTTCAAATTCTTGTAACAATTCTTCAAATGCTCAATTGCGCTGGCCTTTTTCAATTCCAAACTCATTTGTAGTTCCACTGGTGAGACGGTATCGATTTCTATGTCATTTTTCTCTATCCCAGCATCTTTCACCTCCTCGTTGCATCTTTGAAGACGGTCGACTGTTTGCAAATAATCAGCAATCGATTCGATCAAGCGATCGTAATGAGTCTCAATCGACAGAATGAGCGGATCCATTTAATTCCGCGGTGAAATTCTGGCGGTGCAATTCCTTGACTACTGTACGGTTCTAAGCAATTTCGAATCTCAAAAATTCTGCGAGTTTTCCGACTTCAGCAGGGGCTTGGGTTTATCTGTTTATTTAAATGGACGTCAAAGAAGATGGAAAAGGATCCACATGGCCACGTCGATGAGCCCGATGAATGTGCAATCGAGATAAGCTTGGTGGCCGGGGACGAGGTGTCAACTGTCTTTGCACACGACTTTGCATTGATTAGGGTATCCAGAGAAGAATGGTGCGATGACTGTGTCGTGCTCTGATAACGATAAAATGGATGGTGAAGTGATTGTTATCATGGCCAGTGACGAGGTGCCAATAGCCTTCGCTACGCCAATGATGTTGTCAGAGACTGCCAGTGGAGACATTTTAGTGACAGTCGCCTAAGATATCAATAGGATTTTGAGTTTGAGAGGGTTAAGAAGCTGCAGTTTAAGATTGAACAAATCACGGAGTTTTGCTGCTGGGAGTGCCTTTATTTTGATGATTTGAAGCTCCAAATTCCATAACGCCGCTGTTTTCAAGCTCGATTGAAAGATTTAAAAAGTTGACAAGTGAAGCTAATGTCCTGCGCATTTGATGCTTTCCAGTTCCATACAACGGCAAACGTAAGAGATCTGTAGTTAAGAGGAGTGTGCTTAGAGGTTTTGAAAGAGTAAATTTATGCGGCATCTGTTCTATATTTGCCACAAAGCCTGGCAGATACTTCAGAAATCTATCAGCACCGATCGCATTGAAGAAGAAAAAAAATCGAAACCGAAATGCATCACAGTTTTCGTGAACGCGATTAAAGATATACAGTATTAACGGCCGGGACTTGCGAGGACGCAAAGACCAGGAAATACCATTCCCTGACAACAAATACACGACAAATGTGGGAATTTTCTGTCAATTCTTTGCATGTTCCGTCTAGTTTGGTGTAAATTAATGCATTTCTGACAGCAGTAGCCAACAAGGAGCTGTGTGATTTTTTGCCTGATTTACAGAAGCTCTATGTTTGAACTTTGCATTCCTTTATTTGGATATTGCATTTAATCACTGAAAACGAAATCATTGTCGTTTTAGGGTTTTTCACCATTTTTTTAACCTGAGCACAAAACTTTTGAAGGCCTCTTACTGATTATGTGCGAACTGAAGGTCACTGATTATGAATTGCGATCCGAACAAAATTTCATGGGATTAAAGGGCCTTTATGGGTATTCTCGGCTATATATTTATATAGAGGTCAGTTCGCCTGCAGAGTCTACATGGTAGATGCAAAATCTCCTCAAAAGATTGTTGTAGAGGAGATTCCAGATATTCTCTTGATCCTGTTATGCGGGTAGCCTGAAGAATTCTTTGGTTTGAAACTGCTTGATATTTATTGTAGAAACTTGAAAGATATGTTATAGATTTGCAATCAAAGGATTGCAATTATGCATACAATGATGATGAAGATTGAAGGTGTAATATCAAGTCTATGGTGACTGAAATAGAATGAAATTCTTTATGTTCTTGACTTCAAGCTTTGAGTAGATCCAAAGCAATTCACACTGGTCTTCCTATTTGAAGGGGTTTTGAAATTCAAGTCTGGCGGCTGAAATACATAGATATTCAAGTTATAAGACAAGTGTTATGACTTCTGCAAATGTTTGTGTTGTCGTATATTGATCTAGATTTTTGAAGAACTAGGTTCTCTACTTCCCAGCTACTTCTTTATTACAATTTGTTGGCTAAGATGTTTTTTCTGTGTTTTTGCGCAGAATATGTTCATGAAAATATATATATATCATATGGTATGAAGTTGCATTGTATATGGAAGTATATTGAGAAGCTACATACTTGAAGATTTTTTGAAGACAAAGTGGTACACCAATCAATTTTTTTGCAGTGATATTATTGTGAAATGGATAGAATGGGTGTTGTATTAGAATTACTGAACACTCTAATACATTCTACCACGGACAATACAATTATGATTGATAAAGCCATTGTCGCAAACATTCAAATCTGTTTGAAAAATGTACAAGAAAACATTGAATTTTTGCAGCTGGAGTCTCAGCTTCAGCAAGAAGAATTAAAACAGAAGAGTCATCATTCTGAACATGTTTCTGTTCAGAACATTGAGACAACCAGCCATCAGCAGCAAGTCAATAATGTTACTGTTCATTCAAATAAAGCAACAGTTGTACATGCAGATGCAGAAACTCAGTCTGCACTTCCCAAGCCCATCATCAGACCTTGGGAACAGCTTGTCCACAACAAGCACAGAACTGGTCTTGGATATGACAAGGACTTGTCCTTTCATATTCCAGACTATGCCAAGCCCATTCAATTTCAGAGTGCTAGATTCATTCATGACAGTTCACCTGCTCCTCATGACAGTTCAGCTTCATCTGTTCCAGATTCTGCCCCTCTTCCACAGCAACAACAACAACAACAACAACAGATTGTAAAATGCCAACACTGTGACCGAGTTGGCCATCTGAAAGATCACTATTTTGATCTTCATCCATGTGAGCACTGTCATAAAACCAGCCATTCTTCACACAGATGCTGCAGAAACAAATGTCCTGCAAGAAAAAATATTCATCTTGGATGGATCGCTTCTTGGCAATGGGTATCAACAGCCAAGAAGATATTCCAAACACATGTCAGAACTTGTTCCAGAATATTGAACAGTCTTGTAGTTGAGTTTCCTCCATCATCTCACCTTGTATCTGACAAGGGGGGAAATGATGGTCATCTACAAGCTTCAAAGTCACATCAAGCGAGCCTGAGCCACAACCTGCCACACCAGTTTCAAAGTTGTAGCCAGAAACAAAGATGCCCGTGAACATGCCTTCAATTGGAAATCTGGGACACTTCCTCTAGCAGAAGACTTCAGCTTCTTGCGAGTTTTGGAAGAATTCCAGGAACAAAATTGAGAACACTTCCTCTAGCAGAAGACTCCAGCTTCTTGCCAATTTTGGAGGAGTTCCAGGAATTTCATTAAGCATTCCAGAGTTGTTGGTCATCCTTAAACCATCACAGCTTGAGACTTCCCTTTTCAGGTTGAAGTTCTCCCTTTTATACGGGGTGAGACCTCCCTTTCATGGTTGAAGGTTTCCCTCTCTAAAACAATAGGATCACTTCCTCTAGCAGAAGACTTCAACTTCTTGCCAGTTTTGGAAGAGTTCCAGGAATTGCATTAAGCATTCCAGAGTTGTTGGTCATCCTTAAACCATCACAGGTTGAGACTTCCCTTTTCAGGTTGAATTTCTCCCTTTTATACGGGGTGAGACCTCCCTTTCATGGTTGAAGGTTTCCCTCTCTAAAACAATAGGATCACTTCCTCTAGCAAAAGACTTCAGCTTCTTGCCAGTTTTGGAAGAGTTCCGAGAACTGCACTAAGCGTTCTAGTGTTGGTGGTCATCCTTAAACCACCGCCATTTATACCAACATTTCATAGAGCACATTCAACCTAGTGCTGCCATGCATTTTTGCACATTTTGTATTACAGCTCTCTTCTTGGACACATACATAACCCTTCGGATTAAGGGGGGGAATGTTGGAAACCTAATCCTAAATGGGTTAGTGTGGAAGCCGAATGGACAAAAGGAGTCCAAGAGACCTTGGGATGTGAAACCCAACGGTCACTACATGTACTATAAATGTAAACCATTTGTCAATAAAAATTGTATTGCATGTTTTATCTTTCATATCTCTTTTGCTGTCCATGTGTGTTTAACACCAAAAATGTTTATAACAGTTGTCCCCTAAAGCATGAGGTCGTTAATGTTTTTTGATGTTGGGTGAAATACTTTATCATGAGGATCCGAAGTTCTTTCAAGCTGGGAGGAGACCTGTAATAAGATACAATACAATACATTATCTTCATAATATTTTCATGATCTAGCTGAGGCGGGCATTCCCATGCTCAACTTTATAAATTCATTTTCATGTACATAAGACAAATAATCGTCTCAGTGTAGACTGATGATTCTGGTAGAGCCATCATCCCTTTGATTGGATGATTATCTGTGCCGTAATGATGTACATTTGATGTCATTATTTTCCTGAATATATATCGCAGCCCGGATGGATGAAACTAGATCCGAAGTCTTCAATCTCGTTCGATCTTCACTCAAAGTACAAGTTGATCCATGTGAGAGGTGTTCTGGAGTCGAACATGGAAAGACATCGCCTGATTACCAGCCAATGATGTAAGCTGTTAACAGGCGCGAGAGGAATCACTGATAATGATAATGACCCTCAAGGTACTGCAGTACAATTCACGTGGTGTGAATAAAGGACTTGGGGTCGAACACCACGCAAAATCTTTCGGTCAAAGGCCATTGATGTAAACCTGTTGCCAGAAGTGAGAAACTTGCCATTGAGGCATGCAAGCTTCAAAGTACTGAAAGGGGTGTTCCTAGATCGACTTCTTGGATAATGAGATGATGTCGACAAGAAGCGATCTGTCATAGGAGGGCCTTAATGAATCCCACATCAATGACACAGAATGGAGCAAATGATTTTAATGGAGGTGAAAACTATCTGGTGGTATAAGGTTCAGGGTGGCGGTCATGAAAGAATGGAGCGTAAATGTATTGCAGCGGGTGAGACACAGGTGAATTCTCTGAGTGACTTCTCTTGAACATATCGGCGACACTGACGTGATGGATTGGTAGCATTAACCCCAAATGTGGATGGCGTGATGGGACCATGGTGATGTGACCGGTGAATGAAACAACCCAACCCGACTTGGATGCGGAGTGAAAGTGTCATGTTCAAGAGCGACTTGCTACCAACAAAGTTTCTTCAAGTTTTCTTCCCAATTTTCCCCAGTCATTGCTGACCAATACCTCTTTATTTTTGTCAAGCTTGAGGAGGATAACATATGCTTGTTCTATAATTTGCCTTTCGGGAAAACCCATCGCTATGTTTTAACGAGCCTAGCGATAGTGAAACTCGTTCTTGTCTGCTTTGGACAAGTTTGTCGCTATTAGGTTTTAACGAGTTTAACAAGATAACTCGGTCCTTTTCAATTTTAGAGAGTTTGAAAAAGGACGTAAAGGAAACTCAAAAAATCCTTTTTTGTCATCTAATCCCTTAAGTCCAAAAAAGTATAAAACAATACAGAAGGGATGAATTTTCGATACTTTTAACGAGCCGAATAAAACAAGCGCTCGATCTTTTTGTGTAATAATCCCTCAGGTCCAAAAAGATTAAAATCTAAAGAAGGGATAGCACTTCTGGTCCTTTTAACGAGCTGGAAAGGCCAATGGCTCGGCAATCTTTCCATATTTTACGAGTCAGTTGAAAAGAGCTTAAAGGAGACTCGTCTTTGAGGAACGAGTGATAAAATTGGGTAGCAGTTGATTTAGGTAAGGTTTGGAATTTTCCAATCATGGAAGTGTTACAAGGATGGCTAATAGGATCACTCTTCGCAGCTGTTCCTCAAAAGGGGTAAACAATCAAATGGAGGTGAATGATCGGCCAATACAGAGTGGAGGTGATGGTGGGAACACAACCAAGGCTTTAAAGGCTGAAGTACTACATTCATGATGGTTATTTTCCAGGAATTGGTTCATTTTTTATTGAGATTAAATGCTGGGGGAAACATTTGCTCATTGCTTATGTTTATTTTTTAACGAGCATGAAGTCCGCGTTAAAACTGCTCGATTAATCCAGTCGTATAATAAGGATGTCTCATATAAAAACGACAATTTTTCAAATCTTTGCCCCACATCCTTTCTTTATGCAAGTTAGGAAAAGACCAATCCTACGAGTTTAAAGGATTAGAGGACCTACAAATTTTAAAAAATAAATGGTCACTCTTTGCTTGCACGCCAAAAGGTTTGCATGCCCCCAGGTATAAAATAGAGTTTTAAGGTCACCTTCTATTCTACCGACAAGACATTCGTTTCATCAGGAAAGGTTTACCTATTTCAGGTTACCAAAGATTGTTTTATCTGGACTTCAAACAAAACACTTCTTCGGCGATGTCTACCAAAATAGACAAAGGCGAGTGGCGCAGATGCCTCCACCCACATAACTTTGACAAGGGAATCTTATTCCAGTCCAACCCCCTTTTCCAATCACGGACGAGAGCCTCAGACTAGTCATATATCCCTCGCAGAAACCTATCCTATACCTAAAGTTTTCCTGCCGAAGCAGACCAGGGTGCATGCCCCCTGGGTTTCAGTCATGTCCTCCGAATCACTCGCGCTCATCAGGAGGACGGACTGGGGATTGATGAGACATTCCTTGCGTGAAAATACCATTTAGGGATGGTATATGACTATTTGCCATGTGTGAACCAGGAAATGAAAGCTGGTCTACGAGCTTGACCACTCTTCCTTCGTGCGGAAAACACATTACTCTAAAGAGTGATGAGACAATGGCTCCCATGCAATAAATATAGTCTCATCCAAGGAGTAGATTATAATCCAGGGGTCCTTGGACTACCATTACATTCATATGAATGGTTTTCCCTCTCAATGTTATGGGCACATTGGGAAGGATCCCTAACGGTCGACTGGTTCCTTTGTCAAAGCCTGTTAGATTTCTCATCTTAGGCAAAAGCGATGGCGAACCAAACGCTTTCCAAGCAGTCGAGGAAAGGATACTCACATAAGCCCCTTCATCTATGATGGTACCGGCCATAACCATTCTATATATTTGAACAATGATTCGAAATGGTATACTAGCCAGTAAACGGGGTCTGCCTAGCTGATTCCAGTCGAAGGAAACTACTAGGTTGCTTGGAGGTGGGACCGAATAGACGGCCGGGTACGAATTTGACGAACTTCCTTCCTGTGGTAAAGGAATGGGTAAATTGCCCCCATGTTCATCGGAGTCTGTGTTTATGAAAAGAATTTGGACGATGTCATCCTTGTTCTCTTCGGTGACTGTATCATCTGAAGATGGAACCTCTGAAGGCAAGACCGGGTCAACTGCCGCCTCGACCTTTTGACTTTCGTCTAGTATGGGTTTAGAAGGTTTATCTTCAATGATAGATGCTTCGACCGACCACCTGGGCGGGTTAGCCGGATTTTCAACTAGCGACGGACTCGGCAAGAGTTTCTTATATCCAGGGGGAAGTCGTAACGGTGAAACCAGACGATCGTCCAACACTCTTTTAGCCTCGTCTAAGAAGGGACAACAGTGGATGGCGTGATCGCCTTCACACAGTTTACAAGGAAATTTGCACTTTCCTTTTTTTCCAGGGGCTTCACTTTCACTAGTCGACGGTGCGTTTTCAACATGATCATCAGAGGTTGACGACACCGGGTTGTGCAAACGAGGAGACCAGTCCCTTAAGATCCGAGGGATGCATGGACAATCTCTATGATAGTGGTCTCCTTTGCAAATGAAACATGGCGATTTAGGCCTGGTTGGTGTAGTGTGTGGATTTTCTTTAGATGATGCTTGGTTGCCCCTTTCGCCTTTGGCTCCTTCTTCTTCTTCTATTTCTTCTTCTTTTCCTTCTTCTTCTCAAATACTTGATTTTTGGCTTTATCAGCCCTATCAAGCGAAGAGGAAGGAGGAGAGGAAGAATTGGATGAAGTAGAGGGTTGGGGGGTAACTCTGGAATTATCTAGTTACTAACTCGATTGTTCAGGAATCGCAGTGTTCTGAATGACGGAGGTTGAGAAAAGCCATACGGGCAAGCCAATCGTCAATCATGGAAGTGACAATGTGGCCATGTGGGGTGCACCAACATCTCCCCAAGAGGAGAAGGGACTAGGATTTCATCCAAGGGGAACTCCTTGGTGGGTAGACTCCATTTTCTCAACCTAAGACCAATGTAGGAAAGGTGATGATTATTCCGTTTAAAATAAATTTTAGACGCTTGGACACAACTTGTTTTTTCAATTTTAAAGAGTCGAGAAAAAACAAAATATGACTCTAGTCGCCTTCGATTTTTAATGAGCCTGAAGTGACAAGTGCTCAGATGGACCTTTTCCGTTAAGGACTCTGAAAAGGAATGAAAGGGACTGCTCTGGAAATCTAGGCATAGGGATTACCAAACCAATCGCAAAACTGTAGAATACTTTTTACGGTACGACAGTCAATCTTCCCGAATGCTGTGTTCAGTGCATTGCGATCGATAGGGCGGCAGACACGGCTTCCTAAAAATAAAGGATTAAGCCTATTGTGGTCTCCCAAAATATACTCGACGGTACGTGGGAGCACAAGTCCGTACTGGCACTTATCGTCTCAAAGTGGAGGAATCACCCAACCAACAATGAGAATAATAGTTACCAGGCTTTACGACGCCGGAATACGTCTCTAACCTAGACTTCTAGATGTTGTATGTTAGGTTCCAAAGCGTTGTTAGATTCATTAAATTTATTTTATAGTTGATCTTGCTTAAGAAATTTTCCTTTCAGGTTCACCGCGTGATGTAGATGTACAATTCCTAAAATGCAATCTAAGATGATAAACAATCTTTTTATCTTCTTTGTGAAATGAAAATCCTAGCTACTAAGGAAAGAGAGACAGTTCTTTCACAAAGAGCATAGAGCACACACTATATGCACTGTCCTAAATCAAACCAATCAAACAGTCTAAATACAAATGCACATGCATGTATTTGTTTTCAGCCTTCTTAATATGTGGATGATAAAAAGAAAGCTAATGCGCAAATCTGAATTACTTTTCAAGCGACAATTACTAACAAGTTTCTTTTCAAAATCAAAATGAAGATAATGACAACACTTTACGATTTGGAAATGAAATCTTGCTTTTGACACTAGAAAAACTACTACTTCAGATCAAATACAATAGTAACAGGCTAATCGACTATCAAGAGCAATCAGACTCTCTTCTATGACTGAAAACGACACTTGCGACACTTTCAAATCAAGAAACGACAATACAATTACGTTACTTTTTTGCAAAGGAGAACTAAAAATGACTCAACAAATACACAAAAACATTTACAGTTCTTTGCACAATGGAGGTGGAATAACAGCAAGGAAAGGGGTTTCAAACAGAGGTATACTGACTACAAGCAACAAAATTCTTGAATAGATCTGAAAAGAGTGAACAGAAACCAACATTCAGGAAAAATGCCTAGTCTGATCAGCGCACCTGTAACACAGTGAATTTGAAATGTAGCGCACCTACTACACTCGGGAAGTGCGCTGAATTTCAGAATCATAGAACGGAGACTGCGTTGGGCCAGGGACGAGACTTTGCTTAGGTTTCGGGTCACAGTTTGCAGTTCAGTTCAGGGATTTTGGCCGAGCAAGTGGTAATCAGTAAATCAACAACAGGGGTAGATCTAAAGAGGTTACTAGAGCCACCACAAGGGAAATTAGAGAGTTTTTAAATCAGTTGTTTAACTCATAAACAAAACCCGGAGATTGACTGAAGCGACATTTATCTACTATGAAAATGCAGTTCGAAAGCTACCTGGCTCAACTTCAGGCTCCGTCTGTAAGTTTATAAAGTAAACAAATGTAGATAAACAAACAACCTAGTCGGCTTCCCCAGTGGAGTCGCCATTTTGTTACAGGAAAAAGTGTCTATGCAGAACTGCTAATCCCACTAAGGTGTGGTAGCTACCTTAGAAACAAACAAAGTAAAACTACTTTCGTTTTCCTTTATGAAAGATAGATGAGAGAAGAATAAAGGAGACCAACCTCTGTCTTGCGCTTGGTTCCTTGCTCGATTCCTCTCTCTTCTGATAGTCCTTTGCTACTCGCTTCCTTGTATACCCAGCTTCACAGAGTACTTGTAGAATCAAAGCAGCATAACACTATACAAGAACATGGATCTATTATCATAAACAATCTAGGATCAGATATAAATTGACCATACAAATGCACAAAACATAGATTACACAAGAGTATGGAGGAAAACTTGAATAGCTTTATTGATAATCAAGAAAGAGCCAAGAGAGTTACAACCAGTTGTTCTGACCCAGCATCATCCTCTCAGCAAGTAAGCCCTTCTTCACCTTATGCAAAGCTTAGATCACCCATCACTATGATGTTGCCTCAAGGAACCAACAACAATTCCTTACAAGATGCAAAATTCCAACCTCTGGATCTCTGGGATGAGGGATCCATATATAGATATCTGTAAGGGAGATGAGTCAGCTTGTGATTTGATTAGTGTCTTCCCTCTGATAGTTCTTGCTTCCACTTGGAGATTGATGATCTCTTACTCATCCTTAGTCGAATTCAGAGAGGCAAGTGTCACAGGAGAAGTTTCTGGAAGATTCCATGCCTCTCCACCTCGCGGATTGACACTGCCATTTGTCTCTTCTCGCCCATCACACCCCATAGAAGGGCTTTTTGAAATGCAACACACCCACAGAGTGTACTTAGGTGAGATGCAACACACTTTGCCTATGGAGTAGGTGCAATGATCCTGTTTTGACCAGTTCTGAGTAGTTTTTCATGGAGAACTTCTGGGAGAAGCTGTAATCAGTTGACCTTGTTCCTTTAGGGGTTGGAACAACACTTTTAGGGACTTAGGAGCTCTTGGTTTATGGAAATTTTATGCTTGGGGTTGCAGTGCCCAAAAATGTCTATAACACCTATAAACTTGTATAACCTATATGTTTCATATATAATATAACCTATAGGATTTTTGTAACCTACATGTTGATATAATATATATAATCTACATGTTGTATATATGTTGTTGTGAAATATACATTTTGATTTGGGATACAATGCATGAAATAATATGTATTGTTACATATATAACTTTGAAATGCTTTATAGTCTTCAATGATATATTAATGATAATGTAAGTGAAATATTGTGCTTGTATATGAACATACCCAATACAATATGTATGGAAGAATGCTTGGACATTAGGGTTTAAGACTCTCTCTCTCTCTCTCTCTCTCTCTCTATATATATATATATATATATATATATATACGTTATGTGACCAGCTCACAAAATAGAAGAAAAGATAGATCAACGACTTCAAAATTAGCCTCTTTGAGGGGGCAACCTCCTTTACATTACACAAATGAACAATTCTTGGATGATACAAATGACAAAACCTCCTTTCTATATATAAGAGTCTAAGGGGTCACAATATAGTCAAGACGACATAACAATAATAATGTAAGGGCACAACAATAACAATAGTGGGCTTCTACGGGGCACAATAATAACAATATGGGGACAACATGGGCACAACAATAATAGTAAGGGGCTACAATTACAATAATAATAAGGGAATCCACTAGTATTATAGGGGCCTAACATGCCCCTCTTCTTCAGAAAAGTGTTGTCCTCAACGCTTGAGTAGTTCTGGATGCTTCTATATAAAATTCTCATCCTCCCATGTTCAACACGTAATTTCTTCCACTTGATGAGATACTTTGAAATTGATCGATTTCGTAGCTGTCGAGTTCTTGTTTATGTGATTGCTTCAGGTTCCAATATGATTTTTTCTTCCTCATCAAGTTTTGGCAATATTGTTTGAACTGGGAGCTTGTCACTATAACCTTCTTTAATCATGAAACATGGAAAACTGGGTGCACTCGGAAAGCTGTAGGAAGCTCCTATTTGTATGCCATAGTACCAATCTTTTGCAACAACTTGTACGGACCGTAATACTTTGGTGATAATTTATTATCCTTCTTGGCTTTCTTGAGGGACATTTGTTTGTATGGTTGTAGCCATAGAAATACCCAGTCACCTACATCAAAACTTCTTTCACTGCGATGTTGATCTGCTTGTTGTTTCATTCTATTCTGTGCCAAAGTGAGGTTATCCTTTAAGAGTTGGAGAACTTACTGTTGATGCTCTATGTAATCTTCCACTTCTTGAACCTTAGAATTTTCTCTTAAATATGATGTGATGGACAGTGGATGATATCCATAAAGTGCCATAAATGGGGTCATTTTTGCTGCAGTATGGAAGGAAGTGTTATACCACCATTCAGCTAGAGGCAACCATTTGACCCATTGTGTCTGTTTATAAGATACAAAGCAACGAAGATATCCATCAAAACATTTGTTCACTATCTCAGTTTTCCCATTAGATTGAGGATGATATGATGAGCTATGAGCTAATGGAGTACCCTGACAAGAAAATAATTATGTCCAAAAATTTCCAGTGAAAATGGGATCTCTGTCGCTTACAATAATCTTTGGGTTTCCATGTAGCTTTTGAATTGTTTCCATAAATGTAGTAGAAACTGTATTGGATTTAAAGGGATGAGATAATGCAAAAAAGTGTGCATACTTGGTATGTATATCCAATACCACCACGATTACACTCTTTCCTTCAAACTTGGGTAAACCTATGATAAAATCCATTGAAACCTCCTCCCAATGTTGACTTGGAATGGATAAAGGTTGTAATAGACCTGGGGTCTTAATTGTTTCAACTTATTTTGTTGGAAAACCAAACATTCCGCCACAAACTTTTGAATATCAGATTTAAAGCCATCCCAAAAAAATTCCTTCTTAACCCTGTGGTAAGTTTTTAGAAATCCTGAGTGCCCTCCTAAGGGAGAGGTGTGCAATTCCATAAGAATATTTTGTTTGAGTTAGGAATTCTTATAGAGGTATAAGTGATCTTTGTACCATAACGAATCCTTTACCAAGCTAAATTTATGAGATGTAATGGGGTATTGTTGTAAATTTTGAATGAATGCCCACACTTCTTCATCATTATTCCATTCATCCTTGCTTCGTTTATCCAATCTGGTTGGATAATAGAAATGGCGCAAAGCAATGCTTCCACATTCTCATCCTTTCTTCAGAGTGCATCTGCAACAACATTTTGCTTCCCTTTTTTGTAGATGATTTCAAAGTCATAACGCAACATCTTTGTGACCCATTTTTGCTGCTCTTCTGAAGATAATCTTTGTTCTAAAAAGTATTTAAGACTATCATGATCTATTTTTACCTTGAACTGCCTTCCCATTAGGTAAGGTCGCCATTTCTTAAGTGCATGTAGTATTTTCAACATTTCCTTCTCATAAATAGCTTTGTGTAAATACTTTCATTTGATTGGATGACTTTCGAAAGCAATGGGTCTTTCTTCTTGCATTAAAACATCACCAATTCCATTTCCTGAGGCATCAAATTCCATAATAAAGGTTTTTGTGAAGTCTGGCATAGCTAAGACCGGTGCTTGGCACATTGCCTCTTTAAGATAGTCAAAGGCTTTCGTTGCTTCTGGAGTCCAAGAAAATGCATATTTCTTTAGTAATGTTGTTAGAGGTGCTGCTATTTTCCCATAATTCTTAACAAACTTACGATAATACCCTGTCAACATGAGAAATCCTCGCAAATGCTTTATGGATGTGGGGATTTTCCATTCCTTAATGGCTTTAATTTTTCTAGGGTCTACCTTAACACCTTCATGAGATACAAATTGACCCAAATATTCCACCTCTTGTACTCCAAAGAAACATTTGGAGGTTTTTGCATATAATTGTTTTTCCTCCAATAGTTTGAGCACTCTATCAACATGTTGAACATGATCCTTCCAATACTTCTTGTAGATTAGTATATCATCAAAAAATACTAACAAAAATTTTCTAAGGAAGGGTTTGAAAATGGAATTCATCAAACCTTGAAATGTAGAAGGTGCATTGGTTAGGCCAAAAGGCATGACCAAAAATTCATAATGACCCTCATGTTCTAAATGTTGTTTTTTGAATGTCTTCAATCTTCATTCTGATTTGATGATATCCTGAATGAAGGTCCAACTTGGTGAAGTAAATTTATCCATGCAATTCATCCAATAATTCATTAATGATAGGAATGGGAAATTTATCTTTAATAGTGTGCTTTTTGAGCTCCCTATAATCCAGACACATGTGCCATTATCCATCCTTCTTATGCACCAATACTATTGGGGAAGAGAAAGAACTTTGAATAGGTTGAATTATACCAGCCTCTAGCATTTCTGCAACCATATGTTCAATTTCACTCTTTTGGGCATAGGGATGTCTGTAAGGCCTGATGTTTGGAGGAACACTTCTTGGAATCAAGTGAATAGCATGATCATGATCACGAATAGGTGGGAGGCCTTTGGGAGTCTCCAATACCTTGGAATGTTTGTCCAAGACTTTTTGGAGATCTGGAGAAATAAATGATTTCAACGTGGGAACCTCTAGCAAACATAATTTTACAATTACACCACGTTGTTCTTTCTTTAGAAGCTTTGTCATGTCATTAGAGCTGATTATCTTTCATGGTTTCCCTGCGATACCCCTTAATTCAATTTCCTTTCCTTCTATTTTTTTTCAAGAAAAGTTCCTGAAAATTAAAAGCTATTGTATCCAAATATTGTAGCCATTGGACTCATAGTACAACATCAGCACCACCCATTGGAATTGAAACCATTGGACTATTCAACACATATTCTCCCATGGATAACTTGATATTATGGCACTTTCTAGAGCAATTTATGGTTCTTCCATTTGCAACCATTACTTGACACTCTAGTGCTGGATATAGGAAGCAATTTAATTCCTTTGCTATCTTACAATGAATGAAATTATGGGTACTTCCTGAATCAATCAACACTATTACCTTTTTCTTCTTGACATGTCCTTCTATCTTGATAGTTTGAGGAGTGGTTATTCCGGCCAACGCATTACAAGATATGGTCGGATTCATTTCTTCTTTCTCTAGGCTTTGTTCCTGGTGTGCATCCTCTTCCTTTGATGTTTCTTGTTCCTTTTCATATTCCTCTTCACAATCTATGTAAAATAATTTCTTCGTAGCACACTTATGACCTTTAGTGTATTTTCTATCACAACTGTAACAAAGCAATTTTTCTCTTTTTTCTTCCAATTGTTGTGGTGTCAACCTTGTAGGTTTTTGAAGGCTAGGGGCAATTAATGGTTGACAAATGACCTTTCATGCTCTTGAAATAGAGATCATGGACCAATCAAGCTTTAAGCCATGGATCAAGTGTCGTTAATATCAAGGAGATGTTTTAACAATCATATCGTTGATGTGAAAGACATGATTGTGATCATTGGGAAGGAGGATTTTCCCCCGATGTATCCTTATAAATACCTGGCAAGTCCCTATGGTAGCTGCCCATAGCCAACAAAGGTTCTCCCCGAAGGCAGGCATTCCCCTAGCATCCCCACCTTCCTCCGGCATATGGCACCAAGATGAGCAAGCATTCATTTCCATCGCTGCCCGGGACAGAGCACGGAAGCAACGTTCTTGCATGTATTACGCATGGCGTATAGCTAGCGTTCGTTCAAGATCCTCTATACACCCCTATTGGATTGGCCAATCGTTATATGACTGCCTGAATGAGAGGATGTTAGTTCGCTGCTATCGCTCACTGGCCGGCCCTATCGGTCGATAAATGGATGCATCTTCTCTGGTCAACAACACTTCCATCATTATAGTTGTGATTGGTAGGATTCCTTGTTGCCATTTCCTTGTTGCCATAATTTTTCTTTCAATTTTTCTTGCCAACCTAAATTCCTTCTCCAATGAATCAGGTTCCCAAATGCGAACCTCATGTTGGATGTTATCCTTTAATGTCCATATGAATACATCAATCCTATGCTCCTCTGGAATATCTTTTACCCTTATATTCAATTTTTGGAAGTCCTCAATGTGCTCCACCATTGAAACTTTTTGTTTGAGATTTATCAATAGGCTAAAAAATGTGTTTCTTTTTGTATCCTCATAATGTGCTATTATTTCTTCTGTAAAAATTTCCCAAGTGACAATTTGTTTATGAGATCAAAGGTATCGATACCATACAAACTGATTGGGTTCCAAATATAAAGTTGCAATGCGTACTTTTTGTGTGTTTTTCACATTATGGAGATCGAAATATTGCTCCATCTGTAGTATCCATGTTGGGGGATCCTTGTCATCAAAATTCATCATATCGATCTTTGGAACATGGTGGGTCTTCAATCCAACGTTAGAGTCTATGAAATCATGATTATCATTTATTTTGTTCTCATCATGAGTTTCCTTTACTACCCTTTTGCCATTAGTAAGCATTTCTTGTAGCAACTTTGTCAAATCTATCTTCAAATCTTCCATGTTGCCTTTAAGTTTTGCTTCTATACCATCCATATTAGCTTCCATTCCATCCATATTAACTTTCATGACATCCATCTTAGATTCCATGCCATTCATCTTAGCTTCCACGACATTCTTTAAACCATCCATCTTAGATTCCACGCCATTCATCTTAGCTTCCATGCCATTCTTTAAACCATCCATCTTAGCTTCCACGCCTTTCTTTAAACCACCTATCTTAGCTTTTGCTACTTTTTGTGAGAGTGAAATTTGTTGCACTGGGTCTCATAATTTTTATATATCATGTTGCATTTCTTCCTCTTCTTCATGAGTCACGCTAGATCTTTCAGGTTACTTACTAGGTGTTTCCATTTTCTTTCTGCGGGGCATGAATTAATGATAATTGTGCTTCACTATGTCCTTTGAATTCCTTCAAACTAATTTTTCAAACCAAACTTATGCAAAATTGTAAAAAGACTACACACCTTTTTTGGCTTTGTAGGAGCTCGATGTCGAATTATTTGTATCTCTGTAATTATGGATCTAAAATGTCTAAAAATTATTCCTATGCTAGCCCTCTGAGTCCTCATTCCAACCCTGAAATTCTGATCAAGATTGGATTCTCCAAGAAATAGTTATTCGAAATCTCCCACGATGACCTGAGTATGCACTGGTTCAGTAGAGCTAACTTGTACGAAGTGCCACGTGTCACTATTTCAACCTTCTGACTTGCAAAAAATACAAAGAAAACTAAAGTCCATCCTCTTTGTGTACCTTTTTACGAAATTTCAATCAAATTCTCAGAGAGAAAGTTATGACGATTTTCCCCAGGTCACCTGTTTGAGATATAATTCGGGAGCCTACAAAAAACCTAACTTTCATGGATCATATCTCTGAAAATATAGCGATAAAAGCTATGAAATTCGTACTTGAGATTCATCAAGATTTCGTATCAAATGGGTTTCAATTTTAGCTTCTGAAAAATCATAGAAAATAAGTTAGAGCGAAAATTCCACAATGATCTGTTTGAAGTAGCGAAACCCTAGAATCCAAAGCTCTGATACCAATTGTTATGCAAAAAACTCACAAAATAGAAGAAAAGATAGATCAATGAATTCAAAAGCAGCCTCTTCGAGGAGGAAACCTAATTTAAATTACACAAATGAACAATTCTTGGATGATACAAATGACAATACCTCTTTTCTATATATAGGAGTCTAAGGGGTCACAATATAGTCAAGCCGACATGACAATAATAATGTAAGGGCACAACAATAACATTAGTGGGATTCTATGGGGCACAATAATAAAAATATGGGGACAACATGGGCACAACAATAACAATAAGGGGCTACAATGACAATAATAATAAGAGAATACACTAGTATTATAGGGCCTAACAATATATATGTGTGTGTGTGTGTGTTAGGTGTTGGATATATATATATATATATATTTTATCCATATATTGGATTATGAATGATCATGGTATGAAAATTACCATTGTGGAGGAAATTGGACAAATATTACATCTATAGCGTGTGTATGTATTGTTTGTGTGATAACCACATTTTGAATCGAAAGAGTATTTTAACTAATTATGTCATTATCACTTGTAGCAATGTTTAAATTGCATCGTAGTGGTAGACCAAGTTAAATTATTTAAAAATGACGCATATGTAAATATTTTCTTTGGTAATTAAAAGTATTGAGCAACCTACTTGGAATGCGAGCACAGATTACTATGATACCATGAATGGGAAACTAGTGAGAGGGTTACAATAAATTAATCTTTCCTACTATTACTTAAAAAATTTAAATTCAAAATTTTATTACCTTGTTTTCCCATCAACCCATAATTTATTGAATGAAGCAATGGGTTGTTGAACCATCCACCTATCACATTTATGGGGGCTAATGGTGGTTGTGGAGTACTCTCATAATTAATTCGGTGGCAAGGGAAAGTACCCATATTGGAATTCGAGGGTTGATGCATGGTATCAGAAAATGGAGAAAAACATGTGAATTAGACATCCATGAGTTCATTCAAACCATACCCAAAAATATCAGAGACATACAAGTTCCTGGAGCTATGATTTATTGAGCAGAGAGCTCCCATTTTTTAGTGGAAAATTTTCTACATTGTTTTAAGTATTTATACTAAGTTTTGGGTGCCAAAATACACTGAGAAATTGGCAATCATGGATTGGAATATTGTTAGTGTGTTTTGGTCCCTCTAAAAACAAAATTTTCATGCCCATTACTCATTGGAGAGCTTTGGAACTTAGCTAAGTAATGATGGCTATGAATTGATGCATATTGGGCTAGTATGATAAGAGATGGTCTACAAAATTGCCTAGGGACTATATAGAGCAATGAAGGTTTTTTTGTAATGCAATGCTGGTTTGCTGAGAGGCATCTGAGATTTGTGGAGGTTCCTAACTCAACATGTAGACGATCTCTATGATGCTTTGTTTTTGTGAAGGAGGGTTACCTTCACCCATCCAAAATCTCCGAGTGTTGATAGTTTTCTCTTGTGGTATCATGTCCTGGCTAGGGGGTGGTCGATGTAGAGAGCATTGATGTAGTTGAGCCTATAATTTGGTGGAAAAGGTTCCTTCCCAAGAAAACTTCTAGCTTGAAATTGGAAATATTTCCTTTAATACTTATTATTATTGCTCTTAAAATTTGTTGGTAAAATTAGTGATGGAAAATATATGTCATTTCTTGTATGGAAATACATAATATGGCACACATGTTAAATTGTCATACACATATAGTGTAATTATGTTAATATGTACAAGTATGTCACCTGATTCCTTTTACTAACTAAACTCAGAGTTTGACTTAGCATTTCTCATAAATGAAGTGAAATAGGACTATTGGGCAGATCCCAAGGTCCTTGAGGGGATGTTAGTAAAATATTTATGGGGGAATGAGGGGAATTAGTCATGCTTCCATTGTTATGCAACCAAACAACTGCCATGGTACCAATGTCATTGATGAGATGAGTCTTTCTTGACAAGACCAAAAAGTGATCACAACCCACCTGCTTCTGCAACCTCAAACTGCCTACCCAGCCTAATACACCTAACATATTTTCTTCCTTTGGAATGGGTGCATTTGGACTAGCAAACCCTGATTGTCCTCTTTTCTTTTGACTGCCCTCCTATCTAAATCTACCCTTATCTCTTCCAGGGGCCCAGATTAAGCAGTTGGGCTCCTTAATTTCTCTACCTATCTACTCATCTGCCAAGCTTGAACTGTTTGGACAGATATTTATTCTCTATTCTATAACAAGCAATTTAAACATGGAATGGTCCAGATTGAACTGTTGGGCCATCCATCAAGTGTTGTAAGCGACAATATTTGCACATTGTGAACTTGCAAACAAGATAGCAGTGGCATTTTGACTGGCCACTTTCCTGGTCTTTATTTTGGGTTCATTTCTATTATTTTTTCTGACCAATTGATTTTTCTTGCCCTTTGATTTTTCTTTTAGGGCATACCCTCTTTTCATTTTTTAATTTTATTCTTTTGTTTTACAAAATATGGAAAAATTGTAGCATGCAAGGATGAACATATTTGGCACTTCCATAGTCAATCATGAAAAATGAAACCTATTGGTATAGGAACCTAACATAATCTATTACAAATCGAGTCAAATAGGGGATGAAACTTCTGTGAAACATGATTATCCCTTTACATTTCTCTTTGTCTACAAATTTATTGGGCGTATTGACATGGAAACATGAGTTATCCCTTCTTCTAATGATACCATATTTGTTGTTGTAGTTTGTTGAGTTGAAGCCGTGGGAACATGGGCCGATGCTAATGTCGAAGGAAACAATGGAGTTTGATTTTATAACTTAGAAATATGTTGCCATTGATTCTATTTGGGATGCTAAATTCGATCATCTTTCTGTTTATAACTTAGAAATATGTTAGAAATATGTAGCCATTGATGCTATTTGGGTTGCTAAATATGTTTATAAATTGTATGAAGGAGAAGGAAAAGTCTTTTGATTATGATGAAGAGTGGCCAATAAAACAAAATATTTATATAATTTCTCATAAGCAATGATCCCTCTCATAGGACCATTAACATCATCAAACTACTCTTTATTCAATCTCTCCTTTTGTAACTATTTTTGATAAAGTTGATTCAATCTCTCCTTTTGTAACTATTCTTGATAAATTTTAACGATATAGAACCATATTTTATTATTCCATGGGGAGGGTAAGGCAAATTGAAAAGATTATAAAAATTGATTCCAAATTCTAAAACTACTTTGCACTTCTCTTCTATAGATGTAATTAAATTGTTCTTTTTATGCACTATGATTACTTCCATGATAAAAACCATCTTGTCTTTTATTTTCAGCATATCAAGGATCTATTATTTATAAAACTTATGATATTAATGCAAATCTATACCTTGTCGTCTAATAGCTCCCATGCTTTTCTAACTTGAAAATTAACTTTTATTCCTATGTACTCTATGTCATGAATAACCTTAAAATGCACTTTAGTTTTTTCATAATTACCATAATTTCATCCCAATATAATGATTTGCAACAATTAAATACTTTTTTGTAGATAATTTTCTATGTAATTTCTTTTTATTTCAATTCCATTTGAGTGATAAGTTGATTAGTCTGAACAATGATCTTATCTTTATATGTGATTTTAGCTTAGAAATTTTCAATCAAGGAATTCCTTTGCATTAATTAGGCCCTATAAAATTTGATATTGTTGAGCCTTTCTTTAAATTTGTTCTTAATCTTTCTCTAGATCTTCTTGCTTCTTTAATAGTTGTTTATTTAATCTAATAACTTTTTGTTATTCCAGTCCTACTTGAAACTTCTCTACATTTGGTAATTTAGCCTTTACAATAAGACCGACTCATAATGCATCTTCCATTTCATCATTAAATTGTTTAATGATTTTATCAAATTTAGCATTTTTATCTAAAATGATTTGGAATTATTATTCAACTTTTATTTTTATTTTTCCAAGCCAACTATTTCCTTATCTTGTGAATGTTCAATGATAGGTAATTTCAATTTCTCTCCAAGTGATTGATTTTCATTTTCTTTTTCCTTTAGTCTTGAAGATAAACTGGAAGGATCTTCTGAAACTGTTCATAGAGTGAACCATTTTTTTAATGAAGATCATTTATTCTTATTATTCTAGCCATGTTTGTTCCCCTTTCAATTTTTATTTGACTTTATATTTTTTTCAATTGCATCCTAAGTTTTCTCCCATTGATAGCTGTTGTTATACAAGATTTACGATTGCAGACAAAAGTATCTCCCCTAGGTTTGGTGGCTAACCTAGAACAACAAAATGACAAGAAACCCAACGATTTCCTTAAAGTAAATAGATGACAGAATGAAGCCTACCTAGAATCCATCGTAAGATTCATTCCTTATTTAGCTTGGATGCTCCAATTCTAGGTCCGATTGCCAAAATTAGAACCTGCACAGTCAGATAACACAATCCAAGAAATTATGAGATCTATGCAATATCATTTAGATAATCTATGCAATAGATCAACATGGTATTGAAATACATGAAATAACAATATCACATATAGGAAAACAAATAATTCTTTCATTATTATAAATAGAAGGAGTTACAACCATAAATAGGTGTTGATCTTGTAGAAGAGATCCTCTAGGCTGACTTGTCCTTTCCTTGTCACAATGTGCACCTCCAATCACCTCAAATGCATGAAATGAAACCTCTCACAACATCAACATAAGGGTAGAATCACTCTCCAAAAGCCAACCTCTCGCATATGGAAGGCTGTAAATATATAAAGGAGTGGGGTAAGTTGGGAGTTCTTATCCAATTACCAATGTAAGCTTTTAGATCCAACTTTGATGGGAGGATGGGATCGAATGATAAGGGATGGAAACTCAAAAGTAGGGTAGGATAGGATCCGAATGTTTCATTTGAGGTAAATGGTTGTAAAAATTTTTGGAAGCTTCAGGAAGAGGAGGCTTCCGAAATTTCTCTCTTTTTCCTGAGTTTCTATAACCAATGTAGGTGGAAAGGGGATAAACCGGTAGGTGATCAATATAGGCCATAGTGGAGCAATTTATAGGTGAACGCTGTCCAACAAGAGACCAGGGAGCGTTGGTCCTAAAAATGGCTTAGATGATGCAGTTTCAGGCATAAACTTTGGGAATGAAAGAGGCATGCTTAAGGATTTGTGCTAGATGATGACAAGGGGCAATAGGATGTTGATTGATCCAATTAGAAGGCCTATTGATCAGATGTGACAAAATGGAATATAAAAGATTCCCCCCTAAAGCGGAAAGTAAAAAATGATGACTAATGACTAAAGTGCTTTACCTTGTGACAAGTCGAGATCAAGAACAACTGACGAGTTTCATCTCTTGCAATAAATTTTCATCATGACATATTTGTTGCTGAGGGAGGCATACCCACATTTAACACATAAGCTAACATAACTTGTACAATGATCAAAAGACATGTTCACAGATGACAACTGGTGGACCCATGATTGGATGACTGTCTGTATGATCATTTCCATCATACATTGTGATCTTTGTATAACTCCCAAAATCGAAACCCAAATGGATGAAACTAGATTTAGGGTCTTCTATCTCCTTTACATGACCAACCAACGTATGAGTCTAACCATGTGAATCAATGATTCGAGGTCAAACATGGTAGACACCATTTGATTACCAACCAATGATGTAAGCCGTTAATGAACGCGAGAGAAACCATCGATGATGTTAATGGCTCTCAAGGTACTATGGTATAATCCATACGCTGTGAATAAATGAGTTGATGTCAAACACCACATAGGGTCTTTCGGTCAAAGGCAATTGACGTAAACCTGTCTCTGAGAGTGAGGAAAAATACCATTGATGTACGCAAGCACCAAGGTAACAAAGAATGTTTCTAAGTCAACTTTCTAGATAATGTGCTGACGTTGACATGAAGCGACCTGTCACATGAGGGCCTTCATGTATCCCCCATCAATGAAATGAAATGGGTATTATGATTGACACATAATGATTATGATACAGAAGTGGATCAGGAAAGGAAATTATGGAATGAAGGATTAAGAGTACTGTAACGGATATCAACTGAATGAATTCTCTTGAACACACCGACGAAACTGAATGGAGTTGGCATCATTGACCCAAAGTCGAAATGGAGGCTCTGAAAAATGGTATGATAACCAAAATACAAGCAGATCACCCAACCCAACAACCACAAAGATGAAGCGGAAGAGTGTTGTGTTCAAGAGTGACTTGCTGCCATTAGCAAACGAAATACCATGTTTTCCCAATTTCCCCAACCATACTGGTTAGTACCTCTTTATTTTTTAACAAGTTTGAGGAGGATAACATATGCTTAATTTGTAAGTTCACCCTTCAAATGAATCCCTCTGAGTATATTTGATGAACCCTGAGAAGGAGTGGTTAGACCTTGTCATGTTCAACAAGTCCATCGCTGTTTGATGTTTTAACGAGCCCAGCGAAGGTAAAACTCGACATCTTTTTCATATTTAGAGAGTTTGAAAAAGAGGTGAAAAAGAAAAATCCAGATGTCCCTTTTCGTAGATAGTCTCTCAAGTCCAAAAAGTTAGAAAACAATACTCAAGAGAAACTCTTAGCCATGTTCGACTAATGCATTCCTTTTTAGTAGATAGTCTATCTCAGTTCGAAAAATGGTTAAACTTATACTGATAAGATGTCTTTTCATTTAATTTTACGAGTTCGAAAAGACAAGTGCTCGACGATATTTTCATATTTTGGGAGTCTGAAAAGAGCTAAAATAGAAATCCAAGGGTTCCTTTTTCGTAGGTTTACAAAGCCCGAAAAAGAGATAAAAGTATACTCCTTGGTCAAAATAACCTATTTAAAGCATGATAAAAACCTGTTAACAACTGTCGACCTGCTCAAGACATCACAAAAAGGATTAAACATACCCGTTTCATAGTAAAAATGAAGCATATATAGGCCAACACATTAAATATTATAAAATAATATGAGAAATGACCATAAATACACAAAATCACTATTCATTTTCACCATTTCATATTTACCTCCAATAGTGAGAATTTTGAGCTCTTTTTCCCTCGATCTTCTGCAGCTAATTGCGGCCAATACGGTGGACCATTCTGAGTACTGTCACTTCCAGTTAGGAGCTAAAACCATTCTATTTCTTTTCATGTTTCATTTTTATGATTTCATACAATTTTTTTGAGGTTTTGAGGGCCCTAGGGTTCCAAGAACATGCCCTAGGACCAATGCACCCCCCCCAGAATTGAAACATGCATTGCACCTAGGAAAAATGTTACTACTGGGAGAGGTGCAACAATCTATCATGCACTACTGGGGTGTGTTGGGCGTAAAATTATAAGTTGTTTATCAGTTTTCCCTCAATTTTGGTCAAGTTTTTTGCATGAAAAGGAGCCTAATGAATTTCTTGTTGATGTTTCAGGTGTTCATTAACACAAAATTAAATTAATTTGGAGACAAAGAGAACATGAGGAACATGATTTAAATGTAGCAAATGATCCTGCTACCATCTAGGCACTGAAAAACTGTGGATTGCTGAAATTCTTCTGGCTTCCTGGTATGAGGCAACATATGGAATTGTTGAAATATCTTGTTTGTTCATGGGATATTCAGGCACAAGCATTCAAGTTTGGGGAACATCTACTTAATATAAAGGTAGACGATATCTACTTTTTGACAGGTTTATCTAGAAGGGGTGCCTCCATCTCTCTCCTATGTGAGAGAAGCAGTGGGGAGACAGTGAAATATTATATCGCTACCTATAGTAGACCTCGAGCCCAACCAAATGGGGATGGAAAGATCAATATAAAATATGTAACCCAATTACCTTTGAGAACGATCTTGTTCATTATCACGAGATTAGCAGGTAGCTCAACACTTCATGTAGCAAGTAGATCGTACATGTAATACGAGGTGGAGTGTCTAGAGCCAACAATCTTAAATTGGAGAGAGGGAGTTTTGGTCAATATGAAAGAGAAACTAACTAAAGCAAGAGAGGGGAAGCTAAAGAACTTCGGCTATGGTTCGATCTTAGTCTCTTTTGCTCTAGAGTGGGTGCCACTACTTCAACCTCAATAGATTATACTCGAGCCTATTGATCTGAGGGCCCCATGGATGAGTAGGTGGATAGATCATATGGCCCGACATGCAGGTCCATTGGTGATCAACTTCTCACCAGCCTTCTTTGGGTGGTTGCGTAGACAATTCATCATGATCAATGATTATCTTTATGCATGGATGGATTTCCTTAATGATACCGAGCTCGTGATTCCCGAGGGTGAGAAATGGGATGCTCTAGGTAAAATATTTCAACCACTTAAGTTTTTGAAAGTTTTGCAATTTATTTATTTATTTATTTTCGAATCTAAACTCTCGATGTTTTCATGCAAATATTGGACCAGTTCGACCTGTAGGTGCTTCAGATCTCTGTCGTGCAGAGAGAAAACCACATGAGGAGGAAGGGGAACCAGTACATATTGTTGCGATAAGACGAGATGCGCTATGAGATCTTGAAGTAGCTGAGATCCTATCAGAGGTGGGGCACCACATGGAGGGGTTGGCACACAAGATTGATGAGACCATGGTTGACGAGATTCAGATGCGACTTCAACGATACACTATTGGAGTGCCTAGCTGTATTGGTCGATTACTACACAAGATAGCTCGTGTAGTGTCATTCTATCATGAGCACCATTGATTTGTCTACTTATATATTTGCATGTAGTTTTTATATGGGTGATGTAGCCATATGTGTCTCAGGGCACAAATTTTTGTAAAACCAAACTTAATATATATGTACATATTTTCAGTGTTTCCTAGTTCCTATTATGCTTTCAATATGATGTGATGTGAATTGAAACTTATTTACATTTGTTGCGAATGTCTATCTAAAATATATTTAGCTATGGAATCTACTAATGTTTATATTTCTAGAAATATGTTCATATCGTATGAAATCAAAATGTCTTTCTAGAAGACATACTCTCAAAACCATGTGAAGGATGACAAGATTTCTCACTGAATAAACATTAGCAAGTTGTAGTACTACGAGTTGTGAGTCACTCCTGATGACTAAATGGTGGATACCATGTAAATTAGCTTAAGATAATAGCTTAACCACTGCTCTATACTCAACGATGTTGTTAGTAGAGCGACCAATGAAAATCCCTTGCATACTCACTAGCTTTCCATTTGGAGCAAAGATAGCCCATGCTGTGGAAGATAGGTTCTGAGTACTACGACTAGCACCATTGACATAACCAATATACGGTTTGAGAGAGGTAGAAATATGTAAACCAAACGTTAAATGAATCAATAGAAACCATGGGAAGCTCTAAAAAGATACACTACAAACACACTCAACACACCTATAGACAGTATGTACACAATGTACTAAGCATGAGATCAATCATAGTATTTTTTGAGGTAAAACCCATTCCTAGGCTACGCTAGTGGAGCTCCATCAAAGTCTACTAACTCATAGGCCCCTTTTGGAAGGACTCACTTGACAATGTACATACCCAGCCACATGGGTTGGAACTTTCCTTGACCTAACTTATCGGCCTCCTGGTCATATAAGAGAACCAGGTCTCCTTTCGAGAAGACATGAGGCTTAACATTTTTTCTCGTATTACGCCTTGAAATGTATTTAATGAGCTTCATTGGCTAAAGTAGCATCACATTGAGTTTCATCCAAACAAGTCATATGTAAAAGACACTCCTCCTCTATGGAAGTGGTAGGAAGAAATTCGACAACTAGTTTTAACGATAGAATTTCATATTCGATGGGGAGGATTGCTTCCAGAACATAGACCTAATGAAAGGGTGTGAATCCCGTAGTAGTCCTAACTTAGGTTTAGTATGCCCATAAGGAAGTGTAAAGAAGCAAGTGCTAGTCCGATTTGTGGAGCCCTACCATACATTGAAGCATAGTCTTAAGAACTTTGTTAACAACCTCAACCTGTCCATTAGCCTGAGGATAGTAGGGAGTGGAATTTTCATGTGAAAGTCCCAGCTTGGAAGTTAGTTCGGTCATCATATGATTCCGGAAATTATTTCCGTGATTCGTAACTATGGCTTGTAGAACACAAAACCTAGAAATAACGTGATTAAAGATAAAGTATGCATCCATTTCGCTAGAGTTGTTATATGTACGCATCACATCACTGCACTTATTAAAGTAGTCTAGAATGACAATGATATAACCATGCCCCCCTGGTCGAGTGAGGGTTACATGTCATAAAATTGATACCCCATTTTGCAAAGGGATCAATAGTGACAACGAGATGCAACAAAGTAGGCGGAGCATAGATCTTACGATCGTAGATCTGGCACACATGACACTTCTGGATGACAAGAATACATGAGCGAAAGATAGTAGGCCAAAAGTAAACAACGCATAAGATCTTTTGCACGGTAGTGTAACCAAATAGATGTCCACCACAAGCCCTCGAGTGGCATTCATTAAGGACTTTCTCAATCTCCTCAAGGGTGACACACCTCCATGAAATCATATCAATACGATGACGGTTAAGGGCATTGTCGATAATAATGTAATTTTAGGATTGGTATCGAATACATCGCTGCTTGGAGTGATAGGTATTGGGTCGGAAAATCTGGGTCTAGAGATAGATAAGAAAATCTCCTTACTATGGGTTAGATGACAAAATTAGAAACAATGACTCATTAGGGATAGAATCTTCAGATGTAGATTCAAATTCAGGGGAAGGAAGATCACACAATAGCTCGGTGAAAACTAGGGATTTCTTTGACTTGGACTTGATGAACTCTAGGTCGAACTATTGCAGAATAATGATCCACCTAGAGCACTTACCCCCCAGTAATTGACGTGACAATATATATTTCATAGGGTTGCAATCCAAAATGACTGTAGTTTTCTAAATCAAGATGTAATGGTGAAACCTTTGGATGACTTGAGCAATCGCCAAAGCCAACTTTGCTACGTGAGTATATATGATTTCGGTATCATTAAGGTTCCAACCCAGATAATATATGGCATGTTTTGTCCCTATATCTCCTTTTTGGACCAATACCATTGCTATAGTAGAAGCGAAATCAACGAGATACAATAAATAATTGCATTGTTAATCAGGGGGGTACAAAAGAGATGCCCAAACTAGTACATCTTTCAGGGAATCAAACACTTTCTAAGCAACATCGTCCCAATGGAAGGGGACCCCTTTTTTCAGCAAGTGAGTGAATCCTTTGGTTAGCTTAGCATAATTAGGGATGAACCTCCATAGGAAATTAGATTTCCCTTGGACTCTTTGTAACTGAATGAGAGAAGAAGGTGCAAGAAAGTCAATGATTGCATGTAATTTCAAAGGATCAATACGAATTCTTTATTTTGAAATGAAAAAACCCAGGAGTTGACTAGAGCTGATGCAAAACACACATTTGTGTGGGTTAAGTTGAATGTTATAATGTCTACAATGGAGGAAAATAACCCTTAGATGCATCAGGTAATCAACCCAATGTTTAGAGTGAGCGGGGAGATCATCCAAATAGGTTGCACAATGTTCTTAATTTCGTGAAAAGCATAATACATAGCACGTTGAAATGTTGTACCAAGGACTTTTAAATCGAATGGGAGCTTTCAAGAAGAAAAAATACCCCAGAGACAAAGAAATGCAGTCTTAGGTCGGTTCACTAGGAGAATGTTGATTTGATTATAGCCTAAGAATCCATCCATGAATGAATAAATCTCATAGCCAACATAATCATCAACAATATGGTCAGTAAATGGGGCCGAATAGTTATCCTTTGGACAAGCACAATTCACATCTCAGTAATTGACACATACTCAGATCATGCCCTGTTTCTTCATGACAGGGACAAAATTCGATACCCAATTAGTTAAAGTAACAGGATATATGAAAGAAACCTGAAGAAGCTTTTCAACTTCAGTCTTAATATCGACAACCTTCTTGGGATGGAATAGATGGAGGCACTGTCGGATGTGTTTGGAATCAAGATACGTTTTAATCTCATGCACTACGATATTTGGGTTGATACCTGGCATTTCATCATAAGTCCAGGCAAAGACATCCCGAAACTCACGAAATATAGTTCTAGAGATCTCGATATTAGATGGAGAACAAGACACTCTAATTTATATATTTTCAACAATGTTGGTTTGTGTTATATTATTTCTACGACTAGCCACAATAGTCTAACCGGGGGGTTAGAGGGGGGGAGGAGTCCCCCCTTTGTTGCACTGATGTGCAGTGGGGGGGAAACAACCCCCCCTGTACGGGGGGTTTGAGGGGGGCGGATAGTCCCCCCTATACGGGGGGTTTGAGGGGGGCGGTCAGTCCCCCTCTATGGGGTCCAGGGCAGTGCCCCAGGGAATTTTTGTTTTGTTTTGTTTGGACCCATGGTTTTGTGCATGGTTTTCGCACATGGTTTTGGGCGCAATGGTTTTTGGTCCATGGTATTGGATGCTTCAGAATGTATATATATGTATTGTAACATTGAAAGGAACATAATGAAAAATCAATCTGGTAGTCCCGGTTTTGGGATCCAGGGGAAAATATCTATGTATATTTGTTTTATGTGTTATGCCCTCACTATTGTTTATTTTCTGTGTTTTAGAATTCATATGCAAGTAATTTCTGTACAGGGTTAAAACCTACATTTGGTATCAGAGTTGTTTTGGCTTCAAGGGGATGCCTTTGTTGTTGAGGGGTTTCGCTCGGGCCTGTGGTAGACCCTGTTCAATGGGAGATATGCGGGATCGATTCTGGTGGTGAAAGAAGATGGCAAGCAATGGAAAGATAGAGATCGAGAAATTTAATGGTCAGAGTTTTGAGTTGTGGAAACTCAAGATGGAGGATCTGTTGGTGGATACAGATTAGTGGATCGCGGTAGATCGGGTATTAAACCAACGAGAGTGTCTGATGAAGAATGGAATAAGTTGGATCTGAAGGCAAAGATAACAATACGATTGTGTGTTTCAGATTTAGTATTGCTAAATGTATCAGGGGAAGATACGACGAAGGCTTTGTGCGACAAGTTAGGGGCTTTGTACCAATCTAAGTCTCTGGTGAATAAACTATTCCTACGAAAAAGAAACCTAAGGATGAAAGATGGAGACTCAGTGACAAAGAATCTGAACACATTTAATACTGTGGTAAGTCAGTTATTATCTATTGATATTAAAATTTTAGATGAATATAAGTGCATTAGTTTGTTGTGTTCTCTACCAGATTCGTGGGATAGTCTGGTTATTGCAATAGGTAGCAATGCAATTTCCTTGCAGTTTGATGAAATAGTCTCATCCTTGATGACGGAGGAGATGAGATGGAAAAATATGGAGAGCCAGAATGGTGATGCCTTGTTTGTACGAGGACAATCCTAGAATAGAAACAAAAATAAGTCATTGAGTGGGAGATCTAATCTAGAGGGAGATCTAAATCTCCAGGAAAACCTGTAAAGGTGTGCTAGAAATGTAGAAATAAAGGGAACTACCAAAGGGATTGTAAATATAAAGCTCCTAATGAAGGAAAGGTATCTAATGATGCTCCTTCTGCAAAGGTGAAAACCACGTCAGATGAAGGTGGGGATGTGTACTTGGTTTCTTCAATTACACATGTAGATCATGAGGCATGGTTGATTGACTCAGGTGCATCCTTTCACTTCACTCCACATAGAGAGTGGTTCTGCGAGTATGAGAAATATGATGGTGGTGATGTCTTCTTGGGGGTTGACAGGAAGGCTAGAATCGTTGGTCGTGGAAAATTCAAGTTGAAGTTGCAAGGTGGAAGGATTAGAACACTTCCAGGTGTTTTGCATATTCCCGCATTAGCCAGAAATCTGATTTCTGTAAGAAAGCTGGATGATGGAGGTGTAAAAACGGTGTTGGAAAAAGATACTTGCAAGATGGTTCGAGGAGCACTGGTATTGATGTGGGGAGTTCGGATTGGAACTCTGTACAAGATGCAAGGTAGCACTGTTATTGATGGGTGCAAAATTTCTGTGGTTCCTGAAAGTGGAGCAGAAAATCTAGTGGTCTCTGGAGAAAAGACCATGCTATGGCATCAAAGGCTTGGACATATTGGAGAGAAGGGCCTTTGAGTACTTCATGGTAAAGCTATGGTAAAAGGTATGACTAATAGCTCTCTGGATTTTGATTTATGTGAAAATTGTGTATATGGGAAGCATAATCGGGTGAGTTTCCCTTCTGGTGGTAAGAGGGCAAAACATATATTAGAGCTTGTGCACAGTGATGAGTTTGGACCTGTGAAGGTTCCATCACTAGGTAAGTCTGTGTACTATGTATCATTTATATATGACTTCTCAAGGAATACATGGATATATTTCCTCAAGAAGAAATATGAAGTCTTTGACATGTTTAAAGAATTTAAGGCTATGGTGGAAAACTAGACTGAGAAGAAGATAAAAGCACCGAGGACAGATAACGATGGAGAATTTTGCAAGAAGGAATTTGAAGAGTTTTGTAAGAAGTGTGGTATAGCATGGCAAAAGACCACTCCGTACACACCTCAGAAAAATGGAGTTGCAGAAAGAATGAACAAGACGTTGATGGAAAGGGAAAGAAGCATGCTCAGTGGTGCTGGGTTAGGACATGAATTTTGGGCAGAGGCAATGGAGATTGCATGTTACCTGGTCAACAGATCACCTTCATGAGTGTTAGAGGATAAGACTCCATAGGAGGTATGGACTGGTAAGAAACCCTCTCGTTCACATCTGAGGGTATTTGGATGTGATGCATATGTACATGTTCTAAAGGAGAAAAGAACAAAGTTGGATAGTAAATATGAAAAGTGCATATTTATTGGGTATAAGGATGGTTTAAAGGGTTATAATATTTGGAACCCAGTAATAAGGAAGGTTTTGCACAACCGGGATGTGGTGTTCAGAGAGGTGAAAGATGTTATTAAACATGAAGTCCAACCAAAGGAACTTGAGAAGATAGAGTTTGAGCTTAAGGAGGAAGAATCAGACTCTACAACAGAAGAGGAATCAAAAGATGAAGAGCCACAAACTCTGGTTGTGAGAAGATCAGTTCGAGAAAGAAGGCAGCTAAAAAGGTATAGTCCATCTGATTTTTGTTCAAATTTTTCTTTATCTATTACTGATGATGATCCCAGAACTGTGAAGGAAGCAGTAGATTCAGAGGATGGCAAACTCTAGAAAGAGGCCATGGTTGATGAAATGGCATATTTGTACAAAAATGAGGCTTGGGATTTCGTGGAGTTGTCAGCTGGAAGGAAACCCATTGGCAACAAATGGGTGTTCAAGAAGAAGACAAATGCAGAAGGAAAGGTGAAGAAATACAAATCTCGGTTGGTAGCAAAAGGTTATTCCGAGATGCCGGGAATTTATTTTGGTGATATTTTTTCTCCTGTTGCCAAGGTAGCTTCTATTAGATTACTTTTATCTATTGTCGCTGCTTTTGATTTTGAGGTAGAACAGATGGATGTGAAGAAAACATTTCTTCACGAGGATCTGGAAGAAGAGATCTACATGAAGCAACCTGAAGGCTTTGTGGTGAAGGGTAAGAAAGAACTGGTACGCAAGTTAAAAAAGTCTCTGTATGGGTTAAAACAATCGCCAAGGATCTGGTATCAGAAATTTGATACATTTATATGGGGACTTGGCTTCACCAGAAGAAAAGAAGATAACTGTGTGTATTTTAAATTAATTGGTGATCGTGTTATTTATATGGTCTTGTATGTGGATGATATGTTGCTGGTTGGAAATGACAAAGAAATTATCCAGGATTTGAAGACCCAATTGTCCTCCAAATTCGACATGAAAGATATTGGTGCTGTAAATTATATTTTTAGCATGGAAATTAAAAGAGATCGGGCAAAGAGGAAGCTCTGGTTAAACCAGAGGAAGTATGTCGATACAATACTGTAGAGGTTTAATATGGAGGATAGTAAACCGGTGAAGGTTCCTATTCCTATAGGTGTAAAGTTATCTGCTGAACAATGTCCCAAGACACAAGAAGAGGAAGAGGACATGTCCCGTGTTCCATATACAAGTGTAGTCAATAGATTGATGTATTTGATGGTCTTTACTAGACTAGACATTGCACATGAAGTGGGAGTATTGAGAAGGTTTATGTCAAAACTAGGGAAGAAGCATTGCACAACATTGAAGCTGGTTTTCAGGTATTTGCATGTCACCAGTGATTATGGTTTATGCTACCAAGGAAGACTAGGATTGGGCAGAGTTTTGGATATTCATGGCTTTGTTGATGCAGACTGGGCTGGAGATCTGGATCAGAGAAGATCTACAAGTGGGTATGTGTTTAACTTGTTTGGAGTAGTAGTTAGTTGGATGAGTAAGAAAAAATATGTAGTGGCACTATCAACTACAGAGGCATAATACATGGCAGCCACTCATGTAAGAAAGGAAGCAGTTTGGTTGCAGAGATTGTGCTAAAGTATGGGGTTAGTACAGGGAGCTATAAGGATAGACTGTGACAGCCAAAGTGCAATTTTCTTGGCAAAGAACCCTACTTACCATTCAAGGACAAAGCATATTGATGTTCAATATCACTTTGTGAGGGATATGATAGAAGACAAAAAGGTGTTGCTGGTAAAGGTGGAAACTTTGAAAATAATGCAAATGCATTGACAAAATCTGTGAGCTCTGAGAATTTATCTTGGTGTAGAGAAACAATAGGTGTTGCAGGGTTAGATAAATGACTAAGCTCTCCTGTGGCCCCCTGTGGAAAGAAAACGACAAGTGGGAGAATGTTGGGTTGTGTTATATTCTTTCCACGACTAGCCCCAGTAGTCTAATCGGGGGGTTAGAGGGGGGGCAGAGCCCCCCCTTCGTTGCGCCGATGTGCAGTGGGGGGGTCACGGGGGGTTTAGAGGGGGGCGGTTAGCCCCCTTCTACGGGGTCTGGGGTAGCACCTCAGGGATTTTTTTTTTGGACCCATGGTTTTGTCCATGGTTTTTGCACATGGTTTTGGGCACCATGGTTTTCAGTCCATGGTATTGGATATTGTAACATTGAAAGGAACATAATGAAAAATCAATCTGGTAGTCCCGGTTTTCGGATCCAAGGGAAAATGTCTGTGTATATTTGTTTTATGTGTTATTCTCCCGCTATTTTTTATTTTTTGTGTTTTAGAATTCGTATGTAGGTAATTTTTTTATAGGGTTAAAACCTACAGATAATACCTAGTTTGACAGAGGTATCGAGAGGTATCATTTCTTTGTTATTTGGAAGGTTCTTTTCAGAGTCAACCTCATGAATGGAGCCATAATTCGTAAAAGGCTCTACAAAATTAGGTAAGTACACATCACTGAGATTATCCTCAATGGAATAATGTGAGGAGGAATGATGGTGATATTTGTTCCATGACTCATGATCTGGCATCATGATCTCCATGATGCTCTCATTGGTAGAGAATACGTGAGAAAAAGAATCAGAAGATGTTCCATAATCCAGTGATCGATCTACACAATTGATTGAAGAGAAGGTGTAAGCCACATAGGCCGATTAGATGGCCTCGTAATCTAGCTCAATGGGGCTAAGAGGCATTTGGTTGCCAAAAAATTGGATGTTAGTTTCATCAGGTACAATCCAGGGATCAACCATGATAGTAGAAGATGATATCATGTTGATATAAGAAACCGAAGATGAGCTGTCGGGAAGGACAGGAGGAGGGAGATAAAATTTTACCATAAGCAAAGAATCCTTTAACAATCCAACTTTGACATGCTGATAAGAATGTAGAGTTTCCCCTACAAGAGGGACATTTCTAGTAATGTGAGAATAAGAGGTGAAAAATGTGAGTTGATCTATGGCTACAATCCTACCTTTGTGAGGAAAGGCGATCATATGGAAGTAAGTCGAAACAACGAAAACCATGGCGTAAACCTACGTACATACCAATAGAATATTATAATTGAGAGGTCCGTAAATAAATTCAACTTCTATGAAAATGATTTCCCCCCTAGTTCTACTTGAAGGGAATTTAGAATCCCACAAGGTTTGTACGTTATTCCATCAAAAACTTTCAATGTAGTGGTTGACTGGCTCAGTTGAGGTGAACCAATCATCTTCCAACAAGATAAGGACATAATGCAGGTCGAGGCTCCCTCATCCACAATAAAGTGATGAATGTTCTTACCATAAAGGACTGAGATGGAAGTCAAGGGGTATAGTTTTCATGAGAGAAAACCACTAGGTTGGAATTCGATGGATTCACACATCTGATAGATGATAACAAGGCCTTCTTTTGGGTGGGGCAATTTTTAAACACCTCAAGAGTTGACATAGATGATGGATACTGAGCCAAGTATTCAACTATGTTATAGTTTTGGGTAGCTCTTGAATGAGTGTTGAAAGCAAAATTATGAATAACACCCTTCAGAGGCTTGATAGTCAATTCCACAAGAACCAAAAGTGGAGTAGTATCATATGAAGGTGATTCTGAACTGGCAGGTTGATCAGTAGCCTGATCGTTCGGTGGATTCACATTACATAGTCCTTGTTCCAAGTGGCCACCATAACATCGAATTTCATCTTTGAGGAGGAAAACATCAAAACCGTGTTAGAGGAAGAAGGGTTCCAGGAAACCATATGAGTCTCCTCTTTGGGAAATGGGTCGGTCAACACAATGGGAGAAGTGGAAGATTTAAGAAACTGATTCACTTCAGCGCCGTGCAGACAATCACGTGTAAAGTGATCCTCGTTGCAAATAAGGTATGGGTATTGAGGCTTTCGTTTCTCATTGGAGGACTGAATTATTTATTTATCTTATGGTGAGGGGTATTTATTCTTCTCATCGTTTCCTTTCTTCTTGCTTGTAGGTTTCTATTGAGATTTTCCTTTATCATATGAAACAACAGTTATCTCAGAAGTATAAGCCAAGGAGGATGGGATTGATGGTTTTGAGGAGATGCGATAAGAGAAATATTAGATGGTTTACTCGCCAACTACGAATTGGTAGAACCAATCATGCCATCGACGACATAAGATTCTTTACCAGGTGGAAGCGGAACAATATTCAAAGGTCTTAGAGAATTTGGTATCTTATCATAGAGCATGCCTGATTGGGTATAAACAAGGTCCAAATATTGCACATGAACAATAAATTTCTCTGTGGTCATGACTACACCTTTAGCCACATCTTCTGTTATAGGAGACAATAGATATTTGGTAAACCATTCCACTAACAATTGATCAGGAACATAAGTCTTGACCAATCAACGATGACGTATCTAATCATGAATGTGATCTTTGATGTGAGTGGAATCTAATTGTTTGAATTTGGTCAAGAGTTCCGTTTCAGTTTCATATTTGATGGGAAACTGGAAATCTATGAAGAAGGTGGTGGCTAAAGTACTAAAATAATTAAACAAAGATCTAGGTAATTCAATATATAATTTAGTTGTGATACCTATAAGTGTTTGTTGGAAAAGACGAAGTCGAATGGAATCATCATTAAGGGAGTTCGAAGAACACCATAGATGATACGTCATAACGTGTGTCGACATGTCTTCTCCCAGACTCCCATTGAATTTTGGGATATCAGAAGGAAATTTAGTGGGAATAATTGGCCACCATGGTGAATGAGAAATAGGGTCATTAGTGAGCCGAGTTAAGTCTAGAAATTCAAGAGCAATCACAAAAGGAAACTGCCAATTAAAGTCTGAAGGGGGATGGCCTGGATATCATGGAATTGATTGAGCCACAAGCACTTTCACCCGTGGACAAGGAGGATTCTTATGATAAGGAACCTATGTACCAGGATAAGGGGGATTTTGATAACTAGTATACAAGTGACCTTGTTGTCCAACCCCAGGATGACGATAAAGTTGCTGGAACGGTTTGGTTTGGCTTTGCTGGCCTTGAAAAGGCACTTGAGGAATACCTTTATATGGTCCATACTATTGCCTGATGGGGGTTTTCATTGTCCCATGGTAAGGTGGGTTCGATTGATACTGTGCCATATTATGAATAATATGACCTATCGAGACTTGAGGAGTACCCTTGTCCAAGCGTTTGAGAATGTAAGGTACCTTGTACATGCTGGGTAAGTGGGACCTGGGAAGTACTAGATGCCGATGGAAAAGGTTGTGATGCGATGAAAACCTGTAAAGGTTGGTTTAACATGTATTTGAGCTTGTTGGGGTGCTGTTTGATGGATATGGATTTGATACAAAGATGGTGTAGGTTGAGGATTCAAAAATCGGTCCCAAAATGAACCAGGTTGAATGGGTAAAGTAGGTTTCCAAACATTGGTGGTCATTCTAGGATAAGGAGGACTATAATAAGGATGATTATCAATTTGAGGTATACCAACAATAGGTTTCCCCCATGCCAAAGGAGGAGGGGATGATGGAGGAAATTGTGACCCAGATGGAGGGTACCCAACATAAGAAGAGTTAGGGTGTTGAAGGTAGCCTTTCCCACTGACATAAGGGCCAACCTGCTACTCGATCATGGGTGTAGGTGGAGTAAGAGGATAAGATTGTGTGGTTCTCATAAGATAAGTACCAGATGTTATTCCTGAATTAGTTGACATGGGAGAGGTCCAAAGACTAGAAGGCAAACTAGAAATGGTACCAGATAAACACTGATAACCAAGTGGGATGGACGGGCCACCATACATATGTGTTTATAGTGATGTTGCAAACATAGAGGAAGAAGCAACATTTGATGTCTCAACCATAGTTGCAGACACATTCTGAAAGGTTAGATCAGTTCCAGTCATGGTTAATGATCCAAATGAAGATTATCACAAGATATCTGCAGATGAGTCCAAAGAATCAGGCAAAGGAGTTTATGTCGGAGTCTAAAGAGATGGAAGAGGATCAATATGATAGAAATGTAGTCCATCCCCATTGTTATAGACATATTTGGGAATTGCAACCCCAAACTCATATGTCCATAAACTAAGGACTCCTTAAGTCCCTAAAAGTGTTGCTTCATACCCTAAAGGATCATGGTCAGCTGATTACAGCATTTCCCAGAAGTTCCACCTAAAAAACTACTTAGAACTGGCCAAAACTGGACCATACAGGTTGCTCCATGGACAAGGTGTGATGCATACTGACTACCTAACTAGCCAGGTGTGATGCATACTGAAATGGCCTTCTGTGGGGTGCAATGAGCAAGAATAGACAAATGGCAGAGACAGTTTGCAAGGTGGATGATCATGGAATCTTCCAGAAACTTCTCCTGTGACACTTGCCTCTCTGAATTTGCCCAGGGATGAGTAAGAGATCATGAAATCTCCAAGTGGAACCAAGAACTATCAGTGGGATGACACTAATAAAAAACCCAGAGCTGACTCACACCCTTGCAAGACATCTATAAATGGATCCCTCATCTGAGAGATCTAGAGGCTGGAATTTTGTATTTTGTAAGGAAGTGCTGTTGGTTTGTTGAGAAGAGACATTGCATTTTTGGGTGATTTGCTTGTTCATGAGGTGAAGAGGGCTTCTACAATTGGGAGGATGATGTTGGATCAGACAACTGGGTTGTAATCCTCTCTTACATTACTATTAATAAAGTTCTTTGAGTTTTCCTCCATATGATCTTGTATTTGTGAATCTTATTGTTTATGAATGCAATTGTATGGTCAATGTGTTTATGATTCCATATTGGTTATGATGTTTTAGGTAGATATGCTTTGATATTTTGTTGTTACTCTGACTCTACAGGTACTCTTTGAAGCGGGACAAGTAGGAGAGGAGTGGCAAATTCTATCAAGGAAAGGGGAAATCAAGCTAGGATCAAAGCGAAGGGTCCAAGTTGGTCCTTTATTCTTCTCTTCCATCTATCACACTTAAAGGAACTCTTGAAAATCTTTCATTGTTTGTTTCTAAGATAGCTACTTGTCTTAGTGGGACTAGCAATTCGAATCGACACTAGTTTTCCTTGAAACACCCATGAATAAGATTAGAAGGATGAGGCTCTTCTTGTGGGATCTCTTCAATACTCTCAAGTCCATGTGGAAGAGGTTTACTATCGGGTCCAAGATATATAGGTTCTGTCTGAGACAAATGAAGAGAAGAAGAAGGTCCTAAAATAATAGGTGAAGATGGATGAGGCTCCTCAGGTTCAACAACCCAGGAATCAAAGTGTCTGACCCGAGAAGGTCAGGTTAAATAGCCTCAGGCGACAAGGTTTCAGGGACTTCTATTTTGATCATGTCAGTGTCATTGTCAAGAGTAGACATAATATTAGTCTCGAAACTCAAAGGGATAGATTATTCTGGAAAATCAATATCAAGAGGAGGGCTAGAAGTAGTTCCTGAAATTATCGATTCGGTAGTATGCTTGTTCTTATGCTTCTAAGGACGACCAAGGGTAGCCTCTAGTGGAAGAGGAGGCTTATTTTTCATTCTACGTGAACGATGAGGTGGGGGATTTAGTTATTCCATGTTGGATAATAAATTTTATTAACAAAAAAATAAATAAATAAAAAATAGGGTAATCTAGGCATAAAGGATTACCAAGAAAACGTGAACTTCAATATACACCTTAGTGAACCAAGGACTTAACGTACAACAACCAATATCCACGAATGCTGTGTTCAACGTGTCATGGTATAAAGGCGAAAAAATCAGTTACCTATGGATGGATAACAAACTATAGGGGAATCCCCAAATATACTCGACGATACATGGGAGTGCATTCTGTAGTAGTGTTGTCCAATGCATAACCTTTCGGTGAGAGAATTCCCATATAATTTACATGCATGGAACACCGTATAATATACACAAAGGGAGGTGGAGAATGATCCTATATACTAACATACGTGGAAGGAGTTTTCACCCCGAGGATGCAACGCTGGAAAACAATGACAACTCCTACCTTTAACGACACTGGAAAACAACGACAACTCCTACCTTTAACGACACTAGAACATGTATCTAACCTAGAACTCTAAATGTTTGCATTAATGTTACAAATGATCCTTAGGTTGATTCAATTTTTTTACTGTTTATCTTTGATTAAGTTTCAGTTTTGGGCTCACCATGAATATAACCTGAATATCCTAAAATGCAAATATAACATGAGAAAATGGAAATCTTTCTCTTTCAATGAAAATCTAGCCAAGGAAGGGAAGAAACAATTAGTATGCAACATACAACATGCAACAAAAATGATGCACAATGAAATTTACCTTTCAATATAACTACTCCTATATCAATGCACATACAAAACCCTAAATGGAAATGCACTTTTTCTTTTTGTTTTCAACACACTTAATTTTCAAAATGAAGAAAACCTAAGATGAAAACATTTAATCAGTGATTCATTTTCATTTTTCAGAATGAGTACTAAAACAACAATTCATCCAAGCGGTCAATGACCAAACAAAATCAGTTTTCAAGTGACTAAATGATAATAATAGATAAAAATAAAAACCAATTCTTACCAAAGGAAATCAAACACACATGCAAACCAAATGGAGGCTTTAGAGAGACCACAAGACACCGAAGACTTAGGGAAGGTCAACTGGAAGTAGGTTAATAAAAAATACACTCAAAATAAGGGAAAGTTTTGTGCAAAAATAGGGACCAATGCTGGTGTAGAAGAGGCACCAGTGCTTTGCAAAATTGGTACAAAGTGGGCCCAAGTGAGGTGCAACTCTTTGTCAGAGGCACTGGGGGAGCGTTGGTCCAAGGATAGAGGATTTTGACCCAAAAATTGAAAATAAGACTCAATGAAATCACTTTCTAGGTCCGTTCTTGGCTAGGTAAAAAAATAAAGGTCTATCAAAGAGGTAATTAAAAACAATGGACAAAGGAACCACCAAGGGAATACACCCTTCCCCAGTATATTCGTGAATTTATTATACAAGATTTACGATTGTGGACAAAAGTATCCCCCCTAGGTTTGGTGGATAAACTAGAAAAACAGAGAGACAAGGAACCCAATGCTTTCCTTAAAGTAAATTGATGAAAAAATGAAGCCTACCTAGAATCTATCGCAAACTTCGCTCCTTCTTTAGCCTAGATGCTCCAATTCTAGCTCCAATTGCCAAAATTAGAACTTGTACAGTCATATAACACAATCCAAGAAAGTACGAGATCTATGTAGTATCATCTAAACACTCTATTAAATAGATCAACATGTTATTGAAATACATGAAATATCAACATCACATATAGGAAAACAAAGAATTCTTTGCATTATTATAAATGGAAGTAATTACAACCATAAATATGCATTGATCTTGTAGAAGAGATCCTCCAGGCTGACTTGTCCTTTCCTTGTCACAATGTGCACCTCCATTCACCCCAAATGCATGAAATGAAACCTCTCACAACAACATCATAAGGGTAGAATCACTCTCCAAAATCCAACCTCTTGCATATGGAAGGCTGTAAATATATAGGAGTGGGGTAAGTTGGGAGTTCTTATCCAATTACCAATCTAAGGTTTTAGATCCACCTTTTATGGGAAAATGGGATCATAGGATAAGGGATGGAAACTCCAAATTAGGGTAGGATAGGATCAAAGGATAAGGGATGAAAACTCCAAAGTAGGGTAGGATAGGATCCAAATATTTTATTTGAGGTAAATGGTTGTAACAAATTCTGGAAGCTTCTGAAAGAGAAGACTTCTATATTTTCTCTCTTTTTCCTGAGTTTCTAGAACCAACACAGGTGAAAATGGGAGAAACCTATAGGTGATCAATGCATGCCATAGTGGAGCAACCTGTAGGTGAACAATGTCCAACAAGAGGCCAGGGAGCGTTGGTCCTAAAAATGGCTCAAATGATACAGTTTCAGGCAGAAAATCTAGGGAATAAAAGAGGCATGCTTAGAGCTTTGAGTTAGATTAGGAAAAGGGGGAATAGGATTTTGATTGATCCCATTAGGAGGCCTATTTATAGGATGTGACAAAATTTCCTATAACAATTGTTGTTAGAAACCAGGAAAATATTGAGAGGGGGAGGGGGGGAATCAATATTGTGACAATTTATAAACTTACTTTAAAAAAATAAAGAGTACTTAACAACAAAAATTATAGTCAACAACACATCATATTGATAAATCATGACAGAATATATAATGTGGAAACTCAACTGGGAAAACCACCAAAGTTTTTGTATTATGATGCAATATTTAAGCCACAAATTGTACTACATTAGTATGGTATGCTCCAACCTACTTGAAGCCTTCAAGCCTCAATTTGCTATGAGCTCCAACTTGCTGGTTTCTTAGGAACCAACCTGAAGGAAACTCCTACTCCCTAATTTATCAACTACTACTGAAAGGAAGGTCAAACTCCCTATTGTACAATAAACAACTCACAAAAACCTCTTGATATATCTTTCATATAATTTTCAAACTTAGATCATGAAGGATTCCCTTCAAAAAATAATTCTCTCTAATCACCACAACCAGCAACCACATCAAACACCAATACTCTTCACCCATGATACATGTTACCACATTCATACATTCTTCTTAATCTTTTTTGTTTATAAATAAATTTGAGTTGCTTATTTTAGTGTTCATCTTTAGTTAACTTCAACTCAACAAATTCTTTAATTTCTTATTTATCTTGTTATTCTCTTGTTGTTCAAACTATTTTTATCCGAGTCGTGCATGTGAACAACTCAGATTCAAGCCTTGCGTGCTGTTCTAGAGTTTATTATGAGTTTAACTATTGTTTACAATGAATTCTATCACCTTACAGGGCTTAACATAGGTTTTAACTACAATGTTAACTTTAGCTAGCTACCAAAATGGTGGAAATTTCCAAATATGGAATAGTGATGCATTTGATGCTTAGAATCAAGACCGAGTGTTTTTTAATGAAGATTGTAGATCATCAATGCTAGCCCCACGTGGCTTAAACCTCAACTCCATGTATCACATTCTTAAATCAAGGCTATAAACCGATGATCCAATGCCCTTTTACCATATGCCCACAACACTTGTTTAAATGCCCCAATGGCTCATAGCACTTAAACAAGCCACAAAGGCCTAGTTATATTCTCCATATAATTCTATCATGGATGCTCCTTTCAATGCACTAACAGATCTTCAGAAGATGGGAATGTTACTGTCTCTTTACCTTTTTATCTCAGTCTCGTTGTCTCGGTACCCTTAGTCTTAGATTGCAGTTCCTTTTTCACTGAGGCAAGGTGTGAAACTTCATGTCTATGAATGGTGAATTTTCTATCTCAACCATTTCCTTTATGTGCCAGTTGAAAACCACTAAGGAAAGAAATGTTTATTCTTACATCACCATCTGCAACATGTCCTTCAATGGGGGTGCCATGTGTCATATGTTGAATTGCTGAATATACATGCCATGTGTCATCCACTTGGACTGCCATATCATCTTGGGATGATGTCATCTCAAGCTCCTGGACTGTGAACATCATCATGCCACTGTGGCTCCACCTTATCAGTGTCATCCAATCAGGTCATGCCATTTTCCCTCCTGAAACTGGTGTGCACCATCTAGTTATCCATGTCATCGTATGGAAGAGGGGTCTCAAGACTATGTTTTTCATGAATTTATTCATAAATTTTTTAAGGCTAAGGTCCATGTTTTTAAGGGGTCATAGGTGAAATAAGTGTGACATTTTATGGGTAAAGTCCCGTATCTCCGGACTTCGGGTCCTTAGGGTGTCAACACGATGCATTAATAAGAAAATAGCCATGGCGAGATGTGTCTAAGCACCATTACCCCTTAGCTCATAAGTGGTCCCATGCCACCTATATGTTGATTGTATGTTGACTGTGCACCCACTTGTATGTTGACTGTCTGCCACATATGCACTGCTTGAGTGCAATATGATTGTTGTTGTTGAATGGCTATTAATTGAATGAATGGGTGGTCAAGATTAAAATTATGACCTTCCCTAGTTGCTCAAAAGTTAACAAATGGGGGGTCCCTTAGTTTGTGTTTTAGTGGTCCATAAGTCCCGTGCCACTTTTGCACAATGCGCCAACGATTGCCACAAATCAACTGTTTCCATATGAATGGGTGGCTATGATTAACAAATGGATACCCCATGGGTGTATGAAATTTAACAAGGGGGGGTCCCTCAGTTTTGTTGTATGTGGAATCACCAACCTAGAGCCTTGAACTTTGACCTTTTCACCTGTGATCTTTGACCATTCATAACTTTTGATCTTGAAGGTTTTTTTAAGAGTGCCATACACCATTGGAAAGCTCTTTCGAAGCACAATTTTCTAAGCACTTTGTAGGAGAAACTAAGCAGATATTATATGCTAAATATGGATCCAATATTAGGCTCCTAATCCACATTCATCATCAATGACAATGCTTCTTAATCACCTTTGACATCAATGACCACACATTTCTAACATCCTCCCCCTTTCACATTGATGGAAACACCAAAAATATTGTTATCAACCACATAGTAAATCAATAACAAAGTAAAACAATATGACATGGAAACACTTGTTAACTAAGTATGCTCCCCTTGTGGTCATTCTTCCTTGTTTTGAAGAAGATGCAACTAATCACCTACAAGCCAAACACATTAGTAAAAACATTACATTCCATGTTTGGCCTTATCATTCCACCTTTTCTGTAATGTGTGTTCATATCTCTAATGTTTTACCATTCTCCCCCTTTGACATTAATTTAAAAGTATCCCCTCTTGGAACTAATATCTCCCTATATTTTTGCTTTCCCGTCGACCTAGTAGATCCCTTTTGATGTGTTGAATGTTGGACTAATCTAAACAACTTCCTTTCATCTTCTTGGTGAAGATTCATTTGAGGGAGGAAATAGTGAAAATATTAGCCACCTATTTGTTTAAGGTACATACTCCAACTTGAAAACCTAATTGGAAACTTGTTCTTGGAGGAAATGGTATTTGATTGGAATATGTTTTGCCTTGGAATGTAAAACAAGGTTTTGGAGATGCTGATTACACTTGCATTATCATAGATGATTAGAATGGGGTTTTCATATACCACATGCATGTATTGTAAAGTCTAATTCATCGAGATGATATAATTGCAACAAGAAGCTGCTGCTCTATACTCTATGTGAACAATTGAGAGAGAAATCGATGTTTACTTCTTGCCTAATCATGACACAAGACATTCAACAAGAAAGAAAGCACCACCACTTGCGCCTTTTTTTCCCATCTATTTCACCTGCCCAATCGGCATTAGTAAAAGTAGCAAGGGATGTTTTTTACTTCTTGGATAAAATAAACCATAGTCCATAGTGGATCTCAAGTATCTGAGAATCCTCTTTGCTGCTAGGAGATGAATTTTCCTAGGGGCTGCTTGAAATTTTCCAACAACACAAACTCCATGCATGCTATCTAGTCTTGAGGTTGTCAAATATAAAAGGATACCAATGAGAGATATGTATAAAGTCTGATCCACCTCTCATGACTCATCATCCTTGCTGAGTTTACATCCTGTGACCATTGGAGTGCTTACAAGTGAACATTCCTCCATCCTGAACTTCTTCAAAACTTCATTGAGGTGCTTGCCTTGTGAGATAAAAATTCCTTTTGCTGTTTGTGCAATTTGCAAGCCAAGGAAATAAGTAAGTTATCTGAGCATTGACATATCAAAACCGACCTTCATATCAACTGCAAAGTAGTGAGTTAGATCATCTATATCACTTCGAAATATTATATCATCAACACAAAAAACAACAATTAACAATTTATGATTGTTAGTTTTCACATACAAGTTGCTGTCAGCTGCACCTCTTTTAAATATACATATCCAACCTTGAATACTAAGCCCTGGGTGTTTGTTTAAGGCCATATAAATCCCTTTTCAGCCTACAAACATAATCATATTTGTATGTTAATTGAAAACCATTAGGCTTCTCAATATAAACTTCTTCCTATAGTTCATTATTCAAGAGTGAATATTTGACATCCATCTGGTATATTTTAAATTTCTTGTAATTAGAAAAATCCAAGAACATTATTATGGAATCTATGCAACTAGAGAAAAGGTCTCATCTAAATCCAGCCCTTCTACTTGAGCATAACCCTTGCACACCAATATGGACTTATTTCTTACCACTTCTCCATTTTCGTTCAATTTGTTTTTGAAGACCCACTTTGTGTCAATAATGTTCTTATCTGTTGGTTTTGGAGCTAACTCTCAAGTCTAGTTTCGATATGATCAAGCTCTTCGTTAATGACCTTTACCCAATGGTCATATTGGTTGGCCTACAAGAAATCCTTTGGTTCTATCATGGAAAACAAGGCTACATATGCTTGACTAGGGGGATTCATTAGTGTTCTTATTTGAATACATGTATGCAAGTCACCTAAAATTTGATTATGAGGATGGTGATTTTTCACATATATTGAAGGATATTTTGATTGTGGACTAGTTGGTTCTTCAATGATTTCATATTCAACTAGTTCATCATAATCCTCATCATGGATGACTTGGTCATTGCAACTGATGTTTACTGATTGTTTATCCTCGAAAGAAGTGTGCTCATCAATTTTAACATCAATATAATCAACTATCCTTCTTGATTTCTTGTTATAGCATATGTATCCTTTGCTATTATGAGAATACCCAAGAAAAATACCTTCATCAACTCTTGCATCAAACTTTCCAATATTATCATCGTTGTTATTGATGTAGCACTTGCTCCCAAATACCTTGAAATGCTTGACTGTAGATGGTCTGCCATACCATAGCTCATATGGAGTTTTGTCACTGTTTGGTGTGATGTGCACTTTATATAAAATTACAACTGTTGTATGTATTGCTTTAACCCAAGATTTGTGGTATGCTTCTTTCACCCATCATAGCTCTAGACAACTGTTGGACAAACCTATTTTCTCTCTTTGCGACACCATTGTGCTATGGAGTCTCAATTATAGTTAACTACATTTTGATGCCCTGCTCTTTGTAATAATCATCAAATTCCTTGGAGGTGAACTCTCCACCATTGCCAAATATTATGCATTTTATTTTACAATATATCTCGTTCTCAACCATAGACTTAAAGTTCTTGAATTTTTCAAAGGCCGCTGATTTTTATCTTAGAAATGCTACCCAAGTCATTTTGCTAAAATAATCAATGATTAACATGAAATACAATTTACGTGATGCTGAATGAGTTCTTGAAAGACCACATAAATCCATGTGTACCAACTACAATGGCTTGGTTGTGGAGTTCTCCTTGGATTTAAATGGCACTCAAACTTTCTAACCAGTCTAGCATGATTTGCAAATGGGGTTTTCAGGTTTGGAAATCTTTGGCAAGTCCCTAACTACATTTTTCTTACCCAACTTCATAATTTGATCAAAATTTAGATGTTCCAACCTCTTGTGCCACAAATAGCTCTCATCAAACTTGCTTAAGCAACACTTTTCATATTTTTATTTCAACACACACATTGTTTTTAGTTCTAACAACTTCAACTACTATTTCACATGTTTGGTGCAAGATCAGTAAAATATAATTACAGATCTGGATTATTTGTGCAAAAATAGTCGAATTCAAAAAAAAAATCAGTTGAATCGGAGGCCGGATGAAGGAGATATCGCTGATTTAAAAATCAGGGGGGTTGCAGACAATTTTCAGGGCAGCGAGTTTGTGGCGTAGATCTAGATGTCCTGGTGCAGGATCTGCAAAATCTAATTGTAGATATGTATTCTTTGGGAAAAAGCACCCGATTTCAAAAAAAAAATCGGTCGAATCGGAGTCCGGATGAGGGAGATATCGCTGATTTAAAATCAGCTCTTTTTGCAGACATTTTGGGTGACGGCGGGAGAGTAGCAGAGCAGATCTGGAATTCTAGTGTCTGGATCAGGATTTTTATCACATGGGCAGATGCAGAATGATTGTTCCATTTCTAAAAATAGGTTATAATAGGGATTCTGAGCAATATTGACGGATCTGTGACCATTTCAATTTTTCACCAATATTTTTGTGATGGCGTACCTAGATCGGGCTTTGAGGGACTTGTATAAATTTGATGGCTCTCATCCAGCTAGATGGATAGCGCAAATGGAGCAGTGTTTCAGTCGGAATCGCATCTATGATAATGAGACTCAGCTTATGGTGGGAAGCATGTACTTGGACACTGAAAGAAAACAATGGTGGCAAGACCATCAACGTGCCAATAGAAGGTTTTGGACTTGGGACATGTTCACAGAAGCTATTATGAACCTCTTTGGCCGAAAAACTATTCTTGTTGATAAGCTCACACAGACAGACACATTGCCTAGCAAAGAGATTATTTTTACAGAAAAGAAGGAAACCATGGAACCTAAAGGGTTATTTCCTACTGATGCTTTCTTATTGCAGATTCATGGAGTGATTCAGAAGGAGAAAATCGTTGTGACTATAAATCCTAGTTGCAAGCAAAATCTTATAAGTGTTAATTTGGCAAAAAGATTGCAAGTTCCAGCAAAACACATTGAAATTGCGCAAGTTGATAATGAGGATGTTCAAGTGTACAAGGATTTGAAGATTTCGATGGATAAGTATGTGTTTCATGGTGATTTTTATGCTTCAGATATGGATAATATGGATGTTGTTTTGGGATATCCTTGGATGGAATCTGTGGGTACTATCAATATTAATGTGCAGAAGAAATTCCTAAAGCTATGATATAAAAAGAAGAAAATTACATTACAGGATATTTCCATCCATAAACAGGTAGAGCACATGGAGGCTGAAGCAGAAGATGTTCAAGGGACTGACATATCAGATGATGAGCCTTTGATGATCGACAATCAAACACAAACAGAGGCTGCAGAAGAAAAAGTTACAGGTGATGATACATCAGAGGAGGGCTCAGTGGTTGAAGTCATATTGAAAAAGAAGACACCACAACAGGCACCACAGCAGGGTGAAGTCAAGCAAAAGCCCTCGGGGGTTAAAACTTCAACATATCATCACCCACATCACCCAGCAAGACAACAATCAAGATGGCAACCAATTAGCCACATGGACAACAAACCCCGCAGGACAGATCGAGAGGAACAAAGATCCACCTACTACACATCCACACAGAAGAGCTACCGCAATCAACTTCCATCTCAAGTGAGCGAGGCACCAACGAGATCGAGGGTTCACCTTTCTCTTGGATGGCTAGATGCACGTGCATGGTATCAGTGGAATACTCTTTTGAGTAGATCTTATTATTTATGTTCTTCCCATGTTTCGGGGACGAAACATGCTTAGGGGGGTGGAATGTTATGTACCTAGGGGGGGTAATATGGGGTACCAAGGGAGGTACCCAAGGTAATAATGTAATAATGGGATGGGCCATAATAATAAATAAGGTGGTTAACCCATGTCATGTAAGGGACCACAAGTAGTTAATAATAATGTAAAGGGCCCATGGTATTAGTTGATGGTATGAGGAAACCATGGTAATGATGCATGGTATTGTATGTATGAGGCCTATATAGAGGCTAGAGACTCCACATGAATATGAAGAGAAGTATTATTGTATGAACAGGCATATGGCTTGTGGAGTGCTCTCCTTCCTTAAGGAGTGAATGTATGGTGTTGCCCTACCATAAGGGTTTTGATTAATAAAGTGAATCATTTCTATATTTGGATCTTATTATTCTTGGGTTTATTTGTGTTCTCATATATTTTTGATCAGATCTACAACATCACATGTGCCTGTGTTATAGATCTGATATGAAAATATATGAGAAATAGAAATAAACCCAAGAAATAACAAGATTTGAATATAAATAGAAATGATTCACTTTATTGGTCAAACCCTTAAGGTAGGGCAACACCATATATTCACTCCTTAAGGAAGGAGAACACTCCACAAGCCATATGCCTGTTCATACAATAATCCTTGACATCCCTCAATGTGGAGTCTCTAGCCTCTTTATAGGCCTCATACATACAATACCATGGGTCATTACCATGGTTCCCTCAATACCATCAATCTAATACCATTGGCCCATTACATTATTACTAACTACTTGTGGTCCCTTACATGATATGGGTTAACCACATTATTTATTACTATGGCCCATCCCATTATTACATTATTCCCTTGGGTACCTCCCTTTGTACCCCATGTTATCCCCCTAGGTATATAACAACCTGCATACTTGATTTGGCAATTTTTAGATCTAAATAATACATCATAAACTTTGTCACACATATGGGAAATGCTGAACAAGTAATGTTTCAGGCCTTCAACAAACAAAACCTTCTTGGCCTTACCTCTACCATTCACTAGGATAACAATTCCTTTATCCACAATCTGGCATAGTGCATCAGTGCCAAAAGTCACATTACCTTTGCTGACTAGTTTTAGTAACAAAAGCTTATTTTTAATCTCGTATAATGTGCTTGGAATAACCACTTTCAACATACCAATGGTTGCCTTCATTCTGAGCATATAAAACCAATTCACATTTTTCTTCTTTTTTCTTATGTTTCCACACTTTGGGTTGTTGCTTTGATTGCTTGATTTCAGGGGACAATATGTTATCCCCGAGTTTGCAAGCATTTGCTTCGTGCCCATAATTTTGAAAAATATAACATTGCATCACATTGTCCAATGGAGAAAATGAATTGTTGAGTGTGGGTTCATTTCTCCTTTGCTTGTCAAATTGATTATCAAGTTGATCAATTCTTCTCTGTTGTCTAATTTGTTTAAATGATAGGTTTACCCTACAATTTGCAGATTTACGACCATAGTTTGTATAGGTAAAACAATATCCTGGAAAAATTTCCTTGTACCTAGGAGTAAATCGATTTTTGAGACTTGGCTGAGTTGTTCTCTGAGGTATTTGTGCTTATCTAAGGCTCAAATTTCTTTGGTGTAGAATTCAATTTGTATTTTTTGTGATGTTAATATTTTTCTATTTCAAATTGTTGCTATTCGAGTTGCCTTTTTTTGTCTTGTAGCTATTGATGGGACCACACACTTCCTTTTTCTTTTTTCTATTGCGATAGATTTGCTGAGGCCATTGCATTAGGTGAGTTTCTCACAACTTCAACAAAGTTCATAGGTTTCATGCCCTTAATCTCGATTGTTGATATTGACTTGGATTCAAATCCAAAACTTGTTTTCATATGTGATGGTCTCTGCACATTAAGAATCTCATTCAAATAGCCATTCCCCTTGTTGGATTTTTTTTATTAAAACTTGACTGTGTTTCTATCTTTTCAAGTTGTTTTCTCAAAGTCACAATTTCTACTTCAAGCTTCTCAAATGCTTGATTTTTCTCTTTGCGATGCTCATTCAAAGTATCTTGGATCTTCTCATCTTCTTCAATTTGCAGGAGAAGAGGTTCCATAGCTTCAAAATTATTCTTGGCCATCAATTCTTTTTGTAGTTAATTTTTCTTCCTCAAACTTTAAGTCTCATCAAGATCACTAATCAACTCAACTTCTAAGTCAACTTCACCTTCTTCTTCTTCAGATTCATCATTGTTTTCTTCTTGGTTTTGAATGGACATAAGCATAAAATCTTTTGATATTTCATGAGCTTTGTCCTCATTTCAAGATTGGATTTATTCACTTTCAAAGGAGATAGTATCTTGAGTGTAAAATCTCTCCTTTATAGTATTTTTTTCCTTTTGAAAGTTGCTATACTTATTCCTTGGTTCATGCTCATTCTTCTTCTTATCTAGACACATAGAAGCTGTTGGTAGAATTATATGTATTATAACTCCATCATTTAATTATCAATACGAGGTCGTAAGACTTAGAGATACAAGCACAGGAAATGTAGGACTAGAGCTTATTCTAGCCTATGCTAACAATTAACACTAGAAAGAACTAATCACTAAGGATTATCACTTGTCACTGGACTATGGGATTCTCATTCTTATTAGGTTTTGAACCACAATCATTCATTAACAATGTTCATGTGGTTGTATATATTGTTGGCATTATGTTTCTGGTATGGCTATATGTTACATATGTTGTACTTGATGGCAACTCCCGTGGCAAGGCTCTCAATTTGTTGAAAATTAAGAAGGACGCAGGAAAGCAGTTCAGAAGGTGCGTACCCGCAGGTACACCATGCAGGGACTGCGTCCAGGTACGCAGGGCAGCCGTTCAGGAGGTGCGTCCCCCCAGTGCACACATTTCAAGGCAGAGAAAAGCACACATGGGGTTTCTTATGTTTTACTCTTGGTATTTAGTCGACGGTAATGGGTTATTATGGTGTCGGCTCGTGGTATTGTTCCATGATTTTAGGAGGAGCTTGCCTATATAAAGCAAAGGAGATCATTTGGCTTGAGTATGTTTTTGGTTGAATATCTTATGTGGGCTAGATCTGGTCTAGATCTAAACAAGGCGAATCTACTGATGGACCAAGATCTCTTCGACGCATGTTTAGATCTATAGAGCTGACTGTCTGGGTTACTTCTGAAGTCTTGAAATCATCTATGCCCGGAGGTACGCAGGTGGAGTAAGGGTTCAGGTGCGCCGGGACGCAGGCGCAGAAGGGTTCAGGTGCGTTCGGGACACTGTGCAGTAACAGGAGATCTGCGTGGGGACGCAGAGCGACTAAGGTTCAGGTGTGTCCCTGGAGCAAAAGGACGCGGCGCGATAGCATTTCTGGGTGCGTCCCTGCAGCAAAGTACGCGGCGCGATAGTGTTTCTGGGTGCGTCCCTGCAGCAACAGGACGCAGTGCAGTTCAAGGAACAGTGCGTGGGCACGCAGTGCTGCAGAAGGATACCTGCGGGTGTACGTAGGAAAGCAAAAGGTCAATTGCGTCGCGACGCAGGCCACAGAAGGGAAAAACTGCGTCTCTGTCTTAAGATGTTCTGTTGATTGAATTTCTCTGTTGATAAGGTGTTCTGGGTTAGTTCTGTTATTGCTGATCTGATAACTGTAGTGGACTGTAACTGTTATATTCTTGATGATCATTTGATGCTTTATGAAAAGAAGTAGGGGGTTGTAGCTCCCTTCCAGGAGAGACTGGAAAACGAGAGAGAGTTGTAGCTCTCTGCAGGTTGCAGCCTGCGTACTGGTAAAGGACTGCACCAGTACAAAACCATTGTAAAAGGAGTTTCTAATTTGAAAGAAGATAGAGACATATTGCAGCAGGTGGTTTTCACCCACATTGGGTTTCCACCTTACATCTTGTGTTCTTTGGTGTGACTATCTGTTTTCTTTTGTTCATGCTCATTATTTTATGGTACTGACATGCAAAATAATTCAAAGAACAAATAAAGAAGATTTATTAAAAGAATTATATAATACTGATTCAGCCCCCCTCTCAGTATTATTTCCAACATATATGTAGTTTATTAGGTCTTGAGACTTTAGTGGTTTTAATCCTATAGTGATGAAAACCCATTAAACACACTGCATAAAAGTAAATTGCATAAAAGTAAATGCCGACAACTATAAGCAAAAGAAAACAAATCTAATACTAATACTATGTGAAATACAAATCTAATGAAAATTGAAAGAAACATCAAATAAAATATGCAATCAAATGGAATTCACTTCTTAAACCTAAAGGGAAGTACTAAACACTAAATTGAGAGCATGAAAGTGAATAGATCTAAGTTTTATCTAACATAAATTCATTGCAAAATAAAACTAAATTGCTAGATGTAAAACTAATCTAAAAAACACATGAAGCATAACAACACTTACCCACACTAAGGGGTCCTTCCCAAGAAGTTAGTGCTGCTAAAAAAATATCAGATCAAGCTAATATGATATACCACAATTTAGCAACCATCAATTATTTATTCACATCAAAAATCTGTGTTACAAATAAGCTCTCTAAATCTCTCAAAAAACTAATTGTTGATCTCCTCTATTACAATAATGAAAAAAATCCTCTTGATCCTTGTCCTTTGAGACCTTATTTATACATAAAATTCATTGGGGAAAGATAAGATCCAATCCCCTTAACTCAGAAAACGAATTTACAATTTTAAAGGAAGATCTCATAATTCTGGTTTTTTTGTAATGTTATACAAATTGGTGTTAAAGAACTCACCATATAGTATCGACCATGATGTATTTTGGAGAACTGTTTCTATCGAGTCTAATTTGTTATACTATGAACACAAATATCTCTTGGAATTTTCCAATTCACTTTCTTGGCCTCAGAAATCGTGCCCAAAGATGATTGTTTGAATCTTTTTCCAATTTGGGTTTTGCAAAATTTTTATACAAAACTGCTTCGAAGAACCAGCTATAAATTTTAAAACATATTGAATTTTTGTAAACGGATTGAGATAAAATAATTTTCTATGTTTTCTAGAAAACCATTTTCCAGATTCTTGTGATTATCCACCATTTGCATGCAAATCGAGGAAAAACATGGCAGTTCCAAAACTGTCACCTATTTTTGGTTGTAACTTAAATCATGTGCTAGGATTCCATGTGTGAGATGGGTATATTCCAAGGATTGTACCAGCATATTAGGTACACGTGGAACCTAATTTACCATGCTAGTGAAAATAAAAACATATTTTATAATTTTGAATTATTTTCCCTCCATTTGTGCAAGTGCAAAATTAAGTACCAGATTGTTGAACTGATACAAAGATAAAAAAATTTCATAGTCGAACGTGCTCCTTAGACACATAACCACATTATTAAACCGTAATTGATAAAACCACATTAAAAACTCATTTAACCATTAAAAATACAAAAAATTATTAATAATTAACCACAAGGTAAAATGAATGCATTTAGGGAAAATGGTAATATGATAGTTACAGAATATGTTGTAAGAGTATGAATATGGCTCGTAAATGAAAGGTTTGGATAGCCAATATGATAAAACATTTGAGGCCCAACATCCCCCCATTCCTAAGGCTTTGCATGTACTCATGCAAACAAAATATGGATTAGGAAGGAATGATGGATGATATAAGGCGACAAATGAAGATGATGGCTAAATAAATATGAACTTGAAACTAGAATATGGATTAAAGGATTTGGCAATGGTGGTCTAAGAAAGGTGAATAAATAGGAAGTGGTTAATAATCAAGATTCCTTAAATTTTAATGAGCTAAAGAACCTTTAAACATGTTTTACCTCAAGTATACCTTTTGAACTTTGATTTGTATTGCAAAATGCAATAGAAGTTGTATGAAGCGAAAACGAGACAAAGTAAATCTGAGAGTCTGGAATGATCTGGAATAGTTGGAATTGATGAGTTCCAATATGATACATTAAAGGAAGCTAAATAGAATTAAATGAAGATGTTGAAAAGTCCCCAACAACCATTCCCCCATGCCTGAGGTTTTGGGTGTCCTCATGCAACAAAGTGAGGTGCTGAAGAAGTGAGGAGGGTGGCCGAGATGGATCTAGTATAAAGGAACTTAAAAAAAATGGAACTAATGAGATGAATATTGAACAAAAATAAATCATCTTAGATTCATTAAAATGATGTAAAATTAACACTAATCTTAAATTAAATTCCAAATCACTCATTACATATGATTTCATCAATCTTTAACAGTCTTATGCTCAAGAAATAAACCTTTTATAAATAAAAGGTGCTCCCCTTATTTGTAGGTAGGAATCTTTTTATGATTACAAAAAATGATGAACCAATGAAAAAATTAGTTATTACTAATCAAAACCCAAGTCTTAAAGTTATCCAAGTATTACAGATAAGATTTGCAGTTGAATTTTATTAATTATTTGTGATCATAGGTCCCACTTCTAAGATAATTAAATCTTAGATATAGTATGAAAAACCAATGATAGAGGACTCAAGGTTACCTTAAATCCATTCTTTAGCAACAAATTTATGGAGTTTGTTTTTACCCTTGACTTCATCCACACATGCTTCTTTTATTGTAACACTATAAAGTAACCATCATACATGTAGACAAAAGCCTTGGTTTAGTTGACACTTCTTTAGGAAGAATGCCCCATTGCCCGCGATTGTCCATAGCCCTGATGGGTTTTCCTAGTGGTATCACAGGTCAGTACCCATTGCCAGCAAACTTCCATAGCTGTTACAGGGAAAAGTGTCTATATAGAACTGCTCTATCCCACTAAGGTGTGACAGCTGCCTTAGAAACAAACAGAGAAAAGCTACTTTTGTTTTTCCTTTATGAATTATAGATAGAGAGGAACAGAAAGACCAACCTCTATCTTGCGCTAATCTCCTGATTTGATCCCTCTCTTCTTTGATAGTCCTCAGCTACCTGCTCCCTTGCACGCCCAGCTTCACAAAGTACCTGTAAGATCACAGAAGCATAGCACTATACAAAGACATGGATCTATAATCATAAACAATCTAGGATCAGATGTAAATTGACCATACAAATGTAGCAAGCATCAATGACACAAAAGCATGGAGGAAAACTCGAATGGCTTTTATTGATAAACAAGAAAAGAGCCAAGAGGAGTTACAACCAGTTGTTCTGACCCAGCATCAACCTCCCAGCAAAGAAGCCCCTCTTCACCTCAAACAAATCTTAGATCACCCAACAATCTGATGTTTGTCTCAAGAAACCAACAACAATTCCTTACAATATGCAAAATTCCAGCCTCCAGATCTCTGGGATGAGGGATCCATATATAGATATCTGTAAGGGGGATGAGTTAGCTTGTGATTTGATTAGTGTCCTCCCTCTGATATTCTTGCTTCCACTTGGAGATTGATGGTCTCTTACTCATCCTTGGTCGAATTCAGTGAGGCAAGTGTCACAGGAGAAGATTTTGGAAGCTTCCATTGCCTCTCCACCTCACGGAATGACACTGCCATTTGTCATTTCTCGCCCATCGCACCCCACAGAAGGGATTTTTGAAATGCAACGCACCCACACAGTGTATTTAGGTGAGATGCAACGCACCTAGCCAGTGGAGCAGCTGAAATGATCCTGTTTTGACCAATTCTGAGCAGTTTTTCATGGAGAACTTCTGGGAGAAGCTGTAATCTGTTGACCTTGTTCCTTTAGGGGTTAGAACAACACTTTTAGGGACTTAGGAGCCCTTGGTTTATGGAAATTTCATGCTTGGGGTTGTAGGGCCCAAAAATGTCTATAACAATAGCCTCGACATGTTAACCTCTTAAACCTATTTTACACTTAAGGCTCTAGTCCTATGCTTCCTAAAATTTTAGGTTTAGATTATGGATATTGCTTTTGCAATTGGTAGATAAGGGAGCGACTTCAGAAAGCCTCTTAAAGGCATGTGATGATACCTTTTAGAGTGACATAGATTACCTGCATAATGTATTAGATGCATAAGGTACTTATAGGTACTAAAAGGAAATAACATGAATGAATCATTTTAATGTGAGATCGATGAGGCTGCCAAAGAATAACCAAAAGACACCTAAAGTCTTACTAATCACAATTTCCATGTATGATTTCACCTGTAAAGTAGTGTTCCACTATGAGTAGAGACCTCAATAACTCTCTTGCAAGTCTTAATAAAGATGATTCAAATATCATGCTTTGGTGTTACGGTTATAGTATTCAAGTTTCTTTTTCATCGGTATCATTGTATGGACCTCTTAACTTTGTTTTAATCCCCTTAGTATGTTTTGGTAACTATATTTTGAGCAATTGTTTTGTATTGATAATCAAAATTCTATATGAATAAGATAAATGAAATTCCAAAAAAAGAAAAGGTATATCAACTATGAATAGTTTGGAATTATCATTTAATTCAACTTTTATGAAAAGGATTTGCATATTCAATCATTTTCATGAAATATATGTCTTAATGATAAAGCATGAATACAAAATTTTTAACAACTTAAGGAGAAAAATAAAGACATCATCAAATACTCCCCTAAGTGTTGATGGCAATGTATTTTCCTCTTTTGAAAATATTATTCTAGTATTTAAGCATCCCAAATGAAAAATATCCTTGAGTCCTATTTTTCTTGCAAAATAGCACAGTGGTCCCAAAATTCTCGATACTGGTTAGATAAAATATGGTACTAAATAATTTGTATGCAATAATAAACAATGTTGCAATGCAATCATTTCCAACATCACATAAGATTCCAAACATAATCGTTATAGCTTACTTAGTTGAAAAGAAAAACTAGAAACAAATCTAACTATTATACAGAAATAATAAGTGGGAAAGAAAAGTAATAGTTGAACTATGATGTTATTTGAAATAAGACTAAGTGACAATCTTCATTAAAACAATATGCAGCTGAAAGAGACCCAAACAAAAATATGCAATATGAACATAGATCTCCCATTTTCAACTAATTTCTTTTTAGCTGTTAACATCCCCACTTATACAAAACAAATGAGAAAGATGTTGCAATATATTTTAGAACTAAACTAACTATTATATGCAACATTTATTTATTTATTATCCTACTCTACCTGAGAAAAATAAATCCCTCTCCTCAAGTATAGGAGTATTTCCAATGTAACCATGTGCATAACAAGTATAAAAATGCATTTATACTCAAGTTTAGAATATAATCTTCAATGCATACCTGAGTATGAAGAACCAGTTGTTTTAATGATGATGTCAAGAAGTAAGGAAGAATGAAGGAGTGGTATAACCTTATAGTTTCTTGAAACCAACTTTCAATAAAATCAAAATGCTCTTGGTTTACCTCTTTATTTCGCTCATTTGGCATATCCTCCTTTACCATGCCATACAAATCTTCTAGCATTAGGTGATTATCCTCTTGTGTGCTTAGAGGATCTGTAGATAGGCATGTAAAAAATTCTTCAATCTCAAGTTCTAATGCTTGCTCTCCATCGGATGTAGTCCATGATTCTTTAGTTTCCTCAACAAGTTTGCAATAGTAAAGATCTTCGTATGGATGTAATTCATGGACTTGTTGTTCTTCTATTGATTCCGAGAAGGCATATAATTTCTTGGCTACTATCAAGATTTGTTCTTCTAGAGAAGAAGAGATCCCAGTTGCTACTAGGATTTGAGAGAGTTCTTCCAAACTCTCGATCATCCTTGAATATTTATTTTTTGGTTGCTAATCCTTGTCATGCACATAGATTAGTGTATGGAATTCTTATTAAAAATCCTAAAGAAATAAGAAGGAAACACACTTAAAAAATCGGAAAGAAAACCAATCATGTCCTCGAAGCACCACCATCCTACTAGGACCGTGCTATCACCAAGTTATATTTTCACATAGTTTAGGATTCTCTTCTTTCCATGAATCAATCTAAAGGAAAACACACTTGCATAGAAAAATAAAGAAAAATGAGGCTTTAGATCCTACATTTAATTCAATGCATATGAAAAAGAAACTAGAAAATCAATTAGAGACAACTAGACATTGGAGCGACCCCTAACCAAAGAGGTTGTGTGGCTCTTCACTCACGTTGTAATGTCTTTCTCTGCCCTCTAGTTTCCTTGCAATTAGGATCACCCAGAAAACTTGTGAAAGAAAATATGCTCTAATCCCTTTAGCATCTCCCTGGAAACGACGCCAAAAATATTGGTGGAATTATATGTATTCTAATTGCAACATTTAATTATCAATCCAAGGTTGTAAGACTTAGAGATGCAAGCATAGGAAATGTAGGACTAAAGCCTATTATAGCTTATGCTAACGATTAACACTAGAAAGAACTAATCACTAAGGATTATCACTTGTCACTAGACTATGGGACTCTCATTCTTATCAAGTTTTGAACAACAATCTTTCATTAATAATGCTCATGTGGTTGTATATATGTAGTTTATTAGGTCTTGAGACTTCAGTGGTTTTAATACTATAGTGATGAAAACCCATTAAACACACTGTAGAAAAATAAATTGCATAAAAGTAAATGTCAACAACTATAAGCAAAAACAAACAAATCTAATACTAATACTATGTGAAAAACAAATCTAATGAAAATTAAAATAAACATCAAATAAAATATGCAATCAGATGGAATTCACTTCTTAAACCTAAAGGGAAGTACTAAACACTAAATTGAGAGCATGAAAGTGAATAGATCTAAGTTTTATCTAACATAAATTCATTGCAAAATGAAACTAAATTGTTAGATGTAAAACTAATCTATAAAACACATGAAGCATAGCAATACTTACCTACACTGAGGGGCCCTTCACAAGAAGTTAGTGCTGATAAGAAAATATCAAATCAAGCTAAGAAAATATACCGCAATTCAACAACCATCAATTTTGTATTCACATAAAAAATCTTTGTTACAAGTCAACTCTCTAAATCTCTCAAAAAACTAATCATTGATCTCCTCTATTAAAATAATGAACAAAATCCTCTTTATCTCTGTCATTTGAGACCTTATTTATACATAAAATTCAATTGGGAAAGATAAGATCCAATCCCCTTAACTCAGAAAACGAATTTACAATTTTAGAGGAAAATCTCATAATTTTGTTTTTTTTGCAATTTTGTACAAATTGGTGTTAAAGAAATAACAATATATTCTCGACTATGATGTATTTTAGAAATATGGTTCTATGGAGTCTAATTTGTTACACTATGAACAAAAACCTCTCTTGTAATTTCTTGATTCACTTACATGGCCTCGTAAATCATGCCCAAAGATGATTGTTTGAATCTTTTTCCAATCTAGTTTTTTGCAGAAATTTTATACAAAACTGATTCGAAGAACCAGCTATAAATTTTAAACCGTATTGAATTTTTGGAAACTATTTGAGATCAAAATAAATTGCTATATTTCATAGAAACCTATTTTCTATATTATTGTGATTCTCCACCATTTGCACGTAAATCAAGGCAAAACATGGAAGTTCCAAAACTATCACTTATTTTTGGTTGTAACTTAAATCATGTGCTAGGATCCCATGTGTGAGATGGGTATATTCCAAGGCTTGTACCAGAATATTAGGTCCATGTGGAACCTAATTTACCATTCTAGAGAAAATAAAAACATATTTTATAATTTTGAATTATTTTCCCTCCATTTGTGCGAGTGCATAATTAAGTACTGAACTTTTGAACTGATACATAGATACAAATTTTCATAGTCGAACATGCTCCTTAGCCACATAACCACATTAGTAAACTGTCATTGATAAAATTACATTAAAAATTCATTTAATCATTAAAAATACAAGAAATCATTAATAATTAACCACAAGGTAAAATGAATGCATTTAGGGAAAAATGGTAATATGAGAGTTACGAAATATGATGTAAGGGTATGAATATGGATCGTAAATGAAAGGTTTGGATATCCAATATGATAACATATCTGGGGCCCAACATCAACATAATGACATACTTTACCACAATTGAAGCACTTGAAAGGAATCTCACCTTTTTATTTACTTGAGCCTCTCTTGAAATTTCTCATGAACATAGCCTCCTCTTCATCTTATACAAAACATGAGTCATCGTGTTCTTACTTCGCCTTCCTGTTTTCTTTGAAGGTTTCCTCCCTTGTTGTGGTTTTTTCTTTTGAAATCCTCATCTAATAGGTAGTAAGGGTACCGAGCAATTGCTCCATTGTGACAGAGTTGAGATATGTCATTTCCTCAATGGATGAAACTTTGGGATTAAATCTCTCAGGAAGAGATCTCAACACATTTTGTACTACCGCTGATTTTACATTATATATTCATCAATACCTCTTATGGCATTGAGAACTTCATCAACTCTAATAAAGAACTTTACAATTTCTTCATCATAATGCATCTTCAAAGATTCAAATTGCATTCTACAGACTTGGAGTTTAGCTTTCTTTACCTTGCTTTCACCTTCATAAAAACTACCCATCTTGTCCCATATTTCCTTTTCAGTTGTGCAATCCATGATCTTGACTAATTCTGATTTAGACATACTAGAAAATATAACATTCATAGCCTTGGCATTGTATGCAAACTCAAGATTATTGTTGAGTACTGAAGAAGGTATGTTATTATCGTTTATTTTGTCATCTTTTCTTTAAAACTCATAACCTCTTTGCATCATGAACTAGGTAGATAATAAGAAATTATGACAAAATATATGGGATTTGTATGCAACGCAAAACAACTAATAATTTCCCTTTTATTATGCATGAAAAGGAGAAAACAGAAGATTGCCATCCCAAAGGAAAAGACAGGACAAAGTTAATTGCTGTCCCTTTAGCAAGGAACCGCATGCAAACAAGGCGATCCAAATTGGAGTGTATCAGCCAGGAAAGGGAAAAGGAGATATCAAATCGGCGCAAGAGAACAAGAGGATAACTGGGAATTAACAGTCTGGCGAATCCCTCAGGATCCTTTGATCCTAAGGGATTGCTATCTTAACGATTTTTGCATCATTGATATCTCCGCTCAACTGTTATAAGAAGGGGCAGCACTGCTAGCCCGGGGGACGACTTGTTGTTATTTTTATGTAATTCTCCTTTGTATTTGAAACTTTGATCATCGACTCTTGTTGAAGAGTGATCCATTGTAACTCTGTTTTGATGTTTTAATATAAATCTAGTTGCCGTTCCATCTTTGATTCTGGAGTAATCTCAAGCGGTGTGTCCCTGGAGGCTAAGGGCCTAGCCTTGGTGGAACACTTTCTCCTGTACCATTATTTCTAATTCGTGTGTGGTTTTCATTATTAGCTCTGTTTGGTAATCTGATGTGTTTTTCTATTTTACATCACGGTTCTATTATATTTTGTTTATGCTCAACTGAGTAATGTTGTTCTCTGTGACAGGAATGCTGTGTTGTTCATTCTGACTTTGTAACGCATTGCTGTTCCTTTAACCATTGATATAACATCGTTGAATGCTATTGTTGTTCAATTACTGAGTAACCATGCTGTAACATTCATAAGTTGGTATTACTGTATTTATCTACGGTTTACACTTAATCACGATTGTTGCTCAACTGGCGTTGCTGTTCCATTACGAATTACAATCGTTATTCTTGATAACTGAGATTTAGACTTGTTGTATCGAAGTTAGATTACCGTTTCTTCTAGATATTAAGCGTGCCGTGTGTGATATTTGCTCTGATTCACCATACACTTATGTTTGAATCTCGTTGCTATTCCATATTTCATCTCTGTTCTTTGCCGTTCTATTTCCGTTGTTGTCTGATTTATCTTTAGAGTAAAGATTGTTATCTAATTCCTGTAAGATACAATTGTTGCATTCATTTTCGTAGACTAAGGTTTTGCTATTCAATCTTGTTTATAAGACTAGTTGCTGTTCCATTTCCTGTCATTTGTATTATCATTGCTTTGGTGTGCAGAACGATCTGAGACTGTAGTCAGCGTTGACATTCGTTGTCTAGCTCCCAGATTGATGATATTTTCCTTGATTGTCTTTAATTGAATCAGTTTACAGAGGGATGAGTTACCATTACTGTACCCTTGACTGATAAATTTTTGAGTGCATGATTTGAGTTTTTAGGCTCTTTATGTAAGTAGATCTTATTTCAAGCATCTATTTACTCTTGTATTTGGAGCACTATACTACTAGCATTACTCTGAAAAATGACCGCCTCAAACTGAGTACACCCTTTGAGATAACAAATCGTTCCTGGATTGATAAGTTAATGTAGGGTAACTAGAGGTGAAATGACCCTTTTTACTGCTCGACATTTTCGCACCGTTGCTGGGGAAGAGTGTAGCCATTTGTTTCTTTTCCAGAGTGATGTAAAAACCTGCTAGGAGAGAACTGGGTTTTAAAAATAGAAGGTAAGAACCTGCGTACGGAGCATGTAATAGCCTTGCTACCCTGCCCGCTTTCTTGCAAATTTGTTGCTATTTTTTGGGTAGAAATTAGCATTTGATTTGTGTGCATGACTAAGCAGAAAAATCTTGAAAAGAATCCTAAATCCCTACCCAAATTTGACAAAGCTAAGGGGCCAGTGACCCTTGGCCGATCGACCTTTATAGATGAAATCCTTAAGAAAGAAGAATCTCAGCCTTCAGTAGGACCTAGAAAAGTTGCTTCTAGACAACCTACTAATTCCCTTCAGGCCACAGGGTCACCATCTATAGCCTTCGCTGAGGTGCATAGTCAAACCAAAGAGCAAGATTTTTAAGAAATTGAGAATTCTAGCCCAAAATCATTGCAAGAAGGGAACCTTAGTAACCTCTGTGAAGGGAGAGGAGAAACAGGAGAAATTGAAGAACCAAGATCTCCTCTTGGGATAATTCAGCCATTAATTAGCCCAGATAAGGGAAGTGCTACAAAAATCATTTATAACGAAGTTGAAGAACCTCAAGAACCGGAATCCCCCTAGACATTAGGCACTCTCATCATCCTAGATAAAGGAAGTGCTTTTAAGGCCATTCCCCCTCGATAGCCTAGGAATACCCTCCTAGATATCCCAGAAGGTTATTGGCATATATTTGACCAAATGGCCCAAAACTAGCCAAACACCCAAACCTCTACAATGCAATACCCCATTGTGGATACTGAAACTAATGCACCTATGAAAGCAATTCCTCTCCAGCATATCCCTACATTCCATGGCCTTACATCAGAAGATCCAGATGCATTCTTATTTGAATTTGATGTGCTGTGTAGAGGATATGACTATACCACCAATCCCTAGAAACTGAAATTGTTCCCCTCTACATTAAAAGGGGTTGCTTTAAGATGGTTTTTGGGATTGGGTGGTGGTGTTATAAACAATTGGGATCAAATGAAAGATGCTTTTTTAAAGAAATATCAGGACTATTGTAGGTCTAGAGAATTAAAAGATGAAATATTTCAGATGGTAGCTAGACCAAATGAAACATTAGAAGAATATGTTGAACGTTTCTAGTATAATCTTCAAAGATCTCCTTATGCATCATTACCCTTACCTAATAATGTATTAAAAACAACATTAATTAGGGGAATGAAAGACCAATGGATTGAAACACTAAATATTATGGGAAAAGGAGATATTTATTAGGAAAAATTTGCTGACATTATTGATTTATGTATCAGGAGCTCGAGAGGCAGCACAAGACTAAAACCAGCGGAACATGATAGGTTTACAAGAGACAACAAGATCTCTGCAGAGGGAGTAACTCGCGCAGAAATTGGAAATTTATTAGAAAATTTTAAAACTGACATATTGGGGACACTGACAACACAACTTGATATTATGCAGGCCAAACAAAAGCAAGCAGAGGCAGAACAAAATTTGGCAATCTTCTGTCCTAGATGCAGAAAGAAACATAGCCACAAGGAGTGTCCATTAGATGCAGTCCAAGTTTGCGCCATTTGTACAAAAGACCACTCTACAGAGAGCTGTCCCTCACTTCCTGGATTGAAAGCAATATACAAGGAAGTAGAAGAAGAGCCAGAACCGGTGTACCTACTCAATCAGCACCGTCAATGGCAGCCGCGACAATCAGGTATGTTCCCAGATCCAGCTTCTTCTTTTCAGCCTCCACAATATCATGCTCAACAATATAATACAATGTGGAAAAATCAACCTCCATTCTCGAATTGGTCACAACAACCATTTCCTTCATCAGCGCCATGACCAAACCAAACAAGTCAACCCAGTTGGCCAAATTTTCCCTATACTCCACCATTGGCAAAATAAAATATATCCAGCACAATGGTCCCCTCCTACTTCACAGAGTCAAGCCTGGCAGACAAACTGGCAAAGACTGATGAATCAGCCAGTAGGAACCATTTCGCTCCCTCAACCTACACTGCTAGCATTACAACAAAACCCCCAGTCTAACTTAAGACCGCAACTCCCAACCCAACCCAACCCTAATTCGAATAATAGACTTGTCCAATCTATTCAAATAATTGAAACACCAGAGATAGGAACCAATCTAAGGGAGTGTAATGATCTTCAATTAAGATCTGGGCGCATTATAGAAACAGAGGGAAATAAAACTGCTCAAGTTGAAAATCAGTTACCTATAGAACAACTGCCACAAGAAGAGGATGTGACCAGACAACAAATTCATGATCAAGCAACCACGTCTTCTCCCACATTCCCAGAATGATTAATTATACCTCGACCTATACAACATCCCGATTTTGACATTTTGGGAGAACTAAAAAATTTGTACATAAAAATCCCATTCCTCCAAGCCATCCAAGACATTCCAATATATGCAAAAACCATCAAAGAGCTATGTATAAAAAAACAAAGGAGGAAAATAACAAATAACCCAAAAGTTCAAGTCGTTGGTGCCTTATCTGATCTATTATCAGTAAAAGAAACACCCGTTAAATATGATGACCCAGGAAATCCAATAGTAATCGTACAAATCAATGGACAAACCTTCTCAAATGCCTTAGTTGATCTAGGAGCTGCAATCAATATCTTAACAACCGCCACTTATCAAAAACTGGGCATTACATCAGTAGAACCGACTTCCACTTTATTAGAATTGGCTCACCGATTCGTGGTTAGGCCAGAGGGCACACTGCATGATGTCATGATATCCATTGATTCCTGGGAATATCCTGCAGATTTTCTGATTATAAACCCCAAAAACTGACTTGATGGACATCCATTGATTTTAGGCAGACCTTGGCTTGCAACTGTTGATGCATATATTGGCTTCTGACAAGGCAGTATGACCATAAGTAGGGGGCTAATATCAAGAACCTAGCTTTATATCCTCCAGCCCATCCAAGTGTCACAATAATAAAAACTAACAAACATCCTGTATCATACCTCATCGAAAATATTAGATCTCCATTAACCATAGAAGATGCCCTCGATTTCAAAGACCAAACAGAAGATGATGCCATTAACAATTTTATTAGCCAAGATGAATCCAGATCCCACATACAATGTCACATGATAGAAGCAACATTTGATAATGACTTAGAAGAATATCCTCTCAAAGATACTCACGATCAAACAATACCTACTACCTTTGTCTCAAATAGCAAAACTGTAGAAATTTAGCCAGGAAAGGCTTTAAACATTAATGCCAACCTGACTACCAAACAAGAAGAGAAGCTGATCCAACTACTAAGGAAATACGAAGAAGCATTTGCATGGGACTACCCTGACATGAAAGGAATTGATCCCCAGTTATGTACACACCACATTTACATAGAGAAGAATGCAAGACTCATTTGCCAACCACAATGGAGACTTAACCCTCATCTAAAAGACATTGTAAAAGCTGAACTTCAAAAACTTTTAGATGTGAAATTCATCTACCCTATCTCCAATAGTAAATGGGTTTCTCCACTTGTAGTGGTGCCAAAGAAGAATGGAAAGTGGAGGATTTATGTAGATTATAGAGAGCTAAATAAAGCAACACAAAAAGACCACTTTCCCCTTCCATTCATTGACCAAGTATTAGACACTTTGGCAGGAAAGAAATTCTTTTCTTTCTTAGATGGCTTCAGTGGATACAATTAGATTCCAATTGCCACTGAAGACCAAGACAAAACCACTTTTACTTGTCCTTAGGGAACATTTGCCTACAAAGTTCTACCTTTTGGCCTATGCAATGCCCCTGCCACATTTAAAAGGGCTATCCTCAGAATTTTTTTAGATTTAATAAATGAAGGGCTCCAAGTATACATGGATGATTTTACACCATACGGAGATGATTTTGACCTAGCATTGGACACATTGGAAAAAGTGCTGCAGCGCTGCATTGCCACCAGGCTTTGTTTGAGCCATGAAAAATGCTATATGATGATGACGAAAGGACTTATTTTAGGCCATTATATCTCAGCAGCTGGAATATAGGTAGACCCGGCCAAAATCCAAATAATTTTGCTAATTCCCACTCCTACCACTCAGACAGAGGTACGTAGTTTTCTTGGATTTTCTGGTTATTATAGAAGATTTATAGAACATTTTTCTCATATTGTTGCACCCCTATATGCACTGACAGGTAATGTTGACTTTCTTTGGACAGAAAAATGCGACCGTGCTTTCCAGGATCTGAAAAAGCTTGTGTCAACAGCCCCAGTCCTTAGAGGTCCAAATTGGGACTTGCCATTTCAAATTTCATCAGACGCTTCAGATACAACCATTGGAGCAGTCCTTGGGCAGGAAGAAGATAAAAAACCATATGCAATTTATTATATTAGCAAGAATTTATCTCCTGCTGAATTGAAATATACTATTACCGAAAAGGAATTTTTGGTTGTAATACATGCTGTCAATAAATTCATGCATTATATTACTGGATATCCTATTATCTTGTATACAGATCACTCTGCCATAAAATATTTAGCAAATAAACCAATCACAAATGGTAGTGTTATCACTCAGGTTGTCCTTAAGCTCCGGAAAAGGATACGGCCAAGGTAACCACAGACCAACTTTGGACTGCAGGTTCTAGCCAACCTGCAATCAGAGAGGGCTCTCTCTTTTAGATTTAGCTTTGTTTAAAATGATTTTAGGCTAGTTATTGAGTTCAGGGGTTTTTGTTTTGTTTTTGGTGGGAAGGAAGATGTCTCAAGTAGAGAGGCAAAACATAGTCTGGTAAGTTTCAAATCATTGGGCGTGGAGTCAAGGAGTGGGACTGCTGGTGCGTTTTCTTGGTCACAAGAGAAATAAGGAGCAAGGTAGCTGCTCATGAAACAACACTTAGAGCTTAAAAGGATGGAATGAGGGATAAGGAATGAGAGGTAATAAATAATCTCTCACTCGGCTTAAAAGGGGGAAGGTGAATGAGCTCTGTCTAGGAGCAATTAAGAATTCCTAGACAACTGTCAAAGATGAAGGGATTAGGGGAAACATGAGCCATATGGAATTCATATTCATTACTAACCCAGATGAAAACATAAAGAAATAGCAGAAAATGAGCATAGAGGGCGTTTAAACCAATTCTAGACTATTCTTTCTTTCTACTATTTTAGACGGTATATCAATGGAAAAACAGAGGTGGGAAAACTTATTGAGTCATGTTGCAGCACAAGAATTCCAAATTCACTTCTTCAAAACCATTAGACACAGAGCAGACAGTCTTTCCTCCAAGCCTTTCAACAGTCTTTGATTACAGAAAACATATCAGGTATACAGTGCGAGTCTCCGCTGCAGACTATCAACCAACTGACCCTTTAAACAATACAGAGGGTGGCATATATAGGGAAGATTTTTCCAAATTTATCTTTTACAGTAGACCTAACAGGTCTGACAGAAAACTGATTACTTTTAACCTAATCTTATCTAGAAATAAATGCCAGAAAATATCTTTGAGCTATGCTGGGGGCAGTTGTAACAAGATGAGTTAATGTCTGTCCTGGTGGCTGTGTGCTGTTCATCTTTCATAACTGTGCATTGGTCTTTGCACCCTTGCTATTCGGTGGCATTGAATGCTTCTGACTGTGATTTGAGAGCTAGGACGGGCTTACTCTTTTTGTTTTTGACTTTTTGGGGGGCTCATCAGTGTTCAGGTGCTTCGAGCCCTTAAAAATCTTCGACTGATACTCTTTGGCTCTCCTCCTTCCTCTGATACTCTTTGGCAATAAATTGATGCTGTTCTGGCGTGCTGTGGGTCTTTTTCACAAATTAATGGCCGCTGTTCGGCCTCTGTTTCTTTCAAAACTGTTTTCTGCTCCTTCCGGCAAGCTTCGCGAAGAAAAATGGGTCATTCGGCGCCTTTCGGGCTTGCTGGGGCCGCAGAATGAAAAGATTCCCTGAAGATTCCCCATTCAGGCCCAAAAAATCTAGCGATCAAAAAATGCCTCAGAATCTGATTCCGGGGCTCCGAAGTGCGATTTTTTCCCTTCGCGCCAAAAAAGTGCTGATGACGTCAGCATGACGTGACGTTGTACGACGGGTGATGTCAGCGATGACGTCAGCATGATGACATGGCAGGATGATGTCAACATGACGTCATCATGTACGGACAGTGACGTGGCATGACACGTGGCAAGGGGGCACGCATGCAGATGATTGGACATGTGACTGGGCAGAGGGGGTGACGCAAGCAGTGAATGTGCAGGGGGTGACGTATGCGGTGACGTCACCGGGCAGGAGGCGGTAAGTGGTATTGTGGCGCACCACCTTTGGGGGAGAGCGGTTTCGTGAGGGGGGCCTCCGCCACAGCTCAGGAGCTGACGCGTGGCGGGAGTACGGCGGCAATACCGCCCATCTCCTGGACGCTAAAGCTCGGGCGGTTCGAGGATGGGGCGGCCCGCCCACCGTTGATCTGCGGGGCGGGCAATCCAACGGTTGGCGGTAGACGCGAGGCGGCGGCGGGTTAGTGGGCGGGGATATTCGCGGGAATATTCCCATTTAAATATAGCGCGCGGGTGGGTTTAAACAATGGTTTATGCGGGTTTACGGGGGTTTTATGTGGCGGGGTTTAATATTTGATGCCAAAACTTTGGGTTGGGGGCAAAAAAGTGGGTTTTTGAGGGTTAGGGAAGAGGTTATTAGTCTGACCAGGTGTCAGATTAATCCCTGCTAAGACACGGATGGGCTAAAAACAGCCCCGGATGGACCACTTTTTCCCGGACTTATAAAAATATGGCTATATTGCCAGGGAGGGACTATTCACATAGGGGAATTATATATACAAAGTTTTAATAGGGGAAAGGGGAAAACTGATAGGGAGCTATACAATATTGTTAGTAGTTAATATGAAAGTGATAAGCAAGCGCTAAGGTCAGGGACCTTAGGCTAAATTTGGGGAAAAGAACTTGTAAAGAACTGAGATCCTTGAGTGAAGCAGATCTTCACCAAGGCAACTGATATGGAGTATGATGAGACTAAGAGGCTCAAGCAGATCTTGACCTCTTTGGGGAGTTAATAAGTGACTTTTTTTAGAAGAAGGGGGAGTTAGTTATATCTGCCGTTGAGCTCCTTTGCATGAAAACTACCTGCACTGTGATCTGAAAAGATAAAACACTTTGTACCACAAAATTGATCACAATTTATCATTCTGCAACTACACAGCTACCTACCCAGACTATTTTTCTAACATTTTTTCTTCTTTTTAATTGGGTGCACTTAAGCTTGCAAACCTAGATTTACAATTTTCTTTTGAACATTTCCTATCTAAGTCTACACTTATTTCTGCCAGGGCCCAAATTAAACAGTTGGGTCCCTTTGATTCTCTACCTATCTACAAAATCTGCCAAGATTAAACTGTTTGGACAGATATCATTCTCTATATTCTAAAACAGGAAATTGAAACCTAGGGAGGCCAGGATTTGGCTGTTTGTCCTTCCCTTAACTGAAAAACTCATCAAAAATGGAATACAACAGTGGTATTTGGACCAGCACACTTTCGTTGCTTCTTGTGGAAATATGGAACACTGCAGCTTGCAAAGTATGACATATTTGGCATGTAAAAATGTCAATCATGAAAGATGAATCAGAGAGGGCTCTCTCTTTTAGATTTAGCTTTGTTTAAAATGATTTTAGGCTAATTATTGAGTTCATGGGTTTTTGTTTTGTTTTTGGTGGGAAGGAAGATGTCTCAAGTAGAGAGGCAAAACATAGTCTGGTAAGTTTCAAACCATTGGGCGTGGAGTCAAGGAGTGGGACTGCTGGTGCGTTTTCTTGGTCACAAGAGAAATAAGGAGCAAGGTAGCTGCTCATGAAACAACACTTAGAGCTTAAAAGGATGGAATGAGGGATAAGGAATGAGAGGCAATAAAGAATCTCTCACTCGGCTTAAAAGGGGGAAGGTGAATGAGCTCTGTCTAGGAGCAATTAAGAATTCCTAGACAACTGTCAAAGATGAAGGGATTAGGGGAAACATGAGCCATATGGAATTCATATTCATTACTAACCCAGATGAAAACATAAAGAAATAGCAGAAAATGAGCATAGAGGGCGTTTAAACCAATTCTAGACTATTCTTTCTTTCTACTATTTTAGACGGTATATCAATGGAAAAACAGAGGTAGGAAAACTTATTGAGTCATGTTGCAGCACAAGAATTCCAAATTCACTTCTTCAAAACCATTAGACACAGAGCAGACAGTCTTTCCTCCAAGCCTTTCAACAGTCTTTGATTACAGAAAACATATCAGGTATACAGTGCGAGTCTCCGCTGCAGACTATCAACCAACCGACCCTTTAAACAATACAGAGGGTGGCATATATAGGGAAGATTTTTCCAAAATTTATCTTTTACAGTAGACCTAACAGGTCTGACAGAAAACTGATTACTTTTAACCTAATCTTATCTAGAAATAAATGCCAGAAAATATCTTTGAGCTATGCTGGGGGCAGCTGTAACAAGATGAGTTAATGTCTGTCCTGGTGGCTGTGTGCTGTTCATCTTTCATAACTGTGCATTGGTCTTTGCACCCTTGCTATTCGGCGGCATTGAATGCTTCTGACTGTGATTTGAGAGCTAGGACGGGCTTACTCTTTTTGTTTTTGACTTTCTGGGGGGCTCATCAATGTTCAGGTGCTTCGAGCCCTTAAAAATCTTCGGCTGATACTCTTTGGCTCTCCTCCTTCCTCTGATACTCTTTGGCAATAAATTGATGCTGTTCTGGCGTGCTGTGGGTCTTTTTCACAAATTAATGGCCGCTGTTCGGCCTCTGTTTCTTTCAAAACTGTTTTCTGCTCCTTCCGGCAAGCTTCGCGAAGAAAAATGGGTCATTCGGCGCCTTTCGGGCTTGCTGGGGCCGCAGAATGAAAAGATTCCCTGAAGATTCCCCATTCAGGCCCAAAAAATCTAGCGATGAGCGATTTGCGCTAGATCGCTCATCAAAAACTGCCTCAGAATCTGATTCCGGGGCTCCGAAGTGCGATTTTTGCCCTTCGCGCCAAAAAAGTGCTGATGACGTCAGCATGACGTGACGTTGTACGACGGGTGATGTCAGCGATGATGTTAGCATGATGACGTGGCTGGATGACGTCAGCATGACGTCATCATGTATGGATGGTGACGTGGCATGACATGTGGCAAGGGGCCACACAGGCAGATGACTGGACATGTGACTGGGCAGAGGGGGTGACGCAAGCAGTGACTGTGCAGGGGGTGACGTATGCGGTGACGTCACCGGGCAGGAGGCGGTAAGCGGTATTGTGGTGCACCACCTTTGGGGGAGAGCGGTTTCGTGAGGGGGGCCTCCGCCACAGCTCAGGAGCTGACGCGTGGCGGGAGTACGGCGGTAATACCGCCCATCTCCCGGACGCTAAAGCTTGGGCAGGGATGGGGCGGCCCGCCCACCGTTGATTTGCGGGGCGGGCAATCCAACGGTTGGCGGTAGATGCGAGGCGGCGGCGGGTTAGTGGGTGGGGATATTCTCGGGAATATTCCCATTTAAATATAGCGCGCGGGTTGGGGGCAAAAAAGTGGGTTTTTGAGGGTTAGGGAAGAGGTTATTAGTCTGAGCAGGTGTCAGATTAATCCCTGCTAAGACACAGATGGGCTAAAAACAGCCACGGATGGACCACTTTTTCCCGGACTTATAAAAATATGGCTATATTGCCAGGGAGGGACTATTCACATGGGGGAATTATATATACAAAGTTTTAATAGGGGAAAGGGGAAAACTGATAGGGAGCTATACAATATTGTTAGTAGTTAATATGAAAGTGATAAGCAAGCGCTAAGGTCAAGGACCTTAGGCTAAATTTGGGGAAAAGAACTTGTAAAGAACTGAGATCCTTGAGTGAAGCAGATCTTCACCAAGGCAAATGATATGGAGTATGATGAGACTAAGAGGCTCAAGCAGATCTTGACCTCTTTGGGGAGTTAATAAGTGACTTTTTTTAGAAGAAGGGGGAGTTAGTTATATCTGCCATTGAGCTCCTTTGCATGAAAACTACCTGCACTGTGATCTAAAAAGATAAAACACTTTGTACCACAAAATTGATCACAATTTATCATTCTGCAACTACACAGCTACCTACCCAGACTATTTTTCTAACATTTTTTCTTCTTTTTAATTGGGTGCACTTAGGCTTGCAAACCCAGATTTACAATTTTCTTTTGAACATTTCCGATCTAAGTCTACACTTATTTCTGCCAGGGCCCAGATTAAACAGTTGGGTCCCTTTGATTCTCTACCTATCTACAAAATCTGCCAAGATTAAACTATTTGGACAGATATCATTCTCTATATTCTAAAACAGGAAATTGAAACCTAGGGAGGCCAGGATTTGGTTGTTTGGCCTTCCCTTAACTGAAAAACTCATCAAAAATGGAATACAGCAGTGGCATTTGGACCAGCACACTTTCATTGCTTCTTGTGGAAATATGGAACACTGCATCTTGCAAAGTATGACATATTTGGCATGTAAAAATGTCAATCATGAAAGATGAATACCTGCTGCAACAGGAGGCTAACAGGTAGAGTAACCAGATGGCTGATTTTATTGCAGGAATTTGATATCGCAATAAAGGACCGACCTGGAGAAGAAAATCTTGTAGCTGACTTTCTCTCGCGAATGCCAAAACCAGTGGACGCAACAACAGTTGAAGATCAATTTCCAGATGAGCATTTGTTTGCTGTCACTGTTAAAACACCCTAGTATGCTGATGTTGCAAATTATTTAGTAGTAGACAAATTATCGAAACATCTGACCCCTAATGAACGAAAACAGATTGTCCAGCGAGGTACTCGATTTTCTTGGATTGGGGGCTACCTGTTCCATACAGGGGCAGATATGCACATTAGGAGATGCGTATGCGAAGATGAAATTTTTGACATTTTGAAAGCTTGTCATGACGGACCATGTGGCGGACATTTCGCCGATCGAAGAACTGGACACAAGGTGCTGCAAACAGGGTATTATTGGCCCACGATCTTCAAATATGCAAAGAAGTTCATTCAAGCTTGTGACAGCTGCCAAAGAGCAGGACGCCCTGGACAGTCTGACGAAATGCCCCTGAACCCACAGCTAGTTATTGAACCATTCGAGCGATGGGCGCTCGATTTTGTTGGTCCAATTAACCCATCATCGAACCAGAAAACATATATTTTGGTAGCAACAGAATATGTCACCAAATGGGTTGAAGCAGAGGCATTGCCGAGAGCTACAGAGGATTCCGTCATACAGTTCCTGTTCCATATATTTGTGCGATATGGGCTCCCAAGAGATATAATTACAGATGGTGGACCACAGTTTGCTGGTAACAAGATTGCTGCAACACTAAAAAACTATCATATCCAGCATAAAATTACTACTCCATACCACCCACAGGCAAATGGTCAAGTAGAAAGAAAAAATAAAATAATAAAAGAAATCCTAACAAAAACCATTGCGTCACATAGACGCGATTGGGCTGCAAGATTACCAGAAGCCTTGTGGGCTTACAGAAAAACATGGAGAAGCACTACCGGCTATTCACCATACCAACTGGTATTTGGAAAGGAACCCATCTTTCCGATAAAATTCGAGATACAAACACTGCGAACAACACAAAAAGTCGGTCTAGATATAAATGAGGCACATATTAATATATTACAACAGATCAATGAGCTAGATGAAATCAAGATCTCTACCCTTCAACGCACTGAATTGATCCAACAACAGCGAGCTAAATGGCATGACGCTCTCATTAAAAATAAAATCTTCCGCGAAGGAGATTGGGCACTCCTATACGATTCCAGGTTTCAGGATTTTCTTGGGAAGCTTCAGACTCGTTGGTTGGGGCCATATGAAATCCAGAAGATACATGATAATGGAACCCTTACTCTAACCACCGTTGACGGATATGGACACACCTTCAAGGCAAACGGCCACCGAGTTTGACTATACCGCAAACCACTTACTCGGGAATCCTTCTACCAACAACTCCGCGAAGACTCCGACATGCAAATTTTGGTGGAGGAAGAGACATCTTCCTCACATCTGGTTCATTAAGTGATTCAACTATTCTTACACTTTGTACATTCCTTTGTTTTGTTAGCATAAATTATTCTTTGTACATATTTTTTGTGTTTGCATTTTGCTGTTCCTTTTCGAAGGAACAATAGTTCCATCGTTTTTTCTATTCCTTTTTGAAGGAACAACACTTTTGCATTCTGTTGTTCCTTTCAGAAGGAACAACATTTTCACCGTTTTGTTGTTCATTTTTCCAAAGGAACAACACTTGCATTTTTCTGCTGTTCCTTTTTTGAAGGAACAACACTGTCATTTTTGCTATTCCTTTTCCAAAGGAACAACACTTTTGTTTTTCTGCTATTCCTTTTCCGAAGGAACAACAATTTTGGTTTTACTGTTCCTTTTCCAAAGGAACAACACTTTTGTTTTTCTATTGTTCCTTTTTCGAAGGAACAACACTTTCGGTTTTGCTGTTCCTTTTCCAAAGGAACAACACTTTTGTTTTTCTGCTGTTCCTTTTTTGAAGGAACAACACTTTCGGTTTTGCTGTTCCTTTTCCAAAAGAATAACACTTTTTTTTTCTATTGTTCATTTTCCGAAGGAACAACACTTTCATTTTGCTGTTCCTTTTCCGAAGGAACAACACTTTTGTTTTTTGCTGTTCCTTTTTCCGAAGGAATAACACTTTTGTTTTTTGCTGTTCCCTTTTCCGAAGGAACAACACTTTTTTTTTTACTGTTCCTTTTTTTCGAAGGAACAACACCTTTGTTTTTTTCTGTTCCTTTTTCCGAAGGAACAACACTTTTGTTTTGTTGTTCCTTTTCCAAAGGAACAACACTTTTGTTTTTCTGCTATTCCTTTTCCGAAGGAACAACACTTACGTTTTGTTGTTCCTTTTCTGAAGGAACAACACTTTTGGTTTTTGCTGTTCATTTTTCCAAAGGAACAACACTTTCGTTTTGGCTGTTCCTTTTCCACTTTCGTTTTTGCTGTTCCTTTTTCAAAGGAACATCACTTTTGTTTTCTGTTGTTCCTTTTCCGAAGGAACAACACTTGTATTTTCTGCTGTTCCTTTTTTGAAGGAACAACACTTGTGTTTTCTGCTGTTCCTTTTTCCGAAGGAACAACACTTTCGTTTTGCTGTTCCTTTTCCGAAGGAACATCACTTTTGTTTTCTGCTGTTCCTTTTTCCGAAGGAACAACACTTGTATTTTTTACTGTTCCTTTCCGAAGGAACAACACTTGCGTTTTCTGTTGTTCCCTTTTGAAAGGACAACATTTTCGTATTCCTTTTACTTATGTTTGTTCTTCTTGCTGTTCCAATTAAAGGACAACTGCTGTTCCTCTTAATATACAACAGTTTTGAGTCTTTTTTGTGATTTGGAGCATAGCTATACACTTATGCAATGGATACAAAACTAGAGCATACTGAAATCAACAAATTACATAAAATCACTATTTTTTATAAGAAATTTATTTGAATTGATAGGAGGAAAGAGGAAAGGACACAATTGTTCATTGCTTTGCTGTCATTATTCTACTAATACTGATATGATTGGTTATCTTTATCATGGTGGTTCTTTTTAATTTCCCATAATCTTCTTTGGTCATTATTAAGGAATAAGAACAAAGGGTATATATTTTCTATTGAGATGTTAAGACTTCTTCCACCATTCCTACTCTTAAGGAGTGCTGAACCACGCTTTGTGTATAAATAGGAAAGTACTTTATAAAAGAGAAAAAAGAGAAAAGTGTTTATATGATCTGTTAATATGGGTTGTCAAATGAAGGATAGGGGGTCTCATCAAGAGCTAGCCTACCATGATCATAAGGAATAAAGTGAAGTGGCATTTCCACTATGGCCATCACACCAGGGATATGATCCAAGAGGCACATCAGAAAAAATAAAGAGTCCTTGGAACAGGAGGTCTCATCACGAGCCGGCCTGCCCACCTTTCACTCCTTCCTAGTGAATGGCATTATGGTTTATCTGGTTACCAAGCCAACATAATGACCTCCATTTTGACATTGCACAACACTTCCTAAGCATACACAAAGGATCATGGTTCCATGGGTGAAACAAACAACTCTGTCAAGGTTATGGACACCTGTGGGCAACAGAGCTCTGTTGATGGTATTGAAGTCACATTCCTTATACACCAATAGCAATTATCAAGACCCTTCTTTGTCTTATAGCTTTGCAATAGGTCAAATGAGATTATGCATATAACTTCCCTGAACCTTTAAACACATGAAAATCTATTACAACCAATCATGACGGAAAAAGTTGATAATGACCGCATCATAATTTTTGTGCACGTCAGCTATCCTATCCTCCCAGCCTCGCATCATATCACGACATTCTCTTATTTATTAAGCGATTCTATTATACACCTCGATTTTGGCAACCTACTCCTTTTGTAAACATGGCATTTCAGTATACGTTGGTCCTTTATGACTCTGTACCATTGCAGTTCGGCACGCCGCTCCCTCATTTGACGGCCGAAGACGGCCTATCACATTGCAGGGGGGAAGCAGGTGACCTCATAATTTGCTGGTATACGTGTCAGACTATTATTTGGAGAATTTTCACTTGGGGATAGCAAGGCTTAACAATATATTGTTTTCCAATTTTCATGGCTTGCTATTCCTAAGCTATTTCCATATTATGCTCTGCAGCAATTAGTAACCGATTCAGGATTTGAACGAGCTTGTTGTTTCGTTATTTTCTCTGCATTTTCTAATAGTTTGAATAGCCTGCTATTTCATTTCCATCTCTGCATTTTTACAGTGTGCTAAAGCATGGGAGGAAGATCAATTCGGAGAGAACCATAGGTATTGATAGTTTCTGATGCTGCACAGGAAATCCTAACAAGGGCAGGATGGATAGTTTATCTTAATATTTTACAAGAATCCAACGAGACCGTAGCAATAGAATTCTTGCAGAACTTGCAAGAATATCACTCCACAGTAAGAGCGAGACACATAGCAGTCACCGATGATATAATTGCAGAGGTCTCGGGACTACTAGCCACTGGAACTATGTGGACTCTAAAAAGGAGAGATTGCGAAAAGTCATAAAAATCTTCCAAGATGAAGGCCAAAACCTGACTGTAAGAGGAAAGGGAGTTATACCAGTAACATTAGGAGAGCCGTGGGCAGAATTGGCAAAGATCATCCAGAGCTACATCACCTGTGAAGGCAGGAAATACGTGGTAAGACCACGCCACCTTAAACTTTTAGCTGTATTAAAACAGAAATGCTCTGTGAATTCGCCTGCATTTTTAAATTCTTTACTACATGATGTTGCTCGAAGCATGAAAAATTCACGACACGTAGAATCGGTAGTAAGTCACCATGGGCTAATACGACTGATAGTTAACTACAGTCTTGCTCAGCAACAGAGCAGTTGGGAAGAACTGATTTTCACGATAGACGGGGGAGTGGCTCTGCCAGCCCCAAAACGAAAACATGCTACCAGTGCATCGAATAGACCATTGAAACGGAGGAAATCCATTAGATTGGCATGGATCAAAGGGAGGGAAAATTCCCAAGGGAATACTAGTCAACTGGTGGAGATAGAAGATTCATGGGATAAACAACCCCCGCAATTGGAAGGAGAGGAGAATGAGAAAGAGTTGGAGGAAAATGAGGAAGGAGAAACAGAGGAAGAGACCGAGCAGCCTGGGCAGGTGGAGGAAGAGACAGAGCAACACGAAGAAATGCCATTGAAAAATCAATTGAAAGAGGACGGATTGGCCCAAATTCTGGCCAATATTGGCGAATATGCTCAACCTCTCAGTCTGCTTGACCTCCACATCGAAGAAGAACCAAAGGAGCATTTTGGTCATGACAAAAATGCATCCGAAGAATTGTGCAATGAGGAGGAAGAAGAAGAGAATCATTCCGTTCATGATGAAAGTATATCTGGAAAGAAAAGTGATGAAGGTACAGAAGAGGAACAATTTGTTCCCAGCCAGACTACACCGGAAGAATTTCATGAAGGAGAAGGGGTGGAAGAAGAAGCCATCCAGGAAATAACAGAACAAGCTAGGGTTTTTACTCCTGAACAACCCAATCAGAACAATGAAGAAGCACCCCAAGAAGAGAACCAGGGAATTGGCCAAGACAACAGTCCAGGCCCGAGTAAATAGACAGTTGTTCTTTCTAAGAAAATAGAAGAAATTAAAAGATTACAAAAATAACAGAAAAGACTGCTGAATGTGATAGCACGACTTCGACAACAAATCAGGGTTTTGAAAATGGGAAAGAGAGAAAAAAGGACCTTGGGGGTAAGACATGCAACCACTCCTGCGAAACCCCTCAAGAAAAATATTAGGAGGACTCAAGTCCAGTCTGCCGTTCAAAACCAAAAGGAACAACATTCAGCTGTTGCCCATGTTGAAGTACAAACAGATGATATATCGGCCTGTGACAAAGAAGTTTAGATAGAGGCACAACCCTCTGAAGGAATGTGAACCATAAACACGAGATGATGCAATAAGAAGATTCAAGTAAACCTTCCGCTTACAACTACCATGTGGGACAGTGATCCGAGGACAGTAACTCTACAAAAGGACTTGGTGCAAACCCAACAAACAGTAGAGAAACTGATAGAATATACTGTCTCTCGAGAAAAGTATGAAAAACTACAACAGTAGCTGAGGAATGTCAACTTATCCGAAAGCCAAGCCTTTGAAGGATGGCGAAAGGAAGTAGAAAGGGTAAAAAAGGTAACTCATATAATAGATGCAGTTATCAAACAAATGGATACCTTATGCTCTTTGTACACTGACGTCCTAGCATGTAGAGTGCCTGCTAAGAATTATGCTTTGTTTTTAATGGAACGATATTTGCAATTGAAAATTAAAGCTGTTAAAGCAGGATCCCCGATAGAAATAAATACTATTGACGATTTCATAAATTGTTGTAAGAACTATGGGGTAAAGGTTCAGAGATTATTATGTGAGTTCTATTTGCACAACCTTGTGTTAGATCAAGAAACAGAGTAGAACCCCGACCCTTTCATTGGGGATATCCAACTGCAGGCATTTATTTCGTTTGGAGTTAATCAAATAAAATGGCTTAAAGCCTATAATGCCTTCCAAAGACAAGAAAACAGATTAGACTTATGGGTAAGAGTTGAGCCTAGAGATCCATTACAGTTGTGGAATAAACATAGGAACCTCATGAGGACTCCGGGCGTGATTGAGGCATTAGGACCCATTCATACAACAATCAATCGGCAAGGGATAGAATATTTCCTTACCATTAAGGGCCTTGCCATTGCAGCTGCCAAATTCCGATATCGGACTTCTAATCCGAACATCCAACTCAGGGAACCGTTTAACTATGAGAACTTTAAGCTAGCTGCTGATTGCTTGGGTTTTTATGGTGACCTTATTTTGAGAGAAGGACCATCTTGGTTAGGCTACAGGTTCCGCAGTCTGGTTATTTGGCACCTTGCACCTGGATACCAAGCCTTGTATGAAATGCCTAAGGGTCAGACAAGACATCTTTTTGAACACCTAGCTAGGCATCATGGCTATAGACCACCTCATGAGATCTCGTCTCTGGCCTACTCTCTCACTGCCTTGCATGTCAACTACAATGTTTTCATGAGGGCATGAAAAAGGGTAAGTAGGGGGTGTGTGTTGAGTACTGAAGAAAGTATGTTAGTATCATTTATTTTGTCATATTTTCTTTAAAACTCATAACCTCTTTGCACCATGAACTAGGTCGATAATAAGAAATTATGACAAAATCTATGGGATTTGTATGCAACGCAAAACAACTAATAATTTCCCTTTTCTTAAGCAGGAAAAGGAGAAAATGGAAGATTTTTGTCCCAAAGGAAAAGAAAGGACAAAGTTAACTGCTGTCCCTTTAGCAGGGAACCGCATGCAAACAAGGCGATCCAAATTGGAGCGTATCAATGAGGAAAGGGAAAAGGAGATATCAAATCGGCGGAAGAGAACAAGAGGATAACTGGGAATTAACAGTCTGGCGAATCCCTCAGGATCCTTTGATCCTGAGGGATCACTATCTTAACGATTTTGCATCATTGATATCTCCACTCAGCTATTATAAGAAGGGGCAACACTGCTAGCCTAGAGGACAAATTCTTGTTATTTTTATGTAACTCTCCTTTGTATTTGAAACTTTGATCATCGACTCTCGTTGAAGAGTGATCCACTGTAACTCTGTTTTGATGTTTTAATATAAATCTGGTTGCCGTTCCATCTTTGATTTTGGAGTAATCTCAAGCAGTGTGTCCCTGGAGGCTAAGGGCCTGGCCCTGGTGGAACATTTGCTCCTGTACCATTATTTCTAATTCGCGTGTGGTTTTCATTATTAGATCTGTTCGATAATCTGATGTGTTTTTCTATTTTACATCACGGTTCTGCTATATTTTGTTTATGCTCAACTGAATAATGTTGTTTTCTGTGACAGGAATGCTGTGTTGTTCATTCTGAATTTGTAACACATTGTTGTTCCTTTAACCATTGATATAACATCGCTGAATGCTACTGCTATTCAATTACCGAGTAACCATGATGTAACATTCATAAGTTGGTATCATTGTATTTATCTATAGTTTACACTTAATTGCGATTGTTGATCAACTAGCTTTGCTGTTCCATTACGAATTACAATCGTTATTCTTGATAAATGAGATTTATGCTTATTGTATCGAAGTCAGATTACTGTTTCTTCTAGATATTAAGCATGCCGTGTGTGATATTTGCTCTGATTCACCGTACATTTATGTTTGACTCTAGTTGTTGTTCCATATTTCATCTCTGTTCGTTGCCATTCTATTTCCATTGCTGTCTGATTTATCTTTAGAGTAAATATTGTTATCTAATTCCTGTAAGATTCAATTGCTGCATTCATTTTCGTAGACTAAAGTTTTACTGTTCAATCTTGTTTATAAGACTAGTTGCTATTCCATTTCTTGTCATTTGTATTATCACTGCTTTGGTGTGCAGAACGATCTGAGACTGTAGTGAGCATTGACATTTTTTGTCTAGCTCTCAGATTGATGATCTTTTCCTTGATTGTCTTTAATTGCATTAGTTTACAGAGGGATGAGTTACCATTACTGTACCCTTGACTGATAAATTGTTGAGTACATGATTTGAGTTTTAAGGCTCTTTTATGTAAGTAGATCTTATTTCAAGCATCCGTTTAATTTTTTATTTGGAGCACTATACTACTAGCATTACTTTGACAAATGACTGCCTCAAACTAAGTACACTCTTTGAGATAACAAATCGTTCCTGGATTGATAAGTTAATGTAGGGTAAATAGAGGTGAAAAGACCCTTTTTACTGCTCGACAATTATTATCTCTACTAATGAGGAATGAAGGGATTCTCATAACAATCTTGAAATAAGTCCCAAACATATGCACCAAGAGATCGAATATAACTCTTCATCCTTACCTTCCAAAAGTATAGTTCGTTCCATTGAACATAGGTGTCTTGTTGGTTTGTCCTCCTTCCTGGTTTTACATTGTCCTTGATATTTCTTCCAACTATTAAATTTATCCTGAAGTAACTTTGCTTTGATACCAATTGTTAGAAACTAGGTGTTGGGCGCGTGATCCCCCAAGGACAGTTTTGGGGCTTAAAACCCAGATTTTGGTCCAATTTTGTAATCCTAATGTAAAGACTCCACATTTTGTGGTCGCGGAGCCTGTATATGTTCAAGAGTCATAGGGTTGTCTGCCCTTATTTTGATAATGTAATGTTGGTTGTAAAAGATCTACCCATGGTCCGCGAACCATGGGATTGTATAAATAGAGCGAAGCTCTAAGTAGTTAAGGCATCAAGGAATGAAGAAGAGATGAAATGATGTATGAGAGATAGATTTGAGTAGAAGTCTAAGTTTTGGGTCGAACTGTAATGTTTCCCTTGTGATCTAGCGCTCGGGGCTATTTCCTTCTCAAGGGGTTTTTCCCAACAATGTGCGATTAACGCTTTCTGATTTGGTTTTCCCAATTGCTAGTTTTGCGACATTGCGCAGTCTCCATGGGCCTCAGTCAGCGTGATTTGACCGAGGTCCTCGTTGTTCCATGCTGGCTACAGACTACCATTGTCCAGAGGTCCTTCCTGATAGCTCTTTTTCACAAGTTTCTCTTTGAAGTCTGTCATAATTCGAAACAGCCATAGAACTCTGATAATTTTCCATGAATCCAATTCGGATCATGGCCTTCCCACTGAAAGAGATTTTGGACCACCAAAAGTTGGTTTTCAAGCATCGACTAAGTGAGGGTACAATTGCCTCACTTGTCCAATATTTATCCATCTTGACTGCTTGGCTTTGAACCCTTGAGCCCAACTCTGAGGTACTCAACATCTCCCATGCGCGTCATTCTCACCTTCCTGTATAGAATTGTGTCTTCATGTAATTCATTTAGATATTCAGGTAACAGATCATTAATAGAAGGCAATTGACTCTGCTCTTCGGGATCCTCAATTAATGAAGGTTCAAATAGTCTCAAGCTGTCTGCATTTATGACTGAGTAGATGTGCATGTAAGCTGGTAAATCAAGGCGAAAAGCATTCTCACCAATTTTCTCAAGTATCTTGAAAGGTCCATACCTGATAGGTTTTAGCTTTTACCTTCACCTTGCATTCTATCCTTATTGATATACAACCAGACATGGTCACCAACTTAGAAACTATGCTCCATCCGATGCTTGTCATGCCTTGCCTTGTATTTGGCTTGGCTCTCTTCCAACTGTTCCTGTACTGCTTGGTGGATCTCTTGGATTTGTTCAATGAACCTAGTTGCCTTGTCCACATCACTGTGTCCATCAACTGTTGTGTCCTTACCAAAGACAAAATCCAAAGGAGACCTTGGTGTTAAACCAAAACAGGTCTCAAAAGGAGATCTATGTGTAGAAGAATGTTTTGCTCGGTTGTAAGCATGCTGCACAGAACAAAAATGTTCATCCCAAAGCTTAGGATGATTACTGCAATATCCTCTAAGCAACTGGATCACTGTCCTGTTGACTACTTCTGTCTGGCCATCAGTTTGTGGATGAAAAGCTGTGCTTTTCTTCAGTTTGGTGTCCATTAGTTCCCACAGACTCGACCAAAACTTTCCCACAAATCGAGTGTCTCGATAAAATATAATGGAAGTGGGTAATCCAAAATGAACCCATATATGTTGAAAGAACAATTTTGTAGTTTGTTTAGCTATAATATGTTTACTACAAGGTATCAAAATACACATTTAGCTGAACCTATCCATAACAACATACATATAATGATGACCTTTCCTAGATTTAGGCAGTCCTCCAACAAAATCCATAGGAACACTTTCCCAAGGATGAGAAGGTATTGGTAATGGAGTGTACAAGCCTAGTTTTATATTGCTGGGCTTTATTTTAGCACACATAGTACACCCTCTTACATATCTAGAAACTGTCTCGTTCATTTTCAGCCAATAACAAAATCTTTGCAGCTGTGCAATTGTTTTACTTACCCCAAAGTGACCTGATATTAGAGAAGTGTGTGCTTCTCGAATTATCTTTACTCTTTCAGTTTATGGAATGCATAGCTTCCCACAATGATATAGGAGTCGGTCCTTTACATGATAGTCCAATTCTTCTATTCGCTTGCCTTGAATTAAAGTTGCATATACATCTTTGAAATCTATATCTTGAGCATATTGTTCAATGTAGCTCTCATGTAACACAAAATTATGCTTAAGTATAGTAGATGCATTTATAATGGGTCTAGATAATATATTTGAAACTTTATTGTGTATGCCCTTTATATATCTGATGACTAAATGAAACAGTTGTAGAAAACCCATCCATCTTTAGTGTCTTGATTGCTGCAACTTAGTTTGGGGGTGTAGATATTGAAGTGGTTGATGATCAGTATGTATTACTGTCTCTTTGCCCATTAAGTAATATTTCCACTTTTTCACACTCTGTACTAATGCATACAATTCTTTATCACATGTAGGATAGTTAACTACTGCAGAGTTAAAGTATCAGAATGATAACATATGGGTTTACCGTGCTGTGTCAACACTTCTCCCATGGCATAGTAACTAGAATCCGTTTGGATCTCAAATGGTCTTTGAAGATCAGGTAGTGCTAGTACTAGTGCTGTACTAATCTTTTCTTTCAAGGTGTCGAAGGCTTTCTGCTGTTTTCCTCCCCATTGAAACACCTTGTTCAATCCTGTCAAAGCATGTAAGGGAGTTGCAATTAAGGAAAAGTTGGAAATGAACTTTCTCCAATATTGTGTTGCTCCTAAGAAGCTCCTAACTTCTGTAGCAGATTTGGGTTTAGGCCAGTTTACAATGTTTGCCACCTTAGAGGGATCTATCTTCAATTCACCACCCCCTACTATATGTCCCAAATAATTCAAAGATGTTTTTCCAAATTCACATTTTGAGAGTTTAACATAAATTTTTTCTCTTTTCACAACATCTAGTGTCTGCTTAACATGCTTTAAATGTTCTTCCCATGTCTTGCTAAATATCAGAATGTCATCCAGATACACAATAACAAAATCATCAAGAAAAGGTCTGAGTACATCATTCATTATTCTCATGAAAGTAGTAGGAGCATTAGTCAAGCCAAAAGGCATAACCAGCCACTCATGCAATCCCTGCTTTGTTTTGAAAGAAGTCTTCCATGCATCTTGTTCTGCAACTCTGACCTGATGATATCCACTATGCAAGTCTAATTTGGAAAAATAAACAGCTTCTTTCAATTGATCCAAGAGATCATCTATGCGAGGAAGGGGATAACAATTTTTGATTGTTATCTTATTCAGTGCTCGGTAATCAATGCACATTCTCCACGAGCCATCTTTCTTTCTCACCAAAACTATTGGAGATCCACATGGTGATGTGCTAGGTCTGATGAACCCCTTCTCAAGCAACTCTTGCACCTGCTTCTTGATTTCAGCATTCTCTAAAGCGGACAACCTGTACATTCCAATGTCAGGCAATGGGGCATCTTACTGCAAATTAATTTCATGCACTATTTCCTTTTTGGGTGGCAGACCTTTAGGTTCTTGAAACAAGATATCATACTCTAAAACAACTTTTTCTAAATCAGCTTGCTGTTTAGCACCACAACCCTCAAATACATTGGTTTTATCAGGTTTCTTTTCCTTTACAACCATCAATAAGAATTGTTTGCATGAATTTATCATTCGTTTCATCTGCCCTGAGTTTATGAGAGTATAATTATTCTTGAGCTTATGAGCTCTTACAAAGTGTTCGATTCCATCTTTAATGAGTAGATACTTGTTCTCAGCTCTATAGAAGATAGCTTTTCTATCATACAAGTAAGGACTTCCTAAAACAATTCCACATATATCCAAAGGAATTATGTCTAACACAACCTCATCTACAAATGCTGACCCAAAAGAAAACTTGAGTTTGCATTGTCTAGTCACTTGTAGTTGTGCTTTATCATTTAACCATCCTAATGGGTATGGTTTCTTGTAAGGTGTGGTCAATAATCCCAACTTCTTTACAATTGCTTCAGAAATTAAATTTACCCGTGAGCCACTATCAAATAAAGTATCAATCTTTTGATATTTGGACATAATTCGAATATGGAAAAGCTCATGTCTTTTTCTCTCATTTTCTTCATCAATAGTAGATTGTGCAGAGTTACTAGTAGATGCTTCATAATTCTTACCTTTTATACCTGTGGCTGCAATAGTTGTTTCATCTCCTGAGTCTGACCCCAAATCTTTCTGAATAACTGCAACAACCTTCTTCTTCTTGCCCTCGAACTTCTTAGGCCTCAGCTCTGGATGCAGAATCCAACAGTGCTCATCATCATGCCCGTCCTTCTTATAGTGAGTGCATGAAGACTTTCTCTTCTGTGCAGTGTTAGACTTCCTTGCTTTCCATTTCTATCTTCTTTTCTCATTTTTCTTGTAGTGGGTTGGGATGATCCCCCAACTTCTAGATTTCCATTCTTTCCTCTAGCTTCTAGATGAGTAGCTTGTATAGATACCTCATAAATACTAGTGTGATTAAACATGAGGATAATGTGCCTCATGTAGATGTGTAGACCACCAATGTACTTCAATAGAGTCTCAAGTGAGTCTAGTGAGATTCCTAGAATCAATGCTCTCTTCCTAAATTCTTGGGTGTATCCTTGTACACTTTTCCCTTTCAACTGTCAAAGATTTTGCCATCTCATCATGGCTTGTTGCATGTAGGCCAATGGATAGAACTACTTTTTAATTGCAGAAACAAATTCACTCCAGACATAAATAGTCTTACCATGTCTCTTCATGTCAGCTTGGGTCCTGCCTTCCCACCAAACCAAGGCAGTGCCTCCAAGGCGTAGGTTTGCAAGCTGAATCTTGCTCTTGTCTGAATCGATACTCTACACTCTGCAATAAACATCAATTTGTCTGATCCAATTGTTCAACTTTTCTGCATTCAACCCTCCATCATATATAGGTAGATCAAACTTAACATCTAGCTTAATCAAAGATGACTTCTTTTTATGTTCAGGGCTATTAGGAGGAGTGAGAAATCTTTGTTATTTCCCTTTGCCTTTTGAGTGGTCATGTAGGAAAGACTCTTCTTCTCTTTTGTCCTGTTTAGAGCCTGATGAGTCTTCATCCTTATGTTTTCTAAAATCCTTATAAATTTCCTCTACCATGGACCTTATGGCTAGGAAAATGTCTATGAATTGAGGGTTTGGCCCCACAGAACCTTCTTTTGACATGGTATTCTGAGGATAGACTCTCCCAATTTTAGAATTAGTTTCGACCAACTCTCCATCTCATAATTTAAGCTTTGACCTAGATAGCATTCAATAGCTAAATCCAGCACAAGCTTGTCTAACCTTAATAGCCTAAAGCTCTGATACCACTTGATCTGAAAATCACTCGTGAGTTATCTCAGTTAATTAAATTAATGAATGAAGGTATTACAAACTCATGTGCTGGTGTGTGTCTATGTTATCTTAGGCAATGGATTGATAAGATTGCAAAATACATAGACACTAGAAAACGGTAAGAGAAACATAGCAAGAAAAACAAAACACAACAAAATTTAATAAGGAGTTCACCCAATCCTCCTAGGCTACGTCTCCAGTCTAGCTTTCAGTGGTGGCCTTCTTTTATTGTGTCCTTGAACAGAGTTTTTACAATGAGGAGCTTGAATTAAGTCTCCTGGAACAGATGATGCTTAGTAGGGTGTTTCTTGGATTTCCCAAGCCACTAGAGTGCACAGACTCCCCCTTACTAAGTCTCGACCTCAACTGGTCTTAATGGGATGAGTCCAATTTGGTACTCAGTTCCCAACAGATATCCTCTCCAGGATTTCTTGAACCTCTCAAGCCTGGTTTTGTCTACTCGATGCTGCCTTATCTTTGCAGGTTAGCTTGGCTCTCTGTTCTCTGCTTCTATCTCTCTGTCTTGTTGTCTCTTCTCGACTGTGTTCTCTTTTTTTCCACTGTCTTCTCACTTCACTCGTTCCCTGTTCTCTATTTGGTCATGGCTTAAAGCCAATTTGTATTATGACTGTTCGCTTCCTCTTTTGCCTCTTCGGATCGCCTGCTGTTGTCTGCTTGGAATTCCCTACCTCTGCATCATCGCCACTGTGTAACATCTTACGCGGAAGTGGCCACTTGTCCTCTTACAAACTGCGCAGCTCTTTCCTCAAACAGTTTGGTATTTCGGTTACTCTGTGTAATGATTCATCCGCCAACTCAGCGGTCAAATCGAAATTCAATATTTTATATGCCGCAGCCTAATTCTCCCTCCAGATCTGGTCATACATCGAGTGCAATCTCCACCATTAGATCTGGAGCCCCCAGATCCTACGGTGCTCGCTCTTATCGCGCGGTTGACTTGCTCGGATGTTAGCCCGCAATGAGAGGTGGTTTTCTCTTTCATTTCCCAGACACACATCATTCACTGCATGGCATTGCTGGGTCTCCTGACAATTCCGCTTACCGCCCAAAACGTCTCCGTTATTCCTCCAGTTTTGGAGCGCGGGACCCGCTTGTCATTTCAATGCTTTTCCCATGGTTTTCAGCTTTCCTTGTGACCGAGCGCTCCGGGCTATTTCCTTCTCGAGGGGTTTTGCCCAGTGATGTGCTAATCGTGCATAATAAATTGCCTCCGTTTTCTGATCTAGATTTCCCAATTGCTAGTTTTGCGCCACTGCGCGGTCTCCATGGGCCTCGGTCAGTGTGCTTTGACCGAGGTCCTCATTGTTCTATGCTGGCTACAGACTGCCATTGTCCAGAGGTCCTTCCTGATAGCTCTTGTTCACAAGTTTCTCTTTGAAGTCTGTCATAATTCGAAACAGTCATAAAACTCTGATAATTTTCCATGGATCCAATTCGGATCAGTGAGGTAAGTACGTGAAATATTTGAATACTTGGATTAAAATGTTGTTGTGCGAAAAGAGGGTTATGCGGTTACCTTGATGTTTGGGACTACGCAAATCAGGAAAAAGTTATAGAAACGAAGGAACTAAAGGTCCAGAGTAAAGCCCCTTGATTTCACCACCGCGAAGGGACGAAGAGGGGATATCGAAGGTCTCTCTGCGAAGTGCTATTCAATTGATAAGACATGGATTTCCGCGAATACCACCTCTGCCCACACCACCTCCATCTTCACCGCCATCACCTCCAACTTCACCCACACTACCTCCACCACCACTGTGATTTAGTATGGCAAACACAATGAAGTTTCCTTTGTTCAAAGGCTTGGGAAATGAGGATCGAGACCAATTCTCATTCATTGTGAGGGCTGTGTGGGAATCTCAAGGTGTTACAGATGATAACATAAAGAAGGCGACACTAGTAAGTGCTCTGTAAGGATGCGCGCTAACCTGGTATATTAAGTACTCCAGTGATAACCCGAATGCTAGAGTGGTGAAAATCCAAGCAACACTGAATAGGGAATTTAGCAGGCCTAAATCTGAAGCGCAGTCGATTGTGGGATTCAAAGAGATTGCGATGCTACTAGGCAAGACGCCTTGGGAAATAGATTAAAGGCTGAAATGTATGTTCCACGAAACCAATATGAATTTGACAGATGGACAACATTGCGAGTGGTTTGTGGCTTTGCTACTACCACATTTAAGGAGTGCACTATCGCAGTAGAAGATAACAACTCAGGAAGAGGCCCTGGAGATCACCATGAGACCACATGAGACTTCGATGCAAGATCCTAATCTAGTAGTTCAAAAGATCCATGTGTAGCTGAAGAATCTGTGCCTTGAGATGCAAAGCTTGAAGCAGGATAATATGGTTCAGCCAAAGGTATGCGAAGACGTATGGTGCGTGAAATACAAGAGCTAGGGTCATGACAAAGACTACTGCCCAGTCTTTCCAAATTACCTTGCAGGAGGAGGACCGGTGCCTTTAAGGCCGGAAATTGAAGCAAGACCTAGTGCGGTGCCTACTTTGTGGTGCGTTATCTGTCAAATAGCCAGAAAACATGCCATAGATAACTGCCATCTATTATAGATGTATACACAAAGTTCGTAATAGTTGTTCTACAACTTTTGCAGATTGGTGGGACATGAAGAGCGTACCTACAAGAGCTATGAATTGATGATGGATAGAACTCCCACCTATAGGGTTAAGGCCGAAACTTGGCCCCTTGACCAGAATGCAGGGATGGCACAGACAGGATTTTAGGGGTGCGGACGAGGCCGAGGCGGAGAAGGTCCTGGTAGAGGTCACAGACAGTTGATTTGCTACAACTACGGAGGGCCAGGACACTATTCCCATGATTGCACTAATCCAACACGCTTGTTGTGCAAGTATTGCATGCTATTTGATCATGAAACAAAATATTGTCCTACATTGATCGCTAGGATACGTGACAAAGGGGCGCTACCGTCTCCCCCGACTCATAACCTACAGATGATGAGGTTTGAGGCGGGCGAGGAAAATCCAAACGTAAATATAGTGCTTCAAAGTGGAATCATGATGGAAGATGACAAGGGAAACAACCAGAAGATAGTACATGGGTTCAAAAAGCCTTGGCGAAAGAGGCTGAGTTCGATTTGGAGTGTGCTCGGGAAACCATCATGGAAGCTAAGAAGAGCTTCGCTGAGGCCTCCACTTCAGGAAGCAAAGATAAATCGGAGCCGGAGATGGACCCCTCTATGCTTACAACTTTCGTCGAAGCCTTTATGAAGTTACTGCATGACAGTAAGGATGTGAAAGGGTTACATGAACTTATCAATAGATGTGTTGGGATTGCGCCAGGTGAACTGCGTGTAGTCCGCAAGATCGGAAAGCATAAGACAAGGACGGGACATGAAATGAGACTGACCATGCAGATCAGAGAATACGAGATGGATCAAGTCATTCTGGATTAGGGATCAGATGTGAATGTTTTACCGAAACAAATATGGGAGTGAATGGGGAGACCTGTGCTTTGATGGTCTCCAATTCAGCTAAGGATGGCGAATCAACAGAAAATAATACCCATGGGGGGGCTGCAAGGAATAACCGTGGATATTGAGGGAGCGAGCACGCTGGTAGATTTTGAAGTAATAAAGAGTTTTGATGACATCAATCCCTACCCCGTGCTCTTGGGAATTGACTGGGCTACTAATATGAACAGGTGTAATCAATCTGAAGAAGTGAAAAATGATCTTTGAGAATAAATCACTACGCGTAATAATACCCCTCGATCTTGCGGAAGGATCGCGCTATACGAAGTTGGTCCGTGACTATGAGAGTAATGATAACTTGGACTACATCTATAAGATAACAAAGCGAGACCAAGACTAGGTAAATCCCATCGTGGATGGGCAAATTACATGGGAGAGTTCCTGCACTTCAGACTCCAACGAAGAAATAGAACGCTGGCAGAATCGGTTACACGAAGTAACTACGCTGAATTGCAATATGATGACCAGGTTGCTGCGCTGCGTGTCGTTAGAGGTAAGAAATCTGCCTATTTATGATGGTCTAAATGAGGTAGATATATTTTTGGATGCATTTAAAAGGGAGGTGCCAGACAAAAAACACTTCCAGGCCTTGGAATGGGCACTGCGCGCTACGCCCGCAAGATGGTGGGGTACGCAGAAGGGGAGTTTTGATGATTGGTGCGAATGTAGGAAAATGATGTGAACATGATTTTGGAAGCCTAAGATGCAACTAACAGACAAGTACGATGGGTAGAATGATCCACGCACGCATCTGGCCAAGTAGACACAGGATTATGGAGAAGAGCCACAACCAGAGTGGGTTCACCTATTCTGTCATACCTTGGATGTTATCCCAATGAATTGGTATGTAGAAATAGAGCTTCGCCATGGGATAGGTGAATGGGATATTCTGAGGTGAAAGCAAGAGGTGAAAGCAACGATATTTAGGATACCGCAAGATCCTTTGGACCTGACGAATCCTGAATGGGCTACTTAGCTGAGTCGCATGCTGGAATGTTATAATATAACCACTAAAGAAGAGGATGAGGCTTCATGGAAGATCAACATTCTAGAAACATAAGGCCACTGCGAGGTTCAGGGACCATAGATTGAGAACCCTGGTATAACCGTGCCAGTGAAAACTAGACAGGTTAACATTGTTATGGAGGCAGAGCCCAAGTTCGTGAAGGTTGGAGACTACTCTGAAGACATGACTGTGGATAAGGTCACTGAATTACTCTGCAAATATCAGGACTTATTCCCTACCAAGTTTACGGATTTGAAAGTAATAATCGAAGATCTAGGAGTAATGAAGATCACGTTAAAACCCGACGCAAAGCCAGTTAAGCAAAGGCCTTACTGCCTAAATCCAAAATACAAGGAGAAGGTCCGCTTAGAGCTAGACAAAATGCTAGCAGTGGGCATTATTGAGCTTGTGGAAGAGTTCGATTGGGTAAGCCTAATGGTGGTGCAAGAGAAGAAGCAGAAGGATGAGATAAGGATATCCGTGGACCTTAGGAAGCTGAATGACGCTTGTGTTCATGATCCTTTCCAAACTCTGTTCACAGATGAAGTGTTGGACAATGTAGGTGGCCAGGAAGCATACTCCTTCACTGATGGGTTCTTTGGGTACCACCAAATCAAAATTGTGCCGGAGGATAGGAGCAAGACAACCTTCGCGACTGAGTGGGGTTTCTTTCAATATACTGTAATTCCGTTTGGGTTGAAGAATGCGCCTGCTATCTTTTCGCGCGTGGTTGTTACGACATTCAAGGAATTTATTCATAAGTTCTCGGAGGTCTATTTTGGTGACTGCATTGTATTTGAACTGGTTAAGCGCCATGTAGCAAGCTTGCGCTTGATGTTAGATACCTGTCGAAGATACCAGATCGTGCTTAAGCTTAAGAAGTGTCTGTTTTGCATTCCTTTTGGGAACCTATTGGGACATGTGGTTTGCAGACAAGGGCTAATGGTCGACCCCGTGAAGATCGCGGTGATTCTGAACTTGGAAGCACCGAGAAGTGTGAAATAGCTGCGCACTACCTTAGGAAATACAGGGTATTACATAAAGTTTATCAAAGGCTATGCCCATATTACCGTGCCGATGGAAAAAATGTTGAAGAAGGATGTCTCTTTTTGTTGGAACAATGACTGTAAGAAAAGCTTGGATATATTGAAAGAGAAGATGGTTACCACATCGATTCTAGTCTTCCCGGAATGGAAGAAAGAATTTCATGTACATGTTGATGCGTCATGTATAGCGCTGGGGGCAGTACTAACACAGGATGGCAGAGAAGGCTTGGACCACCCTATCGCATTCGTAAGTCGCAGATTATCCAAAGCAGAGAAGAACTATTCCACCATTGAACGCGAGGGACTGGCTATGGTGTATGCGCTCTAGAAGTATCGACACTACTTGCTAGGAGGCCACTTTAAGATGTACATGGATCACTCCGTGCTGAAGTACCTGGTCAATAAGCGTGTGTGGGGGTGCATTTACAGATGGCTCTTATTGTTCTAGGAATATGATTTTGAAGTTGTTGTGAAGCCTGGACGATTGAACATAGAACCAGACCACCTGTCGCACATCGAGACAGGGGAGGAACCCACTAATTTGGAGGAAGGATTACCTGATGCACAGCTCTTTGCTATGCGAGTTGCGGATGGACATTTTGAGGATATAATACTCTTCCTAACAACTGGAACTGAACCGGAAGGATACTCTGTCCAACAAGAGAAGGAATTAGTGGTGCGTGCGGTAGATTTCTCTGTCATTTGGGAATTTATACAAAATGGGGAATGGTGAAATACTGTGAAGGTATGTACCTGAGTTTCAACGAAGCAGCATCCTTGCGGACACTCATGGGGGTGCCGCGGGAGGACATTATGCATGGAGAGAAACCTCGTAGAAGATTCTACGCACAGGGTTGTGGTGGCCAACCCTTCATCAGGATTTAAAATCATATTGCAAGGTGTGCGACTTATGTCAAAGAATAGGTAGGCCATTGCGGAGGGATGAAATGCCTTTGAATCCACAAATGACATTGCAGACTTTCGAAAAGTGGGTAATAGATTTTGTAGGACCTATTTAGCCACAAGGAAAGACAAGCGTGAGGTACATTATTAATGTAACGAAGTATTTGATTTGTTGGGTAGAAGCGAACCGGTGAAGGATTGCACATGCATGACTCCCGTGAAGTTTCTATTTGAACATGTACTGACACGTTTTGGATGCCAAAAGATTTTGATGAGTGATTGGGGTGTGCACTTTCTGAACGAAACGATTAGCGCACTGATGGAAGAATTTTAGGTGTATCATCAAAAGAGCACACCTTATCACCCACAGGCTAATGGGACAGTGGAGGCATTCAACAAAGTTCTTGAAAATGCACTGACCAAGGTATGCAATGCTCAGCGAAGTGATTGGGACCTACACATACCTGCAGTATTATGGGCTTATCAGATGACATGCAAGAAGTTAATAGGATAGACACCCTTTAGGCTGGTATACGGGGTTGAAGCTGTGATGCCTATGGAATACATCGTGCCTAGTCTGTGAATAGCAGTGTTCATAGGTATGACAGATCGTGGAGCTCTGGAAGAGAGGTTCGTGCAGTTGGATGAGCTCGAAGAAGAGATATTTTTGGCTGGATTTCACTAGTAGGTCCAAAATCAATGTGAAAAGGTGTGGCACGATCGACATATCAAGCCGCGTACTTTTAAGGTGAATGAATTGGTGCTATTATATGATAATAAGTTTGATAAATTTCCAGGGAAACTCAGAATGCATTGGCTGGGACCGTATGTTATTAAGGAGATTACCGACTGTGGCGTGGTCTAGTTGGTTAAGTTAAATGGAGATCCCTTCCCAGGAAAAGTGAATGGCAGTCGTTTGAAGCCATACATAGGTGGCTCGACCATCTGACTAGCTGATAGAAGCACAGTCTTAACACTCTAGGTGGTTGAAAGGAGGCGCAGGACTATAAACTACATTGCTCGGGAGCTGTACGATTTCAGGATTGTGCGAAGTGTCACAAGGTCCACGACATCGTGAAGATGGCTATGCTCGCGCGTAGGTCTATTGGAAAGTGACTGTTAAAGTCACCATTTAGGATTTGATGGTTAGTTTGAGGCCAAATGGAGTGGGCGGCATGCATTTAAGGTGAACTTTATGGGCTAGATTCTTGAAAATATGCTGCCAATCTAGCATTAATGGACCAAATGTGGGGGGAACTATTGAATTCAAATTCAAAAGGCCCTATAAATTACAAGTGGCTATCTAGCGAAAAACACTTGGCATTTTGAGAACTGAGCTATTGCGCTATCAAGTGTGTATGGACCTTTCGAACTTTGAGACTTTGAGAGCAAGTTCATTGTTTGAAACATTGCCAAAGGAAACGCAGGACCTCTTGATTAGCATGATGTCGAAAACCGTGGAAGCCATGCAGGAAATTACAGAGGTAGAAGCCTCAGAGAGCATCAGAATAATAGTTGAGGTCCCTAAATCACCTCGAACACCGTGACCTAAGAAGGATAAGCAGGCTATGATACCGGTGTGTGTCTCGCCTAGAAATCCACAGAGGACCAAGCTCACCCTGCAGGAAAAGGGGAAGGCCATTAATCTGGAGGCCGATGAGGAAGAGTATGCAGAAATCCTGTTGAAGGAGGAGGGCGAAGAAATGGAGGTTGAAACCCAGGGTGCAGAACCTATTACCTGGTTACCTGAATATATGCCTCCACGCAAGGGTAAAGCCAAGGTGTTGGAGGACATAATGAGAGCAAGAGCTCTCTGCAAACTCCACTGCTCCCAGACGATATTTTTTTTAGGGATCGCACTTGGGGTGGGTTCCTGTGTTGAAGTTTGAATATTGGGACCTTGAAGACCATGGGAAGTTCCTGCATTTAGCGACTGCAAAGCTAATGCACTAGAGGATTGACGAGACTGTTGTAACAATTCAATTGGAACCGTGGACATGGTTCAGAGGTGTAGAGAAAGCCGGGTTGCTTAACCTACTCTGGGTGCTGCATTACCACCACACCTGAGTGACCATCTTCATCATCAGGCAGATGCTCTGTCTAGTGCATGATGGGTGTTTGTGGCTAGAGGAGATCATACCCATCACAGACCATTTGATTCACTGAATTACACGGCTACCTTACTCAGGGAAGGATCCAGCTAATATTTTTGAAGGAAAAGGTGGTGATGATCCAGATTGGTCACTAATATCCACCTGGATCAAGTGAGTTGGCCCTCGCGGAAGAAATGAAGAAGAGTTTCAAGTTGGAGAAGAAGAAGTGAGGATACGCCATCTCCAACATTAACAACTCTGCTGTTGATCCAAATCAGATCCATAAATGACTGTCATAGAACCATGACTATATCGGGACGAAAAAAATCCTTGAAGAATCCAAAATAGCAATCGAAAACACCCTGAACCATTGGCCATGGCAGCCGGCATGGAACGACAAGGACCTCAGTCAAAGCGTGTTGACCGAGGCCCATGGAGACTGCGTAGGAGGTCGATGTAGCCCCTGGGAGCCCCGGAATGGGAAAAGGAGCTGATTTTCGATGCGCGATTAGCACACATCGCTCGACGAATAGGGATGAAATGGTAGAGCCTTAAGCACTCGGTCATGTTGGGAGCTAGAGGACCATGGGTGGAGAAACGAAAAGTGCCATCATACGAAGGTGGGACCCACAACCTGGAAACCGATGGTTTGATCGGGGCGCCCTTAAACGGTAAGCAATTTTGGAGAAAATGGAGTGATCACAATCAGCGATCGACGCGTGGCAGCGAAGGTGAGAGAAAAACCATCGTGATCATGTGTTATCGGTCGAGAAAGTCAACCGCGCTCGGCGTGCGTATGAAGTTGGATCTGGAGGAGCCTAGATCGGACGGCTGAGATTGCATCCGATAGACAGAGCATAATTGACAGGGAATTAAGCCGCAATTTAAGGGGATTTGGAATCCGTTGACCACCACAGTGGAGAAAGAAATGAATTGACGAATAGGCTGGCGCTGTTCTGATGGGGACACGTGGCTACTTCCCGAATGTTCATGCTGACACTGAACAGGGAACTCCCAGCACATAGGCGGAAGTAGAATCGACGCAGGAAGGAGATGAACCGAACATGCATGGAGGTCGAATGGCTAAAGCCATGAACAGAGACAGCCGAATGGGATTAAGAAAGAGAGAGAGAAGAGTCCTAGCGACCAAGAGAGACAGTGAATAGTGAACCCTGAGAGGAGGACTGAGCACAGAGAGTAGTAAAGCTAAGCAGAGGAGACAGAGGGCCGAGCTGACCACAGGCAGCATCGAGCACTAGAGAGCTTGAAGAATCAAGCCTTCCCATAGAGGAATCTGTCTGGATTGAGCATCACAGTTGGCTCTTTCCACTATATACTCAGGGTCACAGAGCTGGTAGGAAGAACAAGAGTCTGTGTACTCCCAGTGGCTTGGGGAATCTAAGAACCACCCTGCCAAGCAAAATCTGCTTCAGGAGAACTCATATTGAGTCCCTGCATTGTAATTTATCTGCTGAAAGACACAATAAAACAAGGCCACCACTGAAGCTGGATTGGAGACGTAGCCCTGGAGAATAGGGTGAACTCCTTATTAAAAGCTGTTTGTGTCTTTGTGTTGCTTACTGTATTTCTCTGTTGTCTTTCTATTTATTTTTTGTGTATTGGCAATCTGATTGATCCGTTGCTCCAATAACATAGAACACACACACCAGCACATGGGTCTGTAATACCTTTTTGTTTAATAAATCTTCAACTGAGGTCACTCATAGGGTGATTTTCAGATCAAGTGGTATCAGAGCTCTAGGCTGTAAGGTTGGACAAGCTTGTGTTGGTTTAGCTGTGAATGTTCACTAGATCAAAGCTAAAATTAGGAGAAGGAGAGTTGGTGGAAACTAATCCTGAAATTGGGAGAGTCTATTCTCGAAAGACAATGTCAGAAGAAGGTTCTATAGGGCCAGACTCTCAATTCATAGAAAGTTTCCTAGCTATAAAGTCCATGGTAGAAGAAATGTATAGGGACTTTAGAAAGCATAAGGGTGAAGATTCATCAGGCTCTAAGCAAGATAAAGAAGAAGATGAATCTCATTCCCATGACCACTCCAAAGGGAAGGGGAAAGAAGAAAGCTTCCCTACACCTCCTAGTAGCCCTGTGCATAATAAGAAAGCATATTTGATTAAGTTAGATGTTAAATTTGATCTGCCTATATATGATGGAGAGCTAAATGCTGAAAAGTTGGACAATTGGATTAGACAAATTGACGTGTATTGCAGAGTACAAAATATAGACTCAGACAAGAGTGAGATTAAGCTGGCAAGCCTTTGCCTAGGGGAATTACCTTGGTTTGGTGGGAAGGCAGAACCTAAGCTGATATGAGGAAGCATGGTAAAACCATCTCTGTCTGGAGTGAATTTGTTACTGCAATAAAAAAGCAGTTCTATCCATTGGCCTACATCAACAAGCCATGATGAGTTGGAAAAATTTTCGGCAGTTGAAAGGGCAAAGTGTACAAGGGTATACTCAAGAGTTCAGAAAGAGAGCATTGATGTTGGGTATTTCATTAGATTCACCAGAAACTCTTTGAAGTACATTGGTGGTCTACACAGCTACATGAGGCATACCATCCTCATGTTTAATCCCACTAGTATAGATGAGGTATCTGTACATGCTACTCATATAGAAGCTAGAGGAAAGAATGGAAATCCAGAAGTTGGGGGACCATCCCAACCCACTGTAAGCAAGAGCAAGGAGAAAAGAAAGTAGAAGTGGAAAGCAAGGAAGGCTAACATTGCACAGAAAGGCAAAGCTTCATGCACTCACTGTAAAAAGGAGGGGCATAATGATGAGCACTGTTGGATTCTGCATCCAGAGCTGAGACCTAATAAGCCCGAGGGTAAGAAGAAGAAGACTGCTGCAGCTGTTCAGAAAGATTTGGGGTCAGACTCGGGAGATGAAACAATCATTGCAGCCACAGGTATAAAAGGTAAGAATTCTGAAGCATATACTAGTAATTCTGCTCAATCTGTCATTGATGAAGAACATGAGAGAAAAAGGCATGAGCTTTTCCATATTCGAGTTGTTTCCAAAAATCAAAAGATTGATACTTTGTTTGATAGTGGCTCACAAGTAAATCTGATTTCTGAAGCAATTATAAAGAAATTGGGATTAGCAACAACACCTCATAAGAAGCCATACCTATTAGGATGGTTGAACAAGTGACTAGACAGTGAAAACTCAAGTTTTCTTTTGGGTCAACATTTGTAGATGAGGTTGAGTTAGATGTAATTCCTTTGGATATATGTGGAATTGTTTTAGGAAGTCCTTACTTGTATGATAGAAAGGCTATTTTCTATAGAGCCGAGAACAAGTATCTACTTGTTAAATATGGAATCGAATACTTTGTAAGAGCTCATAAGCTCAAGAATAATTATACTCTCATAAACTCAGGACAGATGAAAATAATGATAAATTTATGCAAACAGTCCTTACTAATGGTTTTAAAGGAAAATAAAACTGATAAAACCAATGTATTTGAGGGTTGTAATTCTGATCAGCAAGCTGATATAGAAAAGATTGTTTCAGAGTATGATGTCTTGTTTCAAGAATCTCAAGGTCTGCCACCAAAAAAGGGAATAGTACATGATATTATTTTGCAGCAAGATGTTCCTTTGCCTAACATTGAGATGTACAGGTTATCTACTTTAGAGAATGTTGAAATCAAGAAGCAGGTGCAGGAGTTGCTTGAGAAATGGTTCATCAGGCCTAGCACATCACCATGTGGGTCACCAATCGTTTTGGTGAGAAAGAAAGATGGCTCGTGGAGAATGTGCATTGATTATCGAGCACTGAATAAGATAACAATAAAAAATCGTTATCCCCTTCCTCGCATAGATGATCTTTTAGATCAACTAAAGGAAGCTGTTTATTTCACCAAGCTAGATTTGCACAGTGGATACCATCAGGTCAGAGTTGCAGAGCAAGACGCATGGAAGACTGCTTTCAAAACAAAGCAAGGATTGTATGAATGGCTGGTTATGCCTTTTGGCTTGACCAATGCCCCTGCTACTTTCATGAGATTAATGAATGATGTACTCAGACCTTTTCTTGATGATTTTGTTATTGTGTATCGGGATGACATTTTGATTTTTAGTAAAACATGGGAAGAACATTTAAAGCATGTTAAGCAGACATTAGATGTTTTGAAAAGAGAAAAAATTTATGTTAAACTCTCCAAATGTGAATTTGGCAAAACCTCTCTAAATTATTTGGGTCATATAGTAGGGGGAGGTGAATTGAAAATAGATCCCTCTAAAGTGGCAGTTATTGTAAACTGGCCTAAACCCAAGTCTGCTACAGAAGTTAGAAGCTTCTTAGGAGCAGCACAGTATTGGAGGAAGTTCATTTCAAATTTTTCCTCAATTGCAGCTCCCTTACATGCTTTGACAGGATTGAACAAGGTGTTTTAGTGGGGAGGCAAACAACAGAAAGCCTTCGACACCTTGAAAGAAAAAATTAGTACAACACCTGTACTAGCACTGCCAGATCTACAAAGACCATTTGAGATCCAAACTGATGCCAGTGACTATGCCATGGGAGCAGTGTTGACACATCACGGTAAACCCATATGTTATCATTATGAGACTTTTAATCCTGCAGTAGTCAACTATCCTACCTATGATAAAGAATTGTATGCATTAGTTCAGAGTGTGAAAAAGTGGAAACATTACTTAATGGGCAAAGAAACAATAATACATACTGATCATCAGCCACTTCAATACCTACACTCCCAAACTAAGTTGCAGCAATCAAGAAATTATAGATGGATGGGTTTTCTACAACAGTTTCATTTAGTCATTAGATATAAAAAGGGCATACCTAACAAGGTTGCAGACATGTTATCTAGACCCATTATAAATGCATCTACCATACTTAAGCATAATTCTGTGCTGCATGAAAGCTACATAGAACAGTATGCTCAGGATATGGACTTTAAAGATGTATATGCAACTTTCAGTCAAGGCAAAAGAGTAGAAGAATTGGACTATCATGTGAAGGACCGACTCCTATATCATTGTGAGAAACTCTGCATTCCACAAACTGAGAGAGCAAAGATAATTAGGGAAGCACACACTTCTCTGATATCAGGTCACGTTGGGGTAAGTAAAACAGTTGCAAAGGTTCTGCTATTGGCAAAGAATGAGTGAGACAATTTCTAGATATGTAAAGGGGTGTGCTATGTGTGCTAAAAGCAAGCCCAGCAACAGAAAACTAGCCTTATACACTCCCTTGCCAGTTCCTTCTCACCCTTGGGAAAGCATTTCCATGGATTTCATGGGAGGACTACCTAAATCTAGGAAAGGTCATGATTATCTATATGTTGTTGTGGATAGGTTCAACAAAATGTGTATTTTGATACCCTGTAGTAAACAGATTACAGTTGAACAAACTGCAAAATTATTCTTTGAACATGTATGGGTTCATTTTGGATTACCCACTTCTATTATATCTGATCGAGACACCCAATTTGTGGGAAAGTTTTGGTCCAGTCTGTGGGAACTAATGGACACCAAATTAAAGAAAAGAACATCTTTTCATCCACAAATAGATGGCCAGACAGAAGTAGTTAACAGGACAGTGATCCAGTTACTGAGAGGATATTGCAGCAAACAACCTAAGCTTTGGGATGAACACTTGTGTTATGTGCAGCATGCTTACAATAGAGCCAAACACTCTTCTACCCATAGATATCCTTTTGAGACCTGCTTTGGTTTCATACCAAGGTCTCCCTTGGATTTTGTTTTTGGTAAAGATACCATGGTTGATGGACACAATGATGTGGACAGGGAAACTAGGTTCATTGAACAGATCCAGGAGATCCACCAGGCAGTACAGGAACAACTGGAAAAGAGCCAGGCCAAGTACAAGGCTAGGCATGATAAGCATCAGATGGAGCATAGTTTTCAAGTTGGAGACCAAGTCTGGCTGTATATCAGCAAGGATAAGATGCAAGGTGAAGGCAAGAAGCTAAAACCTATCAGGTATGGACCCTTCAGGATACTTGAGAAAATTGGTGAGAACGCTTTTCACCTTGATCTGCCAGCTTACATGCATATCTACTCAGTCGTGAATGCAGATTGCTTGAGGTTGTTTGAACCTTCAATGATTGAGGACCCTGAAGAGCAGAGTCAATTGCCTTCTGTTGATGACCTGTTACCTGAATATCTTAATGAGTTGTAGGAATATACAGTGCTGGACAAGTGGAATACCTTAGAATTGGGCTTAAAGGTTCGAAGCCGAGCAGTGTGAAGTGGATTGAGATTGGACAAGTGAGACAACAGTTTCCTCACTTAGTCGATACTTGAATAAAACCAACTTTTGGTGGTCCAAAAGCTTTTCAGAAGGGAGGCCGTGATCCAAATCGAATCCATAAACGACTGTCATAGAACCATGACTATATCGGGATGAAACTAATCCTTGAAGAATCCAAAACAGCAATCGAAAACACACTGAACCAGTGGCCATGGTAGCCGGCATGGAACAACGAGGACCTCAGTCAAAGTGCGTTGACTGAGGCCCATGGAGATTGTGCAGGAGGTCAATGTAGCCCCTGGGAGCCTCGAAATGGGAAAAGGAGCTGATTTTTGATGTGCGATTACCGCCTAGCGCTAATCGCGCATCGCTGGGCGAACATGGTTGAATTGGTAGAGCCTTAAGCACTCGGTCACGTTGGGAGCCAGAGGACCGTGGGCGAAGAAACGAAAAGTGCCATCGTACGAAGGTGGGACCCACAACCTGGAAATCGACGGTTTGATCGGGGTGCCCTTGAATGGTAAGCGATTTTGGAGAAAACGTAGCGATCATACTCAGCGATCGACGCATGGCAGCGGAGGTGAGAGAAAAACCACTATGATCACGTGTTATCAGTCGAGCAAGTCAACCACGCTCGGCGTGCGTATGACGTTGGATCTGGAGGAGCCCAGATCGGACGGCTGAGATTGCGTCCGATAGACAGAGCAGAATTGACAGGGAATTAAGCCGCGATTTAAGGGGATTTGGTATCCGTTGACTGCCATGGTGGAGAAAGAAACGAATCAACAAATAGGTTGGTGCTGTTCTGATGGATACACGTGGCTACTTCTTGAGCGTTCATGCTGACACTGAACAGGGAACTCCCAGCACACAGGCAGAAGGAGAATCGACGCAGGAAGGAGAGGAACTGAACAGACATGGAGGTCGAATGGATAAAGCCATGAACAGAGACAACCGAATGGGATTAAGAAAGAGAGAGTGAAGAGTCCAAGCTACCAAGAGAGACAGTGAACAGTGAACCCTGAGAGGAGGACTGAGCACAAAGAGCAGTAAATCCAAGCAGAGGAGACAAAGGGCTGAGCTGACCACAGGCAGCATCGAGCACCAGAGAGCTTGAAGAATCAAGCCTTCCCATAGAGGAATTTTCCTGGATTGAGCATCATAGTTGGCTCTTTCCACTATAGACCAAGGGTCACAGAGCTGGTAGGAAGAACAAGAGTCGGTGTACTCCCAGTGACTTGGGGAATCCAAGAACCACCTTGCCAAGCAAAATCTGCTTCAGGAGAACTCATATTGAGTCCCTGCATTGTAATTTCTCTGCTGAAAGACACAATAAAACAAGGCCACCACTAAAGCTGGATCAGAGACGTAGCCCTAGAGAATAGGGTGAACTCCTTATTAAAAATTGTTTGTGTCTTTGTGTTGCTTACTGTATTTCTCTGCTGTCTTTCTATTTATTTTCTGTGTATTGGCAATCTGATCGATCCGTTGCTCCAATAACACAGAACACACACACCAGCACATGGGTCTGTAATACCTTTTTGTTTAATAAATCTTCAATTGAGGTCACTCATAGGGTGATTTTCAGATCAGCCATCAAGGTCATGACACAAATCCTAGAAAGGAAGGTGATGTAGAAGTGTTGTGCGGATGAGGTGCCTGTGCCTGTAGTTGCACTAGCAGCCCAATGTTCAGAAGGAGTGTAGTTCAATTGGGTGAACTATCTATGCAGCGAGTTCCTTGCGAACTGTCGTGAGGCATAGGAGCAGGGCAAAACGTTTGATTACGCGTGGCTCCTGTTGTCGATAGTACTGGTGGCATGGAGCCACCCGAAGACAACCAGTTCCCTTCAGTCGCGCCGGACCTTCCTGAGGCAGCGAAGTACGCTTCGCTGTGGACAACTAGGGATGCATAACAGATAAAGGAGAGAAAGATATTTTCGACATTAATGGAGATGAATATCCAGATGGGGATCAATCGCAAGATGCGGTTGTCACCCACAGTCTATGCCAGTTTGCAGAGCTTTGTAGAGTTTAGAGTAGATTTCCACCATGTCTTTATTAGGATGCGGAAGGACCCTACGAAGACATGACACAACTTACCATATCTGGTGACTAATGACGTGATATTTGCAGTCTTTGAGTCTTGGCTGCCAGAGTGGCACACTCCAGCTGGCTCCGCAGTGGAAACAGTCAAGTCCACCATGTAGCACAAGAAGGAAGAGACAAAGATTCAAATGACGCAGCTGGTGGAAAAGTGCAAAAAAGAGGAAGTAGTGGTTAAGCCCAGGCAGCACGTGACGCCGAAAAGCTAGCAGAACAACAGAAAATAGGAGAAGAAGAGTGCAAAGGACATAAGTCACCTTCACTCGAACTCGAGATAGACACAAAACAAGGTGGTGCGAACCCGCAGACGACGTCCACCCAACTCAAGCGTCCACGACCATGAGAGCAGACAGTGCCACAAAATAAAACAAAGGCATCAAAGACTTCTTTCAACCCAATCACCCTCCCTAAGGGGGATTTGCATGATATCGCCAAAATGCTGAGGGATGTCACTGCAGTGGCCCTCCAACAATTGAAGAACAACAAAAGTTGGTATTGGGGGCTTTTCACACAAAGTTGTAGGAGTTGCAGTTTCGCACTCCACAGGTTGGCACAATGTCCACCAGCCTTGCGATCGGCACTTCGGCTGCTGAGGAGATGTTGCGCACAAGGGTGACCAACATGATAATTCTACCAGATGGGGCACTTACTACAGAGAAGGAAGCCGATAGACCCATGGTGAGCAGTTTGAAAGGGATAGGGTTGAACATGGCCGCACTCCCTTGGGAGACGCTCTACCTCCTACAGGATGGAGTCACCGGAGAACTTTGGGCCAGGGAGAGTCACACTCTACAAGTAATGAGAGAGCAACGCATCAACACTGAGCAGTTGGGCCTGCAACGCAACGAGGCAGTGGAGTAGAACAAAAAGATAATGCAGGTCATAAAGGAAGCCTGATGGATGGTCCCGGAGTTGGACATTCAGTAGAAGAATTGGTGGAGGCACGCGTCCGTAGGTTAGGCATAGGGGTGCGCAATGCAAGAGTAGCGGTGGACAGTGCAGTGGCAGATTGCATGCAGCTATTCGAATAGTCATTCGAGGTCCTAACCACCCTGTAGGAGGACTCGAATGTAGAGCGCCTGGAGACAAAGACGCGTGAGCTACAACAAAAGTATGATGAAGTAAAAGGGATTGCGTAGACGGTTTCCCTTACACAGAGGCTTGCAAGGATGCAAGAGGCAAGGGCGCTCAAGGGACAGGTGGATGCCGCTCGGCACAAAGAAGTGGTCTTAAAAGTGTGCCTACAACCATGGATTGATGAGGCTTACACGATCACAACCTCCATTGCAGGGAAGCTCACGAAACTGTAGGAAGCTCAACATAATATTCAGAGCAACAATTCAACCGTAGTCACCGAACAACGCGTGGAAGAAGTCCAGCAGGCGACCACTTAGTGCACGGCCGAAGTTGCAGTGATTCAAACATATCTGGGAGGTATTTGTGCTAAGATCTCCGCACCTGTAGAGTGACTCGAGGGCGAGTCATGATGTTTGTGTTGGGGGCCTGTTGAGCACGGGATCACCCAAGGACAATTTTGGGGCTTAAATCCCATATTTTGGTCCAATTTTGTAATCCTAATGCAAAGACTCCACATTCTGTGGCCGTGGAGCGCGTAGATGTTAAAGAGTCATAAGGATTTCCACCCTTATTTTGATAATGTAATGTTGGTTGTAAAAGATCTACCCATGGTTCGCGGACCATGGGATTGTATAAATAGAGCGAAGTTCTAAGTAGTTAAGGCATCAAGGAATGAAGAAAGATGAAATGATGTATGAGAGATAGCTTTGAGTAGAAGTCTAAGTTTTGGGTCGTAGCATAGGTAGAGGCTCTGCAGCTGAGTGCGTAGAGGCCTAGAAGTCCGCAGCTGAGTGCACGGACCCCTGCAGCTGAGTGCGCAGGGCGAGTCGAGTCTGTAAGCATTTGGAATTATCAATAAAGAGAAGTATTCTATAATTTATGCGTCTTTATTTCCTGTTTATGCATCTGTTATATTGGGTATGAATTTCACTTCTAATGCTTATATGATGCGTGAATGTGTATAACTGTATTGGTTAAGTGAACGCAAGTAAGAACATCAGGTTGCGTGAAGTTAACTAAGATCTTTTAATAAGATAAGTAAGATACTTAGCGTAGTTTGGGAAACATCACAGTTCGCTGCCCTAGCAGTGTGAAAGCATATGAGCCCCTGGTTAGGGCTGCACGGAAGCCGATTGTAACATTTTGCAAAGGTACTGAAGGGTAGAACAAAGGGATAAGTAACATGCGCGAAGGCATGTATAATTGGAATAAACTGACATCACATCCATCTCAAGAGTGTTGAAACTTGGTTCCAGCATCCCCCCATACTGTGTCGGGTGAGACTTCAGTCCGCGCTCGACGAGCTGAGGCTAAAAGGGCTAGTAGTGTAGGGATTTGTTTGGCTAACTAACGCTAAACCTGGGTTAGGCCCCCACAAGCCAACACTAGGACAATACTGAGGGAGGGGGTTGAATATATATAGAGATAAACTTAATTGAGATAAAGTCTAGAAATTTTCTTTGGCTTTAAAGCTTGAAATTTATAAAGTAGACAAAATAAAATCTTATTTATTACAAAGCATGTCAAATAGGGGATGAAACCTCTATGAAACATGATTATCCCTTTACATTTTTCTTTGTCTTTGGATTTATTGGGCATATTGTCACTAAAACATGAGTTGTCCCTTCTTCTATGGAACCATATTTGTTGATGTAGTTTGTTGAGATAAAGCCATGGGAGCATGGGATGATGTTGATGTTGAAGGAAACAATGGAGTTTTATTTTGTAATTTAGAAATTTGTTTCCATTCACTATGTTTGGGATCCTAAATTCAATCATCTGTCGGTTTACAAATTCTAAATATGTATATAAACCATATGAAGGAGAAGGAAGAGTCTTTAACACCGTCTTTAGGTAATAATAAGTTGATTAGGAACAGATCCAAATGCCAGAACTGCACTTCTAGGAGCATCATAGGATGTATGAACATCTTAAGAAGTAGGAAAATTATCGACCTTCCAGCTTGCTACTAAATGCTCTGATCTTTATTCCTCTGCTCATAAATTCATATGTAACAGTGCTTCAGAATACATCAGAGATTTCAAGAGATTGAGCTGCTACATGAGTCTAAATACTGTCTCCTAGCGCTAGAAACTGGATAGTATCTTTCTGAAATGAAAAGGACAAGATCCCCTAAATTGCTCATTGCTGTCCCTTGATTGATATGTGCCTTGGGGTATTGAATACGACAGTCTTGCAAGGTTTCACCCTCCTTTTATGCCTGGACATAGGGTTAGTTCCACAACCTTAACCATTGCTATCATGAACCTCCTGCTTTCCAACCATTGTTAGTGCATATAATTCAAAACGACGCCAGATAATGCATATATTATATATATGTAATTTCGTCAAGACTCGATAGCAGTAATTACGCTCTCGAATCCAATCATTCATTATATATGTCATTATGCATGAATGACTTGATCGAATGGAAATGATTTATTCCCCTTTTTCAAAGTAAGGGGAATAAGTAGCGCTCCTAGAAATAGAATAGGCTAGTAGTGAAAACTACACTTGCTTCAATATGCTATCAGGCAGGTCTAGGCTCAGCAGCTTTCTGGTTGGTATATCAGATCTAGGCTCAGCAACAGTTACTTATATATATCGCTTCAAGTATTAATGAAATAAGGTAGGTAAGGTCGGCGTTCTTAATATATCGCTCAAGGCTGTGCTACACCTCAAGCTTGCCCGAGCGATAAATAAAGAAGAGAGTGCTTTTTAGGATAACGACAATGCGCAAGCAGTACCTTCGATAGGATTGATCGAAGCGGCTTCGACCCTTCAGTCAGGTATGGTATAAAGCTTCGCTTATAGGCGGCACAAACGAATTGATTCATTCACATATCGGGCGGGATCGGAATGGGTTCTCCCCCATGCACTGCTTGAACCTGCTGAACGCCTTTGGGGCGGGGGGGCTTGGCACCTGCGACCGGTTAAAAGCCCGATGCTCCAACCGGGAGTGGTGCCCACGCAATATTTATTTCATGTCGTAGCCGAGTGATAGAGGAACGGTGTGCATTCCATTAGTGAAAGAAAGAAAAGAACTTCTCTTTTCTGAAAGCCGCCCCTTCCTTCCGCACCTTCTATTTCTTTTAGGTCCTACTTACAATGGGTGGAACCTTCTATATCATTTGGGGACTACTAAGATTGGTCTTTCTCCGTTGAAGCTTCAAGGCGCAGGTACGGACCAACTGGAATCACCGGAACGTAATTGTACGAACGAGACATCTTTCTCTCGTCTTCTCTGAGCATGTTGAAGAATCACGAATAACATACAATATTTATATAATTTCCCATAAACAATGATCCCTCTCATAGGGCCATTAACATCATCAAAATACTCTTTATTTGATCTCTCCTTTTGTAATTATTCTTGAAAAATTTCAATGCTATAGAACCATATTTTGTTATTCCATGGGGAGGGTAAGAAAAATTGAAAAGCTTCTGAAAATGGATTCCCAAAATCATGACCAAATTCTAAAACTACTATGCACTTCTCTTCTACAAATGAAATTAAATTGTGCTTTTTGTGCACTATGATTACTTGCATGTTAAAAACCACCTAGTCTTTGATTTTTAGTATATGAAGATCAATGTTGGATATACTATTTATAAACTTTATGATATTAATTAAAATCTAGACCTTGTCACCTAATAGCTCCCACGCTTTTCTAACTTGAAAATTAACTTTTCATTTTATGTACTATGTGTCATGAAGGACATTAAAATGTCCTTTAAATTTGTTCATAATCACCATAATTTCATCCCAAATATAATGATATGCAATAATTAAATACTTTTTATTTGTAGATAATTTTCTATGTAACTTCTTTTTCTTTGCTTCCATTTTAGTGATAAGTTGATTAGTCTCAACAACAATCTTACCTTTATCAATGATTTTAGCTTTAATAAATTTCAATCAAGGAATTCCTTGCATTTAATTAGGCCCCACAAATTTTATATTGTTGAAGCCTTTCTTTAAATTTGTGTTTAATATTTTTGTAGCTCTTCTTGCTTCTTTAATGGTTGTTTCTTTAATCTAATAACTTGCTATTAATCCAAGCCTACTTGAACCTCCTCTACATTTGGTATTTTAGCCTTCACAATAAGCCTAGTTGATAATGCAACTTCCATTTCATGATTAACTTGTTTAAATATTTTCTCAAATTTGACATTTTGATCCAAAATGATTTGGAGTTTATTATTCAAATGTTCTTTTTATTTTTCCAAGCCAACTATTTCCTTAGTTTGTGAATTTTTAGTGATAGGTAATTACAATTTCTACCTAAGTGATTGGTTTTCATTTTATTTTTCCTTTAGGACTAAAGATAAATTGGAAGGATCTTCTAAAATTGTTCCTAGAGTGAAAAGCTTCTAATGAAGAAAATTTAATATTATTACTCTAGCCATGCTTGTTCTTGTTTCAATTGTTAATTGATTATATGTATATATATATATATATATATATATATATATATATATATATATATATATATATATATATATATATATATATATATATTTTTTTTTTCTTCAGTTGTGCCTTAAGCTTTCTCCCATTGATAGTTACGGGTAGAAACCAAGGCAATACTAAGAGGAGGGGGCGGGGGGGGGGGGGTGGCGGGCGGGGGGGGGTGGTGTAGGGGTGGGGGGCGGGGGGTGGTGGAATTGTGGGGTGGGTTGAATCAATATTGTGACAATTTTAAACTTTGTTTCACAAAATAAAGAATACTTATCACCAAAAAGCATAATCAACAACACATCATACTCATAAATCATGACACAAGATATAACGTGGAAAACCAACTAGGAAAACCGCCAAAGTTTTTGTATTATGATGCAATATTTAAACTACAATTTGTACTACATTGATATGGTAGGATACAACCTACTTGAAGAATTCAACCCCCAATCTGTTGCAAGCTCCAACTTGTTGGTTTCTCAGGCACCAACTTGATGTTAGTGCCAAAATGCACCGCCCTTAAGAAAATTACCCTTTGTGTGTCAAAGACAAAGAAATACCAAAAGAGTCCACATATCTAAGGAGGGGTGAAAATGGTAGTTAAGCAGGTGTGGGTGAAAAATTTTGGTGCGTTGAGATCCAACAGTGGGAGCAGAAGCTAATTGGGGCTTATAGTACCCCATACCAGTGAACTTCCCAAATATTAACCCAACCAAGGGGTGCGAGGGGGGCCACATGGTGCCCTCCTATGCCTCCCGCACCTTGACAAGAGTTTCAAATGCAAGTTTAGGGGGCATGTGGAGGGCACCACGCCACCCACTGTTAGTTTTTGTAGCATCAAATGTGTTCTGTCCACGAAATTTGGTGGAGTGGCTAGAATACATGGGGTCTCCAAAACACAGAAATTGTTTATGGAAATTCCACCTAGAAGTGTCTCAATTAGATTATCAACTATTTTTTAAATTATTCCCTAAGTCTAAACTTAGGGAATATGGTTAATTAATCAATATTAATTGAGATAATGTGAGAATCATCTAGAAAATCACATGGATCAATCCATAGATGATCCTAGCTGTCAATTATGTTTTAATCTTGGATGTTGGTGCTCCAATAATGGATTATAAGAGGAGATTGATGTGGTGATGGAGAAGACAATTGAGTAGTTCGATTTCTTGGCAAATCGATTTCTAGAGTAGAAGTAATCCGTTGCTGGAGAGAGCTAGAGATCGAAGTAGTGAGTGAGGGGTAGGGACAATGATTCAGACGAAGTTTTCCAGATCCACAGAGGCAATAGCGAGAGGGATAATTTATCTTAGTGAGGCAAAGTAGAGCACTACGCAGTAGCTTTAGAGAGGGCAGTTTGATTTGCTGGAGAGAAAATCGTTCTCAGTTGCAGAGGCCGGGCAGAGGTTCTAGGAGGCTGGAGAGACAATTTCCTCAGGAGCCGGGGGAATAACAACTTCATCAAAGATTGGTTTGAGGCTTGACGTCAAGAAAATTGTGCAAAGAACCACAAAGGATGACGCAGAGGGTCATATGGCTGAGTTTCTGAAGGCAAGTTGTGTTGGGATTGCTGGTGGAGGAATGGTAAATTCCCTTCAATAATTTTGCCTAGATTTTCTTGCTGTGGATTTCCAGTTTCAAGCATCCAGATTGTACTCAGATTTTCACTGCTGCATAATAATAAAAACCCTCAGTGCTACATCGATTTTCCCAAGTTAGGTTTTTTCTGGGAACATTTGTCCAAAAATAATTGTCTCATATTTTATGTGTGTGTGCTAGCATTTTTCAGTTTCCAGCGCATTATTTTTACACAATATTTTATTTGTGAAGGTTGCAGTGTGTTTTTATTTCTATATTTACCGTGGCAGATAAATTGTTAAACTAATTAACAATTAGGAGAAATAATACCAGTTGCTGCAATAGGATTCCATATTGGAATTTTCACACCCACCGCATTAGCCTTCGACATCGGGCCCCCCAGCTACACTGTACCTCATGCGAATTCATATTGACATGTCACCTCACACGTCCAATCATTGCTTGCCACACGGCACCACCATGGTGACACATGGCATGCTTCACCTATCAGGATGGTGTCAACATGACATAAGCCCTAAAAATTTTGCCCAATAGTGACCTGACACGTGTCATTGAATTTTTTATAAAAGGGAACAGGGGCCCATTCTTATTGCTATTCTATCATATTCAAACTTTTAGTCAACTACCATGCAGTTGTGGATGTCATAATCTTTATTTCTGACCCTTTGAGCCTAAATTCAAGGTTTCAAATGGCTAATTCTCCTCATTCTTATGAATTCGACCTGGTAGACCCATACACAAGCATAAATTCTAGCTAATTTGAGCCCACAAAAAAATTGCAACCCTGCTCACATGAAGTGTGCTCATATGCTCGTGGAAACCCATATTTTATGTGCATATATATATATATATATATATATATATATATATATATATATATATATATATATATAATTAATTAATTAATTAATCCTACAGGCATCATCATGAGCCAACTTTCTTTCCAAATCAGCCTCGTAATTCGAAAATTCGATCACAAAACTCCATAAAACCCTTTTAATTCAATACTAGCGTGTGCTAAGCAAGATGAAGCTAATTAATTTTGAACTAAAATTCCCTCCACAACATTCACAAATCCTATTCAGCCACAAGGCATTCTCAAATTGGCTAGTTAAGGCCCACTTTCAAACCACACTAGTCATTTCCCTCATTCCACTAATATAACCAAATCCTTCTTAGCAGATCCCACATTTTCAATGGAAAACACGACCAGTGCCAAGTTCTTATGATGTTCCAATGCTTGAAAAGTCCAAAGACTATGATTTCTATAATCGAGTTGCCAATGCACATGATCCTATCATAACCACCTATGACATAAGAAAGACTATACAACTGGTACACAATACCTTTGATATTATAGGGGACCACAACAATAATTTTGAATCAAACTTGGTCCTAGCAGTGGTTCCACAAGTGTACCATTTCCTAGAAATGGTATCATGGTGTATCAGTAGATATCTTCCAAGTTAGGGAACCATTAGTTATACTCAAGGAGACAAGGTAGTCATCAAATCACACCGGAGGCCATTGCAGACATGTTGTCACTCTCGGATAATACATGTAAGCATAAGATGGATAAATAAATGCTAGAGGATCATTGCAAGAACTTCTCTGTTATAACCCTATTTTCCACTCATAATGAGATATACCCAAGTTAAACTTACCTCAATTTCTAGTTAGAATGCATCCCCCTTCACCTTTTATTTTAATTATGCTCATCAATAGGTAAATTATATGGGCCTTAATGCCACTCTCCAGCTTATTAAAATAATTTTTGTCACATTTATTTACATATTTTCTTATATTTTGCTTAGTGAGAAGGGTAAAGGTGAGATTTATGTCCTGTGGCTTAATGTGCATTAATTGTAGTATTTGGAGCAATTTTGGGCTAATTTAAGTGCAGGAACTCGAAGTAGACAAGAAAGAGGGATTTTAGGAGATTTGGTCTCCCTCATTAACTCATCAATCACTCGAAGATTCCTCCATCAGATCTCATCAGCTCGGAGTTACATGTAGCCAAGCCAACCAAGTTCATTGAAAACCAAGCTAGGGATAGTGAAGACAAGTCATTCTCAAGTTTGGAAGCCAAGTCTCACTAATATTTAGGAAGCTATTGGTAGCTTCAGTTTGAATAAATGAGAAGGCCAAGGGCGTCATTAGGATTCCGAAAACCTACACCATGGCTGAAAATAGAAATGGGATTGAAAATAGAAATAGAGCTGAAAACATAACTAAGGGTGTTTTTCCCATTAAAGAAACTAATGGAGATTCTAGGATTAAAAACATAAGCCCCTCTGCCCATCCTCACTTCCATGGCTTAACCTTAGAGTACCTAATACCTTTTTGTTTGAGTTTGTTGTCATCTACAGAACTTATGACTATACCTCTAACTGCTAGAAGTTGAATTTGTTCCCATCCACCCTTAATGATGCAACCTTGCACTGTTTAATGGGTTTACCTGGGGACAACATCACTACCTAGGCTCAAATGAAACAAGCCTTCAACAAAAAGTACAGGGATTATTGTAGGTCCAAGGACACCAAAGAGGAAATATTTAGAATGACCTTGGAAAATGATGAATCCTTGGAAGATTATGAGGAAAGGTTCCAACTCAGCTACAAAAGGGCTAGGTGCATCCTCGATCCTGAATCAATCAAGTTAGTCCTTCTGAGAGGGATTAAGGAAGATATCCTAGAAACCTTAAATATGTTGTCGGGAGGGGACATCTACTAACTATCTTATGCCAATATCAAGACAGTTTTCAAAAATAATTCTAGAGAAGCCAAAAATAAGGGTAGAGCAAGTGAAGCTTTGGCCAGTTCATCCTCCTCCAACACATCCATCAAAAGTGAAATTTGGAACATGTTGGAGGAATTTAAGAGTGAGACGCTGCATACCCATACTCTGAAAATGGACACCATGCGGATCAAGAGGAAGCAAAAAGAGCCTTAGCTGTCTTTTGCCCTAGATGCACTAGGAGGCACCCTAGAAATGAATGTCCATTGAATATTATAGAGGTCTGCTCAGTCCATGAGGAAAAGCACTCCACAGAAAAGTGCCCTTCTTTGCCTAGATTGAAAGTTGTGTGTCAAGGAACTGAAGGTGTGACTGAACAACTCTGCTATATCAACCAGGGGAGGCCTCGAGGACCTCGACCATACCAACATGGCATGCGAGGGGCATCTTATTCATATTAAAAACCTAACCAGAATGTATCCGTTCTCCCGTGGTGTCCTCCTGCTCATCCTTCATGGTCCACACCATCTCCCTGGTCTTATGCACCTCAATACCATTTCCAACCTACCAATCAATCATTTCAGCCATATGCTCCCCCACAACCTCAGTGGAATACACCATCACAAGGGTGGAGGCCCCCATACAACCAATCCCCAGACTTACTACCTCCACCTCCATCTCATTTACAACTCCTTCACATTGCTCCACCTAAGCAACCTCAGATGCCTGCTCAACCAAATCCGAACCCAAACAACAAGCAAGCACAACAAGTCTATAGTGGAGAGACATCCTACCCTACCTATGATGTGGAAATTCAATAAATCAACCTCAGGTCTAGAAGAGTGCTTCCAGATAACCAACCTCCATCTTCACTTGAGGATCTTGAAGAGGAAAAGGAAGAGAGTGTTCCCTAGCCAATCCACCTCCTTTTCCTAAGAGATTGGTCAATCCTGGTCAGCACACCCCAGAAGAGACTTAACTTCTGGGTGAATTGAAAAACTTGTGTGTTACAATCTCACTCCTCCAAGTTATCAAGGATGTCCCCATCTACAACAAGTTGATCAAGGAGAAATGATTCAAACATCCCGGGAGGAGAAAGAAAGACACCCCTACCATTAATGTCACTGGACAACTATTTGACTTAATGTTGGGGAGAGTGATTTGCCCGAAGTATCTAGATCCTGGAAAACCTGTGGGAGATGTGCACATTGATGGCATCAGTGTCCCCCATACCTTGATTGATCTTGGGGATGCCATAAATATGATGACTAAGGAGATGTTGAAGCCCTGAAAATCGGGTCGACAACAAGGGGGATACCTGCTTGGTCCAGACCTTGGTTGGCAGCTCCTTATCCGTTTGGTATAGCGGGTCCGACTGGGGATAATGGGACCAGTTTCCCAATCTATGGGTGTGTGTGTGTAGAATTGGATGTTGCTGATCTAACAGTAACTATTTAAGCTATTCTAATTCAAACTTTAATCTAATTCTATACTATGGTAATCTAATAAAAACAGCACATCTAATCTATGCTAACCCGGGATGTAACTCTTTTATTATGCGATCTAAAGAGATTTCATATAACAACTGGTAATAAAGATCATTCAGCGATTATAAGAAAGGAAATCAATTAAGATGAACTATTTCGCATAAAAAATTAGGCAAAACAGTTATGAACAGCATATCGCATAATAAGCCATTCATACATTAAACATAAATAAATAGCTACCACCATACAAAAGTGCCAAATGGTAACTCAAGCATTCATGCAATAACATATAAACAACTAAAAACTGTATATCACTTTAACATATAAGCAGAAATGGTCAAGAGATAAAAGTACCATTTATGACTGGTCCTACTCATAAGCTTCAAGCAATAATGATTTATTTCTCCTTGCTTTAACATCTACTAAGAGTACAGAAGTGCAACATTAGTAGCAGATATCAAATGCAAACATCAACAAATCTTGATCCATTCATTTACCAAAACCTCCTCTGAGGGTGCAAAAGTGCATGTTCTGAGGACAAGTTTTTGATAAATTTCTGGACCCTTCTCTAAATGCATGAGAAGGGTTTAAATACTACTAACTAAATAACTTAATTACACATATTCAGGATACGGTTTAAATGACCACCCTTTTTCTAAGCAAATTATTTCTAAAAATTAAATCTAATATCTAACTATTTTTTCATTTGCTCCTTAATGTTGCGAGCATTCAATATTTGCCTGGGTAGAGTCGGCTGTCTGTCTTCCGCTTTTGGTTGAGCTAAGCAAACAAAAATGGCAAGCGCTGGCACCATTTTTTCCAGCAAAATAGCAGATATATTTGAGGATCATCTCTGGCTATGTGGATTTACTGTGTATGCTTAGTAATAACCCAAATTCCACTTGGTTAACCCTCAAATTACCTCTCCCTTTGCTTTCTTCCATTTCTGGGCTTACGAGTGACTAAGCAGTTAGGGACTTTGCTTTTTGAGCAATTTTCTCAGCGATTAGCGCTAGGCGCTAATCGCGCATCGAAATCTGCCTCCATTCTTTGATCTGGGCCTTTCTAGTGCGTTTTTCGCCTTTAGCGCCTTTCCTTCACTGGGTATAAGCTTTAAAATATTGCAAACATACTGCTTTTCGTGAGCTTCTAACCTTGAGCGTTAAGTCGCCTGTTGATATCAGCATTGTTCAACTACTCATTGAACCATGGCTCTGACTGATAGATCTGTAATGGATAGCTCAGCAGCGCTGTGGAATTTGCGGCTCTGTTTCATGCGGTATCCGTTCATGAGGGAATTTCTTCTCTGCTTCCGAACATTGGAGCTTTATCCTTTTTCCTTAATCGCTCCCTGCACATTGCTTCATATTGTTTCTGTTTTTCATTCCTGCAGTTCACACATAAAGAGAGAGTAATGATAATAAAAATTGACAAGAAAGCTCTGAGTTCTACGGATGTACCAAAACATGCCACCTGACATTAACTAACTCTTCGAAAAAAAACACAAAACTGTCTTTCATTAACACTTGGCGTACATTCATTAACGCGCGTATTCGATTTTTCTTGAATGTTGAGCCGGGGAAAATCTGCGATGGACGATCTCTGCGATTCGCATCGCAGCACCGCATCATCGCGTTATCACGTTATCACGTTATCACATTTTTATCAAGATGTGTTATCGCAGGGTTAACTGATCATGTTTATCGCAGAATCGCAGATTGCTGTTTCGCACGATCGAAAGATCGCCGATCGTAGCATCGCGTTATCGCAAGGTCGCAGATTTTACAATTCGTTAAATAGTTATGTGCTGTTTTTGCGATGTTGCGATATGCGATGTCGCATATCGGCCATCGGCGATTTCTTAAAGTTTTCGTTTGTGAGCATTTCTTAATGCATGCGATGCGATGGATTTTGCGTCGCACTCTCACGGTTTGTCATTCTACTCACAAGGAAATGTCTTATCTTCTTCGCGCGATGCGATTTTATCTTAAGGAGTATAATACATGAGTTTTAATTGAATTTTTTGAATTTTTTACTAAGGGTCCCCACTTACCTAGTGTTATTGCTAATACTAAATAAGGAGGGGGGGGGGGTTGTTAGTGGCCACAACAATTGGCGTTTCACTTGGAAGAACCAGTTAGCTCTGTTTTCCTATTGAATTTTTCAAACTTCCAAGACAGAATTTTTTTTCAGAAAATTAAACTTTGTTATGGACAGATAGAGTACATTATGCTTTAAACTGTCAATGATATTTTGTTTAAACCTCTTTTCATTCTAATTATTTGCTTCCTTAGGCTAGTCCTTGTATTTACATCAGCCATTACTTGGTCTTGTAAAGATAAAATAAAGTCTCCTCTGTAAACTAGTTTTAAATATGCTCATTTGTCGTAGGTAGAGCCTCTGCTGCCAACAGGCGTTTATAGCCTCGACAAGGTTACCTGTTACCCAGCAATGATCCTATATCCTACTTAAGGTGACCTACAACTTTCAAAGAAAAATCCATATTTACACTTATTGCTTTGATTTTCTTTTTATTTTTAAAGAAAAATGTCTTGGTTTGGTAGCCAAATTATGACACAGTCACTCACTTGATTCATAACTTTGCTGAACAAGCTGGCTCGTGATCAGACCCCTTGTCTTTTGATTGCAACAATCTTGAGTCATTGCCCTGTTGTGGTAGACAATATTGGCAAAGTCAACAAGTTATGATATCTGTGATTATGATAAGCCGGCTCGTGATGAGACCTCTTATTCTTCAAGATATAGTGTATCCTTGGATTATCCCTCTGAAAGATGCGATTTTCCTTTAGCAGGGAGGAAGTCATTGTTTCCTTAAGATAGCTCTGGACGACAATAATAGAGTTTTTGGAAACAGCTGTTCTACAGAGAATCTTTATTTTATTATTGATACCTTTCATTGTGCTGATATAAAACAATTTCTTCACTAAAGGTTGCTTTCATCAAATTCCTTGAAGTTGAAACTCGTATCATATCTAGGCTAAAGTTTTTAACTGTATCTGTCAATAATAAAGACCAATTTTTCAAAAAGATTTGCTATTTATACAAGCGAAAAGCTCAAAATCTAAAAGAGAATTGGTGTCTTTTTCGTAAATACCTAATGTAACTACTCACAACTAGTTTTATTATGAAAAGAAAAACTATTCTACAAAAATAGAAGAATAATCTTCTATGGAAAATATTTCTTGAGAATTTGTCCATTAACATGCAAAGGATCCCTCCTAATTGCTAAATCCTGTAACACAAATGTTGATGGACCTATGACTTCAACAATCTGAAAAGGACCAAGCCACATCCTTTGAAATTTTGTGTGTTTTCCCTTTTCTTCATGACCCTTATCCCACTTTAAAACTAAATCTCCCATCTGAAAATATTTTCTGGTCATTATGTTTGAATCAAAAGTGGATTTTACTAGCGCTTGATGATGAGCATGCGTTTTCTTAGCTTGTTCTCGTTGTTCTTCTAATTTAATTATTTCCATTTGTCTCAGTTGTAAGGAGGAAGTGGGTACTTCATCAATGTATTGTACTAAAGACAAAGAGGGAATGGCTAAGTGAGTTGGAAGAACCACTTCTTTCCCATAAACTAAATTAAAGGGAGAAGTGCCGATTGAAGCTTTTTGCGTTATCCTATCTGCCCATAAAGCATATACCAAAGCTTTGTGCCAATTCTTTTGATTCTGGTCAACTGTTCTTTTAATAATCCTGATTAGGTTTTTATTTGTTGACTTAGATAACCCATTACCTCGCAGATAGTAATTGGACGAATATTTAAGTTTCAATCCTCTTTTAAGTGCAAAATCAGTCATTGCATTTCCATAAAAGTATGATGCATTGTCAAACATTAAAGCAGATGGCAATCCAAACCTAGTGATTATAAATTGATCTATGAACTCAATAATATTTTCAGAATTAGCTGTCTTGAGTGGAACTGCTTCTACCCATTTTGTGAAATAATCTGTTGCCGTGAGGATGTATCTATGCTGCTTAGAAGAGTGAGGAACGATCTCACCTATTATGTCCAAGCCCCACTGACTGAAAGGTTTCTCGATGTTTATCGGCTGTAGTGGTAGGGACAACTTCTTTTGTCTCCCAGCAGTAGTTTGGTAGACTTGACATCTTCTCACGTAACTGTGCGAGTCTTTGAACAGCGTGGGCCAATAATATCTTGCGTGTAAGATTTTATGTGCAGTAGCATCTCCAGCATAGTGTCCGCCTGCTGGCCCATCGTGGAGTTCCTGCAAAACTTTTTTCAGCTTCAGTTTTTTCAAGACACCTAAGAAGAACAGAATCATAATTTTTTCTGAAAAGAATATCATTTATGAGCTGATATTGTTTAGCTTTCAATCTTAGAGCTCTTTTCTTAGTATGATCAAGGTGTGAAGGAGCATACCCGTTCTTAAGATAATAAATGATATCAGCATATAATGATTATGCATCGTTTAGGTTTACCTCACCCATTTGTACCTCTTCAGATGGAGTTTCAGAAATTTGCGATGCTCTGGCCAGCATTTTGCAGAAGCCTTGACCTCTTACAATGTTTGCTGGTTTGATCTCAAGGTCGTATTCCTGTAAGGCAGTAACCCAATTGGCCCTTTTCTCATCCACATCCTTCTGCACTAGAAGATTCCTTACCGCTGGAAACGGTACTATGATCTTAGTATGGGTTTTAAGTAAGAAAGGTCTGAAGTACTTGACCGCTTTGAAAACAGCATAAGCCTGTTTCTCCACGTCTGAATAATTGAGTTTAGCACCTTGTAAATTTGAGCTAAAAAACGCAATTGGAGCTTCTGCTTTTTCTTGATTCGCTTGAGTTAGTATCGCGGCATATGACTTATCTGAGGCAAATGTGTATAAAATAAAAGATTCTGAAAAATTTGGGGTTGCTAAAGATGGAGCATTAATAATGGCTTGCTTGATCAGATTGAATGCTTCATGTTCATCTTGACCCCATTTAAAATTTGAATTCTTTTTAATCATGGTTTGCAAAGGAGACACGATTCGCGAAAAATATGGAACGAATCTCTTTACAAAATTGATTTGACCAAGGAAATATTGCATGGCTTTTTTGTTATGAGGTAGGGATATTTCAAAAATTTCTTTGATTCTGTCGGGATCAATGTGAATACCGGAATTTGACACTATGAATCCTAGAAGTTTCCCTTCACTTAATGCGAAAAAAGATTTCTTTGGGTTAAGTGAAATTCCATACCTTAAACACCGTTGAAAGATTTGTTTAAGGTCTTTGAGATGGTCGCTTCGCTTCTTGGAGTACACTGTTATATCATCCAAATAAATTACTACAGATTTATTGACTAAACCTTTGAATGCGATGTCCATGGCTCTCTGAAATGTAGCACCAACATTAATCAAACCAAATGGCATCTTCCGATATGCATATGTGCCCCATTTAGTTCTGAATGTGGTTTTCAACTGATCATCAGGATGTACCAACACTTGATTGTACCCTGAAAATCCATCCAAGAAAGACATTAGTTCTGAACCCGCCATCGCCTGCAGTATTTGCTCCATAGGTGGAAGAGGAAAATTGTCTTTTTGACAGGCTTTATTAAGATTCCGAAAGTCAATGCAAATTCTAATGTCTTCGTTTTTCTTTCTAACGGGTACCATATTGGAGACCCATTTGGAATGTCTGATGGGAAAGATTATCCTGGCTTTCAGTAACTTGTTGAGCTCGGTTTTTATCTGATTTTCTAAATTGGGGTGGATTTTTCTCAGTTTTTGTTGGGCAGGTTTTTCGTTATCGATCATGGGAATAGTATGCTGGATGATAGAAGTGTCGTATGTTTTTAGCTCATCATAATTCCAGGGAAAAACATTTTTATATTGTCTCAAAAGATGAATATATGCTAGTTTCTCTTCAGGGGCTAGACCGAGGCCTAGATTAATGTTTTGTGGTTTAGTATCGGTCCCTAGGTTTACTAATTCGTAGTTCAAGGTTGAACGTAGAGTTTTGAATTGGTAGACCTCTTAAACCGATATTTAAAATCATATAAGTCTTCTAACTTAACCACCGACTTCGGTATAGCATTATTAGTGCTATTTTGTTGCAATTGTCGATCGTGCTGGTCTTCATCAATTATTTGATTGGAGTAGGATCCTTCAGATGTGAGGAAATTTACGATATCTGGATCATCATTGAATACTCTCCAATTTGTGATGTTTTCAGGAATGGACAGTCTAAAGATTAATTCTATTGAGAATCTATCTGGACTAAAATCTTCGGAGGGAATAAGCTTAGAAGCTACATTAGCCAAAAGGTCTGCACTAGCGTTATGGAGTCTGGAGATTGAAGAAATATTAAACGCTATGAAATGCTCAGTCAGATCTTGTACTAAAGATTGATAGTGTTTTAAGTGACCTGATAAGCAATGTATAGTGTTACGTACCTGCTTAACCACAATCTCAGAGTCTCCAAAGACTTGAAGATACTTGACCTCTAACCCGATTGCCTTGTACAGGCCTTGAACCAAAGCCTCATATTCCGCTGTATTGTTTGTGTAATCAAATTTGAGTCTGCATGTGAGCATGATCTTTTCTCCTTCTGGACTAATCAGAACGCATCCTGCTCCTGCTCCTTCGTTAGATCTAGAGCCATCAAAAAATAATTTCCAAAACAAAGATGTATTTACAGGTTTATCTAAAAAATTAATACATTTCGAACTATCAGTTCGAGAAAAATTTTCAACTTGGGACAAAACTGAATTTTCTAAATAAGGTGACACATGAGCATTGAAATTGCCGAGGAAAGAATCTACCGAGTAATTACCAATGATACTACTGTTATACGCTACCGGTTCATTTTCTCCCTCTAACTCCGTTACTATGTACTTCTGGTGTAGCTCTCGTTCAACTTTTATTTGATTCGGTTTACCATTGTAGGGCAGCCACATGTGCGACCAATCAGTTGCGAAGTATCCATGGAGTTTCTCTGACCAATCCCTGCTAAGGATTAAGCCATAGAATTCTGGGATGTCAGCAACTAGAATGTCAATAACCTGACATACCTTCGGGTTGGATGAAAATCTTATGGTTACTTGATTTAGTTCGCCAATCACTTCGACTTGAGATCGATTGAGCTGAACTATGCGTACTGCGGATTTCTGTGGTTGAACATTTAATTTGGCACATATAGATTTGGGTAAAATATTCGATGAAGCACCAGAATCTACTAGACAATTGTGCACATTTTTATTGAAGATTTCATAAGTGAGGAGAAACGGGGGAGTGTGGGATCTTGATCTTCCTCCAATCAAGGCGATGTCATTTGGATCAATCTTACTGATCGCGTTCGTTGGAGGTCTTCCCATGTTGTGGGAAGCTTGAGAAAGTACAACGACAGGCAAAGGTGCAACTGGCACAGCATGTAATTCTTTCATCATTATCTTCTGTTGATGTTTTAACTTGCTCAGTTTGTAAAGGGTGATATTAACCCTAGTATTTTTCATGTCATCAATAATATTGTACTCCATTTCATCCGACACTATTAGTGTTTTTGATGGAGTTGTTTCATCTGCTTGGACTGGGCTAGCTTGAGTCGCTTTGGATGTCGTTTTCTTTTTTGTGACTTTATCTTTTGTTGCAGAGCTTGCGCTCTTTTTCTTAGGGGCAGTTTGGGGAGGATCAAGCTGATTTTTACTTCGTGTGCTAACTAGAAATACTTCTTGATCTTCCTCTTGTGGGAGGATGAAATCCCACATTCCTTGTAATTCCACAACTTCTTTGTCATCAGTCTGCCCTTTAGTGGCGATTTCCTCTTCCTCTTCCTCGGATTCAGCATTTGAAATGGCATTGGGTGGCTTTGCATCCGTTGAAGGACCTCTTTTAAAAGATCTGTAGGGCTATTTCGAAGAAGTTTCTGCTACTTGCTTTTTTATGTTGACCATCTCATTGGACATGGTCTTTAGAACTTTCTGCAATCCTTCTAAATCAAAAGGATCTTTTGCTTGTTTCTTCTTGGAGTCTTCCTTGAAGGTGACTTTTTTGGACTTACGTTCCTCTATCGCGGATCTCTTTTCCAGGGCTATTATTCGTTTTCTACTGCTATCGCCTCTTTCATGTTTTCAGCTAAGGTTGTTTTATTTGCCCTGTCCACAAAGATGGCTATGTTCGATGGCAGAGCGGTAATATACCATTCACATCATACTTCTTCGCTGGGCTGAGAAGCAGTAGGAATTTTGTTGAAAATTTTGTTGAACCGTAAATTGAAATCCTTAATAGGCTCTCTAGCTTCGGCTTTAAGATTGGATAGGTCATTGATTAACGTTGCCGTTGATCTGTCATCACCAAAATTGGTTAGGAATTGGTCCTGGAAGATGTCCCAACTTGTGATGGATCCGAAGGGTAATGAAAATTACCATGACCCGGCTGTCCCTTGCAGTGTATAGGGAAAAATCTGAACAACAACATCTTCATTAGTAACCCCATTGAGATTAATGGAAAGCATGAAGTTATTTATGTGCTCTTCTGCTAGCTTACCTGCCTCGGGATTAAATTTGGGCAGCCATTTCTTAGGATGGGTCGGTATTTGACTCAAGGGTGCAGGCATTAAGATTGCCCCAGGGTTGTTCCATGGAGACTGGGCCATCGTTGAACTGCTAACAGAGGAAAGTGCAGAAGATGATGCCTGTGGCTGGGAGGATGAGGATACTATGATCGTAGATGATTGAAGAGGGGTTGTGGGGGTTCCAGTGGACAGATGGACGATGATCTGGAGTGGAGGTGTGGATGGTTGACTTCGTGGTGAAGTAGTTGAGATGGATGATGTGGACGAAAGAGTCTCACTGTCAGACTCTTGCAGTGATTTTCTTGCTCTTTTCCTGGTGGGAAGAGGTAATTCAGTTGGCTGAACGCCAAACTTTTCACTCTTTAGCCTGGTCAGGGGATGAGCAGGGTTGTATTGCGAAGTCATGCTGCCTTGAGATTTATCAGACCTCTGAGGGGAGATGGAAAATCGCTGAAGTTTGTGAATCAGGGATTCGAATTCAGGAGGTTCGATCGTAGATTGGTCTGAAATATCAGGGTGTGTAGCAGTGGTTGATACTCGAGTGACTTCTGACTCTGGATTTAAATGTAATGGGGAAGTCGGGGGAGATGATGAGGGCGATTTACTCTTAGAATGGTATTCAGATTTGGATTTACTGTCCATTCATAGTTCAGCCCCTCCTTCTAGCACCAAATATGTTGAAGCCCCGAAAATCAGGTCGACAACAAGGGGGATACCCGCCCGTTCCGGACCTTGGTTGGCAGCTCCTTATCCGTTTGGTATAGCGGGTCCGACTGGGGATAATGGGACCAGTTTCCCAATCTATGGGTGTGTGTGTGTAGAATTGGATGTTGCTGATCTAACAGTAACTATTTAAGCTATTCTAATTCAAACTTTAATCTAATTCTATACTATGGTAATCTAATAAAAACAACACATCTAATCTATGCTAACCCAGGATGTAACTCTTTTATTATGCGATCTAAAGAGATTTCATATAACAACTGGTAATAAAGATCATTTAGCGATTATAAGAAAGGAAATCAATTAAGATGAACTATTTCGCATAAAAAGTTAAGCAAAACAGTTATGAACAACATATCGCATAATAAGCCATTCATACATTAAACATAAATAAATAGCTACCACCGTACAAAAGTGCCAAATGGTAACTCAAGCATTCATGCAATAACATATAAACAACTAAAAACCATATATCACTTTAACATATAAGCAGAAATGGTCAAGAGATAAAAGTACCATTTATGACTGGTCCTACTCATAAGCTTCAAGCAATAATGATTTATTTCTCCTTGCTTTAACATCTACTAAGAGTACAGAAGTGCAACATCAGTAGCAGATATCAAATGCAAACATCAACAAATCTTGATCCATTCATTCACCAAAACCTCCTCTGAGGGTGCAAAAGTGCATGTTCTGAGGACAAGTTTTTGATAAATTTCTGGACCCTTTTCTAAATGCATGAGAAGGGTTTAAATACTACTAACTAAATAACTTAATTACACATATTCAGGATACGGTTTAAATGACCACCCTTTTTCTAAGCAAAATTATTTCTAAAAATTAAATCTAATATCTAACTATTTATGCATTTGCTCCTTAATGTTGCGAGCATTCAATATTTGCCTGGGTAGAGTTGGCTGACTGTCTTCCGCTTTTGGTTGAGCTAAGCAAATAGAAATGGCAAGCGCTGGCACTATTTTTTTCCAGTAAAATAGCAGATATATTTGAGGATCATCTCTGGCTATGTGGATTTACTGTGTATGCTTAGTAATAACCCAAATTCCACTTGGTTAACCCTCAAATTGCCTCTGCCTTTGCTTTCTTCCGTTTCTGGGCTTACGAGTGACTAAGCAGTTAGGGACTTTGCTTTTTGAGTAATTTTCTCAGCGATGCACGATTAGCGCTAGGCGCTAATCGCGCATCGAAAACTGCCTCCGTTCTTTGATCCGGGCCTTTCTAGTGTGTTTTTCACCTAACGTGAACTAACTCTTCGAAAGAAAACACAAAACTGTATTTCATTAACACTTGGCGTACATTCATTAATTTTCATTAACGTGTGTATTCGATTTTTCTTGAATGTTGAGCCGGGGAAAATCTGCGATGGACGATCTCTGCGATTCGCATCGCAGCATCGCATCATCGCGTTATCACATTATCGCATTTTTATCAAGATGTGTTATCGCAGGGTTAACTGATCACGTTTATCGCAGAATCGCAGATTGCTGTTTCGCGCGATCACAAGATCACCGATCGCAGCATCGCGTTATCACAAGGTCGCAGATTTTACAATTCGTTAAATAGTTATGTGCTGTTTTTGTGATGTTGCGATATGCGATGTCGCATATCGGCCATCGCCGATTTCTTAAAGTTTTCGTTTGTGAGCGTTTCTTAATGCATGCGATGTGATGGATTTCGTGTCGCACTCTCACGGTTTGTCATTCTACTCACAAGGAAATGTCTTATCTTCTTCACGCGATGCGATATTTTCTTAAGGAGTATAATACATGAGTTTTAATTGAATTTTTTGAATTTTTTACTAAGGGTCCCCACTTACCTAGTGTTATTGCTAATACTAAATAAGGAGGGGGGGGTTGTTGGTGGCCACAACAGGAGACCACGCTTAAACTGAATCTTCAAGGATCATTAAGGAAAACCACAACATCCTTGCAGACAGATCCACAGTAGCTCTTGAGGGAGTTGTTGAGGATGTGATGGTATCCATTGATTCCTAGGAATACCCTGCTGACTTCTTAGTTCTCCAACCTAAGACCAAATTCGATGGTTATCCTCTCATCCTTGGAAGGCCATGGCTAGCCACTATTGATGCTTACATAAGTTGCAGGGCTGGGAATATGACCATTAAAAATGGGCATTTGTCCAAACAATTGGTCTTATATCCTCCTGCTTAATCATCTCTAGAGCATGACTTACCCTTATGTTTGGAATAGGAGGAAGAATATGAAGTCTACTATACCACATATTACCCAATATGTACTCTAGATGATACTATAGGAGGGAGGCAACCTGATGAAGATGAACTGATTGATGAAATCCTTCAGAATCAACCCCCCAACACCATGTATCTTGATGAGTTAGTAAGGAAAGTTGAAGATAACCCTTGGAATGATTTGTGCCTAGTTGACTCAAGTCCTACTCATGTCAAGATAGTAAGATTTGGTCCAGCTAAAACATTGAAAATCAACCCCTCTCTCTCTGCACATCAGGAAAAGGAGTTATGTGACATGCTAAGAGAGCATCTTGATGCCTTTGCCAATAGTTATAAGGAAATGAAGGGAGTGCACCCTTCGGTGTGTACTCACCACATTTACATCAAGTGAGGCTACAATCCAATGCACCAACCTCAGAGGAGAATGAACCCAGCCCCAAATACATAGTTAAAGAAGAATTGCAGAGTTTTTGGATGCAGCGTTCATTTACCCCATCTCAAATAATGAGTGGGTGTCTCCTCTAGTTTTGGTCACAAAGAAGAATGGGAAATGGAGGATCTGTGTGGACTACAGAGAGTTAAAAAAAGACACTAAAAAAGACCATTTCCCTCTACCTTTCAATGACCAAGTATTGGATGGTATTGCAAGGAAGACGTTCTTTTCTTTCTTGGATGGTTTTAGTGGTTACAATCAGATCCAGATCAACCCATAGGACCAAGATAAAAACACCTTCACTTATCCTTGGGGTACCTTTTCTTATAGGTTCCTTCCTTTTGGATTATGTAATGCCCCTGCCACTATTCAGAGGGCAGTTCTAAGCATCTTTACAGAGCTAGTCCATGACTCTGTAGAAATCTATATGGACAATTTCACTCCCTATGGGTGTGATTTAGTGGAGGCTCTCTCTAACTTGGGGAAAGTATTAAATAAGTGCATTGAAATTAACCTATCCCTTAGTCTTGAGAAGTGTGAGTTCTTGATGAATGCAGGGACTATTCTAGGTCACTCAATATCTTAGGAAGGACTATAAATGGACCCAAATAAAATTTCTATCATAAAGAGGGTCCCTACTCCTCAGAAGTAGAGGGATGTCAAAAGCTTATTGGGCTTAGATGGATACTATAGGAGATTCATAAAGGATTTCAACAAAGTAGTGTCACCATCATTTGGACTACTGACCAAGGACTCTGACTTTTACTGGTCAGAAAGCTACCAAGAGGTCCTAGAAACCTTAAAGGACAAGTTTACTACTACACCCATACTCTGAGGCCCAAATTGGGCTCTTCCTTTCCATATCCATGATGATTCCTTTGATAAAGCTATAGGAAAAAATCTAGGCCAGATAGATGACAAGTTGCCTTATGCCATTTACTTCATTAAAAAAAATCTATCCAAGGCTGAATTGAACTATACTGTGACTGAAAAAGAGCTTCTAGCTATTTTCCATTCCTTGAATAAATTTAGACACTACATCAATGGTTAGCAGAACTATGTACATACTGACCATGCTGCTATTAAATATTTGATGAAAAATCTTAATGTGAATGCCAGAATCATTAGATGGTTGCTTTTATTATAATAGTTTGATCTAACTATCATTGATAAGCCTGGTAGAGAAAATGTAGTTGCAGATTTTTTGTCTAGACTTTCTTTGCTTGCAGGTGAGGAAGGAATGGTTGATGATCAACTGCCAGATGAAATTTTATTTGCTATTTCAATTCTCTTTCCATGGTTTGCTAACATAGTCAACTACTTAGTGGCTCCACAATTCCCTCCAAATATGTCCTCCAAGGAAAAAAGGCAGAATTATAAGAAAGAACACCCCATTCAATTAGAAGGGGGAAATCTCTTCAAGCTAGGCTCAGATAAAATTTTGAGGAGATGTGTCAGGGAGGAGGAAGTCTTTGACATCCTTCTAGCCTATCCTGAAGGGCCTTGTAGAGGTCACTTTGCAGCCAAGAGGACAACCTTCAAGGTACCGCAAGCTTGCCACTACTGGCCCACTCTCCACCAAGATGTAAGAAGATACACCAATCGATGTGACCAGTGCAAAAGAATGGGGAAAACTACTCCCAAGGATGAAATACCTTTGCAACCTCAAGTGAATCTTGAGCCATTTGACAGGTGGAGCATGGATTTCATTATGCCAATTAATCCACCATCAGGGCAGAAAGAGTACATAATTGTATGCACTCATTAGATCTACCTTCATGCACCCTTACCCTTTCCAAAAAAATTACTATAAATGCACTTAAACAAATTTCAGATCTTTGTGAAGGTTATTATTTAGTCTTATCATGCATTAATATTACAGATCTACTATTTCTGTGGAACAAATAAGCATTGATTCATATAAATTGTAACACAGAGCGTAGATACATAAACTTGCATAAGTAAGAAATAATACACAAATGCATCCAAATTTTCTCAAAACTATCTTTATTAAGAATAATTGTTCAAGTACAAAATTCTTTTCCCTGCACACTCAACTGTAGGGGCCCGCATACTCAGTTTATAGACTTACCAAGGTCTCCGCACACTCAGCTGCAGAAGCCTTCTCCTTTCCCATGAGTACATGAAATAGACCTTTCCTACCTTAGCTCCTTACCTAAAACAATGATATTCAATCTTAGATCAATCCTTAGACTTGTTATGAATCATCTATCAAAACTTTGTATCACTTACCCACCTAAGGGAATAATTCCCCTTTGACTCATACTAGCTTCGCGCTCTGCTTCCACATTTCGTGGAGACTTTACATGCTTACAAAAGAAGATTACAAAATTCTACCAAAATTTGACTCAAATTGATCTTAGGAACCCTATCCCAATAGGCCCCCAACACGAATTGGGTGACTTTTCCTCGAATCAATCGACTGGTGCATCAATCTTCTCTTGGAGTTTGTGGAACTCCACCTTTAGTACTTGCAAATCAGCAATACCCTACACCTTGGCCTACTGTACTTCTTCCACCAGCTTCTCTGTAGTAGGGCCTTCCACCGTGAGGCCCATCGTCCTTTGTGTCTTTTAGATGGTCTTCAATTTTTCTTGAACTAAAAAAGTGGGCCGACATGCTTCATCTCTCCATGGCTGTGTCTTAGCCCTCAACATGGCCTCTTTATGTTGTAATTCTACAATCACTGTCTGCAGCTATTGTCCTTCCTAAAGCTGAGCGAAGTGCTAGATTGGTGCCAAAGTGCGCGCCGTCGACCTGATTTCGTCGAACTGCTGCTGCTTCTCCCTGATATCTGTGCCAATCTTCTCTAGAGTGGGGTCCTCCTATAGAGATGTCCAAAGATCCATGGCATGTTCAAAGAGATCGGTGCAATCCTTGACTGTTGTGTCCAAATTGGCCATTCCCTCTTTAATCGTGGCTCCGCACTACTCCTAGACTTCTGGTGGAGTGGTCGACTGTAGCTTTAACTACAATTCAGAGATTTGCATTTGTAACTCAAATCAGACTTTTCGGATTTCCTCCTTTGGTTCCCTGAATGCTGCAACCATCTTCTGATTATTTGCTGTTGATGCTACATCTTTGGGAATGTTGAGTTCTGGTAGCACATTACATGCCTGCGTAATGGCTACCTACAAGTTTTGGCTATGCGTGGCCATTTCTTCCTTCTCCTTAAGCGCCTGCGCCTTTTCTACGAATGTCTACTCGTTGTTGGTCTTTACTTCACTAATTACTACCAACGCGCGTTGCTCCCTGACCCTCAATTCGTTGGATACTCCTTGATGTAATTCATGGAGGGTTTGAGTAGGAAGTGCCATGAGATTGACACCCAAGTCCTTAGGCTGTTCCATCTGAGTGTTTCCTTCCTATGAATGCATGCGCGGGGACCTGTATGGAAGTGGAATGAATCTGAGGTCCAGAGTCTGATCAGTATCCAACACAGTTATGCTTGCTTGCTGTAGGCTTGTTTGAATCCTGCTTGCTTGACCAATGCTCACTTGCAGCTGTCCCGTTTGAATCTACAGGTCACACAAATCCTTCTGCACATTCCCCAGTGCTTGATGGTACTGCTGTTCGAACTACGTCCACAGTGTCATCATGGTGTCATGGACCTTGTCTCTGATTTCATCCAAGGCCCCCTTAGTGAGGAATATTGGTTCAATGTCTGTGTGCTTGTCAGATTTTTGATTCTTTCTAGGTCTGAAAGTGGTCTCCCTGGTTTGTTTCTATAGTTTAAAGGGAGTGCTCTACTCCTCGCCCCTTCCTCCTTCAACACTAATCTCCACTTTATCCTCAGTGTTTTGGGAAGTATCCTCCTCATCATTAATTGTGGTCTCCTTAGCCACCAGTATTTCTCAGCAACTGCCTTAGTAGCAACTTCCTTCTTCTGCTGCGCAACTTTCTCTCGAGCTGCGGCCTCCTCGTCCTCCTTCTGCTTCTGCGCTGCTGTGGCATGCACGGATAAACTTTCCCTGACCTTGCTAGTACTCAAACCTACATCTAAAGGGTGCAACCACTCCCTTGGCCATTTCCCAATGACGTCCTACACATCTGCCTCACTGACTAGGTAAGGTAACTTGTACCATGTTTTCTTCGGGTCCCCTCACGCACAAATAGACATGTTGTGAAATTTTGCCTTGAAATCTGCATAACAATCCAAATATTCATATAGAGTTGGTGACAGTCGCAGCCTCTGGCTAATCACCATGTGGAGATCCATATCGACCATCACCTAGAACATCTTAGTTTCCATGACTCTTGCAGGGTCCTTCGTCACCCAGAGCGAAGCGAACTTCACGGCTTTTGGTAAGTAAACTTCCTGTGGAGGGAATTGACTGTCTTTAGGTAGCCTCCACATGACTAACATAATCAATAGTAACAACCAAGCATAGTGAAATTCATTTCTGTCATCTTGGGCCTCCAAGCAGTTTGCCAAAAACTCTTTGCAGAGTTATTATGCCCATTTCTACTGCACACCCTTAGCACAATGCGTAGCTAGTGAAATTACTGATGCCAGAACCTCATCCATGCGACATTTCCACATGATCTTGCAAGCCAAGATATGCGTGGAAAACTACACCTCCTTTTCTGTAATGGAGCGGATGGAAAATCCGCGTGACTTCTTCACCAAGCTGAACTCGGTCTTCATCTGGTCCGCGAGTTGTTTTTCTTTGGTTTTGCCTCCAAACGCCTCTGCTGGATCCACTCCTTGATGGGTCAACCTAGTGATTCGATGGATCATCATCTCCGTAATAGGGATGGGTTCTCCCAAAAAGAGACACCCATCATGCACCAGGGTAATAAATTTTTGAAAACAGACCGTATTGATGGTTATTCTGGTAAAATGCGACACGTACAACATATTCAACAATCATACCTTTTCAACCCCTGTGACCCATTTCATTGGTTCCAGTTGCATTACTCCGGTCTCCTGATAGTAGATCTTTGCCAAATACTTATTTGGCGCCATCTGGGGGAATTTATCATGATCTGCTAGATCCCAATCTTCCATTTTGAGCACAGGAATTTTCCCTAAGAGCGAACCTTCAAATAACACCTTCTCCAATAGCAGTTGTGTAGAAACCATAAACTTCCTGGTATCTGGATCTTTCGGTACCTTCTCTTTGCCTTATTGCAGTGGGATATAGTTCAGGATCTAAGTCATAGGCTCACCTCTTCAGCTTCCATCTCCTCAATTCCTCTGCAAATATCTTCTTCATCAAGATCCAGGGGTTCATGCGTTTGCTTGGACTTATCCATTTTCCCCTTTTGGAAAATCTCTAGGGGGTTTTTTCTCGGTGATTGGTATGCCAGAGCTTGTTGTGGTTTCTTTTGTTTCTTTTCGGTAGCAGACGAATTAGGCCAAGGTGACCTTGGCATCATAGGTACAGAGGGTGTTCCTTCCATTTCCTGTACGACTTTGGGGGCCGCGGCTTCAGAACTTGTGGCTTCTGCGGGGTTAGTGGCTGTCATTCTGTCTAAGAAGACCTTACAGAAAGTTTCAGACACGTTAGCTAGCACTCGGTGCTTAAAATGTTCTTCTCAATCAGACACGTTCATCAACTTAAGGAAAGAAATCTTACAAGTGATTTTCAAAGATAAAAGTGTTCTAATGCAGGGAAACATGCTAGTTTTGTAGGCGATTTCAAATTCAAATTTGACCGTTCCCTCCAAATTTCTATCATAAATTCATCTTTGGTCACAAATTTCCAAATATTTGAACCATAAATGTAGCCTACCCGATACCCGCTCCTTCTAGTAGAAATTTCACCATCCAATCACCTAAAGTGCACCCAACGGCTAATTTTAGACCTTGCTGCGCGACACCAACCTGCATGGCACACTTCTCGCTTCCATTGCACATCCCCCTTACTTCATTTTTCCACTTCTTGGGCAGTGTAGTTTATAGTCCCTTACTTCCTTGAAGCTTCCTAGAGTACTAAGACTATCCTGCCATCATATAGCCATTGTGCAGGGGTGGGATCCCCTTTATTCAACTTCAATTGACTTCCATTGACTCGATTTGGAAACAATTCCCCATTCAGCTTCACGAGCTGAACTGCCACCATCTCTAATTTCCTTAACGACATAGGGACCTAGCAAATGCATTTTATACATCCCATGAAATTTTGTGAATTTACTATCATAAAGTAACACTAAATCATTCACCTTGAAGGTGCGTAGCTTAATATGTCGACTGTTCCAAGCCTTCTCGTGCTTCGTTTGCACCTGTTGGTGAAATCTTTCTAAAAACCATTCTTCTTCTAATTCCAACAATTACACGAGGTACTCCTCCATAGTCTCGCGATCCACCATATCAGTTAATTATGCAATCCTCAAAATCGACATAATATACTCCATGGGCCTCATAGCCTCTATCCCATAAACCAACCTGAACGAAGTTTGGCCTGTGAATTTTTTACATGTTGTCCTATATGCCGATAGGACTGCTGGTATGCGTGCATCCTAATCAATCCTTTTCATGTTGCAAACCTTTGTCAGTGTGCTCTCCAAGATCTTATTGAATGCTTCAACTGTACTATTAGATTGAGGATGATAGGGCATACTCTTCTGATGATAAACTTGGAATTATTCAAGCATCACGATAATTATTTCATTTAAGAAATACGTACCCCTATCGCTCATCAATATCATAGGACATCCAAACCGAGTCAAGACAAACTCAAAAAGGAACTTTGCAGCGCTAAAGTATTTGACTGGATATGCCTCCGCCCATCTCGTCAAATATTGAGTTGCAGTAATAATGTACTGCGTGCTCGTCTTTCTTCCTTGTGGATGTATTGGACCTACAAATTTAATCGCCAATTTGTCAAACACCTACAAAGAAATCAACGATTCAAGGGGAGTTCGTCCCTTTGCGATGGATTCCCCATCCTTTGACAAGCATCGCATGCCCTGCAATACACCATAGGATCCTTATGCACCGTTGGCCACCACAATCCTATGCGCAGAATCTTCTGCGTAGTTGCTCTGCCTGCAAAGTGTCCTCCTGCCACTCCTTTATGTGCTTCAGAAAGAATGATAGATCGTTCAAACTCTGGAGCATATCGATGCAATTTTTTGTCAGTGTACATCTTATACAAGTGTCCAACTATTACAGAAAATAAGCTGTGTGGACCACCAATTCCTTTTTTTATTGTGCAGAATATCCTTCCGGGGTTGTACCAGTGGTTAAAAACTGGATTATGTCTGCAAAGTGATTGTCTACGACATGTACAGCAAAGAGCTGCGCATTCGACAATCCTTCTTCCAAACTAGTGGGTTCTTTGCCTGTCTCAATTATGGATAGATGATCTGGTCTTGCATTCAAGCGACCGAGCTTCACAATCACCTCAAAATCATAATCCTGGAAGAGTAATAACCACGCATATATCTTGCCCCACAACATAGGGTTGTTGACTAGGTACTTGAGAGCGAAGTGATCTGTCAGGTAATTTCGAAATTTTTGTAGTGCATACACCATTTCCAACCCTTCACGCTCTGTAGTCGAGTAGTTCTTCTCTACCTTTGATATTTTATTGCTTGCAAAAGCTATAGAATGATCAATTTCGCCTTCGCCTGGTTGGGGCAATACCACACCTACTGAAATACAGGAGGCATCCACATGAACGTGAAATTATTTCTTCCAGTCTGGGAACACCAAAATGGGTGTAGTCACCATCTTTTCCTTTAACACATTCAGACTCTATTGACAGTCCTCATCCTTGTAGAGAGTCATGTCCTTCCTCGGTAATTTCTCCATTGGTGCAGTTATCTGTGCATAAGCTTTGATAAGCTTCCTATAGTATCCGGTGTGGCCCAGGGTTGAGCGCAGTTGCTTCACATTCTTGGGAGACTCTAAATTGACAATAAAAACTATCTTCGTAGGGTCTACCATTAATCCTTGCTTGCATACCACATGACCTAGAAATATCCCATAAGGCACACAAAATATACGTTTCTTCAACTTCAGGGCAATTTGGTATCTATGACAAGTATCCAACATAAGGCATAGACTTGCAATGTGGCACTTTACCAATCCAAACACAGTCCAGTCATCAAAATACACTTATAAGAATTTATGGATAAACTCCTTAAAGGCTACAATTACAACCCTTCAGAAGATCACGAGTGCATTCTTAAGCCCGAATGACATCACTGTGTACTGGAAGCATCCCCACTCCATTGCGAAGGTAGTCTTGCTACGATCCTCTAGCGCGATCTTAATTTGATGGTACCCTGAGAACCCATCAGTGAACGAATAAGCTTCCTGCCGTCCAACATTCTATAAAAATTCCTCTGTAAATGGTGTTGGAAATGGGTCGTGAACGCACGCATCATTGAGCTTTCTTAGATCTATGCATATCTTGATTTCATCTTGTTGCTTATTTTCCTGTAAAACCATAGGGATTACCCAGTCAGAATCTTCCACTGGCTCAATGATTCCAGCCTCCAACATTTTGTCTAGCTCTTTGCGCACCTTCTCCTTATATTTTGGATTTAGACAGTAGGGTCTCTGTTTCACAAGCTTCACATCGGGCTTTAGGGTGATCTTCATTACACCCAGATCCCTGAAAATGGAACCGTTTGTTGGCTTGATGAGGCCTAACCTAGGCTCAACGTTATCTATGCCAACCAACAAAACCCTAACAGTTGGCCCTTTTAAGAAACAACCTACGTAGCACAGGTTGCAGTCTCACCTGAAGTAGTGTTGGGGGATGACAGAAACAGGTTTCTGCATCTAGAGGCTTATGTGATGGGTTCTTGCAGTCCTTATAGCTTAGATCTACCTTCGCACACCCTTACCCCTTCCAAACAAACAATTACTATAAATGCACTTAAACAAATTTCAGATCTTCACGAAGGTTCTTAGTTAGTCTTATCATTCATTAATATTACAAATCTACTATTTCCATGCAACAAATAAGAATTGATTCATATAAATTGTAATGCAAAACGTAGATACATAAACTTGCAGAAGTAAGAAATAATACATAAATGCATCCAAATTCTCTCAAAACTGTCTTTATTAAGAATATCTGTTCAAGTAAATACATCTTTTCCCTGTGCACTTAGCTTTAGGGGCCCATGCACTCAGCCTGCAGACTTACCAAGGTCTTTGCACACTCAGCTGTAGGAACCTTCCCCTTTCACCTAAGTATAGGAAACAAACCTTTCTTGCCTTAGTTCCTTGCCTAGAACAATGATCTTTAATATTAGATCGATCCTTAGACTCACTATGACTCATCTATATATAGCAATCACCATGGTCCGCGGACCATGGGAGGGTCTCAAAAATCTCTATAACTTACCCACCTAAGGGACTAATGCCCATTTGAATCATACTACCTTCTCCCTCCTCTTCCACATTTTGCAGAGACTTTACATGCTTACAAAAGAAGATTACAAAATTCTACCAAAAATTGACTCAACTTTACCCTAGGGACCCTATCCCAACAAGATAGAAGGAAAATTGCAGCCATCCACCAATGTTATAAACTCTCAGGCATCCTAGAAACACTAAGGCTAGTCTACCAAACTCCCTATAGTTAGCTAACCAGAAAAGAAACATGATAGGAGGATTTAGCAGAAGGGAACCCACATAGACATCCATGATACACCTCCATCCCCTTGTGGTAGAAATATTTAGAAGGCATAACTGGTTGGGATTATTTGAGCTGCTTAGAGGGTATGATGATGATGTAGCTGAAGAATTTTCCGTGGCACTCAACCCTCAGGTTAGAACCAATGCTACTACTGTGGTAAGGGGACTATCAATTACAATTACTCCTGATGTAATTATCATAATCACTACACTTCCTCAAGGGATGCAATGGAGAAAGGAGGATAAGGCTGCAAGCACTTTTGCGAAGAAAAACTCTTATTAAGGGATGAAGAGCCAATTGAGGACAAAAATGGGATAAGAATGGAAAGCCTTCCCTATCCTTGGAATGAGGCTAGTTCTCACATTCTCAAATATATTTCTTGTGAAGGGAGGCTTAGTATAATCTATGGCTACCAATTTAGACTCCTCCATGAGTTGAGGTTTGGAGAAGAGATAACCATTGAAAAAAGACTCAGTGTACCCTACTTCATGCTGCAATCAATAATAGACATGACCCTAAATTTCCAAGAGGGGAAACATCAACAATCAACACACATGGACTTATTAAGCTAATACTAGAAGATGCCTTGAGCCAGCTAATAATTCCTATTTAATGGTCCACATTTAGAGACATGGATAGAGAGGCTGTGATTGAAATACAAGCCCTTGAATATGATAGGGAAAATACCTCTAGTGGTGAAGAGGAGGAAGAAGAAGATAAAGAGGAGGCAGAATAAGATAAAGAAGAACCTAAAGAGGAAGAAGAAGAACCAGAGGAAGAAGAGGAGGTAGAAACAAATAAAACAAAGGAAGAAGGAAAAAAAAGAAGGAGAAGAAGAGAAAAGGGAAGAGGGAGAACAAAAGGAAGAAGAAAACCCTGAGGAACATACCAAGGAAGGGGAGGAATCTCTAAGGTTGTCCCCTAAACCCACTGAGAAGGAGGAAACTGCTACCTTTACTGTTGGGTTGTGTTATGTTATTTCCACGACTAGCCCACGTAGTTAACCGTGGGGTTAGAGGGGGGGTGGAGCCACCCCTTTGTTGTACCGATTGTGTAACAAGGGGGGGGGGGTCACAGGGGGTTTGAGAGGTACCTATAACCCCACTTTATGGGGTCCTGGGCAGTGCCCCATAAAATTTTGGTTTTGGACTCTATGTTAGGTTGAGTGGACCCACCTATGGTTTTGTGCATGATTTTCGCACATGTTTTTGGACGCAATGGTTTTCGGTCCATGGTATTGGACGCGATGGTTTTTCAGTCCATGGTATTGGATGCTTCGACATGTATAAATATGTATTATAACATTGAAAGGAACCTAATGAAAAATCAAGTTGGTAGTCTTGGTTTTGGGATCCAGGGGAAAATCTCTGTGTATATGTGTTTTAAGTGTTATGCTCTTGCATCATTTATTTTGTGTGTTTTATAATTCTTATGCAGGTAATTTTTGTACGAGGTTAAAACCTACATTTGGTATCGGAGCTATTTTGGCTTCAAGGAGATGCCTTTGTTGTTGAGGGTTTTTGCTCGGGCTTGTGGTAGACCCTGTTCTGTGGGTGATCTACAAGATCAATTCTGGTCGTGAAAGAAGATGGTGAGCAGTGGAAATAAAGAGATCGAGAAATTTAATGGTCATAGTTTTGAGTTGTGGAAACTCAAGATGGAGGATCTGTTGGTGGATAAAGATCAGTGGATTGCGGTAGATCCGGGTACTAAACCAACAGGAGTGTTCGATGAATAATGGAAGAAGTTGGATTGGAAGGTAAAGAGTACAATATGATTGTGTGTCTCAAATTCAGAATTGTTGAATGTATCAGGGGAAGCTACAGTGAAGGCTTTGTGGGACAAGTTAGGGACTTTGTACCAATCTAAGTTTCTGGTGAATAAACTGTTCTTACAGAAAAAGCTATATAACCTGAGGATGAAATATGGAGACTCGGTGACAGAGCATCTGAACACATTTAATACTGTGGTAAGTCAGTTAGCATCTGCTGATATTAAAATTTTGGATGAAGATAAGTGCATCAATTTGCTGTGTTTTCTACTAGATTCATGGGATAGTCTGGTTATTGCAATAGGTAGCAATGCAACTGCCTTGTAGTTTAATGAAATAGTCTCATCCTTGCTGACGAAGAAGATGAGATGGAAAAATATGGAGAGCCAGAATGGTGATGCCTTGTCTGTATGAGGACAGTCCTAGAACAGAAACAAAAATAAGTCATCGAGTGGGAGATCTAAATCTAGAGGGAGATCTGAATCTCTAAGAAAACCTGTAAAGGTGGTGTGATGGAAATGCAGAAAGGAAGGGAACTACAAAAGGGACTATAAATCTAAAGCTCCTGATAAAGGAAAGGGATCTGATGATGCTCCTTTTGCAGAGGCGAAAACCACCTCAGATGAAGGTGGGGATGTGTACTTGGCTTCTTCAAGTACACATGTAGATCATGGGGCATGGTTGATTGACTCAGGTGCATCCTTTCACTTCACTCCCCATAGAGAGTGGTTCTACGAGTATGAGAAATACGATGGTAGTGATGTATTCTTAGGGGATGATAGAAAGGCTAGAATCATTGGTTGCGGAAAGGTAAAGTTGAAGTTGCAAGGTGGAAGGGTTAGAACACTTCCGGGTGTTCTGAATATTCTTGCATTGGCCAGAAATCTGATTTCTGTAAGCAAGCTGGATGATGCAGGTGTAAAAATAGTGTTTGACAAGGATACCTGCAAAATGGTTTAGGGAGCACTGGTATTGATGCGGGGAGTTTGAATTGGAACTCTGTACAAGCTGCAAGGTAGCACTGTTATTGATGGGTGCAACAGTTCTGTGGTTCCTGAAAGTGGACCAGAAAATATAGTGGTTTCTAGAGAGAAGACCATGTTGTGGCATCAAAGGCTTGGACATATTGGAGAGAAGGGCCTTCGAATACTTCATGGTAAAGGTATGGTAGAAGGTATGAGTAATAGCTCTTTGGATTTTGATTTCTGTGAAAATTGTGTATATGGGAAGAAAAATCGGGTGAGTTTCCCCTCTGGTGGTAAGAGGGCGAAACAGATATTAGAGCTTGTGCATAGTGATGTGCTTGGACCTGTGAAGGTTCCATCACTAGGTAAGTCTGTGTACTATGTATCATTTATAGATAACTTCTCAAGGAATACATGGATATATTTCCTTAAGAAGAAATATGAAGTCTTTAACAAGTTTAAAGAATTCAAGGCTCTGCTGGAAAACCAGACAGAGAAGAAGATAAAGGTGCTAAGGATAGATAATGGTGGAGAGTTTTGCAACAAGGAATTTGAAGAATTCTGTAAGAAGTGTGGTATAGCATGACAAAATACTACTCCATATACACCTCAACAAAATGGAGTTGCAGAAAGAATGAATAAGACGTTAATGGAAAGGGCAAGAAGCATGCTCAGTGGTGCCGGGTTAGGACAGGAATTCTGGGCAGAGGCGGTGGATATTGGATGTTACTTGGTCAACAGGTCACCTTCATTAGCGTTGGAGGATAAGACTCCACAAGAGGTATGGACTGGTAAGAAACCCTCTCTTTCACATCTGAGGGTTTTTGGATGTGATGCATATGTACATGTTCCAAAGGAGAAATGAACCAAGTTGGATAGTAAATCTGAAAAGTGCATCTTTATTGGGTATAAGGATGGTTTAAAGGGTTATAAGCTTTGGAACCCAGTCACACGGAAGGTTGTGTACAACCGAGATGTGGTGTTTAGAGAGGTAAAATATGTTATTAACCATGAAGGTCAAGCAAAGGAACCTGAGAAGATAGAGTTTGAGCTTAAGGAGGAAGAATCAGACTCTACCGTAGAGGAGGAATCAGAAGATGAAGAGCCACAAACTCCGTGTGTGAGAAGATCAGTTCGAGAAAGAAGGCATCCAGAAAGGTATAGTCCATCTGCTTTCTATTCAAATTTTTCTTTATCTATTACTGATGATGATCCCAGAACTATGAAGGAAGTAGTAGATTCAGAGGATGTTACGCAGGCTCGACCATAGCCCCCCCACCCAATAAGTAAATTGAACCTTTAGGTACTCGACCCCAAGGTCCATCAGGGGCTCGACTGATAAGGATGCGTAAGCAGCAAACTCTGGAAAGAGGCCATGGTTGATGAAATGGCATATTTGCACAAAAATGAGGCTTGGGATCTGGTGGAGTTGTCGGTTGGAAGGAAATCAATTGGCAGCAAATGGGTGTTCAAGAAGAAGACAAATGTAGAAGGAAAGGTGGAGAAATACAAAGCTCAGTTGGTAGCAAAAGGTTATTCCCAGGTGTCGGGAATTGATTTTGGTGATATTTTTTCTCCTATTGCCAAGGTAACTTCTATTACATTACTTTTATCTGTTGCTGCTGCTTTTGATTTTGAGGTAGAATAGATGGATGTGAAGACAACATTTCTTCACGGGGATCTAGAAGAGGAAATATACATGAAGCAACCTGAAGGCTTTGAGGTGAAGGGTAAGAAAGAATTGGTATGCAAGTTAACTAAGTCTCTGTATGGGTTAAAACAATCACCAAGGATGTGGTATCAAAAATTTGATACATTAATACAGGGACTTGGCTTCACCAGAAGCAAAGCAGATCATTGTGTGTATTTTAAATTAATTGGTGACCATGTTATTTATCTAGTCTTGTACGTGGATGATATGTTTATGGTTGGAAATGACAAAGAAATTATCCATGATTTGAAGACCCAATTGTCCTCCAAATTCGAGATGAAAGATCTTGGTGTTGCAAACTATATTTTGGGCATGGAAATTAAAAGAGATCGGGCAAAAAGGAAGCTCTAGTTAAACCAGAGGAAGTATGTCGAGACAATATTGCAAAGGTTTAATATGCAGGATAGTATACCGGTGAAGGTTCCTATTCCTGTAGGTGTGAGGTTATTTGCTGAACAGTGTCCCAAGACATAAGAAGAGGAAGAGGACATGTCCTATGTTCCATATGCAAGTGCAGTTGGTAGCCTAATGTATGCAATGCTCTGTACTAGACCAGACATTGCACATGTGTTATAGACATTTTTGTGCCTCGCAGCACAGAGCATGAAATGTCGATAATTACAGGGATCCTCAGTCCCTAAACATGTTGTTCTTACCCCTAGAAGAACAAGGTCAGCAAACCACAACACTTCCCATCAGTTCTCCACCTGAAAACACTCAAAAACAGGCTATTTTTGGATCATGTCAGCTGCTCCACTGAGCATCTGCACTGGAATGCAACTGCTCCTCCTTGTACCTGCGCTGAAAGTCAAATCTAATGAAGGCTACCTGCGCTGGGCGAGATTGGCCAAGTGGCACAGTCATTCTGCAAGGTGTCAATTGCCCAGGAAGCTTCCAAACTGACACTTGGTTCAAGGGATTCGCCCTGTGATGAGTAAGAGGTACTTGATCTCCATGTGTAAGCAAGGATCTCCAAGTGGACTCAAGAACTGAAGTTTAACTGAAGAGGGAGAGGACACAAGGAAGCTTTATGTCAGTCTCAAGCTGACTCATCCTTTCTTCTTCTATCCTATATATAGAGCTCTTCTATGAGGTCTAAGGAGGCTGGAATTTTGTGAAAGCAAGGAAGTGCTGTTGGTTTACAGTTAGAGCTATTGGGTGATTGCTTTTATAGAGGTGAAGAGGAGATTTCTTGCTGCTGGGGAGGTGCTGCTGGATTGGAGCCATTGATGGTTGTAACCTTCTCAGAACCCTTTTACTTCTATCAATAAAGCTTTGAATGTTCTCCTATATACTTGTATTGCATTGATGTATTGTATTTACTTGTATATCTGATTCACTCTAATCCATGCATCAGTTATGAGTACATGTTTCTTGTAGTTTTCCTTCTCTTGTTTGTGCAGGATCTTTGTGTAGCTGGGCCGGCAAAGGGAGCAAGGAGCTGAGAACAAGAGACAAAGAGAGAGGATAGGATCGACAAAAGCGAAAGACACCGGTTGGTCAATCTTTTCTTCCTTCTCTGTACTTTCATAAAGGAAAATATCAAAGCTTTACTTTCAGTTGTTGCTAAGGAACTATCAGCCTTAGAGTAGGGATAGGGTCATTCCGAGTCGGATACTTTTCCCCACAACAAACTGGCGACTCCGCTGGGGAGGTGCTGCTGGATTGGAGCCATTGGTGGTTGTAACCTTCTCAGAACCCTTTTACTTCTATCAATAAAGCTTTGAATGTTCTCCTATATACTTGTATTGCATTGATGTATTGTATTTACTTGTATATCTGATTCACTCTAATCCATGCATCAGTTATGAGTACATGTTTCTTGTAGTTTTCCTTCTCTTGTTTGTGCAGGATCTTTGTGTAGCTGGGCCGGCAAAGGGAGCAAGGAGCTGGGAACAAGAGACAAAGAGAGAGGATAGGATCGACAAAAGCGAAAGACACCGGTTGGTCAATCTTTTCTTCCTTCTCTGTACTTTCATAAAGGAAAATATCAAAGCTTTACTTTCAGTTGTTGCTAAGGAACTATCACCCTTAGAGTAGGGATAGGGTCATTCCGAGTCGGATACTTTTCCCCACAACAAACATATTTCTGGCCAACTATGTTTAAAGATTGCATAATAGCTGTCAGAAGTTGCCATGCGTGTCAGATCTTTGATAGCAAAACCAGGAGACCGCCCGCACCTTTGCAGCCTATAGTCGCTGTTGGGCCTTTCGCCAAGTGGGGCATCGATTTCATGCAATGTAACCCCACCTCGACCGGGGGGCATGGGTATATTATAGTCGCTGTTGACTATTTTACCAAATGGGCCGAGGCGATGCCTACATTGGATAACACTGGTGAAACAGCTGCCCTTTTCTTTTTTAATCATGTAGTCGCCAGGTTCGGCGTTCCGCAGGCTATAGTGACAGATCATGGATCGCATTTTCGCAATCACATGATGGTTGAGTTAGCTGCCAAACTAGGGCTATCACACGACAGCTCTACCCCATATTATCCACAAGCCAACGGACAAGTTGAGGCAATCAACAAAGTCCTGAAGCGTATGTTGCAAAGGATGATCGGGGTTCACAAAAGAAGATGGCACCTACTCCTGTACTCAGCATTGTGGGCTTACCGAACCTCGGTAAAGAACGCCACTGGGTTCACACCATTCCAATTGGTGTATGGCCTGGAGGCAGTCTTACCGATCCAGTGCGAAATTTCGTCTCTTAAACTCGCAATTGACCTCCTCCTCGGAACCTCAGAAGAAGAGGCTCGTTTCTTGGAATTGATCCAGTTGGATGAAAACCGTCGTGACGCCGCTTTGGCGAACGAAGCCCATAAGAAACGAGTCAAAGCACAGTTCGACAAGAATGTCAAACCTCGTATCTTCTCTGAGGGTGACTTGGTTTTGCTTTACGACCAAGAATCCGACAAATTAGGAGCAGGAAAATTTAAGTCCTTATGGATGGGTCCCTATATTGTTAAAAGGGTGTTAGCAAAAGGAGCCTACGAGTTAATGGATTATGACGGGATACCACTGGCGCAACCCCGCAACGGGTTGTACCTCAAGCGTTACTATGCCTGAATAGTAACCTGAGTGCTTTTGTTGTATTTTGTTTTCGCTAAAGTGTTTGTTTCGGTTTAGTAATCCACCCTTCTCGTTTGTTGCAGATGTCAAATTATTCTGAGACATATGTGGGATATGCCGACGGAGCGAGTCGTAGTACGCGGAATTTGTCCTCCGCAGCCTGGGCCATTTTTTGATCCAAGCGGCGAGTTAGTGAGTTTCAGAGGTGTGTGCATTGGACAGTCAACGAACAACATCACTGAGTATAGCGCGTTGATTGAACTCCTCTCTGATACCATCGCTCATGGTATACGTCGACTAATTGTTAGGCTAGACTCACAACTTGTGATACTACAACTCACTGGTATATATTCAGTCCGCAATCCAGCGATTTATCGAATGTTTTTAAGGGTTAAGATTTTGGAAAGAGAGTTTGATTCAATTCAATACCAGCATATTTCCAGAAACTTGAACACATTAACAGATTCATTAGCAAACTATGTATTAGATAGACATTTGCAACATATATAAAAGAGAGATGCATCGGTGCTATGCAAGTGGATTGCAAATAAACCAAGATAAACCCCGAAAATCAAAATATATAAAGCTGTTTATAGTTTATACATGATGTGCTGTAATCGAAACAAAATTGGTCGTATGACCTAGAACTCAAAAAGATGCTAGGGGGCACCCTAGCCTAGTGGTGCTCATGAAAGTACGTCACGGTCTGTGCAATCATGCGCAAGAGACGAGTCCATCGTCTAGGCACGCCAATAGTGTGCCGCTGCAACTGTAAAGGTAACTCGTCAATCTGTACATCCGGAAGACCACGAGTAAGGCTCTCGACCTGCTCCTGCACAGCTGCAAGTATCTCAGTATCACCAAGGTCGCGAATAACAACTCGCCTAGCAGGCTCTGCTGCTGGGGCAGCAACTGGCGATCGTGGACGAGCTGCTGGACGAACAGGACCAACATCTGCATGCACCCAAGAGTTTGATCAGTTTTGCACAATAACATCATGAGTAAAAACAATAAACAGTAACATGGTCAAAGATTTTACCAATAGCGCCCCATTGCTCGCCATCCGGTAGCACCAAGTCCGGATCACCTCGGTAGTCCATACCCACATATGGATACTCAGAAAACGCCATCTCCTGACGCTCGAACCACCTAAAGAAAGCCTCAGTGAAAGTAATCTGAGGTTGACCAGCATGTCGGGACATGTGGTCAACCCACCTCTGCATGCGTGGCTCGGTCGGAGAAAGCAAGTCAAGTATGATGTACTGAGGCTGCATCAATGGGATTTTCTCCAAGGCGAAGGCAGTCAGAATAGAACCAAATCCAAAGTTCTTCAGCCTCCCGTCCTTTACCTTGGTCAATTGACTTTTCATCTGAACAAGTACTGCATCACACCAGTTAAACACTTTCGGTTGGAGACACTCCAAGGCGTGCTGCATGTAAGATCTGTTGGCAACATGTAAAGCTGCGCTACCGGCCATCCTACCAATAGTAAACAGAATGGATCTAAGAGACCTGTCAGTGATGTCACGGATATTGATCTTGCCGTCTTTGCTCGGCTGTGAACCTTCCCGGCAATACTGACGAATATAGTCTCTGGTGGAATTAGTCCCTCGAGCCGTACCTGACAAAGAAATGGGGGTACCCCGCCTTGACAACCCAGTCAAGAAGTACATGTCCTCTATGGTCAAAGGGATGGTTTTCCCCCTAATCTGGAATACTTGGTTAACAGGATCCCAAGCATCAAGCATATACTGCAGTAAAGAAATCTGTGCTCTCATGCTAGAGATACGGAAGAACTTCAGTAGGCCACAGTTCCGAAGCGCGTTCACCGTGACCGGGTCATGGAGTGCAACCATGTCCTCTGCTTCATGTTCTCGTTCTCGCCATGTAAGGGACATTTTGTTCAAAGTTCCCTGCAAGCAAACAAGAGAAGGAGTAAGTTCCCAATTTTGATGACAAACTGGCGACTCCACTGGGGAGCCTAGTATCTTGTTGGTGTTTGTAGTATCTTTGCTATTCATTTCTTGAAGAAAAGAGTACCAAATCGAAAAGCTTTTGACTATATCAAAAGCGAAGTAGAGGGGCTGCTACTCTTGCTCATTTTCTGAGCAGATTCATGATTTGAAGAGCTGATCTACAAAAGACTCTTGTACTCTTTGTGATAGCTTTTCATCCTCTTGATCATCCCTTAGCTTGTACTTGACCTATAGCTTTTTATTTCAGCAAAAACAATGAATTTTTGAGCTTTTTATGACCCGGAAATCCTTGTAAACGCAACTCTCGTGTCTCAGTGCAGGCTGTCCACAGGCAGTCTGCATTCCAGCGCAGGTACTCCCTTCGGGAACTGCGCTGAGAGTCAATTTGACAGACCAGAGCCTGCGCTGATCCAGTTAGGCTATGTCTTCCTGAGGTTTCCCACTGTGTCTTAGCCCTGTTTTCACTGTTGTTTTGCTGCTGATTGCTTGTCATCGTACTTGCTGTAAACCAACTTTCCTTGACATTATTCCGCCTCAGTTGTGTGATGAAACTGTGATTGTTCTTTCAGTATTTCTTGTTTCAGTTACAGTTTCCCATTGTGAAAAGCAAACCAGTATAGCTGTGGCCTCTTAGATCCTGAACTGTAAAAGTGTCTTTGTGATCTTAAGAGCTAGTTTTGTTACTGTTCATGGCTGTTTGAGTTTGTTTGTTTTTTATTTTGTGGTTTGAATCTATACATTTCCAGTGTCTAAACAAGTCGATCTTAAGGTGTCTTTTGATTTTGGACAAGCTTGTTTACTTTCGCTTGAAATTAGATTCAAAGTTATACAACAGTTTCCTTTTTGTCTTACATCAACATTAAGGATAAAGAAAAGAAATATCTGCATTGTGCATGTGCATTATTGACAGTTTGCATGTTGATTTAGGGAAAAGTGCATTTAGTGTGTGTTCTATGATCTGTGTGAAAAGTTGATGTCTTTCTTTTCCCTCAGTAGATTAAGGTTTTCAAAGTTGAAAGATTGAAAAGTTTTGCTTCTCATCTTAGATTGCATTTAGGAAGTTGTATATATACATCTCGTGGTGATCCTTAAAGGCAAACTTCTAAGCAAGATCAACATTAAAATAAATCCAATTTACATAACAACGCTTTGTAACATAACGCAAACATCTAGAGGTCTAGGTAGAGACGTGTTCCGGCGTCGTTAAACATAGTGACTGTCGATCTCTACGAAGGTGGGTGATTCCTCCTGAGAGTCGGTGGCACTAATACGGACTTGTGCTCCCACGTACCGTCGCGTATATATTGGGAGACCCCTATAGGCAATTATCCTTTATCCATAGGAAGCCGTGTCGACCGCCCTACTGATCGCGATGCAGTGAACACAGCATTCACGAAGATCGACCACCCGTACCGTAAAACGTATTCTGTGGTTTCGCGAAAGGTTTGGCACACCCTCTGCCTAGATCTCCAGAGCAGTTTCTTTTGGCCTTTTTCAAACTCTATAACTGAAAAAGTCCAACTGAGCATTTGTCACTTCGGGCTCGTTAAAACATCGAAGGCGACTAGAGTCATCTTTAGCTTTTTCTCGACTCTTAAAACATGAAAAAGCAAGTTTGTGTCTAAAAGCGTCGTTAATAAAATTTATTTTAAGCGGAACAAAATCACCTGTTATTCCCACGTTGATCTTTCAGTTGAAAAGTATGGAGCCCACCAACCAAGGAGGCAACCTTGGCGGAAGTCCAAATCCCTTCTCCTCTTGGGGAGATGTTGGTGCGCCTCATATGGCAACATTGTCACTTCCAGGATTGACAATCGGCCTCCCTGTATGGCTCTTTTCAACTAATGTAGTCCAGATCGCCACTAATCCTGAGCAATCAAATCAACAGTCAGACCAGTCTAGAGCTACCCACCAGCCTTCCACTTCTTACAATACTTCCTCTGATCCTTCATCTTCGCAAGGTAGAGCTGGCAAAAGTCAGCCTCCCAAGGAGAAGAAGGAAAGGAAGAAGAAAGAGAAGAAGAAGAAGGAGCCTAAGGCAACTGGGGGCAAGCAAAAGACATCTGACGAAAACCCACCCACTGCACAGACCGGGCCTAAATCGCCATGTGTCATATGTAGAGGAGACCATTTCCACAGAGATTGTCCCTGTATTCCCCGGATACTAAGGGACTGGTCCCCTCGTCTGCACAATTCGGGGGCATCAACCTCTGACAATCAGGTTGATGGCTTTCCGTCAACCAGCGAAAGTGAAGGATCGAGACAAAAAGGGGGAGTAAGATTCCCCTGTAAGTTGTGTGAAGGCAGTCATGCCATCCACCGTTGTCCCTTCTTAGATGAAGCGAAGAGAGTTTTGGAAGATCGTCCGGTTTCACCGGTAAAACTTCCTCCTGGATACAAAAAACTCGTGCCAAGTCCTTCGTTGATTGAAAATACAGCTGGCCCGCTCATGTGGTCGGCTGAAGCGTCAGTCACTGAAAATGAACCTACTGAATCCAGACCAGACGAAAGTCCAAAGGTCGATACGGCAGTTGACCCGGTTCTACCTTCAGAAGTTTCATCTTCAAATGACACCGTCGCCGAAGAGTCATCTTCATGCGACACCCTCACTGAAGAGAATAAGGATGACACCATCCAGGTTCTTTTCATCAGCACCGACTCTGATGAGCGTCAGGGCAATGCGCCCATTCCTTTATCGCAGGAAGGAACATCATCAGGGTTATATCCGGCCGTATATTCGGTCCCACCACCAAGCAACCTGGTTGTATCCTTTGATTGGAATCAACTAGGCAGACCCCGGTTACCAGCCAGTGTACCATTCAGAATCATTGTCCAGATCTATAGAATGATCATGGCTGGTACTATCATTGATGAAGGGGCGTCTGTGAGTATCCTTTCCTCTATTGCTTGGAAAGCACTGGGTTCCCCGGCGCTTTTACCTGAGTTAAGAAATCTCTCAGGTTTTGATAAAGGAACCAGTCGACCATTAGGAATCCTCCCCAATGTGCCTGTTACATTGAAAGGGAAGACCGTCAATTTGAACGTGATGGTCGTCCAAGGACCCTTGGATTATAACCTACTCCTTGGACGTGACTATATTTATTGCATGGGAGCGATAGTCTCCTCACTCTTTAGAGTAATGTGTTTTCCACACGAAGGAAGGATGGTCAAGCTCGTAGACCAACTTTCATTTCCGGGATCTCGCATCGCAAATAGTCAAATACCATTCCTAAATGGTCTGTTCACACAAGATTCGCCTCCACCCCCAGTCCTCCTTCCCGATGAGTGCGAGTGATTCGGAAAGAAAGACTGGAACCCAGGGGGCATGCACCCTGGTCTGCTCCGGGCAGAAGAAACCCTGGGTATAAGGTAGAATTTCCGCAGAAGAATATGACTAGTCCGTACCCCGTCCGTGGATGGAAGAGGGGTTGTTCTGGAATAGTATTCTTTTGTTAAAGTTATGTGTTTGGCTAAAGAGTCATTCACCTTTGTCTAAAGAGGTGGGCACTGCCCAAGTAGGAATTCCCTTATTGCGACAAGCAGTAACCATCTTTGGGGAAAAGCAAGCCTCACCCATTAAAACAAATGTTTTGAAGGATAAGTAGGGTAAGCCTCCAAAGAAAGAGATTCTATTGTTGTGATATAGGATAACCATATTTGAGTAACCCAATGATAGACATCGCCGAAGAAAGAGATTGATTTGCGGCAGCAAATAGAACCCTCTTCGGATAATAAGAAAGAGACAAGCCTCCCTCAATAATACCAATGTTTTGTCTTTGAGTAGTGTTCTTCTCTTGTCACAAATAGCTGTTCGTTAAAAGTTGGGCCGACGGGAAGACTGAGTACCGCGTAAGATCCCTTAAAATAACGAGAAGACTAGTATCGTTAATATTAGATTGGCAAGATGACAAGTAGCTGTGAACACCCAAAGAAAAGCAGAGGTGGGGGAGAGGAGGGGCAGCCTCGAAATTCTATCCTATACCTGGGGGCATGCAAACCTTCTGGAGTGCAAGCTAGGGGCGGTTATTTATCTGGTTTTAAGATTAACCGTTTTCCGAACTTACACAAAGGAAGGATGAGTTGGAGCATAGCTGTGGTAAGGCGCAAGCTCTATAAAAAATGGATCCTTAGAGGAGGCATTCTTATTTTATGACTGGTATTTCGAGCAGTTTTAGCACATAGTTCATGCTCGTTAAAAAATAAACGCAAGATCCAAGCAGTTTTACCACGGAATTTATGCTCGTTAAAAAATAGAAAAGTGTGAGCAAAAGTTTCCTCCAGAGTTCAAGCTCATTAAAAAATGAACCTATCTCGGTAAATAACCATTGCGATCGTAAATTCATCAGCCTTAAAAGCCTTGGTCGTGTTTTCATCCATCACCTCCACTGTCATTTGGCCGGTCGTTCACCCCCATATGTGTGTTTACCCATTTTGAGGAGCATCTGCGAAGAGTGATTTCATCTAGCCATCCTTGTGACACTACCGTGATTGGAAAATTCCAATTTGTACCTGGAATCTGCTGCTATCCCTGTTTATCACTCGTTCCTCAAAAGACGAGTCTTCTTTGAGCTCTTTTCACTGACTCGTAAAATATGAAAAGTTTGCCGAGTTTTGGCCTTCCAGCTCGTTAAACAACCGGAACGCTATCCCTCCTCTAGATTTTAATCTTTTTGGACCTGAGGGATTATTGCACAAAAAGATCGAGCGCTTGTTTTGTTCGGCTCGTTAAAGCAATCGAAAATTCATCCCTTCTGTATTGTTTTATACTTTTTCGGACTTAAGGGATTAGATGACGAAAAAGGAATTCTGGAGTTGACTTTATGTACCTTTTCAGACTCTCTAAAAATGAAAAGGACCGAGTTTTCCTTGTCGTTAGACTCGTTAAAATGATTAAATAGCGACAAACTTGTCTTTAGACGAGAACGAGTTTCCCTATCGCTAAGCTCGTTAAATCATAGCGATGGGCTTGCCCGAAGGGCAGGTTATAGAACAAGCATATGTTATCCTCCTCAAGCTTGACAAAAATAAAGAGGTACTGGTCAGAAATGACTGGGGAAAAATTGGGAGAACATCAAAGTTTAATGGTAGCAAGTCGCTCTTGAACATGACACTTTTCCTCCGTACTACATCGGGTTGGGTTGTTTCATTCACCGGTCTCATCACCATGGTCTTCGCCAAACCGTCCACTTTTGGGGTAATGCTACCGATCCATCGCATCAGTGTCGTTATATGTTCAAGAGAGGTCATTATGAAAGTGTCAACCGTGTCCCATCCACTGCCATACATTATCCTTCATCCATTCATGATCGCCACCCTGAATCATATGTCACAGTTTGTTTTCACCTCCACTAAAATCATTAGCTCCGTTCCGTGTCATTGATGTGGGATTCATTAAGGCCCTCCTTTGACGGATCGCTTCTTGTCGACTTCAGCTCATTATCCAAGAAGTTGATCTAGGAACACCCCCATCAGTACTTTGAAGCTTGCATGCCTCAATGGCAAGTTTCTCACTTCCGGCGACAGGTATACATCAATGACCTTCGACCAGAAGATTTTGCGTGGCGTTCGACGCCAAGTCCTTTATTCACGCCACGTGAATTGTACTGCAGTACCTTGAGGGTCATTATCATTATCGGTGATTCCTCTCGCGCTTGTTAACGGTTTTTATCATTGACCGGTAATCAAGAGATGTCTTTCCATGTTCGACTTCAGCGCAATTGTCACATGGATCGACTTGTACTTAGAGTGAAGATCGAACGAGTTTTAAGACCCCGGATCTAGTTTCATCCATCCGGGCTGCGATATATATTCAGGAAATATAAAAGCATTTGTCATGTACATCATTGCAGCAGAAAATTATCAGTCTACCATCAGACGATCGTCTGTTATATGTACCAAAATGTATTTATAAAGCTGAGCATGGGAATGCCCGCCTCAGCTAGATCATGAAAACAGAATGAAAAATAATGTATTGTATTGTATTGTATTACAGGGCGCCTCCTCAGCACTGGAATGAACTTCGGACCCTCTAGATAAAGCATTTCACCCGATAAACGGCCTCATACTTTAGGGGGCAACTGTTATAGACATTTTTGTGCCTCGCAGCACGGAGCATGAAATGTCGATAATTACAGGGATCCTCAGTCCCTAAACATGTTGTTCTTACCCCTAGAAGAACAAGGTCAGCAAACCACAGCACTTCCCATCAGTTCTCCACCTGAAAACACTCAAAAACAGACTATTTTTGGATCATGTCAGCTGCTCCACTGAGCATCTGTGCTGGAATGCAACTGCTCCTCCTTGTACCTGCGCTGAAAGTCAAATCTAATGAAGGCTACCTGCGCTGGGCGAGATTGGCCAAGTGGCACAGTCATTCTGCAAGGTGTCAATTGCCCAGGAAGCTTCCAAACTGACACTTGGTTCAAGGGATTCGCCCTGTGATGAGTAAGAGGTACTTGATCTCCATGTGTAAGCAAGGATCTCCAAGTGGACTCAAGAACTGAAGTTTAACTGAAGAGGGAGAGGACACAAGGCAACTTTATGTCAGTCTCAAGCTGACTCATCCTTTCTTCTTCTATCCTATATATAGAGCTCTTCTATGAGGTCTAAGGAGGCTGGAATTTTGTGAAAGCAAGGAAGTGCTGTTGGTTTACAGTTAGAGCTATTGGGTGATTGCTTTTATAGAGGTGAAGAGGAGATTTCTTGCTGCTGGGGAGGTGCTGCTGGATTGGAGCCATTGATGGTTGTAACCTTCTCAGAACCCTTTTACTTCTATCAATAAAGCTTTGAATGTTCTCCTATATACTTGTATTGCATTGATGTATTGTATTTACTTGTATATCTGATTCACTCTAATCCATGCATCAGTTATGAGTACATGTTTCTTGTAGTTTTCCTTCTCTTGTTTGTGCAGGATCTTTGTGTAGCTGGGCCGGCAAAGGGAGCAAGGAGCTGAGAACAAGAGACAAAGAGAGAGGATAGGATCGACAAAAGCGAAAGACACCGGTTGGTCAATCTTTTCTTCCTTCTCTGTACTTTCATAAAGGAAAATATCAAAGCTTTACTTTCAGTTGTTGCTAAGGAACTATCACCCTTAGAGTAGGGATAGGGTCATTCTGAGTCGGATACTTTTCCCCACAACAACATGCAGTGGGAGTATTGAGCAGGTTTATGTAAAAACCAGGGAAGGAGCACTGGACAACAGTGAAGCGGGTTTTCAGGTATTTGCGTGGCACTAGTGACTATGGTTTGTGCGACCAAGGAAGACCAGGGTTGGACAAAATGTTGGATATTCATGGCTTTGTTGATGCAGACTAGGCTGGAGATCTGGATCAGAGAAGATCTACAAGTGGGTATGTGTTTAACCTATTTGGAGGTGAAGTCAATTGGATGAGTAAGAAACAATCTGTAGTGGCACTATCAACTACAGAGGTAGAATACATGGTAGCCACTCATGCAAGCAAGGAAGCAGTTTGGTTGCAAAGATTGTGTTCAAGTAGGGGGTTAGTACAGGGAGCTATAAGGATAGACTGTGACAACCAAAGTGCAATTTTCTTGGCAAAGAACCTCGCATATTATTCAAAGGCAAAGCACATTGATGTTCAGTATCACTTTGCGAGGGATATGATAGAAGACAAAAAGGTGTTGGTGGTAAAGGTGGACACTTTGAAGAATACTGCAGATGCATTGACAAAATCTGTGAGCTCTGAGAAGTTCTCTTGGTGTACAGAAACAATGGGTGTTTCAGGGCTAGAAAAATGACTAAGCTCTCTTGTGGCCCCCTGTGGAAAGAAAACAACAAGTGGGAGAATGTTGGGTTGTGTTATATTATTTCCATGATTAGCCCACGTAGTTAACCGAGGGGTTAGAGGGGGGTTAGAGCCGCCCCTTCGTTGCGCCGATTGTGTAACGGTGGGGGGGGGGGGGGTGGGGTCACAGGGGGTTTGATAGGTACCCGTAACCCCACTTTATGGGGTCCGGAATCTATGTTAGGTTGGGTGAACCTACTTATGGTTTTGTGCATGATTTTCACACATGTTTTTGGATGCGATGGTTTTCAGTCCATGGTATTGGATGCGATGGTTTTTCGGTCCATGGTATTGGATGCTTCGGCGTGTATATATATGTATTATAACATTGAAAGGAAAATAATGAAAAATCAAGCTGGTAGTCCCGGTTTTGGGATCCAGGGGAAAATCTCTGTGTATATGTGTTTTATGTGTTATGCTCTCGCATCGTTTATTTTCTATGTTTTAGAATTCATATGCAGGTAATTTCTGTACGGGGTTAAAACCTACATTGACTGCCCTAAGCACACCTGTCAACTCAAAAGGGAAAAGACAGAGGCAAACTCCCCTCTATTTCGAAATAAGGAGGAGCACCAGGATCAAACAAGGGAAACCAAAAACACCCACCAGGACTCCAATCATAATTGAGGAGTCACCTAAACAACAAGAAAAGCTAGTTTCCCTGGAAATAAAAGGTGAAGAGGGCACATCAAAACAAGATTCCCCAAAGTCTCCCATCACCTATGTTAGGAAGCTTGTCACTAGGTCAACATTAGTAAAGCAAGACAAGGCACCTTTGACCCCATTTCAGAGAGGAAAAATCCTTCTACAAAATCTTCAAACAGTCCTACAAGAAACTCTATCAACACTACAGGAAACACAGAAAAAGCTATAGGAAGGACAACAGGGACAGAGGGAAGGTAAGGAAGAAGCAACACAAGTGCAAGAGGGGGAAACTTATCCAAATACATCTGAGGGAGAGTTTCAAGAGCTACAGGAGCACGTAGATGGTCTCCACAATTTGTGGTCGCGGAGTGCATAGATGTAAAGAGTCATAAAGGGTTTTACCCTTCTTCTTTATGTAAGTTGTGAGAAGATCTACCCATGGTCCGCGGACCATGGGATTGTATAAAAAGAAGAGTCTTAGAAGAGCCTAAGGCAAGTAGTTAGTTGATGATGATGAATGTAATGGGTCATTAGCATAAAGAACAAAAGGTCTTAGAGTAGAAGGGAGGCTCTACAGCTGTGTGCGTAGAGGCCTAGGGTAGAAGTCCACAACTGAGTGTGAAAACCCCTGCAACTGAGTGCATAGGGTAGTTTGAGTCTGTAAGAAGATCTGAAGCATTAATAAAGAAGATTACATTGGAAATACCTATGTTTGATCTATTTCCTTCAGTTATGAATGAATGCGATTACGATATAATGAATACTAGGTTTATGATTTAATGCTGTATCGATGCGCGAATCTATATGTTTTACATTGTTGTATGAATGCTAGTAATAATATCTGTTTACGCGAAGAATATATTAATGCATGCTAAAGATATTAGACACTTAAGCCAATCTAGATAATAATAGACTTAGGAGTAAGTACAGAGGCATGTAAATGGTTGATTTTCCTGTTTAAGGTCCGTAAAAGACAGTCATAGACCTTCACGAAGGTCTAGAGGCTGGTAGGAGTAACTTATATCAATAAGCCTCAAGGTCTTATCAATCTGCGTGAAGGTAGATAAAAGCGGTACAAAAATACATCATAACCATCTCTGGGTGTGGAAACTTGGTTCCAGCATCTCCCCATACTGCTTCGGGTGAGACTTCAGTCCACGCTCTGCGGATTGATGCCAAAAGGGCCAGCAGTGTAGGGATTTTCTTGGCTAACTTAATGCTGAACCTGGGTCAGGGCCCCCTAAGCCAACAAATGGTTTCGTTTTCGGGACCAAGATCTGCATAAAACAATGTGTGATGTCGCATCACTGGAATCCCAATAAGAAGGAAATTGAAGACTGGTTGGATAGAAAGATCCACAAATTCGCGGTGAAAGAAAACATAAATCCATGATTGATAAAAGAATAGTTGTTGGACAGATACTTGTACATAGAGATACATGAAATATTCTTTTTTTTCGTTCCCGGTCGAGTTATACAAGTGGATCGCTAAATTGTCACACGACTAAGGAAGGTGGAGGCTTGACGGTTCGATAGTGTGGACCCCGCAGTTAGTGCCGAGATTGGAAGCCTTGGAAGATAAGATTGCACACACTATCAATCATTGGCTCAATCATATCATAGGAGGATTTGTGACAGAGTTTGTGGTCGATACTTCAGTCAGTTACAGTGAAGCAGAGTGCTGCTTCTTCAAATGACCACGAGGTAAGTATTTAAGGTCTTTAAATATCCAGATTAAGATGCTCTTGCGTGAAAAGCAGGTTATGCAGTTACCTTGATGTTTGGAGCTACGCGAAGTGGAAATATCTTTAGGGATAGAGGAAAAACAAGCCCTGAATATAGCCCGCTGATCGAACCTCCTCTAAGTGACGACCAGGAAACATCACAGGCTTCACCGCAGAGTGCTGTTTAGTTAATAAGACAAGGGTTCCCGCGAATACCCCATCCACCTGCCCCACCCCCGCATTCACCTCCATAGAATACACCTTTGCCCACACCACCTCCACCTCTGCTATTGTTCAATATGGCGAATGCAGTAAAATTTCCCATTTTCAAGGGTTCGGGAAATGAGGACCCAGACCAGTTTTGGTTCATTGCGAAGGCTGTATTGGAAGCTCAGGGTATTACAAATGATCAGATGAAGAAACCAACATTGGTCACTTCTTTACAAGAATGCATGTTGACATGGTACATTAAGTACTGCACTGATAACCTGATGGCTTCATTAGCAGATATTCGGACCACGCTGAATAAGGAATTCAGTAGGCCTAAGTTTGAAGCACAATCAATTGTGGGATTCAAGGAGATCATGATGAAGCCTGGAGAGACACCCTAGGATTTGGATTAGAGATTGAAGTGCACGATCCACAAAGCTAATATGAATCTTACAGATGGGCAGCACCATGAATGGTTTGTGGCTTCGCTCTTGCCTCATCTAAGGGTTGCTTTATCACAAAAAAATATTGGGATACAAGTGGAAGCCCTATAGATTGTGATGATATTGCATGAATCACCGATGCGAGATGCTAATTTTGGAGTTCAGTAGATTCACGTGCAGTTGCAGAACCTTTTCCTAGAGTTTCAAAGTCTGAAGAAGGATAGAGCAGTTCAACTAGAGGTGCGCGAAGAAGTTTGGTGCATGAAATGAAAAAGTCAGGGGCATGAAAAAGATCACTGTCCAGTCTTCACAAATTACATTGCAGTAGGAGGGTCGATGCCTTTGAGGCCGGAAGCTCAAGAAGGGACAAGTACAAGGCCCACGCTATGATGTGCTATCTGTCGGGTAGCTCGAAAACATGTGACAGACAATTGTCACTTGCTGTAGAAATTTGTACAGACATCGCAACAACTCTTCTGCAACTTCTATTAATCGGCGAGTCATGTTGAGCGTAACTGCCGTAGCTATGAGGTAATCATGGACATAATGCTCGCATATAGAGTGCAAGCAGAAACTCGGCCTCTGGATTAAGGTGCTGGGGGAGTGGGAGGAGGATATCAGGGGTGAGGACGAGGGTGATGTAGAGGAGGACCTGGTAGAGGTCGGGGACAGGTTATTTGCTACAACTGTGGGGGACTAGGACACTACGTGTGAGAATGCATGAACCTGACGCACCTGTCATGCAGAAACTGCACTCAGTTTGACCATGCGATAGAAGATTGCCCTGTACTAATAGCTAGGATGCGCGAAAAGGGGACGCAACCTTAGTAGCCTACATAGAACCTACAGATGATGAGGGCTGAACCCCACAAAGAGGACCCCGATGTGAATATTGTGCGCGAAGTAGAATGAAAATTGGAGAAGATAAGGGAAAGCAACCTTAGGAAGGTGAATGGGTTTGCAAAGCTCTAGAAAAGGAGGTTGGCTTGGATTTGGAGCGCGTGAAGGAAACATTCATGGAAGAAAATAATAGCTTCACTGAGGCTTCTACCTCAGAAAGTCAGGATAAGCAGTCTGAAGAAATGGACCCATCCATGCTTACTACATTTTTGGAGACCTGTATGAAGTTGATACCCGATAATAAGGCCGTAAAGGGATTACAATAGTTGATCAATAAATGTGCTGGTAATACTCTTGAGGGGCCACACGTGGTCAGGAAAATTGGTAAGCATAAGGCAAGAACATGGCGTGAGATGAGGCTCACAGTGCAAATAGCAGAATATGAAATGGACCAAGTTATTTTGGATCTAGGATCTGATGCGAATGTTTTGCCTAAACAGACATGGGAGAGAATGGGGAGACCTGTGCTGCAGTGGTCTCCTATTCAATTGTGGATGGCGAATCAACAAAATATTATCCCCATGGGAAGATTACAGGGAGTGACAGTTGATATTGAAGGCGCTAGTGCGTTGGATGATTTTGAAGTGATAGAGATTGTGGATGACAACAATCCCTACCTTGCACTCCTTGGGATCGACTAGGTTATCAACATGAACAGGGTGATAAATTTGAAGAAGTGGACGATGTCATTTGAAAGAAAATCGCTTCGTGTCGTAGTACTGTTGGACCATGCAGAAGGAACACGCTACACTGAACCAGTCTGTGATTATGAAAATGACAATGATTTGGAACAGATTTATAAGATAACAACACAAGATCAATATTGGGTGAACCCAACAACAGATGGACGTATTGCATGGGACCGCGAATGCTCCTGCACATCAGATTCAGACAAGGAATTGGAACATTGGAAGAATATATTGCACGAAGTGTCTATGCTACGATGTAACATGATGACCAAATCAGTGCATTGTGTATTGTCAGAGGTAAGAATTCTGCCTTATTATGATGTTTTAAGTGACGTTGATAAATTTATGGATTCATTTGAAAGGAAAGTACCAGAGAAGGATTGATTCCAAGCCTTGGACTTGGTGCTATGCGCTACGCCTGCAAGATGGTGGGGTACACATAGAGACAACTTTGATGGATGGAGCGAATATAGAAGAATGATGAAGGTGTGGTTTGGTCGCCCAAAGGTACGATTGATAGAGAAATATGATGGAAGGAGTGATTTGCGTGATCACTTATCCAAATGGACCGATGCTTATGGAGTAGAACTATAACCAGAGTGGGTGCATATGTTCTGTCACACCTTGGATGTAATACCTATGAATTGGTACTTGGAGACAGAGCTCCGCCATGGCACGAACGAATGGGATATTTTGAGACAGGGATTCTTGATGACATTTAGCTTTGAAGATGGATTTGAGTGCATTGATGAAGCACTACAGGAGGTCAAAGCAGCGATCTTCAGAATACCACAGGATCCCTTGGATTTAATTCAACCATATTGGACCACCTAGCTCTACCACATGCTGGAGTGCTACAATGTGACTACTGAAGAGGAAGATGAGGATCCAAGGAACATTAACATCTCGGAAATAGAAGGTCACCGAGAAGTGGAGGGGCCACATATAGAGAATTCTAATATCACCACGCTGCTGAAAACAAGACAAGTGAACATTGGGACAGAGGCGGAGCCAAAGTTTGCGAAGATAGGGGACTACTGGGATGATGCTATAGTGGATAAGGTTGCTGAGTTGCTCCGCGAGTATCAGGATTTGTTCCCTACAAAATTTTCAGACCTGAAAGGGATTATAGGTGATTTAGGGGTAATGAAGATAACGCTGAAACTAGACACAAATCCTGTGAAGCAGAGGCCATATCGCCTCAATCCTAAGTACAAAGAAAGAGTCCGCTTAGAATTGGATAAAATGTTAGCGACATGAATCATTGAACTAGTGGAGGAGTTTGACTGGGTAAGTCCTATGGTAGTTCAGGAAAAGAAGCAAAAGGATGAAATAAGGATATGCATAGATCTCAGGAAGCTGAATGACGCTTGCATGCATGATCCTTTTCTAACTCCATTCACTGATGAAGTGTTGGATAATGTAGGAGGATAGGAAGCATATTCATTCACTGATGGGTTCTCGGGGTACCATCAGATCAAGATTGTGTCAGAAGATAGGTATAAGATGACCTTCGCAACTGAATGGGGATGCTTTTAGTATACTGTAATACCTTTTGGACTAAAGAATGTGCCGACGATCTATTCCCGCGTAGTCATCGCAACGTTCAAGGACTTCATTCACAAGTTCTTGGAGGTATACTTTGATGATTGGACGGTGTTTGGGCTAGTGAAGCGCCATGTAGCTAGTCTACGCTTGATGCTGGATACATGCTAGAGGTATAAGATCACGTTAAATTTGAAGAAATGTTTGTTTTATTTTCCTTTCAGAATCTTGTCAGGTCATGTGGTATGAAAACAAGGATTAATGGTGGACCTTTCTAAGATCGCGGTCATAATAAATTTGGAGGTGCTAAGAAGTGTCAAATAGTGGCACACAACTCTGGGGAATACTGGTTATTACTGAAAGTTCATCAAGAGTTATGCCCATATTACCGCATCGATGGAAAAATTGTTGAAGAAGGATGCTACATTCTATTAGAATGAATAATGTTGGTGAAGCTTGGATGTCTTAAAAGAAAAGATGGTCACCGCGCTGATCCTAGTCTTCCCGGATTGGAAGAAGGAATTTCATGTGCATGTGGATGCGTCCTGTATTGCGCTGGGAGCAGTACTGACACATGCCGGTGAAGGAGAATTAGATCACCCTATAGCATTTGCAAGTAGGAAGTTGTCTAAGGCTGAGAAGAATTATTCAACGATAGAGTGCGAAGGTTTGGCTATGGTGTATGCGCTCTAGAAGTTCATACACTACTTGCTAGGCAGACACTTTAAGATGTATATAGAAGATTCAACATTAAAGTACCTGGTCAACAAGCCTGTGTTGGGGGGAAAAATATGCAGATGGATACTATTATTTCAGGAATATGATTTCAAAGTCATTGTGAAGCTAGGGCAATTGAATGCAGGACTGGATCATCTGTCGTGCATTGAAACAGGTGAGGAGCCCACTAATTTGGAGGGACTGCCTGACGCACAACTCTTTGTGGTGCGCATAGTAGATAATCATTTTGTAGACATCATACACTTTTTGACTACTGAAACGTCTCCAGAAGGGTACACAAGCCAATAAAATAAGGAATTGGTGGTGCGTGCAATTTTTTTTTCTCTTATTGTAGGTCACTTGTATAAGATGGGCGCGAATGTGATATTGCAATGTTATGTGCCTAAGTTTGAACAAAGCAAAATCCTAGCCGAAGCTTATGGAGGGGCTGCAGGAGGCCATTATGTAGGTAAAGCAAAAAAGAAAAAGATTTTATGTGCTGGGTTGTGGTGGCCGACACTGCATAATGATTCCAAAGCTTACTATAAGGCATGCAATGCATGTCAGAGAACGGGCAAGCCATTGCGGAGGGATGAGCTTCCTCTGAATCCGCAAGTGTTTTTGCAACCATTCGAGAAATGGGAAATTGATTTTGTAGGACCAATTCAACCTCCAAGAAAGAAGACGGGTGCGCAATATATCATCACCGCGACTGAGTATTTGACCAGATGGGTGGAGGCGTAGCCTGTAAAGGATTGTATAGGGGCAACAACAATGAAGTTCCTCTTTGAATATGTGCTGACTAGGTTTGGTTGCCTGAAGATTTTGATGAGCGATCACGGTACACATTTCCTTAATGAAATGATCAATGCACTGATGGAGGAATTCCAAGTTTATCACCAGAAGAGTACGTTGTATCACCCGCAGGCTAATGGGATGGTTGAAGCATTTAATAAGATATTGGAGAACGCATTGACAAAAGTTTTCAATGCGTAGAGGAATGATTGGGACGTGCATGTACCCACAGTGCTATGGGCTTACAAAACTACTTGTAAGAAGTTGACTGGACAGACACCCTTCAAGATGGTGTATGGCATGGAAGCTGTGATGCCAATGGAATATATTGTACCTAGTCTATGCATAGCGGTATTCATAGGAATGGCGGATCACGGAGCCTTGGAAGATAGGATCGCGTAGCTGACAGAGCTTGAAGAAGATAGATTTTTGGCTGGATTCCATCAGAAAGTTCAGAAGGATCGCGAAAAGGCATGGCATGATTGGCACATCAAACTACGCACCTTCAAGGTAAACAATTTGGTTTTATTATATGACAGCAAGTTTGATAAATTTCCAGGAAAATTTCAGATGCATTGGCTGGGGCCATATGTCATCAAAGAGGTTACCGATGGTGGAGCAGTTCAATTGGTGAAATTGAATGGAGATTGATTTCCCAGAAAGGTAAATGGAAGCTGATTGAAGCCATACACTAGGGATCTGACCAGATGACTATATGATGGAAGCACAGTCTTAATGCTCTAGGTAGCTGAAAGGAGGCGCGAGACTATAAACTACACTGCCTAGGTTGTAGAGCTACGTGACTGGGGGAGTGTAGGATGGAAGAATGTGAAAAGATCAACAGAAGCTTGAAAGGAGCTGTGCTATAGAAGGAGAGACTGCGCAGGGTAGCTAGAAAGTGACCGTTACTGTCACTTTTCATGATTTGATAGTGCGAAAATGGCTAAGAGGAGCGGGGGAGCGACATTTAAGATTGAATTTAAGAGTGAGATATTTGAAAATCTGTCTCCAATCTAGCATTTATGAGTGGATTTTGGGGGGAACGGTCGGATTTGAATTCAAATTTGCCTATAAATTACAGATGGCTACCCAACAAAAAACACTTTCTATTTTGAGAGTTTATGTGTCATGCTATCGGTTGCACATAAAACTTGTGTTTTTTGAGGATTTCGTGGCTGGTTCAGTGTTTGAGAAGTTACCTAAGGAAACCCAGGAGCTCATTAATAGCCTCATGTCTGCACCCATAGAATTCGTAAGTGTGGAAGGCACTGTGGCCTTTGAGGGAGCTACCCTAAGGTCGTAAGTGTGGAGGTGCCCGCAGCAGTACCAAAATTATCGAGGTCACCTAGGCCGAAGCCTACACCAGTAGGAGAGGCTTCCAAGATGAATAATGATAAACAGAAGGTGACACAGCCGGTGTGTGAGTCACCAAGGAAGAATCAAAGAAAAGAGAAGCCCACCACTCAAGAGAAAGGCAAGGTGGTAAACCTAGAGGCCAATGAGGGCACAAAGGAAATTGATATGGGTGCAGAGGACATTAATATTGAGGGGGTAGATCCTATCTAAAACCTGCCAAAATACATCCCTCCGTGCCAAGGTAAGGTAAAGGTCCCGAAGGACCCTGATGAGGGAAACTTTATCCTTAACACACCCCTGCTGCCAGAAAGAATAACATTTGAAGGTCCGCGCTTGGTGCACATCCCACATATGAAATTAGAGGATTGGGACTTGGGGGACACTGAGCGGTTCCCCCACTTAGCTACTAATAATTTCATGCAAAGAGTATTCTACAAGGACTCAGGTGTCACCTTGCTAGAGCTGGTGAAGTGGATGCGTGGGGTGGAAAAGGCAGGATTGCTAAATCTGCTATGTGTGCTGCATTACCACCACACTCCCATGAATTTGATAGTTATCAAACAGTTGTTGTGCCTCATGCATGATCAGTGCCTATGGTTGGGAGATTTGATCCCTATAATTGACATACTGATCCATAGGATCACCCTACTACCCCATTCAGGGCTGAATCCGGCCAAGGCATTTAGCGGAAAGACGAGCGAGCGTGGCCTCGCCGAAAGGATGAAGGAAAGGTTTAAGCTGGTCAAGAAGTCGCGTGGATATTCAATTTTGAGTATTACGGACCCCACAGTGAAGGTGGCCACCCAGATCTTGGCTAGCAAGGTGATGAGGAAGTGTCACGCAGACGAGGTGCCAACACCAGTGGTTTCATTAGCAGCCCAATGCACAAAGGGAGTACGATTCAATTGGGCGCACTACCTGTGTAGTGAGTTCCTCGCGAATTGCAGGGAGGCACAAGACCACAACAAAACGTTCCACTACTCATGGCTATCATTGTCGATTGTGTTGGTCGCGTGGGAACTACTAGAAGACAACCAATTGCCTTTGATCGAGAAAGATCTGCCAGAAGTAGTGAAGTTTTCTTTGCTATGGGCCATGAAGGACGTTGGTCAGGTCCGGGAGAGTAAAATATTTTGGGTGCTGATGGAGTCAAGCATTCGTGCAGCCATCAATCGCAAGCCATGGATGTCACCAACTATCTTTGAGCAGTTGTTGAGATATGTGGTGTTCAAAGCGGACTTCCATTGTATCTCCATCCGTGCGTGAAAGGACCCAGATCAGAAGTGGTATGATTTACCATACCTAGCGACAGATGATGCCATCGTAGCGGTCCTCGAGTGTTGGCTAGTAGATTGGTGCACATTGTCAGACTTGTCTGCTGGGTCTAGTAAGTCTATGGGAAAGCAGAAGAAGGAAGAGGCCCGGTCGAAGATTCAATAGTTGGCTGAAAAGAGAAAGAAGGAGGTTGAGGATAAGGCACATGCAGAAGAGGAGCGCACTGCCAAGGAATAGGAGGAAGAGAGCGACTCTGACAGAAGTCAGAGATCCCCTTCGCCAAAAACTGAGGAAGAGGAGCAATCAGAGCAGGGTGGTGGAGACCATGAGAGCACTCCCTTCTGGGTGAAGTGGAATAGGGAGAAGGAGAAGGAAGGGCCGCATAAAATTACCAAGGTCACTAAGTTGTCCATAGACCTGATCACCTTGACAGAAGGCGACTTGGATGACATTGGGGATAAGGTTAGGGATACAACAACAGAACTGCTACAACAATTTGAGCAGTAGTATAAGCAAGCTTTGGTCGCCATATAGACGGGTCTGCGGGAGCTGCAGATCCAAACTACTCGACTACAGGCCGGTGTAGGGCAGAGCAGCACGATGTTGAGCAACTTAGCACCAGGAACAACTGAATTAGCGGATTTGTTTTGCTCTTTGGATCCTTAGGCTGTTGCGCTTTCGGATGGAGCTCTGAGCATGGAGGTGGAAGATGACAAGGCTAATTTCAATGCTCTAAAGAGTGTTGGTTTGAACTTGGCCGCACTCCCATGTGAAGTCCTTCATATGCTGCAAGCAGGTGTGATCACAGAACTTAGGGCCCGAGAGCAGCGCGCATTGAGCGTGATTAGTGAGTAGAAGGTTAACAATGAAAACATGTTTGTTGAGAAAACAACAATGATAAACACCTAGAAAAAGGTTGAGGATAAGAATGAGCGAACCACAATAGTAGTAGTAGAAGCCTGCAGAACCATTCCGTATCTGCACATCGCGGAAGAGGTGCCATTGGAGGCCAAGATTCGGAAGTTAGATGCAGGTGTGCACGATGCTAGGACCGAGATGGAAAAGGTTCAGTTTGAGCTGAACCTAAATATTACAGATCTCAAGTTGACGGCACAACCTTCAACTCCACCAGAGGTCAGAGAACAATGCAAGGCAGCTGTCAAGGATGGAGTTGCTGCAGTAGATGCTGCGGTGGTCGAATGCACTGTGCTCTTCGAGCAATCGATGGAGGTCCTCACGAGTTTGCAGGAAGATCCCAACCTCTAGAGGTTAAATATGGAGGCAAGGGAATTGCAGTAATCGTAGACGAAGTGAAAGCAATGGTGTGCACCATCTCTATCATGCAGAGATTGACAAAGCTGCAGGAGGCAAAGCAACTGAAAGAGCAAGTGGAAGCAGTGCAACTAAAAGAGGCTCTCCTTAAGGATAGATTAGGGTCTTGGCTGGATGAGGCCTATGTGTTCTCCGCCACCATCAGGGAGAAGTTGGCCAACCTATAGAATACACAGCAGAATATCCAGGTAGATAGTGCAGGACTAGCAATGAAGTAGCTGGTGGAGCAGGTCAAGCAAGTAGCTACGCAGTGTACATCTGAAGTTGCAGTGGTGCAAGTGGAGTTGGGAAGCATTCGCACTAATATCTCTACACTAGCTGAGTGACTCGGGGCAAGTCACCATATTTGTGTTGGGGGCCTGTTGGGACAAAGTCCCCTAGGGTCAATTTTAGGGCTAAAATCCCAAGTTTTGGGGTAGAAAGCCCGAGTTTTTGTATGTAAAGTGTAGTCTCCGCAATTTGTGGTCGCGGAGTGCGTAGATGTAAATAGCCTTAAAGGGTTTTACCATTCTATTTTATGTAAGTTGTGTTAACTTTAGAAGATCTACCCATGGTTCGTGGACCATGGGATTGTAAAAAGAAGAGCCTTAGAAGAGTTTAAGGCAAGTAGTTAGTTGATGATGATGAATGTAATGGGTCATTAGCAAAAGGAGTGAAATGCCTTAGAGTAGAAGAGAGGCTCTTCCGCTGTGTGCTTAGAGGTGTAGGGTAGAAGTTTGCAGCTAAGTGCATGGACCCCTGCAGCTGAGTGCGCAGGATAGTTTGAGTCTATAAGAAGATCTGAAGCATTAATAAAGAAGATTACTATGGAAATACCTGTGCTTGATCTATTTACTTCTGTTATGAATGAATGCGATTACGATATAATGAATACTTGGCTTATGATTAATGTTGTATTGATGCGTGAATCTATATGTTTTACATTGTTGTATGAACGCAAGTAATAATATTTGTTTACATGAAGAATACCTTAATGCATGCTAAAGATATCAGACACTTAAGTTGATCTGTATGATAACAGACTTAGGAGTAATTACAGAGGCACGCAAATGGTTGATTCACCTATTTAAGGTCCACAAAAGATAGTCGTAGACCTCCGCGAAGGTCTAGAGGCTAGTAGGAGGAACTTATATAGATGAGCCTCGAGGGCTTATTGATCTGTGTGAAGGCAGATAAAAGGGGTACAAAAAGACATCATAACCATCTATGGGTGTGGAAACTTGGCTCTAACATCCCCCCATACTGCTTCAGGTGAGACTTCAGTCCACACTTCATGGATTGATTCCGAAAGGGCTAGTAGTGTAGGGATTTGCTTGGCTAACTTAACACTGAACTTGGGTCGAGGCCCCCTAAGCCAACAAGGACCCCACTATATAAGAATGCAATGCAGAGACTCAAAATCAATTGGACTGGTTTGAAACTCAGTCCACCCATGCTATTGGGTATGCAAAAAGGTATAAAGGAGGAAGAGGAAAGAAAGCATTGGGAGGAAATAAAGAAACATGCAGGGTTTTATCCACAAGAGGAAACTCCATCAACAGAGGCCTAAGATGTCAGAGAGGCCACAAGAGCTATGAAATATATGGGCATAGACTAAGTTTCTCAGAGGATGAACAACACTTTTAGGATGGGGGTGATGACGAGGCTCATCAATAGGTAAATTATATGGACCTTAATGCCACTCTCCAGTTAATATCAACTTTTCTCACATTTCTTTACATATTTTATTATATTTTTCTTAGTAAGAAGGGAAAAAGTGAGATTTTGTGTCATGTGGCCTAATATGCATTAATTACAGGATTTGGAGAAGTTTTGGGCTGATTTAAGTGCAGGAACTCGAAGTAGACAAGCTAGAGGGATTTTAGGAGATTTAGTATCCCTCCTTAACTCCTCAATCACTCTAAGATTCCTCCACTAGATATCATAAGCTCAGAGTTACGAGTAGTTAAGCCAATTGAGTTCATTGGCAGCCAAGCTAGGGATAGTGAAGACAAGTCATTCTCGAGTTTGGGAGCCAAGTCTCCCTAATTTTTAGGAATTAGTTGGTAGTTTTAGTTTGTATAAATAAGAAGGCCAAGGGCCTCATTAGGATTCAACTGTTTATTGTAGACAAGAGGAAATTTCTAGCTAAGATATTGTGACTGTTATTCTCATGTTATTTTTGAAATTTTTGTGATAATTAAAAGGGTTTTTTTGATCCAACACTGAGTTGACTCAGAAGGCTGAAGCTCTTAGGTTAGGGCCCAACCCTAGAAGTAAAGGTTCCTATTTTTGTACATGTATTCTTATATTAGAATCATAGATTAGCTATTGAAGTTATCTCTGGTTTGTTTAATTACAAGTCTTTGAATGATTGGTTAGTTTTGCTTCCATTAGTTGGTGAAGTAGATTAATGTTACAGTAGTGAAAGAAAATACTTTAGAAAATCTTGTGACAGTGGCCTCTTCCTCATCTCCCTCATGGGATCATGGTTTGAGGGCCCCACTCTCACAACCCCAAAAACAGATTTATCTTTTGGTCATTGCATAGCTTAGGATTTCTTGTTGAGTAGATCATTGTTTATGATTTCTTAGAAGAACCTGCAATTGTCATTTTGGTTTCTTGAGTTTGTTGTAGATTATAAAGCATTTCATTCCATAGATTTAAGCCATCAACCATCAATAAATCAGTTTCTCAAATTCAACTCATCTTTACCACATTTACATGCATGAATGAAGAGAAGAATATGTGTTGTTGCAGGAGTTGCTGATTTGTAGGGAGGAACTCATTCCACTAGCCTCATCTAAGTATTCTCCACCTCTCACCCAATCCTACCAACCACTAATTTATATTTTTGTTTTGCAGCCACCTTGGACAACCACCTTGAGAAAATCAACCGTCCTGAAGAGTTGGGCTAATCCTTGGGTAGTGTGCACCTTCCCCATACCTTATTATACCATCATACATCTTCCCAACACTTCCTTTCACCTTCCCTACCTTCCTACAAACTTCATCTAAGTTTCCTGTAGTAAACCAGGACATCCTACAGTAAATACAAGAAACCCTATAGCAACCTGTTTTGAACTGTTTTGGGCAGAAATGATGATCAGAGCCTAGGGTAGGCCTTCAACTTGAGTTCCATACCCCTCAATGCAATTTTGGTCCAACTTTTCCATATCTTCCTCTGCAAAAGATTGGATTATTAGCTTAGCATTTACATTTCTAAATTGAAAACCAAAAGACTCTTTTCTGCAGTATTTAACTAGTGCATGCATACATCAGTCATAAGAATGTTAGGATAATTTCCATGCCTACTTATTCCAGATAGCTAGATGATAGAATGCAAGGTTAAATTAGGTCTCTTATGAAAGTAATGTGTGTTAATTCTTAGCTAGGTAATTTCATGTAATTTCATATCACTTTCTATTCAACACTCTCATTTCCTTAAAATAGCCAAGCATTTCCTTTCTGCATTACAGATAGATTTACATTCATTGTTAGTATCCAACCTCCTTCTAGTTAATATAAGTCTAGTTTGAAAAACCCTAGTGGTCTATCGCCCCAGTTGAGAAGTGACAAGAGTAGAATGTTGCATTTGATATGCATATAGCGCTGTCACCTCCAAGTTTGTATGAACGTTGGGTTGATAAAATAAAGTTGGTCACCCTAAGAATTGCAACATTCTTGCTGCAATACTGGGGCTCATCACTATGTTTGGTGATGCATGTGTGTAGGTAGTAGATTTATTATAGGAGGAAAGATCTATTGGTTGGAGATAAAACTTTTTGCATCATACCCAACACCCTTCACCAATATGTGAGGGTTGTAGATGTGAGCTTAAACCCTTAATGTAGGTGATACATGCATGATTGACTCCTTAAGCATATGGATTGGGATTTATATGTGTTCTTGAATTGGTCATATATTTTTGTGTTTCTTAACCTTGCTAGGGTCATAGGGTTATGGAGCAATAACTCCCTGTGTGTGAAATTAGCCATAACAAAATTATTTCTTTAAATGAGATATTTTTCTCTTTTTCCTTTTTTATTTTGAGATGTTTTCTCTTTTGCTTTGGATCTGGCTTTTGTGGTATTCCATTGAGTTCTCTATGGTTGTATGGATTCATTTGGATATCCAATAGTTTGATTTTATTCAGATCTAGGTCAATCTTAGATCTAATTTATTTATTTATTAATTCTATATATATATATATATATATATATATATATATATATATATATATATATATATATATATATATATATATATATATATATAAGAGATAATAGATATGGGAATAAAAATAAAATTATGTAATTTTCCATATATAATTTGATTGAATTAACCTCATATCTTGATTCCTCTCAAAATTTCATCCAAAGACAAAAAAAAAATCACTGAAAACGGACTCCAGATGAGGATTTTATGGCCAATTGAAGATAATTAGTCGAATTCCTTCCTCAGTCGCACCCACAAGTTGCCTTACAGTGCGACTGGAACTCTCTGGATGCACTCTTATCCTATTATAGGTGCGTCTCTAGCTGCTTTGATCTTCCACTCATTTGTGCGAGACTGTAAGTCCATAAACCCTAGGACCTCCTTCATGGCTCTTTTTATTAGATCTGATTTGTTTTTTTATCCTCTATCTAGAGTCTAGATCTGTTGCAAATCTGATCCATGGTGGTCCATTGAATTCGATTTGAGTATTGTTCTTTTGAGAATGATTTATTGTTTCATCAATTGGATTTGAGTTCTTCCTCTCATCTTTGGTTTGATTTTGGTTTCTTGGATCTACTATCACTACCATTGTTAGCTACTAAATATTTTTGATCTGAATCTACTTTGCTTGGATTGATTTAGGTCCTCCTTTTCTTATCTCCTTCTTGCAATACAACATAGCTCTTGCATTATAATTTAGATATTAGATCTAACTTGTTTCCTCTTGGTGAGATTATATATGTTCATTCTATCCTTTAGGAGAGTGTATCTAGACACCTAGGGGCTTGAGAAGTTAGGAAACTTCTACAATAATGGACTCCTAGCCAAATCATACACAAGTGGATCAATTTGATATCCTTGGGAATGAAAAACTCTAGAAACATTTTCCACAGGTATGAGATTTTTCTCAATTATCTTAATTATGAAATAATTATTATCTCATTATTATAATATTTTAGAAAAATAAATATGAGAAATAAATCAATCATGTTATTCCACCCTTTTATCATGGGATAAATCACACATAAGTAAAATAAAAGCTAAAAGGGATGAATTCTAGCCAAAAACTAAGGTAAGTTTAACTTGGGTCTCTCTCACTATGACAAAGTGGAAAATACAGTTATAACAACCCTCCTAGAGGTAAAACAAAAGATGATCAATTCAAATGTCAAAGAAGGAGTAGTTGCCCCTTCTGGGCCTCCTCCCTACCCTATCATGGTATTTGATTCTATGCCAATTTTTTTTTTTCCATGATTGTTCAAGTCCTTGGTCTCAATATCGATGTCTATATAATTGAGTTGGTCCTAGGTTTCTTAGTCACATTATGTCACCTGGACACCAAGGCCTATACAAAATATGATTCTCCTCAGTTCTTGTTCTTATCTAATGAAATTCATGCCAACTAATAGAGTTTGAAGAAGGGACGTCTTTCCACTATCAAGCTTACCTAGTGCATTTATTTATTTACTAGAATTATTCCTACTTTAAGAACTTAAAAACCTAATATGGTTGATGAAAAAACACCATATTACTTATTTTTGAGTGGTTTCCCATGGTAAGCAAAACATAAAATAACCATGTATTTTTCAAATATGTGTCGCCATTCATGTCAATTGTCTATACTCTATTGCATGGTGAGCCGTTACCCAAAGCCCCTCAGTCCCTTAGGGAGAAATTGCAGTTCATTCTAGATACCAAAGTGGGTGATTGGTACCTCTTTGAGGAATACACAATCATAAGAGTATATGGATTTGAGGAAAAACCATACTGGTCGCCAACATTCCTGAATCCCCACGTCTTTGCACTAGAGTATATTAGACAAATGTTTAGCAGTGAAAATTTACATTTGACTTCCAAGAAGGCAACTGTGAATTTCAACCTCCCTCATGAGGTGGGCCCATTTGTGGTCAATGCAAGGAATGCCTTGAATCTAGTGGAGAATATATTTAAAAGTTTTTATTTCACATAAGCAAGAGTATGAAAATATGATCCTCACAACATCATTTATGAAAGAAGAAAGGATAGGGAGAGAGAAATTCATAAGCATGACCCCAATCCCATAGTAGAGAAATGTGCAAATAAATCTACCTAGGAGGATGTTAAGGAAATTTTACATCATGTAGAGTCAAGTACATCTCGCCTCTCGGGGAAGAAATGAGCCACATAAGAGAACATGGACATAGATTAAGGAGAGGAGCATAGATATAAAAAACCAAAGGATAGGGAGTGTAAGGAGAGGATGAAGATCAAGAAGATGATGAATATATAAATGTCAAGTATTGGTGCAACTATATAATAGCCAGCTGGAAAGCTAGTCAAAGCCAAATTTTACTATCGAGCATATGACCTCCACTATGTCATCATATGAGGTATCAGAGCCAGGTGAGGTCTTCAAGCCTGGACAAATGTTAGTTGTAGAAAAATTTCAATAAATGGCTAAACAATCATCCAAAGAAAGGAAAAGGGATATAAGGATAACTAAAAATCAACCACTCCCTAGGATGTAAGTCAAGAGCGCATTGGATCATGAGAGGGGGATTTTCAAATTGGCAGTGTTTCAATATAAAGCCAATATGGTCAGGTCCATGGAGGACTATGAAGTCCACCAGATGTCCCTGTTAGTTGATCATATCCCATCCAAAAATATCATGGAACTGGACATGCAGGCGACTCATATGATACATGGGACCAATGCCACAACAAGAAAGCTACAAGCAATGTATAATAAAGCAAGTGGTTAGCTGAAGTATGAGAGAATGGTATGTAGATCCAGAAATATTAAGATAAATAGTCTAGAGTATAAAATGACCCATTTGGATACATACAATCATGACTTCAAGCATTATAAAAATAGGTTGGATGACAAGGAAAGAGAGATAGCTACCGTGAAGAAGCAATTTAGGATCTCGGATGCACACTTGGTGCAAATCGATGAATTAGAAGAGGCAAAGAAAGAGAATTAGGAGCTAAAGTAAGAGCTTCATGATATGATAATCAATAATAAATAATACAAAAATCAATTTGTGCTACTGGAGGAACAAGTTAAAGGGATGGAAGAAAATATAGTTGAGACATCTGAGTCCCAACAAACTCCTGATGTTCTAGCTAGATAGGTTGAGTCAATGACATTGTCGGAGGATGACAAGAAAATATATATTCTACTCGTTGGTCGAGAGAAATAATTAAATAAAATGGAAGATGAATTCAAAAACACCAAAATAGAACTAAACTATGCATAAGAGGATGGTCAATGAGTCGAAGCAGAGTTGGAGATCTTGAGAAGGAAACACCCAAGTAAATCCTCATTTCAAGATGTAAGAGGAATTGATCCAAGGTCTTTCACTTCAAGGATGAATTTAGAATTGCACATAACAGAGAATATTAACCACGTAACTTAAACCACATGAAAAGAAGCGGAAAAGCATAAACAAACATGAGATCAAAGACAAAACAGTTTGATTACGGAGTTCACCCAATGTGGGCTACGTCTCCGGGCCTTGCTCAACGGTGGGGAGGCATTCTTTTATTAAGTGGCATGAAAGAAATCAAGTACAAACAAATTTACAAAAATGACCCTTATACCTCCAATACAGATGATGGCAAAAAAATAGAGAGCTCAATTGAAGAAACATATGTCACCACTAAATTCTTGGCACGAAAATGTGCAAAATCGACTATAAACTTCCCCAATTCTGACAATGTCACTTCTGGCCCTCTAAGGGAATCTTCAAGAAATGTTGTTGATGCCCTCGCTCAGGGTTCCGAACCCTAGACCTGCTCATGGTTCTGCCTAGATCGTGGTTACGTGCCTCGAAGTTCTGACCTTTGCCCTCTACTTTGCCACTCGGTCGAATGAACTGAATATTTATATATAAAATCCCAACGAAGATTTCAACATGAGGTCCAATGGGGCGTTGGTGGCGGATGAAAGTAAACACGGGTAGGTTGGGGGTTGAAACCCCACCACCCCCCCTGGGATGGCACGTTATGTTTTAATTTGGTGGCATTTTGTTTTACCGTCGACAGGTTTGCAATTTGTTCGGCGGTTAATATTTAAATGGGGTCGCTCGTTGGGGGCTGACCCATGTGGGCCAAGCAGGTTCAACCCCCTCTCAGCTCCCCTCCAATCAACACTGTTGTATGGTTTGTGGAGGGTGTGGTGACTCGCCACCTCATTTGTCACTTTATTATATATGTAATACAATGACTAGTGGGGTGGGTGGGTCTGACAGGACCAAACCATCCTCCCTATTTTTTAATATTTTCCATTTTTCTTAATTTTTTTTTTTTTTTTTAACTTTTCTGAACATAAGGTTCACTAGAAAAATTAACGGTATGAAAAATTTTCCCATTCTGGTGGTCGGAATCCCTGTGCTGAGTATCGGTGAATTGTTGCCTCCTTAAACCTGCCACTTGTCCAACTTTGACCAACCATAACTTGACCATAGGAACTCAGATTTGAGTTTCGTTAACATCGTTAGAATCAAGATGACGAGCACTATGATCTGGTCCTAGATTTTCTTCCATATGAAAACTTTGATTTTTGAGCTATTTTCAAGGCCACTTGAATTTCTAGATCCTCCTGGATCATTTGTCCCCACTGAGGTGATTTTGGTCCTCCAAAGCATGACCACATCTTGCACACTACCTGCATCCTTGTCAAAACAAACTTTCAACATCTGTATTGCATCACAATTTGGTACATTCTTTGAAATCACATACAAACCACACATGACTCAAACAACCCCATACTTTCCAAGAGTTTATAACACACACTCTTTGTTAAAGTTCTACATCATAGAAAGAAATACTCCTTCTACTCACAAAAGGCCAAAAACATCATCGTTGCTTTAGTAAGCGATGGAAAACACATCATCACTTTTACAGTTATTCACAACACATGATTTACAAACTGTGGCCATGACAAGCGATTATACCAAGTAAAACCATCTCTTACTTAACAAAGTGAATGGATCATCTCCCTATGGTAGATTCAATTGTGGAATATCTTCACCAACTTGTTTCTTCATGGGTGCTTTATGGGCCTAGAGTATTTGGTACGCAAATTTCTAGTTTCCATCCTCATTGCAGTAACTACAATTATTCTTTCTCCTCCAAACTTTCTTGATCGTCTCAAAATGCTTTCTCCCAGTGCAACTATGATAAGTGCTTGTGGAACTATCACTATCACTGGAATGTGATGAAGTGCTCTCATCATTTGTCGTTGGTTGGTCATTGGATGTGTTGTAGTGTTTTCTTCTCAATGATGTACAAAAAGAACCCACTTAAGATTGTGTATGACAAAAAATCTCAACAATATATAAGGCTGCTAAACAATGTAGATCTATAGCCATTGATAGAAAGAAAACTTTCCAAAATTTTGATCTTTGCTACGATCATCATCAAACAGCAAAAGAAAGAGTAATAACCCCAATTATCCAATGGAAACCAGATATGTAAAGAATACTTTTATAATAACACCTGTGAAGAGAACAGATAAATGTTACCACTCCCCCTCTATGGGATGGGTTCTTGGCTATCCTCAAACGTATTCAAATTCTGTAGAGTCTCTATCCTCTATAATGCATAAACCCAACAAAAATATGGTGTGCGACAATGAAAATAACCAGAGTTACAACAACGAGTGTAACAATGAAAATAATCAAAAGTTACAATAGTGAGTGCAACAATGAAAATAATCAAAAGTGAATAATGAATGGAAAACCCTTCTATTTATAACAGAATATTGAGTTATCCTCGAATAATGAGGAATAATAAAATATTACTGATCCCATTCTTGGAATAACAACCTGGAATATTTTATTATATTTATTTAGGAGGGAGAAAGTATTCAAACTTTTATTTAGAAATAATAAGTATATAAATGATTTATTTATCATCTCAAGGAATTAGTTAAGGAATAATAAACAAATAAGGATATATTTAATTATTCCTAAGGGATTTAGTCAAATTTAAAAAAGAATAATAATTAATTATTCGTTGAGAAAAATAAGAAAAATAATTATTTATCTGTTTATTTTTCATGAATGGGTCAAATATGACAAGGAATAATAATTAAAAAATGGTTTAATTAACTATTCCTAGAAAAAAATCAAATAAATAGTGATTTATTTAATTATTCTTCATGGGTTTAACTATAAATTACTCAACAAAGGTGGTTTATTAAGTAATTCCTCACAGTGAAAGCAATTTTACTATGATAAAATTGGCTTTACATGGTGTACTTCGATCCATCTAGTAAATTAGGCTTGATGATCAATTTTTTGGTGATAACAGATTGCCCCCCAATGTACAAGTGTTAGGAGAAAAACGTATGACCGAAGCACGTTGTAAAGACACAGTCACTTAGACAACACAAGGGAGTCAAGGAGAGAGAGAGAGAGACCAATGAAGATGAATCTTAGAGAGGATAGTAACAGAGGGGGCGAGACTAATGCAAGTCTCCTTCTATGTTGTGGTATGGGACCTCAATGAGGTGGGGGAGGCATACCCATACCTGCCAAGATAACTTAGTACAAAAATAATGGTTTGCCCAGAAATATGAAACTGAGAAATAAAGTACATGCTGAATGGTACATGACATGTTGGCATAACAAAGCTAGAAAATAATACAATGTGTCCCATATACATAATGCACCTAATAAGAACATAAGCCGTGAATGAATACAATAATATCTGAGTACATGGGATACAAAGTCCCTTCCCTCAAAAAATGGGTGGGAGGGAGGGTAGAACAACCAGAGAAGCCCTACTGAACAAGGAAGGGTTCTGCAAAACTGAATGGATCATCTGGAGGAGACGTGCATGCAATGAACATTGCGATCTGTAGGAATCAAACCCATCAACTCTGTGGAACTGCATCTGAGGCTGTAGCATAGTAGGTATACATTTGGGCATGTGGGGAGCTACCTAAAGGGCCACCCCCTCATGATGTCTGAAACATCTCACGCACACCCGAGAATCACTGGTACAATCTGCTGCATCACTGGACCATCAAATGTATGGATCATGAACATGAAATGACCAAGTCAAAGGGCAATAATGAGACCCTCTGCTCAATCCAAGGTGTCGAACAAGAATGGAAGCTGGAACCAAGAGACACCGCCCTCTAGGCCGTCCTTTTGGAATAAATAAGATGATTTCGATAGAATAGGGCCCACGATAGATGAGGCAATGAGGATCCTCAACTAAAGCATGAGGGAAAATAGTAATGTTACTAATGGACTGACACTAGGGATAATGGGAAAAAGTGGGACTGAGGGACAAACATATGACTACCCTTGTCAGAGCATAAAGTGCATGGTTAACCTGACAGTAACTGACTCAACTCCGGAGGGGATGGGGATAGTATGACTGGAGGCCAAAATGGGCAACACAGGATGAACGATATGCAAATATGGATGGAATAATATGACATGAGATTATGGGACATGAAATAGACTCCAAGAATGGAAGGGTGACTCATCACGGATGCTCTGAACAAGGGTGAATCAATGATGCTGCCACACAGATCAGGGCCAATGGGGACCATGAAAACATGAGTAAATGATGGTTACTCATGATGAAAGTCATCATATGGTACGACAAGTATTAAGAGGAGGTGGAATTCAAAGTACAAGTGTCGCTTTATGACAAAATTCGATTTTGAAAGGCGACAATGTGACCTTTCTTGGAAAAAAGGCTTCCTAGTGAAGTGTCAAATCATAAAAAACTAAGGAAGACCCATTGTAGAGCTCAGTGAGAGATTTCCAATGGTGCTGATGACTTGTCAAACTAAGCTACGTTCTGGTCACAATATGCGGTAGAAAAACTGTGGGTTTTTCTATGTAAGGACATTTTCCCTCCAAATTGGATTCATTTGCTAAGTGAGTTGTGGTGAGTTTGGAGAGGAGGAAAAGGCCCTAAATCTTGTGGAGATTGTAGTGGAAAAAATGGCCATCAGAATCAAGATCTGTGACATTTATGAAAGTGGCTTTACTTGTCTAAAGATGGCCTTAATTCTTCTTGGAACGATGGTTCCTGGTTAAGAATTAAGGGAAGAGGAAAATGAGAATGAACTACTAGAGGAGGTCTAGAATCATTCTCACCCACTAAGTCAAACATGGGGACTATGTGGATATAGAGTATAATATTTGAAGATATGGTATCAAACATCTACAATATGCGATGTGCATATGGCTCGCCGAAGAGACTGGTAGGAAAAACTATCCAAGGAATGGGAGGATAATCGACCATACCTAGATCTAGTGGGATCTAGGCCGAGACTTAATTAAGAAGATGGCCAGGGGAAAAACATCATGCTCCGAAGCATGGGGTGCTAATCTAGTATGCAAAGGTGGGAATGATGCCCCCTAGTAGGAGGAGTTTGTGGAGCGCTATTGTGTTCCAAGTTCTCGAAAAAGGGAATTAAGCATCTTGGCCCATCTTGGCACAAGGTCCTCCAAAGGAGATGTAGGGGCCTATGTGCCCCCACAGTATGCTATGGGCGTACCAGATGTATTTAGAGCTACGAGCTCCAAACACTTATGTGATACATAATATGATTATGCATTTTATATAATGATGATGGTTCACCATTTGTTTTGTTTATGGTTGTCTTTTGTGGTATACATGTGATAAATGCCAATCTAGAATGTTGTTTGCAATGGTATCTACATAGTGATTTTGGGCTATAGGCACATGACTAAAAGTAATGGTTTAGAATTCATGTACCAATAGCTTCACTCGTAGATATTTTCTAAATAGGACTTGGTTATGCACATGATACACACCATTCAATTTCATGACAAGTAGCAAGGAATCTAAACGAACATGAAGATGAAGGACGCGATGAGTAAGGGAATCGATTAACAAACCTATCATTGCATCATATTCGGCCTCGTTATTGGTGGTAGATCCAATGCACACGTTGTTTGAAAGGACTAACGTATGCAAGGGGGTAAAAATGCCCAGGCTGCAGAGGCTAGATTCTGGGAGAAGTGACTCGCACCCTCAACATGACCGATATACAGTGTGGATGATGGATCCATTTGAAAGGTGCAAAAGAAAATGGATGAGATGATACAATCTACCTAACTTGATGGCAGAAATAAAGACACAAAATCAAAGGGATGTGCTATGAGTGAAATTTCTTTGAGGTAGAGCACCTTGGGAGAATTGAGAAGGAAATGGCCTTCAAAATCCTCTAAAGAAATGCCCCCTTACTTAAGGGTAGGGGTAATCAGGGGTAGACCTAGATTCCATGGTGTCCTAATCAGGCTAGGCGATGGTGGATGGGAGGAAGACTGACTACATGATGCGGTCAGATTACTTGGTGCATCAACCTGAGAGAGAAGGTTCACATATGCATCATCTGGAATGGTAGAGGACGAGATGGTAGATGGTGGGTCTAAGGACTTTGAGACCTGGGATTCTATTGAAAGAGGTGCAATAGAACCATGCATAGAAACCTCAGAAAGGTTTGCCTATGAGGAACTCAAGGATGATGACAGGTAAAGGATATGGACCGTGGTGTCCGTCATCTCGACGTCGATGGGAGGGATCACAATAGGGGGCCAAAGTCTCCCTGTTCTGGTTGACTAGTGGTACCAGAATCCACGAGTAGAGGAGTAAATGATCCACTATGAGTGGCCTCGTATTCACGAATTGTTCCAAGGCAATTGCGAAATTCATTGAGATGAGGGCACCAATAGGAATAGTGACCATGATGATCACATAGAGCAAAAGGGTGGTTTGTGCACAACGTTTTGAGTTTCTTAGGTGGGACCTGTAAGTTAACATGGACTTCTAGGATATTTGACTTAGGGAATGCTTCATGAACCAAAGGTTTGAGTTGAGGAAGTTCATGACAATTTTTGGTGGCATGCCCAATAACTTGACACAAAGCGCATCGGGGTGTCGGCTTTGGGGCCTTAGGGGTTGGAGGAGCTTGGGGAGTCTTTTCCTTCAAATCTTTCCGTTTGGATTTTACCCCTTGGCCAGATGCCTTCGCAACATGAGTTGGTTCTTGTTGAGGTTGTAGTGGAATTGAAGTAGCGACAGGGGTCGTAGGGACCAGTTGGATTGGGGTCAAAGCATGATATGGTCGTAGCTGACCGAGCAGAGTGCTTGCTGGGGGATTAATGTACCATACTGGGATCCCCAAAGTCACATTAGGAAGGACCAACGAAGCCATGATAGGGACAAAAATTACTCCCGAAGGGGGGAATAAGAAAGGTATCTGGCCTCCAAGGTAATGTCCTAGCGGAATAGCTCCTGGATGGTTAAGACCTAGAGGAGTGGTTCTTGGTGGGAACATAGGAGAGGCACCCACAAACAGAGGAGGTCCTGGGTGGGTGGATCCAGATGAATTGGCTGAAACGGTAACAACAAAGTGCTCAGGAGATGGTTGTTGATAAGAGGTATTGACCTTGTCTGAATCCATCATGAGGATATGGTAATCACTGGGACCAGAAGGCTAGGGGGGATGGGCTGCTTGACTTGGCTGAGGTTGAGCAACAACAAATCTTTGTTGAGGGAAAGTATTTGTGAGCACGATTGGTTGAGATGGTGCATGATTCTGAGGTGATTGTTGACCTCGAGAAGCTGCGTGAGCTTCCCACATTTGGCGCATCTGGGGTAAGAGAGGACACTCATGAGTATAGTGGCCATGTACATCACAACATGCACACAACTTATTCATGAAAAAAACCTTTTTCTTCTTAGGCTGGCCTCCTTGTTGTTGGTTGTTGGTGTTAGGCTGGTTCTCCTAGTTCACTAGGCTATTTATCTTGGTTACCCTGTCTACCCTTGTTACCCTTCCCCTTATTCTTTTTCTTCAAATTTTGGGATTGGTATCACTCTGCTGTGCAAACACCTGGCCTTAAGGGGGCGGTGGTTGCTGGGGCTGAGGATGCATGGGATGCTGTGGCACTAATGCTTAAGGGGATGAAGCACCAGGCTATGCATATGAAGGAACAATATTTTAGTATATGGGTTGGGGCCCTGGAAACATGTTTCTGGTACGAGGGGCATAAATGTTGGAGGAACTAGTGCCCCCCCACGGATAGCCATAACTCTGCTGAGAATATGGCGAAGAGTGTGAAAGGGATCCAACGATACCGTCGGTGACATGAGATGCCCCCGATGCATTGGCACTTCCAAGACCAGGGAGGTCTAGAATGATGGTATAGACATAACTAGATTGTGCATAAACCATATCATATCTCAAAGTGGTATGGAGAGCTTCTTCCTCGGTCTAAGGAAAATGGGATGCGACATATTTCCCAATGGGGGATAAAAGGCTCTTAAGAAACCTATCTAGATAGACCTGGTATTCAAAAGGTAGGCCACAAAATGTGTTCCTCCTTTGACGCCACTCTTGAACATGGTCAGAAAGGCGAGTGGCGGAGGATTGACGAAATTTGGTCAATAACTCAGTACCTGTGTCGTAATAGAGAGGTAACTGGAAATATGAAAGGAACGCTTTAGCAAGCGTCGCGAAAACAGAATGAGATGTGGAGGGCTGGTCTACATGCCATTTTGTAGTGCCTCAAGTGAGCGTGCATTGGAAGAGACGAAGACGAAGGGAGTCATAGGTTATGGAGTTAGACGAACACCACATGTGGAAGGATTGAACATGATTTGTAGGATCCTCTCCAGCAATACCCTTAAACTTTGGGATGTCTGAGGGAAGCTTAGTTGACATAGAGGGCCAACCATCATCATGGTGTATGGGGTCATTTATCAACTGGTTAAGATCTGGTAGACTTAACCCAACCATAAAGGGGAGCAAGAGGGCTACCAGAACAGTTCCTAAGACTGTTCCGCCTAATGTGACCATCGGTATAGAACCAAAGCCAACACTAGTTTTGGGTTCCTGCACTAGTTTTGGGTCCAGACATGGTGACGATATGTAGTGAAGGAGGCTAAGAATCAGATGAGGAATCAGAATAACCAGGAGAAGAGTCGGTATGGGGACTTGGAGGGCTATGAACTTGAATCCGATGGAGAGGAGTAATATGCCCAAGTGGAAACTGGGGGTGAAGGCCTAATAGTCTCCGTGACACATGCCTTGGTGGCGCAATGATGGAAGGACACAAAAAACATGAAAATGGTGAAGGGAGATCAACAATATATCTTTTGTCTTTGATGCAGTGAGATAAATTTATTATGTTAAGTCTTGGCTTGGCGGTGTAAACCAAGCAACCTTCGCTTAAGGTGTGTTTGTGTGTGAAAGTGTATTAATTGATTAAGCCCAGATCGTGTTTGTAAAAAAGAAAAAAGCTTGCTAGAAATAAAACAAAATAAATAACATAAAATGAATAGCAAAACAATTAACTAAACCCTTCCCAAACTGGGTTTGCAAACACTGTAATGCTTGGTGGCTAAACCGATGGGAAATACACTGAAACGATCAAGAGATCTTAATGTCGATGTGACTAGGATTAAGTGACTCTAAGCTGCTGGAAAGTGGTGCAACAACAACAAAAACTGAGAGAGGAAGATTGCCGCAAAAAGATAGGGAGATGGGTGAAACACCTAGGGCAACCGATGGGACCCTAAGGGAATGACCAAACAAGTCTAAATGTGAAACTATGGATGGTAACAACCTGTTATCACTCAGGTTGTTCCCCAAAAGCTGTGAGAAAAGGGAATACAGCCGAGGTAACCACTAACCAGTCTTTTGGATGCAGATTCTAGCCAATCTGTAGCCAGAGAGGGCTCTCTCTTTATGATTTAGCTTTTTTTTGCTGTATGTTAGGCTAGTTATGAAGAACAAGTATTTGTTTGATTTTTGGATGGTGACATTTCAATAGAACAGGGGTGCAAAGTATGAGAAGTTCAGACCATTGGGTTAATGGAGCCAATGAAAATAAACTTCTGGGTAGGGTTTCTTTGGAAAAAGGAGGAAATACAGAGCAAGATAATTAATCATGGAACAATTTTCAAGCTGGAATAAGATGAAATGGAGTCAGGGGATGAAAGGCAATTAAGAATCTTTCATCATGCTAACAGAGGGAAAGTGGGTAAATATTACCAAGGAGAAGTTAAGAATTCTTTAATTATATTCAGGGTGTAAGAACCAGGGAGACAGGAGCAGTTAAGAATTCTTGCCTATGCTAGTCTTGAAGAAAACATAAAAGTGACAGAAATTGAACACAGAGTACAACGAAGTAGATTCTGAGCTATTCTTTTTTCCTGCAATTTAGAACATGATATTTAGATGATATATAAAACACAGAAATAGTAAAACAAGATTTAAAAATACTTATTGATCCATGAAATAATTCAAGAATTCTGCAACATGGGATTCTGCCATCAATTCCATAACCAGAGAGTTCATCAGCAAAGCATTCCAGCAATCTTTATTCAGAAGAGTTCTCAAATTTACAGCACAATTCCAGAATGATATTCACCAACCCCTAATACTTAAATTGGGGAGGTATTTGTACAAAATGTTTACAAAATATCTCCAAGGAGATAATATCTTGCAATAACTATTTTCACCTACTCTACAGAAGGAGTAAATGCTCTTGGGAATAGAGAGAAATGAATACAGAAGGAAGAAATGTTGTGTTGGTTGTTTTTCTGGTGAGATGCATTGATTGATTGCCCAGTAAGTCGGCCGATGGATATTTTGGTGCAATCCTGCACTGCTCGCGTTGCTTTCCCGGGTGCTTTTCCCTGCGCTTCAATTAACTGTTGTCCAACGTGATTTTATCTGCTCTTTTTTACACTTTATGGCATCTGTTATGTTCTGGAAAAATAAACAAAAATTTGAAATCCGCTTACAGAATTTCCAGCATACTCTGCCACCATTCATTATTTGGTAATTGGTGCCTGTGCATTTTAATTAGAGTTTCATCTGCATCTGTGTACCTGAAAAAAGTGGGCTGGACTGTGAAAAGATGCCTCACTTCATGTTCAATAAAAAATAAATCTCCAAATTGTCATATAGGCTCTGTCCAGATGGGAGTGCCTTCTCTCCTGCAGAGCTTGATGATGCTGTAGCTTGGCTATCCACATATGTATTTAATTTGTGTACATAGGCTGCATGTGACATTAGTCTATAGTCATCAGTTAACAAACTGGGCAGACCCTTTTCCTCCAAAGCTGTAAACTTCTGTGTGAAAGCCTTTATCTCCATTTGCATTTCCTGGCACTTTCTTTCTAGATTTTCTATGAAATTCCTCATGGTTATAACCCTTTTAATTATTAAAATAGTGCTTGTCCTGTCCCTGATATCCAGTTTTTCTAGATCTTCTTTGGTGTGGGTGTTCAGGAAATGTATTAGCCTATTGGCCTGTTCGAGCATATTTCCCAATGAATCCCTGGCCTTTTGAATTTCTTCTTGAGCTGCTGCCACATAAATCAATCTGCTCATGAATTATCTGTATTGATTTCCACATATCAGTGATGGATTGGCTAATGTTGGCCCACAAAATGCTCCTAATTTCTACCAGAGGTTTGTCTAATAAGAGGTCCTTTTCCAATGCCTTTACTTTGTTTTCCAATGCTTTCACCTCCCTTGTTTTTTCTGCTACAGTCATCTTGGATTTATCATAACTTACTTGTAACTTTTCCAATTGCTCTTTGGCACCTTTTAACTCTGATACCTGGAGTCTTAGGTCCTCCATGGCCTTTATCAGTTCTTCAGTAGTCATGGTAGTGCTGCTGCTGTTGTTGTTGAAGTGCTCGGTTCTGCTGATGCCGGGGCAATAGGAGGGACTGCTGCTGTGACTGTAGGGGGAGGAGTTGTAACTATTGGAGCTGTTTGAGATGGCTGAGAGGCCAACTCTCCCTGTTTTCCTTGTAGTGCTTCCTCCAATGCCTTATCTGTTTCTACCAATCTCTCATTCATTTTCATCAGCAGTTCCATTGCATCTTCCTGTGATTTTTGTTCAACAACCTCTGTAGTTTTGGGATGCATGGTAATGGGTAGCTTGAGCTGCTTCCTGAGAGCTGCAATGTCTTCTTCTTTCTTTCTTATTAATGCTTGGATGCCTTTGGGATCCTTGGGATCATGTCCCAGCTCTATGATAATCTCTTCTAAGGATTTAATTCTATTATCCTTAGCCAAAGAGGAAGCCTTTTCCAATTCCAATTGGGTAGAAGTATTATTTAAAGAATTCTGCAATTTGTGGGCCAGCAATGCCTTATTTGCCAATGTGGAGTATACTATTTCCCCGGTTTGCTTATGTAACTCAATTTGGTCCATTGGTTGGATATCCTTGGCTAATACTTCTAGATTGGTCCTGATGTAATCAGCAGCTGACTGTGGCTACTGCATTTTGGGCTTGAAGTGACTCAGGATTATCTTTCCTTCTTGGATGTCATATGCTGACATTAACCTTTGTTGATTTGTGTGTGCCATCTTTAGCAAGTGATTGTAAAGCTGGATCCTTATTGGCTCATTCTTTGCTTTTATTTCAGTGAATGTTATCTTAATGTCTAAGCCTTGCTTACCTTGTGACTTGGTAGAAGAAAATTCCACAGTATGTTGTCTGCCAATCTCTTGCCTGTGTGAATTGGCCGATGTTTCTGTGACTGGAGATGTATCCTGGCTGACTACTCTCTCTTCCCTTGGACTGTATGTGATTTCTTGAATGAATTCCTCCTCTGAATGGGGGTTCAATATTTGCATATTTTCCCCTGGTTGCGCTTCAGGACCGCTGATCGGTGTGTCTTATTTCCTGTCCCTTTTCCTGCCTCTCTCCTCATTAAGAGGAGTTTGTAGTATAGGGATTTCTGGTGCTTTTGTTTGTGCTGGAGGAACCTGCCCTTGGCCTTGTTCCTTTGATGTAGTTGGCTGGTCTGTCATTATGTCCTACTCTGGACCTATTACCTCTTTGCTTTTTGCTGACCCTGTGCTGGTTTTTTGTGTGGGCTGTTGAGAAGTCACTGCAAAAGATGTATCACCTCCTGTGTGCTGGGGCAGCTTGAAGGATACCTGTCCAAAAGAGTCCAGGTCAAGCGTTTTCTCAAGCTCTTTCATGGATTTTTCCAATTTTTCTTCTTCAGTAAACTCTTCAACTAATCTGCCTTCTACCCATTCTTGTTGGTTAGCATATTGTTGAATTTCAGGGATTTTGTGGTGAACATATGTTGTAAGCTTGTTTTTCACTTTCCTATAACTTATGAAATACTCAGGGTCATATGGTGCCCAATAAAAGCTTTGTTTCAACATAAGTTGCTCCCTTAAAATCTTATCAGCTTCTTCCCAAGCTTCCCTTTTATTGAAGATAAAAGGGCCCAATTGATTTCTTATTTTGAGCTATACATTTTTTCTAGCACCATAGAAATGAGTCAAATCTGAACTAATAAATTGTCTGAAGTATTCCAGGGCAAACAGTCTCATAGGTACATACTTTGGTAGCTTGTAGGGGATCAATTCACAGCCATATATCCGGATGTTTGTGTGATTCTGGTAAAAGTACCAGTCACCTATACTGTAGTCCTTTGAGAGATGCAAATTTTTTGCATTTCAGCAGAGAGCTTGGCAGGAGGAGTTGTAATCAATAATGAAGTGGCTGGATATATGAACAGGTCAATGAAATCACAGTATGTATAAGGGGAGTTATAGATTTCATGGAATACTGAGGTCCAGAATATGACAAACCTCCTTTCTCCTTTGAGATCCAACTTTCTAAGGGGAACTTGAAAACTATCAGGTTGATTGTACAACAACAAATGATATATGTATGATGTGTATTTGAACACTCTTTCTCTATCCAAGCTCATGAATTTCTCATGGATCTTATTAGCTATGAAGGTGGCATAATCATATTGGACAACATGGGGCTATCCTGGAGTAAATATGGACATCAAAACTAATATAGTCTCATCAATATGCTCACTGGTTTTAAATCCCAATATATACGAAATCATGTCAGTAATGAATGTTCCAGCTTCATTGAACCAGACTTGATTAAAAGGAGGTGGCTGCCTGGGCTGGTGATCTGGTTTCATGAATAACTGAGCTATTCTGGTTATCTCTGAAATGGGCATTTTGGCACCTTGGTCAAGCAAGAATTCCATAGTGAGAGGAGCCAGAGGCTGAGTTGGCTTAAAGTGCAACATCTCATTTATGGATTGAGGAGTAGTATAGAAGAGTATAGTCCCAAATGGAGCCATAACTGCTCTTTGTGTGGGATCATAATTGGCATAGCATAAATGGATGATATCAGGGAGCACATTTACTGAAGGGAGGTAGTAAATGGGCATGTTGGACTCCCAAATTCCAAAGACATCAGTATTTCTTCGGTAACTATTACTAATTTCACAAAAAGCTTGAAGGTGAGGCTTGTCACCAATCATATCCTTAATTTGGAAATCTCTGTCAGCAAGGGGCATCAATTCCAATTCTTTGTGTGGTGCATTCACAGGGGCAACATTCAGGGTCACTGGAGCCTCCATTATACAGTCTTTGGTGATTTTTTATAATTTGAATTGTGGGTTTTATGCAGCAGCAGCAGGTAAAATAGTAGTTTTGGGTCCTTTTTGCAGAAATTGCAGGCGGAAACAAGCTTAAATTCAGCTTAATGGGAGAATTTGCGAAGGGGAACAGAGTTCACGAGATTTCTTTGGAAAAAATGGGTAAAACAGTGGCTATGATGCAGAGGTTTGAAGGCAACACTGCATTTTAATTCGAATTTTGGTTCTCTAGGCAATTTTTACAGAGAAAGCTAGAAAAATAGATTTTATGAGCAGGATTCGGGTAAATACCTGTTTTATGGATGCCTTGTGCAAAAATACAGGTGGCAGACCGAGCTGAGGGGCCGCGCTGTGGAGTCAATTTCTCTAGGTGGTAGACTGTGCAGTGGAAATGACGCTTTGAATGTAAAAAACCATGCAGAGTTTGCGCGGAAGAAACAAAGAAAAATGACCAAAAAATGATATTTTACGCATTCTTTAACAAAAAATTGGTTTTGGCGGGTTTTTGGCGCGCTTGGTCGGGTGACGTCAGCATGACGTAATCTTTCTCGCGTAGCGGGGGTACGGAAGCTGACTTGGTGGTGACATCGCAGACACGACGGATGATACAGTGGTGAGGTGGTAGTCCGACGTGGTTGCTGACATGGGCGATGATGTCAGCGGCGGGAAGCGGGGCAGTTTATGGTATTATCGCACCGCTTTTTGGACAACGACGGTTTTGGGTGGAGCGGACGCGATAAAACGAGGTGGCGACACGTGTTTTTTGTACGATGACGAAACCGCCAATCTCTCGGAGGCTATCGTTCGGTCATTGGAGGGCTTCCGATATCGACGTGGATCATCCGATGGGAAAGCCCAGATTGGATGGTTGACGGTGGAGTTGGTGGAGACGTATGGTGTGGTGGCCCGCGCGATAATATTTATCGTTTTGTAATGTTTTTGCGGGGTTTGCAATGTATTCAAGCTTTGGGTTTATGTTCGGGTTTGGTTATTCATTTAACCAGATGTTAAATGAAACCCTTTGTTATATGCACGTGGGGAGGGTTGTCCACAAGGTTTTGGGTAAAACTTGGACCCCCTAAAACATTAACATATGGCTTTAATCAAGCCCGGGGCAGAGTATTAAAACTTTGGGGTTTTGTGTATTTTATATATAATAGGGGCGGGAAAATTTTTACATAGGAGTTATATAATAGATTTAGGATGTTAATATGAGAAATGTATTCAAACAAAGGACTAAGCAAAAGGTGAGACTTAGGCTTAGGGAAAAAAGGGATCCAAGTCATGAATGTTGGGGATTTAGGATGATAAAAGAAAGGTATTTTTACACAGGAAATGTGGCTTAGTTCTCTTAAGTAAAACCAGGATTTCACTTAGTATTTTTCATGGAATGAAGGGAACTAGGAACACTGAGCTGTTCTCAATGTCCTTGAGGGGATGTTAGTAAATGTTCTTGAAGAAATAAGAGGGGAAATTAGTCATGCTTCAACTGTTTTGCAGCCACCTTGCTATATCACTTATGCCATCCATGAGATAGATCATATTCAAAGGATAAAATTGATCACAAACTTGCTTCAACAACACCAAACTGCCTACCCACCTTAATACCCCTAATATTTTTTCTTCCTTTTGATTGGGTGCATTTGAACTAGCAAACCCTTTTTCTCTTGTTTTCTTTTAACTGTCCTCCTATCTAAGTCTGCCCTTTATTTCTTCCAGGGGCTCAGATTTAACTGTTGAGCACCCTTGCTTCTCTACCTAACTACTGATCTGCCAAGCTTAAACTGTTTGAACAGATCTTATTCTCTAATGCTAAAACAAGAAATTTAAACATGGAGAGGCCAAGATTGAGCTGTTGGGCCATCCATCAAGTGTGACAGAAGTCATTGATTGCACAATTTTGAACTTCTTTGCAAAAAATAGGATAGTAGTGGCATTTTGAACTAGCACACTTTCTTGGTCTTTTCTTTGGGGTTCATTTCTTTATTCTTTTGATCAATTCATTCTTCTTGCCCTTTGATTTTTCTTTCAGGGCATACCCTCTTTTCATTTTTTATTTTTTTTTATTTTTTTGAAAAATATGGAACCTTTGCAGCATGGAAAGGATGATCATATTTGGCATTTCAACAGTCAATCATGAAATATGACACCAATTGGTATAGGAAACTAACAGTGGCTCCACTTGGGGATGGCTTTTCCAGATGAAAAGCCAAGAACAACAGGTCAGATGGCCTTATGTTCAACTCTGGCTACAACCTGAAATTTTCCTTTGCTGTAAATAAACAAACTGTATCTCTGTAACATATATACATCTCTGACAAGCTGGTTTGAACAATTACAACTCTATCTTTGGTAGTTTGTCTGAATATTGTCATGATATTTATAGCTCCCAAGTCTTCTTCCTCAAGTCTTCTGATAAACTGAAAACGTACTTCAAAAGGTGGGATAATTCCTTGCTTTTTTCTCAAAACTTGCTGCATATTATTCCCTATCTTATTGCTGTAATAAACTGCAGAAAATAGACACTATTATGTACAAATTACAGTGGTGTCATCTCAAAAAAGTGGATCAAAATAATGCTTGAGCATCCGACCATTGACTAGCCCATCTCCTGCTTCTGTACCATCTAGGCTTCTCAAAAGGTAGGTGTTGTTTCCTTGTACAACCTGAATAACAAAAGGTCCTTTCCATAGGAAGTCAAACTTCCCATGTTTTCCTTTGTCTTCCCTCGTTGAATCCCACTTCAACACTTTTTCTCCTATGAAAAAATACTCTACCTTTTTCCTTCTGTAAAAAATCTTCTTAAGTTTCTCTTGTAAAATCTGAGATCTTTGATACACTTCTTCTCTAGTATGCTGTAAATGAATTGTTTGATTGATTCTTATCTGAATGTCATTGGGTTTTGCCTATGTTTCTTGCAACAATTTTATCACAGGGGTTCCCAAAGAAGAAGGGAATACTGCCTCCATGCCATAAACCAACTCATAGGTGCTTGTCCCAATGGATCTCTTGGTAGTCAACCTGTCTGCCCAAAGTGCATTAGCAAGCTTTTTGTGCCAATTCTTCTTGTTTTCCTCCAATACTTTCTTTATGATGTTGATCAAGCTTTTATTGGATGACTCAGCTAGACCATTACCTTGAGGTTAATAGGCTGTGGAGTGGCCTAAGGTAATGTGGTATTTGTGGCAAAAATTTATCATTCTTTTGGATTTAAAGGAGCAGGATTGTCAGTTATTATCTTTTCCGAACAGCCAAATCTAGATAAGATAATTGTTTTGTAGGAATTGCATGATGATTGAGTCATTGGCTTGCCTACAAGGGATGGCTTCTATCCACTTGGTGAAGTAATCTGTGGCAGTTAAAATCCATTTATGCTGGCCAGAAGAGGGAGGGTGAATTTCTCTAATGAAATCTAAACCCCATTGTTGAAATGGTCTTTCAGTGGAAATTGGTTTTAGGGGTAAAGGTAACAGCTTTCTCTTGCCTTCAAAGATTTGACATTTATGGCAAGAAACTACAAATTTCTTTACATCAAAAAATAGGAAGGGCCAATAAAAACCAGCTCTTAGGATCTTATCAACAGTTGACTTCCAATACAAATGTCCACCACAGTCCCCTGCATGAAATTCTTTAAGCACTTTGTCAGTTTCATCCTTTGTTAAGAAACTTAGTAAAATGCCTTCATGATTTTTCCAAAACAAAGCATTATCTAGAATACAAAACTTTGAAGCTTTCATTTTCAAGAATCTCTTTTTGGTTCTGGACTACCCTGGAGGAGCTTGCAGGTTTAACAATACATAAATTATATCAGCATACCAAGGTGATTGTAAGAAGGCTTGATTGATCTGTGGAGTCACCATCTCCTGCTCGTTATCCAGTTCATTAATGTCGAGGGCTTGAAAATTGGTTTCAATCATCAATTTAGATAAACCTTGTCCTTTTATCAGCTTTGTTGGTTTGATTTCAATGTCATATTCCAAAATGTTAGCTATCCATTTGCCTCTCTTGCCTTCAAGTCCTTCTTGAGTTAGAATATCCTTAACCACAACATTTGGCACATAAGCTATTACATGAGAGTATAAGATATAAACTCTAAAATCCTTGATAGCTTTTACAAGGGCATAAGCTTAGTTTTCCATGATTTGATATTTGAGTGGTGCATCTCTAAGTGCTTCGCTAAAGAAAGCAATGGGCTTCTCACATCCTTGATCATCCTTTTGCAATAGGACAGCAACAATAGTATGTTCTGATGCAAAGGAAAAGATTATAAAATCTCTATCAAACTTCGGGCTTGTGAGGACCGGTGTTTTGGTTAAAGCTATTTTGATTTGATCAAAGGCTTGTTTAGCTTCTATTGTCCATTTGACTTTGGAATCTTTCTTCAGCATGTTATTCAACAATCTTATTAGTTCAGCCAAGTTGGGTATGAATCTTCTTAGAAAATTGATCTTTCCTAGAAAAGCTTGCAATTCTTTGATATTTCTTGGGTGAGGGACTTGGAGAATAGCTTATATTCTGTCCGGGTCAATTCTGTTGCCATCTTTTGAGATTATGTGACCTGACAATTTGCCCTCTTCTAGGCCAAAAAATGATTTCTTTGGGTTCAATGATATGCCATATTTTCTGCAAATTACAAACACTTGTCTGAGATGTTCTAAATGTTCTTGATCTGATTTGCAAAGGCTATGTCCATGGCTCGTTGAAATGTTACCACTGCATTTTTAAGTCCAAAAGGCATTTTTACATACTTGAACGTTCCCCAAGGTGTTGTACAGGAAATTTTATCTTGATCATCCGGGTGAACTAAGATTTGATTAAATCCTGAGAATCCATCTAATAGTGAAATCCTAGAAGCTCCCACTACCCTTTGTAAAATGTGATCCATCTTGGGTAAGGGGTAGTGATCTTTGACAAAAACTTTATTAAGATTTCTTAAGTCAACACACAGTCTTATCTCTCCCATTTTCTTCCTAGTGGGCACTAGATTTGAAATCCATTCTGAAAATCTAATAGGTGCAATCATTCCAGCTTCGTACATTCTTTTGACTTCCTTTTCAATAAGGGGGAGGAGGATAGAATTCAGCCTTCTAAGCTTTTGTTTAAAAGGTTTTTGATTTTGTTTTAAGGGTATTGTATGCTGGATGACTGAAGTATCATAGGATTTGATGTCTTCGTAGCTCCATGCAAAGACATCTTGAAATTCTTTAAACAGTTCAATGTATTTCAGTTTTTGGTTGGGAGGCAAGGCTTTGGACAATTTTACGATCTTATGATTTTCTGCAGTTCCTATATTACAGTCCTCAATTTCGCATTTAATGGCTGCATTTTTTGCTTTCTTGGGATATCATTAGAGTCAAAAATATCCTCCAAAGGAGTCAAGCTTGTGGGCAAAAAATTATCCTTCAACTCAATTACTTCAGACTCTTCTTCAACAATTTCATCAAAGTCCATGTGCTTCAGCTCTTGTAGTTTTTTGCTGGTAAAGATTGTCGGATGCAAAATCTGATTTGTTGCTTCAGCTGATATATGTTTTTCAATTTTGTCTATTTGCTGTTCTTCACAAATGGTGTTTGTGTCTATGTTTGTTATTGAAAATTCCTCTTTCAAAGTCAGGAAATTATTGATTTGTGTGTCATTGTCAAATACCTGCCAGTTTTTAATGTTGTCTGGAACAGTAGGTCTGTGTTTAATCTCAGCAGTAAAATGATGGTTGGGCTCAAATGGCAACTTACAAGTGCTGGAAAATGTTGCCAAACTGTGAGCATGTAAATTGTGGTTTCTTGGAATTTTGGTAAGCTGTGATTCTAGAAAGGTATTAAGTATTTCAATGGCTGCCCCTATATAAGCCCTTAGCCTAAGATCATTTGTAAAAAAGTTTCCTTTCATCTATTGAATAATCAGATCAGAGTCCCCCAAAATTGAAATCCTAGTTGCCCCTAGACTTTTAATCAATTTGAGACCTAGTAAAAGGGCCTCATATTCAGCCATATTGTTTGTACATCTGAAATTTAGCCTATATGCATGTCCTTCAGCATGATGATTTTTCATATTATGTACCCAAACCCCTGCCCCTGCTCCTAGTTTATTTACTGATCCATCAAACTCTAAGCACCATATGATTTCTTGATTGCAACTAGCATTAGGAGTTTTGAAAACTTGCTTAGTGGGCAGATCTGGATTTTGTAACTCATATGGTTTGCCTTGTGTGTGTGTTACATCAATCACTTCAACAATTTCTAGATCTTGAGCAGTGGATTCTTCATTAATGCTTCTTTCTTGTACTGATTCCAGAAGCTTGTGATCAATATTGGGACACATTTCAGCATTGTATAAGATGAAAGAATCCATATCAGAATGCATGGAATAAATAGGGAAATTTTGGGGTTTCTCTTGACTATTGACCACATATTTCATCAAAGTTTCCCGGTACAATCTTTTTGGCTAGCCAAAGACTAAAATGGTGGCATAAGACATGTCTAGCTGCAAAGATCCTTGGAGCTTTGAACCCCAGGATCTGGACAAAAGCACTCCATATTTTGGTGGGATATCAGCTACCACAAAATCCATTGAAATAGTCTTGGCAGGGTATTGTACTAGAGATACACACAAATATTTGATTATGCCTAGACACCTGACCTGGCTAGAATTAAATGAAAACAAGTCTTTATATGGCCTTGTGATATCTAGGTCCAATCTTTCCATCACAGACTTAGGCATCAGATTATGGGAAGCTCCTAAATCAAACATTGCATTATGTAGTACTTTTTCATGAATGTTTAGGCTTACATAGAATGGAGGGACTCCTCCATCTACTGTTTTACCATTTTACTTCAAGACCAAAAATCAACTCTGGTTGGTCATCTAAAACATTCATTGCGTCTCTATTCTCTGATATTTGCAGTGACCTGCTGATTTGTTGTCTATAAACCTCATGTTTAGCCAATTCAGACAATGGAATGGCTATTTTTAACTTACCTATTTCGGTTTCCATGTTGAAGGGTTTTTCCACTTGAATTTTTGCATTTCGGGCAGCAAGATTTTCCATCTTTGCTGTGTTTTCAGTGGTTTTTTCTCTATCAGGAGTGCTGTTATGCACTGCATCTTCTTTAAAGTTACTTTTAGGAGAGTTGTTTGCATTTTCTTTTGGCGGAAAGGAGGTGGATGGCTGATTGTTTGATGGCTGTGAATCTGATATGTCCTCAACCGTAGGCTCTTTTAGGTTGAGGTCTATTTTAGCAGGGAGTTCTGTAAGGGAAGTTTTATCCTTTGCTTTTTTAGGCTGCTTTGTATCTTTCTCCTTTTGGGTTTAGGGACATCTATTATTCTACTTCTCAATTTGTATTGTTTATGAACCTCATAGATAGCTGCATCATACCCCTCTCTAGAATCAAATGATTCTCCCGATTTTGTTTGGAATTGGTTGAAAGTATGAGCCTCTTGGCCAACTTGGGTTAAAAAGATTCACTGTTCACTGTTTAGACCCATTAGGTTGACTTGAGTATCCTCTGTTGGCTCACTAGAGGTTGAAGCTTCAGCATAGTTTTCTTGAAATGGAGGTCTGATGTTTTGGTCAGGACCAGCCTTTCCGATATTAGGATTTTGATTTTTCCTAAAGTTTGGATTTCTTGTGGTGTTACTTGGTTGACCTTCCCAAGAAGATTTCCTTTCAATGGTTTCTACTCTATCACCCAATCTATCCATTCCTATAATGATTGCATCTAGTTTTTGCTCAAATGCAGAAGGCTCTTCTTTGAAGGGAGTCCTTCTTTCAGCTCTAGCTCTAGATTTTTTAGAGATCAAATTGACCTCTACACTAATAGCTATGCTCTACATGTCTTCTAAGCTTGGAGGAGCTCTTTCCCTTAGCTGATATGCCATGTCAGAATCAAATCCATTAGGGAATTTGATCAAGGCTAAGTCAGGTGGAGGTCTAAGGTTTTGAGGAATAGCATTGTACACATTATTGAATCTGGCATGGTAATCTTGGACAGTTTCTTGTAGGCCTCTTTTCAAGCTTTCATATTCAGACAGGATATGTAATGGGTCCTTCTTCTTTTCCCACCTGTTCAAAAAGGTTTGGTAAAGGGCATCTAGATCAGCAATTATGTTTACAGCGAGTGCCCTAAACTAGGTCCTTACATCACCTGTTAGGTTTTGGACAAAATTTTCATTCTGAGATCATTGTCATCAATTTCATAGTTCTCAAAATAATCCATCATTTTCTTAGTATGTTGTTGTGCTGTGAAGGTGCTAGTACCATCAATGTAGGTGATTTTGCTTTGGTAATCTTGAGGCATAGCGCCTGGATTTGCAGGCAATTGCAGGGGGCATATCGATTTGCCATATTTGTAGGTATAAATGGAACGGTTGGAAGCACAGGGATAACATCTAAGATAAGTGGTGTGGATGGGGGAGTGGAAAAGATACTTTGAAGTGATGATGGTGAACTGGAAGAAGCTACAACAACACTAGAAAGGACTGATGCTTTTCCTGGAGTAAGCTCAGATTGGATGGATTTCTGCTGAGGTGTATCACTGCTTAAATCAACAGAATTTTCTAGACTTTCTTGTCTTCTAAGATTTTTAGAGATCAAGTTAGGATTTTCAAAAATAGCTGGTGGATTCGGATCTAGATTTGACCTAGGGTAATGGGTTTTCTTCTTTGGAGCCAGCTTCTAAATCTGTTTTTGGTATTTTCTGGAAGTATTTGAAGAACACTGCTTTTGACAATATATTTCTAGGAAATTATGAATTGTAAGAGCCTTGAATTTTCCTGAAGATCTTTTGAAAACAAGAGGAAACTGATCAAATTTTTGAGACAGCTGTTTAAAGCCTAAAACTAGACTGGAGATAGACTGAAGCAGCTTTTACTTACTCCTGTAATTGCATAGCAAAAACAGTTTGAAAGGCTGGCTGGGTAACTTCAGGCTCCATTTGTAGCTTTAGGAAATAGTCAGCAGTAACAAACACAGTCATTCAGTCCCTAGTGGAGTCGCCAATGATGTTATCACTCAGGTTGTTCCCCAAAAGCTGTGAGAAAAGGGAATATGGCCGAGGTAACCACTAACCAGTCTTTTGGATGCAGATTCTAGCCAATCTGCAGCCAGAGAGGGCTCTCTCTTTATGATTTAGCTTTTTTTTGCTGTATGTTAGGCTAGTTATGAAGCACTAGTATTTGTTTGATTTTTGGATGGTGACATTTCAATAGAACATGGGTGCAGTATGAGAAGTTCAGACCATTGGGTTAATGGAGTCAATGAAAATAAACTTCTGGGTGTGGTTTCTTTGGCAAAAGGAGGAACTACAGAGCAAGATAATTAATCATGGAACAATTTTCAAGCTGGAATAAGATGAAATGGAGTCAGGGGATGAAAGGCAATTAAGAATCTTTCATCATGCTAGCAGAGGGAAAGTGGGTAAGTATTACCAAGGAGCAGTTAAGAATTCCTTAATTATATTCAGGGTGTAAGAACCAGGGAGACAGGAGCAGTTAAAATTTCCTACCTATGCTAGTCTTGAAGAAAACATAAAAGTGACAGGAATTGAACACATAGTACAACGAAGTAAATTCTGAGCTATTCTTTTTTCCTGCAATTTAGAACATGATATTTAGATGATATATAAAACACATAAATAGTAAAACAAGAGTTAAAAAGACTTATTGATCCATGAAATAATCCATGGGCTTCTGCCATCAATTCCATAACCAGAGAGTTCATCAGCAAAGCATTCCAGCAATCTTTATTCAGAAGAGTTCTCAAATTTACAGTGCAGTTCCAGAATGATATTCACCAACCCCTAATACTTAGATTGGGGAGGTATTTGTACAAAATGTTTACAAAATATCTCCAAGGAGATAATACCTTGCAATAATTGTCTTCACCTACTCTACAGAAGGAGTAAATGCTCTTGGGAACAGAGAGAAATGAATGCAGAAGGAACAAATGTTGTGTTGGCTATTTTGCTGGTGAGATGCATTGATTGTTTGCCCAATAAGTCGGCCGACGGATATTTTGGTGCAATCCCACGCTGCTGGCGTTGCTTTCCTGGGAGCTTTTCCCTGTGCTTCAATTAACTACTGTCCAGCGCGATTTTATCTGCTCTTTTTTACACTTTATGGCATCTGTTATGCTCTGGAAAAATAAACAAAACTTTGAAATCTGCTTACAGAATTTCTAGCATACTCTGCCACCATTCATTATCTGGTAATTGGTGCCTGCGAATTTTAATTAGAGTTTCATCTGCATCTATGTACTGAAAAAAGTGGGCTGGACTGTGAAAAGATGCCTCACTCCATGTTCAATAAAAAACAAATTCTCCAAATTGTCATATAGGCTCTGTCCAGATGGGAGTGCCTTCTCTCCTACAGAGCTTGATGATGCTGTAGCTTGGCTATCCACATATGTATTTAATTTTGTGTACATAGGCTGCATGTGACATTAGTCTGTAGTCATCAGTAAACAAACTGGTTAGATCCTTTTCTTCCAAAGCTGTAAACTTATGTGTGAAAGCCTTTATCTCCATTTGAATTTCCTGGCACTTCCTTTCTAGATTTTCTATGAAATTCCTCATGGTCAAAATCCTTTTAATTATTAAAATAGTGCTTGTCCTGTCCCTGATATCCAATTTTTCCAGATCTTCTTTGGTGTGGGTGTTCAGGAAATGTATTAGCCTATTGGCCTGTTGGGAATATTTCCCAATGAATCCCTGGCCTTTTGAATTTCTTCTTGAGCTGCTGCCACCAAATCAATCTGCTCATGCATTATTTGTATTGATTTCCACATATCAGTGATGGATTGGCCAATGTTGGCCCACAAAATGCTCCTAATTTCTGCCAGAGGTTTGTCTAATAAGAGGTCCTTTTCCAATGCCTTTACTTTGTTTTCCAATGCTTTCACCTCCCTTGTTTTTTATGTTACAATCATCTTGGATTTATCATAACTTACTTCCAATTTTGCCAATTACTCTTTGGCACCTTTTAACTCTGATACCTGGAGTCTTAGGTCCTCCATGGCCTTTATCAATTCTTCAGTAGTCATGGTAGTGCTGCTGCCTGCTGCTATTGTTGTTGAAGTGCTCGGTTCTGTTGATGCTGGGGCAGTAGGAGGGACTACTGCTGTGACTGTAGGGGGAGGAGTTGTAACTATTGGAGCTATTTGAGATGGCTAAGAGGCCAACTCTCCCCGTTTTCCTTGTAGTGCTTGCCTTCTCTATTTCTGCCAATCTCTCATTCATTTTCATCAGCAATTCCATTGCATCTTCCTGTGATTTTTTTCAACAATCTCTGTAGTTTTGGGATGCATGGTAATGGGAAGCTTGAGCTGCTTCCTGAGAGCTGCAATGTCTTCTTCTTTCTTTCTTATTAATTCTTGGATGCCTTTGGGATCCTTGGGATCATGTCCCAGCTCTATGATAATTTCTTCTAAGGATTTAATTCTGTTATCCTTAACCAAAGAGGAAGCCTTTTCCAATTCCAATTGGGCAGAAGTATTATTTAAAGAATACTGCAATTTGTGGGCCAGCAATGCCTTATTTGCCAATGTGGAGTATACCATTTCCCTGGTTTGCTTATGTAACTCAATTTGGTCCATTGGCTGGATATCCTTGGCTAATACTTCTAGATTGGTCCTGATGTAATCAACAACTGAATGTGGCTGCAACATTTTGGGCTTGAAGTGACTCAGGATCATCTTTCCTTCTTGGATGTCATATGCTGACATTAACCTTTATTGATTTGTGGGTGCCATCTTCAGCAAGTGATTGTAAAGTTGGATCCTTATTGGCTCATTCTTTGCTTTTATTTCAGTGAATTTTCTCTTAATGTCTGAGCCTTTCTTGCCTTGTGATTTGGTAGAAGAAAATTCCACACTATGTTGTCTGCCAATCTCCTACCTGTGTGAACTGGCCGATGTTTCTGTGACTGGAGATGTATCCTGGCTGACTGCTCTCTCTTCCCTTGGACTATCTGTGATTTCTTGAATGAATTCCTCCTCTGAATGGGGATTCAATCTCTGCCTTTTTTCCCCTGGTTGCTCTTCAGGACCGCTGATCGGTGTGTCTTCTTACCTGTACCTTTCCTTGCCTCTCTCCTCATTAAGAGGAGTTTGTAGTATAGGGATTTCTGGTGCTTTTGTTTGTACTGGAGGAACCTGCCCTTGGCCTTGTTCCTTTGATGTAGCTAGCTGGTCTGTCATTATGTCCTGCTCTGGACCTATTACCTCTTTGCCTTTTGCTGACCCTGTGCTGGCTTTTTGTGTGGGCTGCTGAGAAGTCACTGCAAAATATGTATCACCTCCTGTGTGCTGGGGCAGCTTGAAGGATACCTGTCCAAAAGATTCCAGGTCAAGCGTTTTCTCAAGCTCTTTCATGGCTTTTTCCAATTTTTCTTCTTCAGTAATCTCTTCAACTAATGTGCCTTCTACCCATTCTTGTTGGTTAGCATATTGTTGAATTTCAGGGATTTTGTGGTGAACATATGCTGTAAGCTTGTTTTTCACTTTCCTATAACTTATGAAATACTCAGGGTCATATGGTGCCCAATAAAAGCTTTTTTCAGCATAAGTTGCTCCCTTAAAATCTTATCAACTTCTTCCTAGGCTTCCCTTTTATTGAAGATAAAAGGGCCTAATTGATTTCTTATTTTGAGTTGTGCCTTTTTCCTAGCACCATAGAAATGAGTCAAATCTGAACTAATAAATTGCCTGAAGTATTCCAGGGCAAACAGTCTCATAGGTACATACTTTGGTAGCTTGTAGGGGCTCAATTCACAGCCATATATCCGGATCTCTGTGGGATTCTGGTAAAAGTACCAGTCACCTATACTGTAGTCCTTTGAGAGATGCAAAATTTTCTGCATTTCAATAGAGAGCCTGGAAGGAGGAGTTGTAATCAATAAAGAAGTGGCTGGATATATGAACAGGTCAATGAACTCACAATATGTATAAGGGGAGTTATGGAATTCATGGAATAGTGAGGTCCAGAATATGACAGACCTCCTTTCTCCTTTGAGATCCAACTTTCTAAGGGGAACTTGAAAACTATCAGGTTGATTGTACAACAACAAATGATATATGTATGATGTGTATTTGAACACTCTTTCTCTGTCTAGGCTCATGAATTTCTCATGGATCTTATTAGCTATGAATGTGGCATAATCATATTGGACAGTAGGGGGTTGTCCTGGAGTAAATATGGACATCAAAACTAAGATAGTCTCATCAATATGCTCACTAGTTTTAAATCCCAAGATATAGGAAATCATGTCAGTAATGAATGTTCTAGCTTCATTGAACCAGACCTGATTAAAAGGAGGTGGCTGCCTGGGCTGGCGATCTAATTTCATGAATAATTGAGCTATTCTGGTTATCTCTGAACTGGGCATTTTGGCACCTTGGTCAAGCAAGAATTCCATAGTGAGAGGAGCCAGAGGCTGAGTTGGCTTAAAGTGCAGCATCTCATTTATGGATTGAGGAGTAATATAGAAGACGATAGTCCCAGATGGAGCCATAACTGCTCTTTGTGTGGGATCATAATTGGCACAGCACAAATGGATGATATCAGGGAGCACATTTACTGAAGGGAGGTAGTAAATGGGCATGTTGGACTCCCAAATTCCAAAGACATCAGTATTGCTTCGGTAGCTATTCCTAATTTCACAAAAATCTTGAAGGTGAGGCTTGTCACCAAACATATCCTTAATTTGGTAATCTCTGTCAGCAATGGGCATCCATTCCAATTCTTTGTGTGGTGCACTCAAGGGGGCAACATTCAAGGCCACTGGAGCCTCCATTATACAGTCTTTGGTGATTTTTTTTAATTTGAATTGTGGATTTTATGCAGCAGCAGCAGGTAAAATAGTAGTTTTGGGTCCTTTCTGCGGAAATTGCACGTAGAAACAAGCTTAAATTCAGCTTAATGGGTGAATTTGCAGAGGGGAACAAAGTTCACGAGATTTGTTTGGAAAAAATGGGTAAAACAGTGGCTATGATGCAGAGGTTTGAAGGCAGCACCGTGTTTTAATTCGAATTTTGGTTCTCCGGGCGATTTTTAAAGATCAGGGTTTAGGAGCAGGATTCAGGTAAATACCTGTTTTATGGATGCCTTGTGCAAAATGCAGGTGGCAGACCGAGCTGAGGGGCCGCACTGTGGAGTCAATTTCTCTGGGTGGCGGACTGTGCAGTGGAAATGGCGCTTTAAACATAAAAAACCATGCAGAGTTTGCACAGAAGAAACAATGAAAAATGACCAAAAAACGATATTTTACGCATTTTTTAACAAAAATTTGATTTTGGTGGGTTTTTGGCGCGCTTGGTCGGGTGACGTCAGCATGACGTAATCTTTTTCGCGTAGCAGGGGTACGGAAGCTGACTTGGCGGACACGGCGGATGATACAGTGGTGAGGTGGCAGTCGACGTGGGTGCTGACGTGGGCGATGACGTAAGTGGCGGGAAGCGGGGCAGTATATGGTATTATCGCACTGCTTTTTGGACAACGGCGGTTTTGGGTGGAGCGGACGCGATAAAACGAGGTGGCGACACATGTTTTTTCTACGACGGTGAAACCGCCTATTTCCCAGAGGCTATCGTTCGGTCATCGGAGGGCTTCCGATATCGACGTGGATCGTCCGATGGGAAAGCTCGGATCAGATGGTTGACGGATGGGTGGAGTTGGCAAAGACATATGGTGTGGTGGCCCACGCAATAATATTTATCGTTTTGTAATGTTTTTGCGGGGTTTGCAATGTATTCAAGCTTTGGGTTTATGTTCGGGTTTGGTTATTCATTTAACCAGATGTTAAATGAAACCCTTTGTTATATGCGTGCGGGGAGGGTTGTCCACAAGGTTTCGGGTAAACCTTGGACCCCCTAAAACGTTAACATATGGCTTTAATCAAGCCCGAGGCGGAGTATTAAAACTTTGGGGTTTTGTGTATTTTATATATAATAGGGGCGGGAAAAAATTTACATAGGAGTTATATAATAGAGTTAGGATGTTAATATGAGAAATGTTTTCAAACAAAGGACTAAGAAAAAGGTGAAACTTAGGCTTAGGGAATAAAGGGATCCAAGTCATGAATGTTGTGGATTTAGGATGATAGAAGAAAAGTATTTTTACACAATAAATGTGGCTTAATTCTGTTAAGTAAAACCAAGATTTCACTTAGTATTTTTCATGGAATGAAGGGAACTAGGAACACTGAGCTGATCTCAATGTCCTTGAGGGGATGTTAGTAAATGCTCTTGAAGAAATAAGAGGGGAAATTAGTCATGCTTCAATTGTTTTGAAGCCACCTTGCTATATCACTTATTCCATCATGAGATAGATCATATTCAAAGGACAAAATTGATCACAAACTTGCTTCAGCAACACCAAACTACTACCCAGCTTAATACCCCTAACATTTTTTCTTCCTTTTGATTGGGTGCATTTGAACTAGAAAACCCTTTTTCTCTTGTTTTCTTTTAACTGTCCTCCTATCTAAGTCTGCCCTTATCTCTTCCAGGGGCTCAGATTTAACTGATGAGCACCCTTGCTTCTCTACCTAACTACTGATCTGCCAAGCTTAAACTGTTTGAACAGATCTTATTCTCTAACGCTAAAACAAGAAATTTAAACATGGAGAGGCCAAGATTGAGCTATTGGGCCATCCATCAAGTGTGACAGAAGTCATTGATTGCACAATTTGAACTTCTTTGCAAAAAATAGGATAGTAGTGGCATTTTGAACTAGCACACTTTCCTGGTCTTTTCTTTGGGGTTCATTTCTTTATTCTTTTGATCAATTCATTCTTCTTGCCCTTTGATTTTTCTTTTAGGGAATACCCTCTTTTCATTTTTAAAATTTTTTGATTTTTTTGAAAAATATGGAACCTTTGCAGCATGGAAAGGATGATCATATTTGGCATTTCAACAGTCAATCATGAAATATGACACCTATTGGTATAAGAACCTAATAGTGGATCCACTTAGGGATGGCTTTTCCAGGTGAAAAGCCAAGAACAATAGGTCAGATGGCCTTATCTTCAACTTTGGCTGCAACCTTAAATTTGCCTTTGCTGTAAATAAACAAACTGTATCTCTGTAACATATATACATCTCTGACAAGCTGGTTTGAACAATTACAACTCTATCTTTGATAGTTTGTCTGAATATTGTCATGATATTTATAGCTCCCAAGTCTTCTTCCTCAAATCTTCTAATAAACTGAAAAGGTACTTCAAAAGGTGGGATAATTCCTTGCTTTTTTCTCAAAACTTGCTGCATCTTATTCCCTATCTTATTGCTGTAATAAACTGCAGAAAATAGACACTATTATGTACAAATTACAGTGGTGTCATCTCAACAAAGTGGATCAAAATAATGCTTGAGCATTCGACCATTGACTAGCCCATCTCCTGCTTCTGTACCATCTAGGCTTCTCAAAAGGTAGGTGTTGTTTCCTTGTACAGCCTGAATAAAACAAGGTCCTTTCCATATGAAGTCAAACTTCCCATGTTTTCCTTTGTCTTCCCTCCTTGAATCCCACTTCAACACTTTGTCTCCTATGAAAAAATCCTCTGCCTTTGTCCTTCTGTCAAAAATCTTCTTAAGTTTCTCTTGTAAAATCTGAGATCTTTGATACACTTCTTCTCTAGTATGCTGTAAATGAATTGTTTGATTGATTCTTCTTTGAATGTCATTGGGTTCTGCCTGTGTTTCTTGCAGCAATTTTATCATAGGGGTTCCCCAAGAAGAAGGGAATACTGCCTCCATGCCCTTGTCCCAATGGATCTCTTGGTAGTCAACCTGTCTGCCCAAAGTGCATTAACAAGCTTTTTGTGCTAATTCTTCTTGTTTTCCTCCAATACTTTCTTTATGATGTTGATCAAGCTTTTATTGGATGACTCAGCTAAACCATTACCTTGAAGATAATAGGCTGTGGAGTGGCCTAAGGTAATGTGGTATTTGTGGCAAAAAATGATCATTCTTTTGGATTTAAAGGCAACAGGATTGCCAGTTATTATCTTTTCCGGACAGCCAAATCTAGATAGGATATTGGTTTCTAGGAATTGCATGATGATTGAGTCATTGGCTTGCCTACAAGGGATGGCTTCTATCCACTTAGTGAAGTAATATGTGGCAGTTAAAATCCATTTATGCTAGCCAGAAGAGGGAGGGTGAATTTCTCCAATGAAATCTAAACCTCATTGTTGAAATGGTCTTTCAGTGGAAATGGGTTTTAGGGGTAAAGGTAAGAGCTTTCTCTTGCCTTCAAAGATTTGACATTTATGGCAAGAAAATACAAATTTCTTTACATCAGCAAACAAGGAGGGCCAATAAAAACTGGCTCTTAGGATCTTATCAGTAGTTGAATTCCAATACAAATGTCCACCACAGTGCCTTGCATGAAATTCTTTAAGCACTTTGTCAGTTTCATCCTTTGTTAAGCAACTTAGTAAAATGCCTTCATGATTTTTCCAAAACAAAGCATTATCTAGAATACAAAACTTTGAAGCTTTCATTTTCAAGAATCTCTTTTTGGTTCTGGACAACCCTGGAGGAGCTTGCAGGTTTAACAATACATAAATTATATGAGCATACCAAGGTGATTGTAAGAAGGCTTGATTGATCTGTGGAGTCTCCATCTCCTGCTCGTTATCCAGTTCATTAATGTCGAGGGCTTGAAAATTGGTTTCAGTCATCAATTTAGCTAAACCTTGTCCTTTTATCAGCTTTGTTGGTTTGATTTCAATGTCATATTCCAAAATGTTAGCTATCCATTTGCCTCTCTTGCCTTCAAGTCCTTCTTGAGTTAGAATATTCTTGACCACAACATTTGGCACATAAGATATTACATGAGAGTATAAGATATAAACTCTAAAATCCTTGATAGCTTTTACAAGGGCATAAGCTTGTTTTTCCATGATTTGATATTTGAGTGGTGCATCTCTAAGTGCTTTGCTGAAGAAAGGAATGGGCTTCTCACATCCTTGATCATCCTTTTGCAATAGGACAACAACAATAGTATGTTCTGATGCAAAGGAAAAGATTATAAAATCTTTATCAAACTTTGGGCTTGTGAGGGCCGGTGTTTTGGTTAAAGCTATTTTGATTTGCTCAAAGGCTTGTTTAGCTTCTATTGTCCATTTGACTTTGGAATCTTTCTTCAGCATGTTATTCAAAAATATTATTAGTTCAGCCAAGTTGGGTATGAATCTTCTTAGAAAATTGATCTTTCCTAGATAAGCTTGCAATTATTTGATATTTCTTGGGTGAGGGACTTGGAGAATAGCTTGTATTCTGTCCGGGTCAATTCTGATGCCATCTTTTGAGATTATGTGACCTAAAAATTTGCCCTCTTCTAGGCCAAAAAATGATTTCTTTGGGTTCAATGATATTCCATATTTTTTGCAAATTATAAACACTTGTCCAAGATGTTCTAAATGCTCTTGATCTGATTTGGAAAAATCATTGAGGTCATCAAGATATATGACTAGAAAATCATGGATTTCTTTTGCAAAGTGTTATAGACATTTTTTGGCCCTACAACCCCAAGCATGAAATGTCCATAAACCAAGGGCTCCTAAGTCCCTAAAAGTGTTTTTCTAACCCCTAAAGGAACAAGGTCAACAGATTACAACTTCTCCCAAAAGTTCTCCATGAAAAACTACTCAGAACTGGTCAAAACTGGATCATTGCACTTGCTCCATGGCCAGAGTGTGATGTATTGCACCTTGTACACACGGGAAGTGCGTTGCATTTCAAAAAGCCCTTCTATGGGGTGCGATGGACGAGAAAAGACAAGTGGCGGAGACAGTTTGCGAGGTGGATGATCATGGAATCTTCCAAAAACTTCTCCTAGGACACTTGCCTCTCAGAATCGCCCAAGGATGAGTAAGAGATCAATGAGATCTCCAAGTGGCATCAAGAACTATCAGAGAGAAGACACTAATAAAAAACCCAGAGCTGACTCACACCTCTGCAAATATCTATATATAGATCTCTCATCCCAGAGATCTAGAGGTTGGAGGCTGGAATTTTGCATATTGTAAGGAATTGCTGTTGGTTTCTAGAGACAAAACATTTTCGATTGTTGGGTGATTTATGCTTTGTTTGAGGTGAAGAGGGGCTTCTTTGCTGGGAGGTTGATGCTAGGTCGGAACCTCTGGTTGTAACTCCTCCTGGATCTTTTCTTGTTTATCAATAAAAACTATTTGAGTTCTCCTCCATGCTTTTGTATCATTGATGCTAGTTACATTTGTATGGTTAACTTAAATTTGATCCTAAGTTGTTTATGAATATAGATCCATGTCTTTGTATAGTGCTCTGCTTCTGTGATCTTACAGGTACTTTGTGAAGCTGGGCATGCAAGGGAGCAGGTAGCTGGAGACCATCAAAGAAGAGAGGGATTGGATCAAAGGATTAGCGCAAGACACAGGTTGGTTCTTTCTTTTCCTCTCTATCTATAATTCATAAAGTAAATACAAAAGTAGTTTTTCTCTGTTTGTTTTTAAGGTAACTGTCACACCTTAGTGGGATAGAGTAGTTCTAAATAGACACTTTTCCCTGTAACACAAAGGCTATGTCCATGGCTCGTTGAAATGTCCCCCCTGCATTTTTAAGTCCAAAAGGCATTTTTACATACTTGAACGTTCCCCAAGGTGTTGTAAAGGTAGTTTTATCTTGATCATTCGGGTGAACTAAGATCTGATTAAATCTTGAGAATCCATCTAATAGTGAAATCCTAGAAGCTCCCACTACCCTTTGTAAAATGTGATCCATCTTAGATAAGGGGTAGGGATCTTTGAGAGAAATTTTATTCAGATTTCTTAAGTCAACACACAGTATTATCTCTCCCGTTTTCTTCCTAGTGGGAACTAGATTTGAAATCCATTCTGAAAATCTAATAGGTGCAATTATTCTAGCTTCGTACATTCTTTTGACTTCCTTTTCAATAAGGGGGAGGAGGACATGATTCACCCTTCTAAGCTTTTGTTTAATGTTGAGATTGCAACAAGATGATGGAGCTTAGTGAAAAGAGTCGCCTTCACTAAGTGGGCCCGCAGGCTATTTTTGGCGCAAGTCTATTTTTAGACTATGTCTATTTTTAGACATATGGATCATGTCTATGGATTGCAGGTTGCTGTTTATGGATGATTGATCAAGTTGGGAAAAAATAGATGGACTTCTATTTTTGATGAAAGTGTGAGTGATCAAAGTCTATTTTTAGACTGGCTGTCAAAAATAGAAAAGTCAAATATTATTATCTCACAATAATATTTGGACTATAAACTTAATCTTATTCTCTTGGAGCACTTCAGTTTGAGCTACAGAGGTGGCACATGCAGCTATCAGAAGGAAATACACTTTTCTTATGAGTCAGTTGAGTTGTTGCATGCATGACTTCAGTTAGAACTCAATCAGTTGAGTTTGGTGGAGTTGATTGTGGAGTTGATGGAGTTGTGTTCAGTTTAGCTTTGTTAAACTGGTTGTATTTAGTCTAACTGGCAAATAGACTAGAGATGAGTTGGGTGAATTAGTTATTAATTAATTCACAAGTTATTAACTCATAATACAACTAATGAATACATCAGTTAACTCAGTTGCATGTCAGTGCATGTTCAGTTCAACAGGGACAGGTGGTAGAGAATCAGATTGCTATCAGTTGTGACTATAGTTGTGCACCAGATCTTGCACAATCAAGGGATTGAGTATACCAATGAGTTTGCTCACGTATTTGCCCACATTATAGCTTGTGCTCACGTCCAACAAAGAGTGAGTGACTATTTTGTATGTGAAAAACGAGTTTGGTGAGCCATTCTCATCAGTTCTTGAGCAGGTATTGAGCAGTGGAGGCAGGCAAGCAGTGGAAGAGATTTTTAGATCAGATCTGAGCTGTATTGTGTGTAACAGAGGTGGAGATACTTGTGAGAAGTATTATGCTGTGTAATGTTACATGACTCAATCATTAATATACAGATAGTTGGGGTTTTTAGCGAGATGCTTTCCCCGGGATACATACTGTGTTAATGTGTGAATGCTCTTGATGTTTTATTGTTATTGATGCTGCTATATTGATGATCAACGTAGAGGAGCTTATGTATTGTGTATGTTTTCCACAATAGTACATGATCAGGATAATCTCTATTGAATATGTGTTAAATTATTCAAAATTTCTACATGGTATCAGAGCTAGATGATTTGTAGACAAAGTTTCTACATGGTATCAGAGCTGCTTGATTTGTAGAAGAGATTTTTACAGGATATCAAGCGAGGATTGATCATCAAATCTACTATTCAGGAAGTTTTTACATTCTATTTCTTCAGGCAGAGTCTGTAATCGGGCCAGGTAGCCTCTAGATTCATCCTTCCTTTGGAAGGTGAGATATCCGGTGAATGCCCATACAGTCAATCTCTGTACGAGAAATATTGTGTTCTCACGAATTCTAGATCGGAAGCGGTTGAGTTGGAGTTGGTGGAAATTCGAATTTGCAGCAGTGTTGTTGAAAATGTCTTTCAACGGATTGCAAATGTTATTCCAAAGCAAGAGCGACCTGGCGCTCAAGGATAAACTCAGAAACAATAAAGGTGAGAATGGATCTTCATCAAAGGTATCTGATGAAGAGAATTGTGCTTTGGCTGCCAAAGCAAAGAAAGGGAAGAGCAAGAAAGCTTCTCAGTATGGTGCGAAAGGCAAGAAGCAGGATATGTCCAAGGTGAAGTGTTTTCACTGTCACCAGCACGGACACTATGCCACAAATTGTCCGCAGAAGAAGAAGAACAAGCAAGCTGCTGGATCTGTAGGGGGAGAGGCCTTAGCTTCTCAGTTTGAGCTTGATTTTTCATTGATCGCATGCTTGGTTTCAAGTGTGATGGGATCAGTGTGGTTCTTGGACAGTGGTGCGTCTTTTCACATGACGGGAGATAGAGATTTGTTCTCTGATATGGAGGACAAAGATCTTGGAGTGCACATCGAGATGGGCGATGATGGTAGATACAGTGCGACCGGTATCGGTACCATTTCCTTTGAGAGGGAGTCTGGTAAACCCTTTGTATTGAAGGAAGTCATGCATGTTCCAGGATTGAAGAAGAATCTCATCTCAGTGGCGATGTTAGAAGACAAGGGGTATGATGTTGTTTTCAGCGAGGGAAAGGCCTTCCTGCGCAGCAAGACAACTGGTGAGACCCGGAAGATAGGGGTTCGAGTGAGGAACCTTTATCAGTTGCATGTAGATGGATGCGCAGCAATGGCAGGCAAGGCAGAAGGATTGGTGAGCCGGGATGATGACGAGTTGTGGCACAGGAGATTGGGTCACCTTCACCATGGAGCCTTGAAGATACTGCAGCAGATCACTACAGGGCTTCCTAAAGGCACACTTGCGCAGTCAGATCAGTGCAAGGGGTGTACTTTGGGGAAGTTTGTGAAAGCCACCTTTCACGAGAAGGATAATCGCGCCACGACGATCCTTGAGAGAATTCACACAGACGTGTGTGGACCTTTCTCAGTTGCTTCGACAACAAAACACAGGTATTATGTGATTTTTGTTGATGATTTCTCTCGTAAGTGCTGGATCTTCTTCATGCAGAAGAAGAGTGAGACATATTCAAAGTTCTGTGAATTCAAAGCACTGGTCGAGAAGGAGTCGGGGAAGAAGGTGAAGGCTCTTAGGAGCGATAATGGTGGTGAATACATCTTGGACGAGTTCAAGGATTTCTGCAAGACAGAAGGGATTCGTAGAGAGCTCATAGCTCCCCATAACCCACAGCAGAACGGGGTAGCTGAGCGGAAGAACAGAACGATTGTGGGTGCTGCACAGGCAATGTTGCATGATCAGGGCCTACCCCTTCACTTGTGGGCGGAAGCATGCAATACAACAGTTTATGTGCAGAAATGTTGTCCTCATAGGATACTTGGCATGAGTACACCTGAGGAGACTTATTCTGGTAAGAAGCCTGATCTTTCTCATTTGAGGATTTTTGGTGCTAACGTTTACATGCATGTGACGAAGGATGCCAGGAAGAAGTTGGAGCCGACCGTAGAGGTTGGGATATTTGTGGGGTACACTGATACGTCCCACAACTATCGTGTGTATTTGCCAGACAGTGGTAAAACTGTTGTGCGACGGGATATAAAATTTCAGGAGGAGAAAGCCATGAAGTGTTCGCTTGAGAGGGAGCTACACTTGCATGCAGATGAGGAGCTATTAGTTCCTAAGGATGAGCTTCAGGACGTGGATCAGCCACAGGACAAAGTTCATGGAGTGGAAGAGACCACTCATGCAGCGCCAACCATCAGAGGGCGAAAGCGCTTGACAGAAGCTGAGCGACTGGCTCAAGATGCAGAGAAAGTTGTAGGACCACCTACAGCCCAATGCAGGCAGAGACAGTCACCTGATCGGTACACTGGATACATGGCTCTTATGAGCAAGTGTGTTGTGACTGAGCCATCCTCTTTCGAGGAAGCTGTGGAGGATCCCGCATGGGTAGACGCCATGGTGGAAGAGTATGATTCTATTGTCAGAAACAGTGCATGGGAGATTGTTCCTAGACCGGAAGGGAAACCAGTGGTGGGTTCGAGATGGATCTACAAAGTTAAGCAGGCAGCTGATGGGAGTGTGGAGAAGTACAAGGCAAGATTTGTTTCCCGAGGCTTTTCACAGATTGAGGGGATCGATTATGAGGAGACCTTTGCACCTGTCGCAAGGTATTCTTCCATACAGACGATTCTTGCTCTCTCAGTGCAGATGGGATGGCACATTCATCAGATGGATGTGAAGACTGCGTTCCTCAACGGAGTCATTGAGGAGGAGGTGTACATTGAGCAACCCGAAGGCTTTGAAGTCTTCAGCAGCGAGTCGCATGTGTGCAGGCTCAAGAGAGCGTTGTATGGGTTGAAGCAAGCACCACGTGCTTGGTACACACGGATAGACAGCTATTTCACAGGACTTGGATTCTCCAAGAGCGAGGCGGATCCGAACCTATACCAGATTGTGGTGGAGGGTAAGTTGCTTATCATTGTACTGTATGTTGATGATTTTATTCTAACGGGTGATGAGCTGTTGATACTGTCATGCAAGAAGGATCTTGCTACAGAGTTTGAGATGAAAGATTTGGGCCTCCTTCACTATTTCCTGGGATTGGAAATATGGCAGCGCAGTGGTGGACTGTTTGTTTCTCAGGGCAAGTATGCTTGGGAGATACTGGAGAAGTTCAACATGCATGGCTGCAAGCCTGTTGATACTCCCCTTCCTGGAGGTTGGAGGAAGGAGGATGCCACTTCGAGAGAAGAAGTGGATGCCACTGTTTATCGACAGTTGGTGGGGTCGCTGATGTATTTGGTCAATACACGACCTGATATATGCTATGCAGTTAACCAGCTTTCACAAGCTATGGTTAAGCCTACCAAGCTCTTCTGGAAGGCGGGCAAGCATGTATTGCGCTACTTGAGAGGCACATCGGGATATGGTTTGTGGTACAGACAGGAGGATGAGGTGAAGCTATGTGGCTTCACGGATGCAGATTGGGCAGGGAGCCCAACAGACAGAAAGAGCACATCAGGAGGGGTCTTCAGTATTGGATCGACAATAGTTTCTTGGTACAGTAGGAAACAGAGATTCGTGGCACTCAGTTTAGCGGAGGCCGAGTATATGGCAGCAAGTTTGGCTGCATGCGAGGCTATATGGATGAGGAAGATCCTAGTTGGTTTGTTCGGTTCTCATTTGGATCCTACTGTGATTTACTGTGATAACCAGAGTTGCATTAAACTCTCGGCTAATCCTGTATTTCATGATAGATCTAAACATATTGACATCAGGTACCATCATATAAGAGATTGTGTGCAGCGGAGGATCATGTTACTTTCGTACATTCCAACGGAGGATCAGGATGCTGATATTCTGACGAAGGCTCTCACCAGGAGCAAATTCGAGTACCACCGAGGCAGGATAGGGGTTGCTGATAATCCATATCTTGTCGAGAGGGAGTGTTGAGATTGCAACAAGATGATGGAGCTTAGTGAAAAGAGTCGCCTTCACTAAGTGGGCCCGCAGGATATTTTTGGCGCAAGTCTATTTTTAGACTATGTCTATTTTTAGACATATGGATCATGTCTATGGATTGAAGGTTGTTGTTTATGGATGATTGATCAAGTTGGGAAAAAATAGATGGACTTCTATTTTTGATGAAAGTGTGAGTGATCATAGTGTGAGTGATCAAAGTCTATTTTTAGACTGGCTGTCAAAAATAGAAAAGTCAAATATTATTATCTCACAATAATATTTGGACTATAAACTTAATCTTATTCTCTTGGGGCACTTCAGTTTGAGCTACAAAGGTGGCACATGCAGCTGTCAGAAGGAAATACGCTTTTCTTATGAGTCAGTTGAGTTGTTGCATGCATGACTTCAGTTAGAACTCAATCAGTTGAGTTTGGTGGAGTTGATTGTGGAGTTGATGGAGTTGTGTTCAGTTTAGCTTTGTTAAACTGGTTGTATTTAGTCTAACTGGCAAATAGACTAGAGATGAGTTGGGTGAATTAGTTATTAATTAATTCACAAGTTATTAACTCATAATACAACTAATGAATACATCAGTTAACTCAGTTGCATGTCAGTGCATGTTCAGTTCAACAGGGACAGGTGGTAGAGAATCAGATTGCTATCAGTTGTGACTATAGTTGTGCACCAGATCTTGCACAATCAAGGGATTGAGTATGCCAATGAGTTTGCTCACGTATTTTCCCACATTATAGCTTGTGCTCACGTCCAACAAAGAGTGAGTGACTATTTTGCAGGTGAAAAACGAGTTTGGTGAGCCATTCTCATCAGTTCTTGAGCAGGTATTGAGCAGTGGAGGCAGGCAAGCAGTGGAAGAGATTTGGAGATCAGATCTGAGCTGTATTGTGTGTAACATAGGTGGAGATACTTGTGAGAAGTATTATGCTGTGTAATGTTACATGACTCAATCATTAATATACAATAGTTGGGGTTAAGCGAGATGCTTTCCCCGGGATACATACTGTGTTAATGTGTGAATGCTCTTGATGTTTTATTGTTATTGATGCTGCTATATTGATGATCAACGTAGAGGAGCTTATGTATTGTGTATGTTTTCTGCAATAGTACATGATCAGGATAATCTCCATTGAATATGTGTTAAATTATTCAAAATTTCTACATTTAAAAGGTTTTTGATTTTCTTTTAAGGATATTGTATGCTGGATGACTGAAGTATCATAGGATTTGAGGTCTTCGTATCTCCATGCAAAGACATCTTGAAATTCTTTAAACAGTTCAATGTATTTTAGTTTTTGGTTGGGAGGCAAGGCTTTGGACAATTTTACCATATTATGATTTGCAGTTCCTATATTACAGTCCTCAATTTCTGCGTTTAATGGCTGCATTTTTGGCTTTCTTGGGATATCATTAGAGTCAAAAATATCCTCCAAAGGAGTCAAGCCTGTGGGCAAAAAATTATCCTTCAAATCAACTACTTCAGACTCTTCTTCAACAATTTCATCAAAGTCCATATGCTTCAGCTCTTGTAGATTTTTGCTGGTAAAGATTGTCGGATGCAAAATCTGATTTGCTGTTTCAGCTGATATATGTTTTTCAATTTTGTCTATTTGCTGTTCTTCACAAATGGTGCTTGTGTCTATGTTTGTGCTTGAAAATTCCTCTTTCAAAGTCAAGAAATTATTGATTTGTGTGTCATTGTCAAATACCTGCCAGTTTTTAACGTTGTATGGAACAACATGTCTGTGTTTAATATCAGCAGTAAAATGATGGTTGGGCTCAAATGGCAGCTTACAAGTGCTGGCAAATGTTGCCAAACTGTGAGCATGTAAATTGTGGTTTCTTGGAATTTTGGTAAGCTGTGATTCTAGAAAGGTATTAAGTATTTCAATGGCTGCCCCTCTATAAGCCCTTAGCCTGAGATCATTTATAACAAAGTTTCCTTTCATCTATTGAATAATCAGATTAGAGTCCCCCAAAATTGAAATCCTAGTTGCCCCTAAACATTTAATCAATTTGAGACCTAGCAAAAGGGCCTCATATTCAGCAATATTGTTTGTACATCTTAAATTCAGCCTATATGCATGTCCTTCAGCATGATGATTTTTCATATTATGTACCCAAACCCCTGCCCCTACTCCTAGTTTATTTACTGATCCATCAAACTCTAAGCACCATATGATTTCTTGATTGCAACTAGCATTAGGAGTTTTGAAAACTTGCTTAGTGGGCAGATCTGGATTTTGTAACTCATATGGTTTGCCTTGTGTGTGTGTTACATCAATCACTTCAATAATTTCTAGATCTTGAGCAGTGGATTCTTCATTAATGCTTCTTTTTTTGTGCTGATTCCAGAAGCTTGTGATCAGTTTTGGGATACATTTCAGCATTGTATAAGATGAAAGAATCCATATTAGAATGCATGGAATAAATAGGGAAATTTTGGGGCTTCTCTTGATTGTTGACCACATATTTCATCAAAGTTTCCCGGTACAATCATTTTGGCTGGCCAAAGACTGAAATGGTGGCATAAGACATGTCTAGCTGCAAAGATCCTTAGAGCTTCGCACCCCAGGATCTGGACAAAAGCATTCCATACTTTGGTGGGATATCAACTACCACAACATCCATTAAAATAGTCTTGGTAGGGTATTGTACTAGAGATACACATAAATCTTTGATTAGGCCTAGGCACTTGACCTTGCTAGAATCAAATGGAAACAAGTCTTTATATGGCCTTGTGATATCTAGGTCCAATCTTTCCATCACAGACTTAGGCATCAGATTATGGGAAGCTCCTAAATCAAACATTGCATTATGTAGTACTTTTTCATGAATGTTTAGGCTTACATAGAATGGAGGGACTCCTCCATCTACTGTTTTACCATTTACTTCAGGACCAAAAATTAACTCTGGTTGGTCTTCTAAAAAATTCACTGCGTCTCTATTCTCTGATATTTGCAGTGACCTGTTGATTTGTTGTCTATAAACCTCATGTTTAGCCAATTCGGACAATGGAATGGCTATTTTTAACTTACCTATTTCCGTTTCCAGGTTGAAGGGTTTTTCCACTTGAATTTTTGCATTTCGGGCAGCAAGATTTTCCATCTTTGCTATGTTTTCAGTGGTTTTTTCTCTATCAGGAGCGCTATTATGCACTGCATCTGCTTTAAAGTTACTTTCAGGAGAGCTGTTTTCATTTTCTTTTGGTGGAAAGGAGATGGATGGTTGATTGTTTGATGGCTGTGAATCTGAATTGTCCTCAACCGTAGGCTCTTTTAGGTTGAGGCTATTTTAGCAGGGAGTTCTGTAAGAGAAGTTTTATCCTTTGCTTTTTTAGGCTGCTTAGTATCTTTCTACTTGTTGGGTTCAGGGACATCTATTGTTCTACTTCTCAATTTGTATTTTTTATGAACCTCATAGACAGCTGCATCATACCCCTCTCTGAAATCAAATGATTCTCCCGATTTGGTTTGGAATTGGTTGAAAGTATGAGTCTCTTGGTCATCTTCGGTTAAAATGATTCACTGTTCATTGTTTAGACCCATTAGGTTGATTTGAGTATCCTCTGTTGGCTCACTAGAGGTTGAAGCTTCAGCATAGTTTTCTTGAAATGGAGGTCTGATGTTTTGGTCAGGACCAGCCTTTTCGATATTAGGATTTTGATTTTTCCCAAAGTTTGGATTTCGTGCGGTGTTACTTGGTTGACCTTCCTAAGAAGATTTCATTTCAATGGTTTCTACTCTATCACCCAATCTATCCATTCCTTTAATGATTGCATCTAGTTTTTTCTCAAATGCAGAAGGCTCTTCTTTGAAGGGAGTCCTTCTTTCAACTCTAGCTCTAGCTCTTTTAGAGATCAGATTCGTCTCTACACTAACAATGATGCTCTGCATGTCTTCTAAGCTTGGAGGAGCTCTTTACCTTAGCTGATATGCCATGTTGGAATCAAATCCATCAGGGAATTTGATCAAGGCTAAGTCAGGTGGAGGTCTAAGGTTTTGAGGAATAACGTTGTACACGTTATTGAATCTAGCACAGTAATCTTGGACAGTTTCTTGTGGGCCTCTTTTCAAGCTTTCATATTCAGACATGATATGTAATGGGTCCTTCTTCTTTTCCCACCCGTTCAAAAAGGTTTGGTAAAGGGCATCTGGATCAGCAATTGTGTTTACATTGAGTGCCCTAAACCAGGTCCTTACATCACCTGTTAGGCTTTGGACAAAAATTTTCATTCTGACATCATTGTCATCAATTTCATAGTTCTCAAAATAATCCATCATTTTCTTAGTATGTTGTTGTGCTGTGTAGGTGCCAGTACCATCAAAATAGGTGATTTTTATTTGGTAATTTTGAGGCATAGCACCTGGATTTGTAGGCAATTGCAGGGGGGCATATCGATTTGCCATATTTGCAGGTATAAATGGGACAGATGGAAGCACAGGGATAACAACTGAGATAAGTGGTGTGGATGGGGTAGTGGAAAAGATACTTTGAAGTGATGATGGTGAACTGGAAGAAGCTACAGCAACACTAGAAAGGACTGCCGCTTTTCTAGGAGTAAGCTCAGATTGGATGGATTTCTGCTGAGGTGTATCGCTGCTTAAATCAACAGAATTTTCTAGACTTTCTTGTCTTCTATGATTTTTAGAGATCAAGTTAGGATTTTCAAAAATAGCTGGTGGATTCAGATCTGGATTTGATCTAGTGTAATGGGTTTTCTTCTTTGGAGCCAGCTTCTAAATCTGTTTTTGGTATTTTCTGGAAGTATTTGAAGAACGTTGCTTTTGACAATATATTTCTAGGAGATTATGAATTGTAAGAGCCTTGAATTTTCCTGAAGATATTTTGAAAACAAGAGGAAACTGATCAAATTTTTGAGACAGCTGTTTAAAGCCTAAAACTAGACTGGAGATAGACTGAAGCAGCTTTTACTTACTCCTGTAATTGCATAGCAAAAACAGTTTCAAAGGCTTCCTGGCTAACTTCAGGCTCCATCTGTAGCTTTAGGAAATAGTCAGCAGTAACAAACATAGCCATTCAGTCCCCAGTGGAGTCGCCAATGATGTTATCACTCAGGTTGTTCCCCAAAAGCTGTGAGAAAAGGGAATACGGTCGAGGTAACCACTAACCAGTCTTTTGGATGCAGATTCTAGCCAATCTGCAGCCACAGAGGGCTCTCTCTTTATGATTTAGCTTTGTTTTGTTGTATGTTAGGCGAGTTATGAAGCACAAGTATTTGTTTGATTTTTGGATGGTGAAATTTCAATAGAACAGGGGTGCAAAGTATGAGAAGTTCAAACCATTGGGTTAATGGAGTCAATGAAAATAAACTTCTAGGTATGGTTTCTTTGGAAAAAGGAGGAACTACAGAGCAAGATAATTAATCATGGAACAATTTTCAAGCTGGAATAAGATGAAATGGAGTCAGGGGATGAAAGGCAATTAAGAATCTTTCATCATGCTAACAGAGGTGTTATCGGGAAAACTAGTGTCTATGCAGAGCTGCTAGTCCCACTAAGGCTGGTAGCTACCTTAGAAACAAACACACTAAAAACTACTTTCGTTTTCCTTTATGAGCAACAGATAAGAGAAGAATAAGGAGACCAACCTTTGTCTTGCGCTTGGTTCCTTGCTTGATTCCTCTCTCTTCTGGTAGGTCTTTGCCACTCGCTTCCTTGTCTACCCATCTTCAAGGAGTACCTGTAGAATCAAAGAAGCATAACACTATCCAAGAACATAGATCTATTATCATAAACAATATAGGATCAGATGTACATTGACCACACAAATGCATAAATCATCAATCATACAAGAATGTGGAGGAAAACTTGAATAGCTTTATTGATAATCAAGAAAGAGAAAAGAGGATTACAACCAATTGTTCTGACCCAGCATCATCCTCTCAGCAAGAAAGCCCTTCTTCACCTCATGAAAAGCTTAGATCACCCAATACTATGATATTGCACCAAGAAACCAACAACACTTCCTTACAAGATACAAAATTCCAGCCTCCTGGATCTCTGGGATGAGGGATCCATATATAGATGTCTGCAAGGGAAGTGAGTCAGATTTTGAGATTTGATTAGTGTTTTCCCTCTGATAGTTCTTGATTCCACTTGGAGATTGATTATATCTTACTCATCCCTAGTCGAATTTAGAGAGGCAAGTGTCATAGGAGAGGTTTCTGGAAGATTCCATGCTCCTCCACCTTGCGGATTGACCCTGCCATTTGTCCCTTCTCGCCCATTTCACCGCATAGAAGGGCTTTTTGACATGCATCACACCTACTATGTGTATTCAGGTGGGATGCAACGCACTTTGCCTATGGAGCAGGTGAAATGGTCCAGTTTTGACCAGTTCTGAGTAGTTTTTCATGGAGAACTTCTGGGAGATGCTGTAATCAGTTGACCTTGTTCTTTTAGGGGTTGGAACAACACCTTTAGGGACTTAGGAGCCCTTGGTTTATGGACATTTATGCTTGGGGTTGCAGTGCCCAAAAATGTCTATAACAGTTGCCCCCTAAAGCATGAGGTCGTTAATATTTTGATGTCGGGTGAAATGCTTTATCATGAGGATTCGAAGTTTTTTCGAGCTGGAAGGCGACCTGTAATAAGATACAATACAATACATTATCTTCATATTATTTTCATGATCTAGCTGAGGCGGGCATTCCCATGCTCAGCTTTATAAATTCATTTTCATGTACATAGGATAGACAATCGTCTGAGTGTAGACTAATGATTCTGGTAGAGCCATCATCCCTTAGATTGGATGATTATCTATGCAGCAATGATGTACATTTGATGTCTTTATTTTCCTGAATATATATTGCAGCCTGGATGGATGAAACTAGATCTGGGGTCTTCAATCTCGTTCGATCTTCACTCTAAGTACAAGTCGATCCATGTGAGAGATGTTCTGGAGTCGAACATGGAAACACGTCGCCTGATTACCAGCCAATGATGTAAGCTGTTAACAGGCGCGAGAGGAATCACCAATAATGATAACGATCCTCAAGGTACTGCAGTACAATTCACGTGGTGTGAATAAGGGACTTGGTGTCAAACACCACGCAAAATCTTTCGGTCGAAGGCCATTGATGTAAACCTGTCGCCGGAAGTGAGAAACTTGCCATTGAGGCATGCAAGCTTCAAAGTACTGAAAGGGTTGTTCCTAGATCGACTTCTTGGATAATGAGCTGATGTCAACAAGAAGCGATCTGTCATAGGATGGCCTTAGTGAATCCCACATCAATGACACAGAACGAAGCAAATGATTTTAATGGAGGTGAAAATGATTTGGTGATATACGGTTCAGGGTGGCGGTCATGAAAGAATGGAGTGAAAATGTATTATAGTGAGTGAGACACAGGTGAATTCTCTGAGCGACTTCTCTTGAACATATTGGCGACACTGACATGATGGATTGGTAGCATTAACCCCAAATGTGGATGGTGTGATGGAACCATGGTGATGCGACCAGTGAATGGAACAACCCAACCCGACTCGGATGCGGAGTGAAAGTGTCATGTTCAAGAGCGACTTGCTACCAACAAAGTTTCTTCAAGTTTTCTTCCCAATTTTTCCCCAGTCATTGCTGACCAGTACCTCTTTATTTTGTCAAGCTTGAGGAGGATAACATATGCTTTTTCTATAATTTTCCCTTCAGGCAAACCCATCGCTATGTTTTAACGAGCCTAGCAATAGTGAAACTCGTTCTTGTCTGTTATGGACAAGTTTGTTGCTATTAGGTTTTAACGAGTTTAACGACAAAGATAACTTGGTCCTTTTCAATTTTAGAGAGTCTGAAAAGGGACATAAAGGAAACTCCAAAAATCCTTTTCGTCATCTAATCCCTTAAGTTCGAAAAAGTATAAAATAATACAAAAGGGATTTTCGGTAATTTTAACGAGATGAACAAAACAAGCGCTCGATCATTTTGTGTAATAATCCCTCAGGTCCAAAAAGATTAAAATCTAAAGGAGGAATAGCACTTCCGGTCACTTTAACGAGCTGGAGAGGCCAATGGCTCGGTAATCTTTTCATATTTTACGAGTCAGTTGAAAAGAGCTTAAAGGAGACTCGTTTTCTGAGGAACGAGTGATAGATTCGGGTAGCAGCTGATTCCTGGTAAGGTTTGGAATTTTCCAATCACGGCAGTGTCACAAGGATGGCTAACAAGATCACTCTTCACAGTTGTTCCTCAAAAGGGGTAAACAATCAAGTGGAGGTGAATGATCGGCCAATACAGAGTGGAGGTGATGATGAGAACATGACCAAGGCTTCAAAGGCTGAAGTAATACATTCACGATGGTTATTTACCGGAAATTGGTTCATTTTTTATTTTAAAATGAGCTCAAACGCTGGGGGAAACACTTGCGCATTGCTTATGTTTATTTTTTAACGAGCTTGAAGTCCGCGTTAAAACTGCTCGATATAACTATCATTTCTTGACTTTACCATTAATGACTTTGTTCCTTCAAAGGTTGTGCTGCATGCTTAATTGCTTCATCAAACTAGTTAGAAATGAACAATACATGTTTGGAAAATGAGTTAAGACACTAATATTTTACTTGAATTACGTAAAAAGTAATTTAAAAGTGCTTTTACCCCTCATTTTACCATTTCATTTGAACTTTGGTCTGTTGGAGTCTTGGAGGTGCTTTCCCCCTTGATTTTCACCAGCTGATTCCGAAAGATTCTGTGGACAATTTTTGGCGCCGTCTGGACCAGGTAGGAGCTAAACCTGAGCTCTTTCATTTCATCCTTTCCATTTTGCATTCTGAGCCTGATTTCTGGTTTTTCTGAACCTCTGGGGTTTGAAAAAATCGCTCTGGCTCCATCGCACCCTTTCTATATCGAAAGGTGTGTTGCATGCTGGCCTACTCATTGGACAGTTGGCATGCAACACACCCAGAACATTGCTGGGGGTGCGATGGGCGCAAGGAGGGAAATTGGTGCACAGTTTTCAATGGAAATTTTTGCCTGTTTCTCACCAAATCAGGATCTAACTCTTCTCTTGTTTGTTTTCAGAGATTTATTGGAGCAAAATGCCTATTACATGGCGAGAACGTGAGCATGAAGAAGAGGACATGCTTGCTTTACATGATCCGGTTACGGTAAATGCACTGCGGAACTGTGGCCTGCTCAAGTTTTTCCGCATCTCTAGCATGAGGCAACAAATCAACTTGTTGAAGTATTTTCTCGATGCCTGGGACCCTACCAACTAGGTGTTCCAGATTAGGGGAAAATCCATCCCCTTGACTGTCGTGGACATCTATTTTTTGATCGGCTTATCGAGGCGGGGTGCCCCTATCTCCTTATCAGGTTCAGCCCATGGGGGTGAATCTGTGAGAGATTACATTCGCAGGTATTGCAGAGAGGGATCTCAACCGAGTAAAGACGGCAAGATCATCATTCGAGATGTCACTGACAGGTTCTTGAGGACCATTCTGTTCACCTTTGGTAGGATGGCTGGTGGTGCGGCTCTTCACGTGGCCAATCGGTCTTATATGCAGTATGCTTTAGAATGCCTCGAACCGAAGGTGTTCAACTGGTGTGATGCAGTACTCTTTGTGATGAAAGAATAGTTGACAAGGTGAAAAACGGAAGATTGAAGAACTTTGGATATGGTTCTATTTTGACTGCCTTTGCCTTGGAAAAGATCCCGCTGATGCAGGCGCAGTATATTTCACTTGGTTTACCTCCACCGACCGAACCACGAATGCAGAGATGGGTCGAACATATGTCCAGACATGCTGGTTAGTCTCAGATTTTCTTTTCTGATACCTTCTTCGGGTGGTTCGATCGTCAGGAGATGGTTTTTTCCAAGTATCCATATGCTGGTATGGACTTCCGGGGTGACCCGGATTTGGTATTGCCAGCTGGCGAGCAGTGGGGTGCCATTGGTAAATTCTTTGACCATATTTCTATTTATCGTTTCTCTTTATAATGTCTTTGTGCTTTATTCTGTCAAGACTAATCAGAACTCATGTGCTCATGCAGATGTTGGTCCCATTCGGCCAGTAGTACGCCTGAGAGTGCCAGCTGCCGCTCCAGCAGGAGAGGCTGTGGGAAGGGCTATCCTTCGCGACCTTGATGTGGCCGAGACTCTTTCAGCATTACAGGATCAGGTCGAGGGCCTCACTGTCGGTATTCCAGATGCGAGGACTGACTAGCTGCCTCTGAGATTGCAACAACATACTACTGGTGTGCCAAGTCGATGGACTAGGCTTTTACACATGATTGCACAGGCAGTGACTTGTTATCACCAGCATCATTAGACTAGGGTGCCCCCTAGCGTTTTGAGTTTTGGGTCATTTGACCAATTTTGTCTTGGTTACAGAACATTATTTGTAAACCATAAACAAACGTTATATATATATTTTTGATTTTCGGAGTTTCATTTTGGTTAAGTTACATGATCCGAATGCAAATATTGATGAAATGCTTCTTTTTATAAATGTTGCAAATGTATATCTAACACATAATTTGCCAATGAGTCAGTTAATGTGTTTAAGCTTCTGGAAATATGCTGATATTGAATAAAATCAAATTGCCTTTCCAAAATCTTGACCCTTAGGAACATGCGATAGATAGCTGGATTTCGGACGGAGTAGATACCAGTGAGTTGTAGTATGACGAGCTGTGAGTCTAGCCCGACGACAAGTTGGCGTATTCCATGTGTGATGGCATCAGAGAGAAGTTCTATCAATGTGGTATATTCAGTGATGTTATTCGTTGATAGACTAATACATACCCCTCTGAAACTTACTAACTCGCCGCTTGGATCAAAAATGGCCCAGGCCGCAGAAGATAGGTTCCGCGAACTATGACTTGCTCCGTCGGCATATCCAACAAAAGATTTTGATAAGTTCAACATCTGTGACAAATGTAAAAAGTGGATTTACTTGACCAAAATGATTACCCTTAGCGAAAACAAAAATGTAACAAAAGCATATAGGTTATCACACAGAATCATGCATAGTAACGCTTAAGGTACAACCCGTTACGGGGTTGCGCCAGTGGAATTCCGTCGTAATCCATTAACTCGTAGGCTCCTTTTGCTAATACACATTTAACAATATAAGGGCCCATCCATAAAGATTTGAATTTACCTGCTCCCAATTTATCGGATTCTTGGTCGTAAAGTAAGACCAGGTCACCTTCTGAGAAGACACGGGGTTTGACATTCTTGTCGAACTGCGCCTTGACTCGTTTCTTATGGGCTTCGTTAGCTAAAGCGGCATCACGACGGGTTTCATCCAATTGGATTAGTTCCAAGAAACGAGCCTCCTCTTTTGAAGTTCCGGGGAGAAGGTCGATTGCGAGTTTGAGGGACGATATTTCACACTAAACTGGTAAGACTGCTTCTAGGCCATACACTAGTTGGAAGGGTGTAAACCCGGTTGCATTCCTTACCGATGTTCGGTATGCCCACAAGGCTGAGTATAGGATCAGGTGCCAACTCCTTTTGTGGACTCCAATCATCCTTTGTAGCATGCGCTTTAGGACTTTGTTGATTGCTTCAACTTGTCCGTTGGCCTGTGGGTAGTATGGAGTAGAGCTGCCGTGAGACAACCCTAATTTGGCAGCTAATTCGGCCATCATGTGATTGCGAAAATGCGATCCATGATCTGTGACTATAGCCTGTGGAATGTAGAATCTGGTGACTACATGATTGAAAAAGAAAAGGGCAGCTGTTTCACTAGTGTTATCTAATGTAGGCATGACCTCGGCCCATTTGGTAAAATAGTCCACTGCGACTATGATATACTCTTGCCCCCCAGTCGAGGTGGGGCTACATGTCATGAAATCAATGCCCCATTTGGTGAATGGTCCAACAACAACAATTGGCTGCAGAGGTGTGGGTGGTCTTTTGGTTTTGCTATCGAAAACTTGACAGGCATGGAAACTTCTGACTGTGGTTATGCAATCTTTGAACATTGTTGGCCAGAAGTATCCTGCTCGCAATATTTTTTGCACCATAGCGTAACCAGATTGATGCCCCCCACATGCGCCTGAATGGCAATCGTTCAGGACTTTTTCGGCTTCCTCATGGGTGAGGCACCTCCTTAGAACTGTATCAACGCCACGACGGTAAAGTGTATCACCGCCGATCATGTAGTCTTTTGATTGGTATCGAATACGTTTTTGTTCGGAGCGGTAGGTATTAGGCCTATATTTTTGGGTTTGGAGATAGATGATTATATCTCAATACCACGGATTGCTTGAAGATATCAGAAACAAAGATTCATCCACAATTGTTTCATCTGATGTTTCATCGTTGGACGATGATGGGAGATCGCATAGTAATTCCCCGAAAACCAGGGCTTTCTTTGACTTGGATTTTACAAATTCCAGATCAAAATCTTGTAGAATTGCTATCCATTTTGAATATTTCCCCCCTAGCAACTGTCGCGACAATATATAAGTCATGGGGTTGCAATCTGACAAAATGGTAGTTTTTCGAAAGAGGATATAGTGTCGAAATCTCTGTATCGCTTGAACATCTGCGAGCGCCAACTTTTAAACATAGGAATATTTTCTTTCTTTATCATTTAAGTTCCTACTTAAATAATATATAGGATGTTCAATTCTGTTGTCTTCTTGAACTAAAACCATTGCGATGGTTGTATCTGCTGCAGCCAGATATAGGTTAAAGTCTTTTTGATAATCAGGAGCGTACATTAATGATGCTTTCATTAGGGATTATTTTAACGCATCAAAGGAGGCTTGCGAGACCTGATCCCAGACAAAGGGCACTTCCTTTTTCAATAGTCGTGTATAACCTTTAGCAAGTTCGGCGTAATTTGGAATGAACCTCCTCAGAAAGTTTGCTTTCCCTTGGAGTTTCTGAATCTGAAGCAAATTTGAAGGTGGAGGAAAATTTATGATTGCCTGAACCTTACATGGGTCGAGACGAATCCCGTCCTTTGAGACTACAAAGCCAAGTAAATACCAAAACTAACACAGAACACACATTTGTGTGGATTGAGTCGTATCTTGTAGTGTCGGAAATGTAGAAATATCGCTCTCAAATGCTGTGGATGATCGGTCCGCTCTCGCGAATGAGCCGGAAGGTCATCGAGATATGGTTGAACGATGTTTTTGATGTCATGGAAGGCATAATTAATTTCCCTCTGAAATGTTGCCCCTGCGTTCTTTAAACCAAAGGGTAATTTGCGATATGCGAATGTGCCCCACGGACAAATAAATGCAGTCTTTGATTGGTCCTGTGGGCGGATATTTATTTGATTATACGCGGAGAATCCATCCATGAATGAAAAGATTTCACATCCGGTGCATTCATCAATTATCTGGTCAATAAAGGGTGTAGGGTAGTTGTATTTTGGACAAGCTTGATTTACATCCCTATAATCAACGCACACTCTAATCGTTCCTTGTTTTTTCATAACAGGAACAATATTTGATACCCAATCGGTTAGAGGAACCGGGTAAATGAAACCAGCATGGAGAAGCTTTTCAACTTCTGCCTTGATGGCAGCGGCTTTCTTGGGGTGCACCTGCCGAGCCGTTGTCGTACTGGCTTGACATATGGATACATCTTGATTTCATGTTCAACTATACTTGAGTCAATGCCTGGCATTTCATCATATGACCAAGCAAAGACAGCTCTGAATTCGTGAAAAAGAGTGTTATATATTTCCAGTTCTGAAGGAGAACAACATTTGCCAACATAAATATTCTCTACAACATCTGTTTTGGTCGAGATATTTATGGCAATAGTCTCTTCAATGTTGGACAAGTTTCGCTCGGAATCCACCATGTTTACAGTATTTGATAGGAAATAAAAAACTGAAGGATGATGAAGGTCATCATGAGTATCTTCTTTACAATCCGGAAGATGGGAACGATGGTGGTAATCTTCCCATGGTGCCCCTTCAATTACCATTGAATGAACAATTCCTTCGTCGGTGTAATGCACTTGCGACCAAGGATCTGAAGGGGTGCCATATTCCTTAGACCTATTTATCCAAACGCTTGATGAGCGTTGATTTGGGTCTGCCTCCCATGCCAAAAACATTGATTGCTACAATATTTCTATTGGGCTTGGAGGAAATACATGCGTATGATCCATGTTTATATCGTTTTCTGAGATCTTTTGAATCGAAGATATCATATTGCAGGTTCCTACCGATGCTACTTCTGCCAGATTGATTGGAGGCGGAAGGGAAAAAGTCCCCATTAATATAGGGTCTTTTAGTAGGCCTACTCCGATATTTTGAAGTGTATGGGGGCTCCCATGGATCATCGGAGTGCTTCCCGTAACTTGGGAACTATTCGGGAGAAATGTTTGTTGGTCGACGATAGTAATTCCTCCTTGAAAAGGGAATGCAATCTTCCTAAAGTAGGTCGACACAGCTGCAGCCATAGCATATATCCATGGTCTTCCTAGTAGGATGTTGTAATCGAGGTTTCTGTCGATTACTTCGACATCTATTTCTACTGTTTTCCCTCCTAGTTCAACTTGCAAGTTACTTAGAATACCGTATGGGGTATACGTTCGTCCGTCAAATGCTTTTAATGTTGTCAAAGATCGCGACAAGGTTGGAGATCCTAAAGTTTTCCAGCAACTCATCGACATAATACATGTGGATGCCCCCTCATCAATAATTGTTCGATGAACAGTTTTGTTGAGGGCTTTGACTTGAATGAGGAAAGCTAGTTGAGCTGGTAACTGAGGATCGTATCCTTTATGATTAAAGGACACAAGATTAGAATCCTTTGGGTCTATCCCACCAATAGCTGATAATAAAGCCTGCTTTTGGGATGGGCAATTTTGCAGTACCTAAAGTGTCGACATAGCGGATGGCGATTGGGCCAGATCTTCCACTGTATTATAATGCTGTGTTGCTCTGGCACGAGGATTAAATGTCAACTTGTGTACTACTCCCTTTGGCGGTTTTATTGTTAGCTCAGGAATGATGGGCGGCGCAACTTCTGTGGAAGTTGTTGTCGAACTAATAGGTTGATCTTTATCCTTGTTGTTCGACAGCTGTGGATTCCTGTAATCTTTGTTCCTTGTTGATATCAAAGCATCATTTTGCTGTTTCAAAACCGACAACATCAGTACTTGGGACGGGGAAGCATTTTCACTAGCGACCAGATTTGTTCCTGGATTAGGAAATGGATCAGTCAATATTGCCGAGGTTTTTGAATTCTTGATGAATCTTTTAAGCTCAGCCTTATGTGGACAATCTCTTGTCCAATGATCCTCATCACATATTACGCATGGGATTTTTTGGTTTCCTATCTCCAAGAGGATTTGCAGAAGATTTTTCAGGTGATGATTCCTCCTGTTTCTTCTTCTTCCCTTTTTTTTTCTTCTTGCCTCCCAGTTGCTTGGTTTCTTTGTCTTTATCTGTCAAGACAGCATTTACTTCTGAGGTGAGAAGTTCTTATTTTGCATTTTGACTGGAAATTTTACGGGCCTTTTTAGATGTAGCCTTTGTCAATTTCGTGTCTGTCGTACCAATCACGCCATCGCCGGAATGAGAGTCATTGTTCGATTTAGGAGGAGGGGGGACGGGAAATTCCGGTCTCGGAGCATCAGGGATTTTATCGTAGAGCATGCCAGACTGAGTATAAATCAAGTTTAAATATTGCGCACGAGCAATAACTTGCTCTTCAGTGATGACTCCTCCTTTTGCCACATCTTCTGTAATGGAAGGAAATAAAGACTTAATAAACCATTCAGCTAAAAGCTGATCAGGAACATACATTTTTACCATTCTACGATGACGTCGCCACTCATGAATATGATCGGATATGTGAGTGGCCGTTGTTTTCTTGAAATTGGTAAGAAGTTCTGTTCCTGTTTCGTACCTTATCGGTAACTGAAAATGGGTTAAAAAGGTTGTGGCTAGGGTACTGAAGTTGTCAAATGAAGCTCTAGGTAACTCGATATACCATTTTGCTGCTGGACCAGTTAACGTGCTCTGGAAAAGGCGAAGTCTAATCAAATCATCGTTTAGGGTGTTTGATGAACACCACAGATGAAACGTCATAACATGATTCGACGGGTCTTCACCGGGATTTCCATTAAATTTAGGAATATCTGAAGGACGTTTATGGGGAATCGCTGGCCACCAAGGGGCGTAAGCAATTGGATCGTTTGTTAACCTATTTAGATCCGGTAACTCCAAAGTTGCCATGAAGGGTAACTGTTGATTTAGGTTTGGCGAAGCATACCCAGGATACGACGGAATTGCCTGAGCAGTTGGTCTTTGCATACCAGCATAATGCATTTGATGCTGGTAACTTTGGTAAGGTTGATGGGCATAACCATTATAGAACAGTTGATTTTGACCGTTTTGAATATACGACTGCCCACTATTTGCAAAGATTTGTTGCTTAGATCCTTGGTATACTTGTTGAAATTGCGGTTGTTGGTATTGCACCAGCCATGGTTGCGAAGCCATGTGCTGTTGTCCAATACTGACTGTTTGACCAAGATGAGGGGTAATTGTACCCATTTGGGCCTGTTTCATTCCACTAGTTGGTGATTGTGGTTGAGTCGTAGGGACAAGAGGTTGTTGCATTACCAGCTAAGAAACCTGAGGTTGGCATACAACAGGCAACGCTTGTACTTGCGACACTGTCACAATAGCTGGCGTAGTCGGTATATTTGACATAGGTAAGCATTGTTGCATCGAATATACAACTCTTGGTTGTTGAGGTAGTATCGGTACCCAACCGCTAGATGTAATTCCAACATAACCTGAATTTTTTTGTGAACTCTCGTATGGTTGTCCTCCTGGAGGAGACAATGAAAGGGTATACTGCCCCCCATACGGCGGTAATCTGGTACTTAAAGAATTGTTTTCCCTTGAGGATCGGACTGCCCAAATTGACACCCTGAAGGATCAATTTGCTGAGAATCAACATAAGAGTTCCCGGATACTATTCCGGATGAATAAACAGGAATGGAACATACTGTCGAAATAGCCCCTGAGTGGGCCCCGTCTAGCGATTGAGAGCTAGTTGGGACAGATGGTATGTCGGTGAACATTGTTGGAGTGACAGCAGGGAGTTCTGCCCTCTCTGTGTCGGATGACATAGTCCTAGATGTCGATGGTTGTTCAGACATTTCTAGTCTATCCAAAATATTGCCTAGCGATTCTACAAGAGCTTCCGATTGCGGTAGACTAATTTCTGACGAAGAAGGATATAGAGTGATCCCGACTCCAAATTGCGATGGAGTACTCGATGGAGGATCTTCCACAATCTCTTCTATAGCAATCAGACCAGATGGAAGAGGTAGACCGCCAGGTCCGTAAAATATTTCTGGTGCCGAAGAAGGTATAGAACTGCAGCGACAGATGTTTGGAGATAACACCTTCCGAATCAGCTATAGATAGAGCTGGCTTAGTAACACAGGTGTTTACCTTCACACTAGGATCAGTTCTACTGTCCTTTGGTGGCTGTTGAACCTCTTCTGTAAAGGCAGGGATACCAAAAATGTTTGGAGTAACCGGAGTCTCCGATGGTGTCAGAACACTTGTTCTAACTTTACCAAGGGATTTGGAACTGGTTAAACGAGTTCGCTTTGTCCGTAACAGTTTCGACTCTGGAGACAAAGATGGTTGACTCGTAAGCCTCCGCGAACGACGGGGTTTCAATTGGCTTTCTTCCACGATTGCGGATTACTCGATCAACTAAAAATCAAAGGGAAGTATGTTTCCGAATTAGATGAATTTAGACGCTTTGACACAACTTGTTTTTTCAATTTTTAAGAGTCGAGAAAAAACAAAAGATGACTCTAATCGCCTTCGATTTTTAATGAGCCTGAAGTGACAAGTGCTCAGATGGACCTTTTCCGTTAAGGAGTCTGAAAAGGAATGAAAGGGACTGCTTTGGAAATCTAGACAGAGGGATTACCAAACCAATCGCAAAACTGCATAATACCTTTTACGGTACGACAATCAATCTTCCCGAATGCTGTGTTCAGTGCATTGTGATCGATAGGGCGGCAGACACGGCTTCATATGGATAAATGATAAAGCCCATTGTGATCTCCCAAAATATACTCGATGGTACGTGGGAGCACAAGTCCGTACTGGCACTTATCGTCTCAAAGTGGAGGAATCACCCAACAAACAGTGAAAACAACAGTTACCAGGCTTTATGACGTCGGAATACGTCTCTAGCCTAGACTTCTAGATGTTGTGCGTTAGGTTCCAAAGCGTTTTTAGATTCATTAAATTTATTTTATGGTTGATCTTGCTTAAGAAATTTTCCTTTCAGGTTCATCGCGTGATGTAGATGTACAATTCCTAAAATGCAATCTAAGATGATAAACAGTCGTTTAATCTTCTTTCTGCAATGAAAATCCTAGCTACTAAGGAAAGAGAGATGGCGTTCTTTCAACAAAGAGCATAGAGCACAAACTATATGCACTGTCCTAAATCAAGCCAACAAACAGTCTAAATGCAAATGCACATGCATGTATTTGTTTTCAGCCTTCTTAATGTGTGAATGATAAAAAGAAAGCTAAGTGCAAATCTGAATTATTTTCCAAAGCGACAATTACTAACAAGTTTCTTTTCAAAACAAAATGAGGACAATGACGACACTTTGTTATTTGGAATTGAAAACTTGCTTTCGACCCTTGGAAAACTACTAACTCAAATCAAATACAAGAGTAACAGTGTAACCGACTATCAAGAACAATCAGATTATCTTCTATGACTGAAAACGACACTTGCGACACTTTCAAATCAAGAAACGACAGTACAATTACACTACTTCTTTGTAAAGGAGAACTGAAAATGACTCAAAAATACATAAAAACATTTACATTTCTTGCACAATGGAGGCAGAATAACAACAAGGAAATGGGTTTCAAACAGAGGTGTACTGACTACAGGCAGCAAAAAGCCTGAATAGAGCTGAAAAGAGTGAACACAAAAACCAAAATTTAGGAACAAGGCCTTGTTTGATCAACGCACCTGTAACACAGTGAAACTGAAATGCAACGCACCTACTACACTCGGGAAGTGTGATGCATTTGAAGTTCAGAGAACAGACAGTGCGCTGGACCAGGGACGAGACTTTGATTGGATTTCGGGTCACAGTTTGCAGTTCAGTTCAGGTATTTAGGCCGAGCAAGTGGTAATCAGTAAATCAATCACAGGGGTAGATCTAAGGAGGTTACTAGAGCCACCACGAAGGCAATTTGAGAGCTTGTAAATCAATCGTTTAATTCATAAACAAAACCCGGAGATTGACTGAAGCAGTGTTGATCTACTTTGCACTTGCATAGCAAATGCAATTCGAAGGCTAGCTGGCTTGAATTCAGGCTCCGTCTGTAAGTTTATAAAGTAAACAAATGTAGATGAAGAAACAATCTACTCGGTCCCCAGCGGAGTCGCCATTTTGTTATTGGGAAAACAAGTGTCTATGCAGAGCTGCTAGTCCCACTAAGGCTGGTAGCTACCTTAGAAACAAACACACTAAAAACTACTTTCGTTTTCCTTTATGAGCAACAGATAAGAGAAGAATAAGGAGACCAACCTTTGTCTTGCGCTTGGTTCCTTGCTTGATTCCTCTCTCTTCTGGTAGGTCTTTGCCACTCGCTTCCTTGTCTACCCAGCTTCAAGGAGTACCTGTAGAATCAAAGCAGCATAACACTATCCAAGAATATAGATCTATTATCATAAACAATATAGAATCAGATGTACATTGACCACACAAATGCATAAATCATCAATCATACAAGAATGTGTAGGAATACTTGAATAGCTTTATTGATAATCAAGAAAGAGCAAAGAGGATTACAACCAATTGTTCTGACCCAGCATCATCCCCTCAGCAAGAAAGCCCTTCTTCACCTCATGAAAAGCTTAGATCACCCAACACTATGATATTGCACCAAGAAACCAACAGCACTTCCTTACAAGATACAAAATTCCAGCCTCCTGGATCTCTGGGATGAGGGATCCATATATAGATGTCTACAAGGGAGGTGAGTCAGTTTTTGAGATTTTATTAGTGTCTTCTCTCTGATAGTTCTTGATTCCACTTGGAGATTGATGATCTCTTACTCATCCCTAGTCGAATTCAGAGAGGCAAGTGTCACAAGAGAGGTTTCTGGAAGATTCCATGCTCCTCCACCTTGCAGATTGACCCTGCCATTTGTCCCTTCTCGCCCATCGCACCCCATAGAAGGGATTTTTGACATGCAACGCACCTACTGTGTGTATTTAGGTGGGATGCAACGCACTTTGCCTATGGAGCAGGTGAAATGGTCCAGTTTTGACCAGTTCTGAGTAGTTTTTCATGGAGAACTTCTGGGAGATGCTGTAATAAGTTGACCTTGTTCTTTTAGGGGTTTGAAGAACACCTTTAGGGACTTAGGAGCCCTTGGTTTATGGACATTTATGCCTGGGGTTGCAGTGCCCAAAAATGTCTATAACAAGAGGGAAAGTGGGTAAATATTACCAAGGAGAAGTTAAGAATTCCTTAATTATATTCAGGGTGTAAGAACCAGGGAGACAGGAGTAGTTAAGAATTCCTGCCTATGCTAGTCTTGAAGAAGAGATAAAAGTGACAGGAATTGAACATAGAGTACAAAGAAGTAAATTCTGAGCTATTCTTTTTTCCTGCAATTTAGAACATGATATTTAGATGATATATAAAACACAGAAATAGTAAAACAAGAGTTAAAAAGACTTATTGGTCCATGAAATAATTCAAGAATTCTACAACATGGGCTTCTGCCATCAATTCCATAACCAGAGAGTTCATCGGCAAAGCATTCCAGCAATCTTTATTTAGAAGAGTTCTCAAATTTACAGTGCAGTTCCAGAATGATATTCACCAACCCCTAATACTTAGATTGGGGAGGTATTTGTACAAAATGTTTACAAAATATCTCCAAAGAGATAATATCTTGCAATAACTATTTTCACCTACTCTACAGAAGGAGTAAATGCTCTTGGGAACAGAGAGAAATGAATGCAGAAGGAAGAAATGTTGTGTTGGCTGTTTTGCTAGTGAGAAGCACTGATTGTTTGCCCAGTAAGTCGGACGATGGATATTTTGGTGCAATCCCATGCTGCTAGCATTGCTTTCCTGGGTACTTTTCCCTGCTCTTCAATTAACTGCTGTCCAACGCGATTTTATCTGCTCTTTTTTACACTTTATGGCATCTGTTATGCTCTGGAAAAATAAACAAAACTTTGAATTCTGCTTACAGAATTTCCAGCATACTCTGCCACCATTCATTATCTGGTAATTGGTGCCTACGCATTTTAATTAGAGTTTCATCTGCATCTGTGTACTTGGAAAAAGTGGGCTGGACTGTGAAAAGATGCCTCACTTCATGTTCAATAAAAAACAAATTCTCCAAATTGTCATATAGGCTCTGTCCAGATGGGAGTGCCTTCTCTCCTACAGAGCTTGATGATGCTGTAGCTTGGCTATCCACATATGTATTTAATTTGTGTACATAGGCTGCATGTGACATTAGTCTCTAGTCATCAGTTAACAAACTGTGTAGACCCTTTTCCTCCAAAGCTGTAAACTTCTGTGTGAAAGCCTTTATCTCCATTTACATTTCCTGACACTTCCTTTCTAGATTTTGTATGAAATTCGTCATGGTCAGAACCCTTTTAATTATTAAAATAGTGCTTGTCCTGTCCCTGATATGAAGTTTTGCCAGATCTTCTTTGGTGTGGGTGTTCAGAAATGTATTAGCCTATTGGCCTGTTCGGGCATATTTCCCAATGAATCCTTGGCCTTTTGAATTTCTTCTTGAGCTGCTGCCACCAAATCAATATGCTCATGAATTATCTGTATTGATTTCCACATATCAGTGATGGATTGGCCAATGTTGGCCCACAAAATTCTCCTAATTTCTGCAAGAGGTTTGTCTAATAAGAGGTCCTTTTCCAATTCCTTTACTTTGTTTTCCAATGCTTTCACCTCCCCTGTTTTTTCTGCTACAATCATCTTGGATTTATCATAACTTACTTCCAATTTTTCCAATTTCTCTTTGGCACCTTTTAACTCTGATACTTGGAGTCTTAGGTGCTCCATGGCCTTTATCGGTTCTTTAATAGTCATGGTAGTGTTGTTGCCTGCTGTTGTTGTTGTTGAAGTGCTCAGTTCTGTTGATGCCGGGGCAGTAGGAGGGACTGCTGCTGTGACTGTATGGGGAGGAGTTGTAACTATTGAAGCTGTTTAAGATGGCTGAGAGGCCAACTCTCCCTGTTTTCCTTGTAGTTCTTCCTCCAATGCCTTCTCTGTTTCTTCCAATCTCTCATTCATTTTCATCAGCAGTTCCATTGCATCTTCTTGTGATTTTTGTTCAACAATCTCTGTAGTTTTGGGATGCATGGTAATGGGCAGCTTGAGCTGCTTCCTGAGAGCTGCAATGTCTTCTTCTTTCTTTCTTATTAATGCTTGGATGCCTTTGGGATCATATCCCAGCTCTATGATAATCTCTTCTAAGGATTTGATTCTGTCCTTAGCCAAGGAGGAAGCCTTTTCCAATTCCAATTGGGCAGAAGTATTATTTAAAGAATTCTGCAATTTGTGGGCCAGCAATGCCTTATTTGCCAATGTGGAGCATACCATTTCCCCGGTTTGGTTATGTAACTCAATTTGGTCCATTGGCTGGATATCCTTGGCTAATACTTCTAGATTGGTCCTCATGTAATCAACAGTTGACTGTGGCTGCAACATTTTGGGCTTGAAGTGACTCAGGATCATCTTTCCTTCTTGGATGTCATACGCTGACATTAACCTTTGTTGATTTGTGGGTGCCATCTTCAGCAAGTGATTGTAAAGTTGGATCCTTATTGGCTCATTCTTTGCTTTTATTTTAGTGAATGTTCTCTTAATGTCTGATCCTTGCTTGCCTTGTGACTTGGTAGAAGAAAATTCCACACTATGTTGTCTGCCAATCTCCTGCCTGTGTGAACTGGTCGATGTTCTGTGACTGGAGATGTATCCTGGCTGACTGCTCTCTCTTCCTTTGGACTGTTTGTGATTTCTTGAATGAATTCCTCCTCTGAATGGGGGTTCAATCTCTACCTTTTTTCCCATGGTTGCTCTTCAGGACCACTGATCGGTGTGTCTTCTTGCCTGTCCCTTTTCTTGCCTCTCTCCTCATTAAGAGGAGTTTGTAGTATAGGGATTTCTGGTGCTTTTGTTTGTGCTGGAGGAACCTACCCTTCGCCTTGTTCCTTTGATATAGCTGGCTGGTTTGTCATTATGTCCTGCTCTGGACCTATTACCTCTTTGCCTTTTGCTGACCCTGTGCTGGCTTTTTGTGTGGGCTGCTGAGAAGTCACTGTAAAAGATGTATCACCTCCTGTGTGCTGGGGCAGCTTGAAGGATACTTATCCAAAAGAGTCCAGATCAAGCATTTTTTCAAGATCTTTCATGGCTTTTCCCAATTTTTCTTCTTCAATAAGCTCTTCAACTAATGTGCCTTCTACCCATTCTTGTTGGTTAGCATATTGTTGAATTTCAGGGATTTTGTGGTGAACATATGCTGTAAGCTTGTTTTTCACTTTCCTATAACTTATGAAATGCTTAGGGTCATATGGTGCCCAATAAAAGCTTTGTTTCAGCATAAGTTTCTCCCTTAAAATCTTATCAGCTTCTTCCCAGGCTTCCCTTTTATTGAAGATAAAAGGGCCCAATTGATTTCTTATTTTGAGCTGTGCCTTTTTCCTAGCACCATAGAAATGAGTCAAATCTGAACTAATAAATTGCCTAAAGTATTCCAGGGCAAACAGTCTCATAGGTACATACTTTGGTAGCTTGTAGGGGCTCAATTCACAGCCATATATCCGGATCTCTGTGTGATTCTGGTAAAAGTACCAGTCACCTATACTGTAGTCCTTTGGGAGATGCAAAATTTTCTGCATTTCAGCAGAGAGCCTGGTAGGAGGAGTTATAATCAATAAAGAAGTGGCTGGATATATGAACGGGTCAATGAACTCACAATATGTATAAGGGGAGTTATGGACTTCATGGAATACTGAGGTCCAGAATATGATGGACCTCCTTTCTCCTTTGAGATCCAACTTTCTAAGGGGAACTTGAAAACTATCAGGTTGATTGTACAACAACAAATGATATATGTATGATTTGAACACTCTTTCTTTGTCCAGGCTCATGAATTGCTCATGGATCTTATTAGATATGAAGGTGGCATAATCATATTGGACAACAGGGGGCTGTCCTGGAGTAAATATGGACATCAAAACTAAGATAGTCTCATCAATATGCTCACTGGTTTTAAATCCCAAGATATAGGAAATCATGTCAGTAATGAATGTTCCAGCTTCATTGAACCAGACCTGATTAAAAGGAGGTGGCTTCCTGGGCTGGCGATCTGGTTTCATGAATAATTGAGCTATTCTGGTTATCTCTGAACTAGGCATTTTTGCACCTTGGTCAAGCAAGAATTCCATAGTGAGAGGAGCCAGAGGCTGAGTTGGCTTAAAGTGCAGCATCTCATTTATGGATTGAGGAGTAATATAGAAGAGGACAATCCCAGATGGAGCCACAACTGCTCTTTGTGTTGGATCATAATTGGCACAACATAAATGGATGAGATCAGGGAGCACATTTACTGAAGGGAGGTAGTAAATGGGCATGTTGGACTCCCAAATTCCAAAGACATCAGTATTACTTCGATATTTATTCCTAATTTCACAAAAAGCTTGAAGGTGAGGCTTGTCACCAATCATATCCTTAATTTGGAAATCTCTGTCAGCAAGGGGCATCCATTCCAATTCTTTGTGTGGTGCATTCAAGGGGGCAACATTAAGGGCCACTGGAGCCTCCATTATACAGCCTTTGGTGATATTTTTTTTTTTAATTTGAATTGTGGGTTTTATGCAGCAGCAACAGGTAAAATAGTAGTTTTTGGTCCTTTCTGCGGAAATTGCAAGCGGAAACAAGCTTAAATTCAGCTTAATGGGCGAATTTGCAGAGGGGAACATAGTTCACAGGATTTCTTTGGAAAAAATGGGTAAAACAGTGGCTATAATGCAGAGGTTTGAAGGCAGGACCGCGTTTTAATTCAAATTTTGGTTCTCCGGGCGATTTTTACAGAGAAAGCTAGAAAAATAGGGTTTAGGAGTAGGATTCGAGTAAATACCTGTTTTATGGATGCCCTGTGAAAAATGCAGGTGGAAAACCGAGCTGAGGGGCTGTGTTGTGGAGTCAATTTCTCTGGGTGGCGGACTATGCAGTGGAAATGGCACTTTGAACGTAAAAAACCATGCAGAGTTTGCACAGAAGAAACAAAGAAAAATGACCAAAAAACGATATTTTACACATTTTTTAACAGAAATTTGATTTTGGCGGGTTTTTGGTGCGCTTGGTCGGGTGACCTCAGCATGACGTAATCTTTGTCGCGTCGCAGGGATACGAAAGCTGACTTTGCAGTGACATGGCGGACACGGTGGATGATACAGTGGTGAGGTGACAGCTGACGTGGGTGTTGATGTGGGCGATGACGTTAGCGGCGGGAAGCGGGGCAGTATATGGTATTATCGCACCGATTTTTGGACAACGGTGATTTTGGGTGGAACGGACGCGATAAAGCGAGGTGGCGACACCTATTTTTTGTACGATGCGAAACCGCCAATTTCCCTGAGGCTATCGTTCGGTCATCGAAGGGCTTTCGATATCGATGTGGATCATCCGATGGGAAAGCCCAGATCAGATGGTTGACGGATGGGTGGAGTTGGCGGAGACGTATGGTGTGGTGGCCCGTGCGATAATATTTATCGTTTTGTAATGTTTTTGCGGGGTTTGCAATGTATTCAAGCTTTAGGTTTATGTTCGGGTTTGGTTATTCATTTAACCAGATGTTAAATGAAACCCTTTGTTATATGTGCACGGGGAGGGTTGTCCACAAGGTTTCGGGTAAACCTTGGACCCCCTAAAACGTTAGCATATGGCTTTAATCAAGCCCGGGGTGGAGTATTAAAACTTTGGGGTTTTGCGTATTTTATATATAATAGGGGCGGGAAAAACTTTACATAGGAGTTATATAATAGAGTTAGGATGTCAATATGAGAAATGTTTTCAAACAAAGGACTAAGCAAAAGGTGAAACTTAGGCTTAGGGAATAAAGGGATCCAAGTCATGAATGTTGGGGATTTAGGATGATAGAAGAAAAGTATTTTTACACAAGAAATGTGGCTTAGTTCTCTTAAGTAAAACCAGGATTTCACTTAGTCTTTTTCATGGAATGAAGGGAACTAGGAACACTGAGCTGATCTCAATGTCCTTGAGGGGATGTTAGTAAATGTTCTTGAAGAAATAAGAGGGGAAATTAGTCATGCTTCAACTATTTTGCAGCCACCTTGCTATATCACTTATGCCATCCATGAGATAGATCATATTCAAAGGACAAAATTGATCACAAACTTGCTTCAGCAACACCAAACTGCCTACCCAGCTTAATACCCCTAACATTTTTTCTTCCTTTTGATTGGGTGCATTTGAACTAGCAAACCCTTTTTCTCTTGTTTTCTTTTAACTGTCCTCCTATCTAAGTCTGCCCTTATCTCTTCCAGGGGCTTAGATTTAACTGTTGAGCACCCTTTCTTCTCTACCTAACCACTGATCTACCAAGCTTAAACTGTTTGAACATATATTATTCTCTAATGCTAAAACAAGAAATTTAAACATGGAGAGGCCAAGATTGAGCTATTGGGCCATCCATCAAGTGTGACAGAAGTCACTGATTGCACAATTTTGAACTTCTTTGCAAAAAATAGGATAGTAGTGGCATTTTGAACTAGCACACTTTCCTGGTCTTTTCTTTGGGGTTCATTTCTTTATTCTTTTGATCAATTCATTCTTCTTGCCCTTTGATTTTTATTTTAGAGCATACCCTCCTTTCATTTTTTAAATTTTTTGATTTTTTTGAAAAATATGGAACCTTTGCAGCATGGAAAGGATGATCATATTTGGCATTTCAACAGTCAATCATGAAATATGACACCTATTGGTATAGGAACCTAATAGTGGCTCCACTTGGGGATGGCTTTTCCAGGTGAAAAGCCAAGATCAGCAGGTCAGATGGCCTTATGTTCAACTCTGGCTGCAACTTGAAATTTACCTTTTCTGTAAATGAACAAACTGTATCTCTGTAACATATATACATCTCTGACAAGCTAGTTTGAACAATTACAGCTCTGTCTTTGATAGTTTGTCTGAAAATTGTCATCATATTTATAGCTCCCAAGTCTTCTTCCTCAAGTCTTCTGATAAACTGAAAAGGTACTTCAAAAGGTGGGACAATTCCTTGCTTTTTTCTCAAAACTTGCTGCATCTTATTCCCTATCTTATTGTTGTAATAAACTGCAGAAAATAGACACTATTATGTACAAATTACAATGGTGTCATCTCAACAAAGTGGATAAAAATAATTCTTGAACATTCGACCATTTCCTGGCCCATCTCTTGCTTCTGTACCATCTAGGATTCTCAAAAAGTAGGTGTTGTTTCCTTGTACAACCTGAATAACAAAAGGTCCTTTCCATAGGAAGTCAAACTTCCCATGTTTTCCTTTGTCTTCCCTCCTTGAATCCCACTTCAGCACTTTGTCTCCTATGAAAATATCCTCTGCCTTTGTACTTCTATTAAAAATCTTCTTAAGTTTCTCTTGTAAAATATGAGATCTTTGATACACTTCTTCTCTAGTCTGCTGTAAATGAATTGTTTGATTTATTCTTCTCTGAATGTCATTGGGTTTTGTCTATGTTTCTTGCAACAATTTTATCACAGGGGTTCCCAAAGAATAAGGGAATACTGCCTCCATGCCAGAAACCAACTCATAGGGGCTTGTCCCAATGGATCTCTTGGTTGTCAACTTGTCTGCCCAAAGTGCATTAACAAGCCTTTTGTGCCAATTCTTCTTGTTTTCCTCCAATACTTTCTTTATGATGTTGATCAAGCTTTTATTGGATGACTCAGAGAGACCATTACCTTGAGGATAATAGGTTGTGGAGTAGCCTAAGGTAATGTGGTATTTGTGGCAAAAATTGATCATTCTTTTGGATTTAAAGGCAGCAGGATTTTCAGTTATTATCTTTTCCGAACAACCAAATCTAGATAGGATATTGGTTTCTAGGAATTGCATGATGATTGAGTCATTGGCTTGCCTACAAGGGATGGATGCTATCCACTTAGTGAAGTAATCTGTGGCAGTTAAAATCCATTTATGCTGGCCAGAAGAGGGAGGGTGAATTTCTCCAATGAAATCTAAACCCCATTGTTGAAATGGTCTTTCAGTGGAAATGGGTTTTAGGGGTAAAGGTAACAGCTTTCTCTTACCTTCAAAGATTTGACATTTATGGCAAGAAACTACAAATTTCTTTACATCAACAAACAGGGAGGGCCAATAAAAACCAGCTCTTAGGATCTTATCAACAGTTGACTTCCAATACAAATGTCCACCACAGTCCCCTGCATGAAATTCTTTATGCACTTTGTCAGTTTCATTCTTTTTTAAGAAACTTAGTAAAATGCCTTCATGATTTTTCCAAAACAAAGCATTATCTAGAATACAAAACTTTGAAGCTTTCATTTTCAAGAATCTCTTTTTGGTTCTGGACAACCCTGGAGGAGCTTGCAGGTTTAACAATACATAAATTATATGAGCATACCAAGGTGATTGTAAGAAGGCTTGATTGATCTGTGGAGTCGCCATCTCCTGCTCATTATCCAGTTCATTAATGTCGAGGGCTTGAAAATTGGTTTCAGTCATCAATTTAGTTAAACTTTGTCCTTTTATCAGCTTTGTTGGTTTGATTTCAATGTCATATTCCAAAATGTTAGCTATCCATTTGCCTCGCTTGCCTTCAAGTCCTTCTTGAGTTAGAATATCCTTGACCACAACATTTGGCACATAAGCTATTACATGAGAGTATAAGATATAAACTCTAAAATCCTTGATAGCTTTTACAAAGGCATAAGCTTGTTTTTCCATGATTTGATATTTGAGTGCATCTCTAAGTGCTTTGCTGAAGAAAGCAATGGGCTTCTCACATCCTTGATCATCCTTTTGCAATAGGACAACAACAATAGTATGTTCCAATGCAAAGGAAAAGATTATAAAATCTCTATCAAACTTCAGGCTTGTGAGGACCAGTGTTTTGGTTAAAGATATTTTGATTTACTCAAAGGCTTGTTTAGCTTCTATTGTCCATTTGACTTTGGAATCTTTCTTCAGCATGTTATTCAACAATCTTATTAGTTCAACCAAGTTGGGTATGAATCTTCTTATAAAATTGATCTTTCCTAGAAAAGCTTGCAATTCTTTGATATTTCTTGGGTGAGGGACTTGGAGAATAGCTTGTATTCTGTCTGGGTCAATTCTGATGCCATCTTTTGAGATTATGTGACCTAACAATTTGCCCTCTTCTAGGCCAAACAATGATTTCTTTGGGTTCAATGATATGCCATATTTTCTGCAAATTAGAAACACTTGTCTAAGATGTTCTAAATGTTCTTGATCTGATTTGGAAAAAACAGTGAGGTCATCAAGATATATGAATAGAAAATCATGGATTTCTTTTGCAAAGGCTATGTCCATGGCTCGTTGAAATGTTGCCCCTGCATTTTTAAGTCCAAAAGGCATTTTTACATACTTGAAGGTTCCCGAATGTGTTGTCAAGGCAGTTTTATCTTGATCATCCAGGTGAACTAAGATCTGATTAAATCCTGAGAATCCATCTAACAGTGAAATCCTAGAAGCTCCCACTACCCTTTGTAGAATGTGATCCATCTTGGGTAAGGAGTAGTGATCTTTGAGAGAAACTTTATTCAGATTTCTTAAGTCAACACACAGTCTTATCTCTCCCATTTTCTTCCTAGTGGGCACTAGATTTGAAATCCATTCTGAAAATATAATAGGTGCAATTATTCCAGCTTCATACATTCTTTTGAATTCCTTTTCAATAAGGGGGAGGAGGACAGGATTCACCCTTCTAAGCTTTTTTTTAAAAGGTTTTTGATTTTCTTTTAAGGGTATTGTATGCTGGATGACTGAAGTATCATGGGATTTGAGGTCTTCGTAGCTCCATGCAAAGAAATCTTGAAATTCTTTAAACAGTTCAATGTATTTCAGTTTTTGGTTGGGAGGCAAGGCTTTGGACAATTTTACCATCTTATGATTTTCTGCAGTTCCTATATTACAGTCCTCAATTTCTGCGTTTAGTGGCTGCATTTTTGGCTTCCTTGGGATATCATTAGAGTCAAAAATATCCTCCAAAGGAGTCAAGCCTGTGGGCAAAAAATTATCCTTCAACTCAATTACTTCAGACTCTTATTCAACAATTTCATCAAAGTCCATGTGCTTCAGCTCTTGTAGATTTTTGTTGGTAAAGATTTTCGGATGCAAAATCTGATTTGTTGTTTCAGCTGATATATGTTTTTCAATTTTGTCTATTTGTTGTTCTTCACAAATGGTGCTTGTGTCTATGTTTGTGCTTGAAAATTCCTCTTTCAAAGTCATGAAATTATTGATTTGTGTGTCATTGTCAAATACCTGCCAGTTTTTAATGTTGTTTGGAACAACAGGTCTGTGTTTAATCTCAGCAGTAAAATGATGGTTGGGCTCAAATGGCAGCTTACAAGTGCTGGAAAATGTTGCCAAACTGTGAGCATGTAAATTGTGGTTTCTTGGAATTTTGGTAAGCTATGATTCTAGAAAGGTATTAAGTATTTCAATGGCTGCCCCTCTATAAGCCCTTAGCCTGAGATCATTTGAAACAAAGTTTCCTTTCATCTGCTGAATAATCAAATCAGAGTCCCCAAAATTGAAATCCTAGTTGCCCCTAGACTTTTAATCAATTTGAGACCTAGCAAAAGGGCCTCATATTCAGCCATATTGTTTGTACATCTGAAATTCAGCCTATATGCATGTCCTTCAGCATGATGATTTTTCATATTATGTACCCAAACCCTTGCCCCTGCTCCTAGTTTATTTACCGATCCATCAAACTCTAAGCACCATATGATTTCTTGATTGCAACTAGCATTAGGAGTTTTGAAAACTTGCTTAGTGGGCAGATCTGGATTTTGTAACTCATATGGTTTGCCTTGTGTGTGTGTTACATCAATCACTTCAATAATTTCTAGATCTTGAGCAGTAGATTCTTCATTAATGCTTCTTTCTTGTGCTGATTCTAGAAGCTTGTGATCAGTTTTGGGACACATTTCAGCATTGTATAAGATGAAAGAATCCATATCAGAATGCATGGAATAAATAGGGAAATTTTGGGGCTTCTCTTGACTGCTGACCACATATTTCATCAAAGTTTCCCGGTACAATCTTTTTGGCTGTCCAAAGACTGAAATGGTGGCATAAGACATGTGTAGCTACAAAGATCCTTGGAGCTTCGCATCCCAGGATTTGGACAAAAGCATTCCATACTTTGGTGGGATATTAGCTACCACAACATCCATTAAAATAGTCTTGGCAGGGTATTGTACTAGAGATACACACAAATCTTTGATTAGGCCTAGACACCTGACCTGGCTAGAATCAAATGAAAACAAGTCTTTATATGGCCTTGTGATATCTAGGTCCAATGCTTCCATCACAGACTTAGGCATCAGATTATGGGAAGCTCCTGAATCAAACATTGCATTATGTAGTACTTTGTCATGAATGTTTAGGTTTACATAGAATGGAGGGACTCTTCCATATACTGTTTTACCATTTACTTCAGGACCAAAAATCAACTCTGGTTGGTCATCTAAAACATTCACTGCGTCTCTATTCTCTGATATTTGCAGTGACCTGTTGATTTGTTGTCTATAAACCTCATGTTTAGCCAATTCGGACAATGGAATGTCTATTTTTAACGTACCTATTTCGGTTTCCAGGTTGAAGAGTTTTTCCACTTGAATTTTTGCATTTCAGGTAGCAAGATTTTCCATCTCTGCTGTGTTTTCAGTGGTTTTTTCTCTATCAGGAGTGTTGTTATGCACTGCATCTTCTTTAAAGTTACTTTCAGGAGAGCTATTTCCATTTTATTTTGGTGGAAAGGAGGTGGATGGCTGATTGTTTGATGGCTGTGAATCTGATATGTCCTCAACCGTAGGCTCTTTTAGGTTGAGGTCTGTTTTAGCAGGGAGTTCTGTAAGGGAAGTTTTATCCTTTGCTTTTTTAGGCTGCTTAGTATCTTTCTGCTTGTTGGGTTCAGGGACATCTATTGTTCTACTTCTTAATTTGTATTGTTTATGAACCTCATAGAGAGCTGCATCATACCCCTCTCTGAAATCAAATGATTCTCCCGATTTGGTTTGGAATTGGTTGAAAGTATGAGCCTCTTGGTCATCTTGGGTTAAAAAGATTCACTGTTCACTGTTTAGACCCATTAGGTTGATTTGAGTATCCTCTGTTGGCTCACTAGAGGTTGAAGCTTCAACATAGTTTTCTTGAAATGGAGGACTGATGTTTTGGTCAGGACCAGCCTTTCCGATATTAGGATTTTTATTTTTCCTAAAGTTTTGATTTCTTATGGTGTTACTTGGTTGACCTTCCCAAGAAGATTTCCTTTCAATGGTTTCTACTCTATCACCTAATCTAGTCATTCCTTTAATGATTGAATCTAGTTTTTGCTCAAATGCAGAAGGCTCTTCTTTGAAGGGAGTCCTTCTTTCAGCTCTAGCTCTAGCTCTTTTAGAGATCAGATTGGCCTCTACACTAACAGCTATGCTCTGCATGTCTTCTAAGCTTGGAGGAGCTCTTTCCCTTAGCTGATATGCCATGTCGGAATCAAATCCATCAGGGAATTTGATCAAGGCTAAGTCAGGTGGAGGTCTAAGGTTTTGAGGAATAGCATTGTACACGTTATTGAATCTGGCATAGTAATCTTGGAAAATTTCTTGTGGGCCTCTTTTCAAGCTTTCATATTCAGACAGGATATGTAATGGGTCCTTCATCTTTTCCCACCTATTCAAAAAGTTTTGGTAAAGGGCATCTGGATCAACAATTGTGTTTACAACGAGTGCCCTAAACCAGGTCCTTACATCACCTGTTAGGCTTTGGACACAAATTTTCATTTTGACATCATTGTCATCAATTTGATAGTTCTCAAAATAATCCATCGTTTTCTTAGTATGCTGTTGTGCTGTGTAGGTGCCAGTACCATCAAAGTAGGTGATTTTTCTTTGGTAATCTTGAGGCATAGTGCCTGGATTTGCAGGCAATTGCAGGGGGGCATATCGATTTGCCATATTTGCAGGTATAAATGGGACAGTTGGAAGCACAGGGATAACAACTGAGATAAGTGGTGTGGATGGGGGAGTGGAAAAGATACTTTGAAGTGATGATGGTGCACTGGAAGAAGCTACAACAACACTAGAAAGGATTGCTGCTTTTCCAGGAGTAAGCTCAGATTGGATGGATTTCTGCTGAGGTGTATCGCTGCTTAAATCAGCAAAATTTTCTAGACTTTCTTGTCTTCTAAGATTTTTAGAGATCAAGTTAGGATTTTCAAAAATAGCTGGTGGATTCAGATATGGATTTGATCTAGTGTAACAACTTTTCTTCTTTGGAGCCAGCTTCTAAATCTGTTTTTGGTATTTTCTGGAAGTATTTGAAGAACACTGCTTTTGACAATATCTTTCTAGGAAATTATGAATTGTAAGAGCCTTGAATTTTCCTGAAGATCTTTTGAAAACAAGAGGAAACTGATCAAATTTTTGAGATAGCTGTTTAAAGCCTAAAACTAGACTGGAGATAGACTGAAGCAACTTTTATTTACTCCTGTAATTGCATAGCAAAAACAGTTTGAAAGGCTGCCTAGCTAACTTCTGTCTCCATCTGTAGCTTTAGGAAATAGTCAGCTGTAACAAACACAGTCATTCAGTCCCTAGTGGAGTCGCCAATGATGTTATCACTCAGGTTGTTCCCCAAAAGCTGTGAGAAAAGGGAATACGACCGAGGTAACCACTAACCAGTCTTTTGGATGCAATTCTAGCCAATATGCAGCTAGAGAGGGCTCTCTCTTTATGATTTAGATTTGTTTTGCTGTATATTAGGCTAGTTATGAAGCACAATATTTGTTTGATTTTTGGATGGTGACATTTCAATAGAATATGGGTGCAAAGTATGACAAGTTCAAACCATTGGTTTAATGGAGTCAATGAAAATAAACTTCTGGGTATGGTTTCTTTGGCAATAGGAGGAACTACAGAGCAAGATAATTAATCATGGAACAATTTTCAAGCTGGAATAAGATGAAATGGAGTCAGGGGATGAAAGGCAATTAAGAATCTTTCATCATGCTAATAGAGGGAAAATGGGTAAATATTACCAAGGAGAAGTTAATAATTCCTTAATTATATTTAGGGTGTAAGAACTAGGGAGACAGGAGCAGTTAAGAATTCCTGCCTATGCTAGTCCTGAAGAAAACATAAAAGTGACAGGAATTGAACACAGAGTACAACGAAGTAAATTTTGAGCTATTCTTTTTTCCTACAATTTAGAACATGATATTTAGATGATATATAAAAAATAGAAATAGTAAAGCAAGAGTTAAAAAGACTTATTGATCCATGAAATAATTCAAGAATTCTGCAACATGGGCTTCTGCCATCAATTCCATAACCAGAGAGTTCATCAGCAAAGAATTCCAGCAATCTTTATTCAGAAGAGTTCTCAAATTTACAACACAGTTCCAGAATGATATTCACCAACCCCTAATACTTAGACTGGGGAGGTATCTGTACAAAATGTTTACAAAATATCTCCAAGGAGATAATATCTTGCAATAACTGTTTTCACCTACTCTACAGAAGGAGTAAATGATCTTGGGAACAGAGAGAAATGAATGCAGAAGGAAGAAATGTTGTGTTGGCTATTTTGATGGTGAGATGCATTGATTGTTTGCCTAGTAAGTCAGCCGATGGATATTTTGGTGCAATCCCGCGCTGCTGGCGTTGCTTTCCTGGGTTCTTTTCCCTGCGCTTCAATTAACTATTGTACAACGCGATTTTATCTGCTCTTTTTTACACTTTATGGCATCTGTTATGCTCTGGAAAAATAAACAAAACTTTTAAATCCACTTACAGAATTTCCAGCATACTCTACCACCATTCATTATCTAGTAATTGTTACATACGCATTTTAATTAGAGTTTCATCTGCATCTGTGTACCTGAAAAAAGTGGGCTGGGCTGTGAAAAGATGCCTCACTTCATGTTCAATAAAAAACAAATTCTCCAAATTGTCATATAGGCTCTGTCGAGATGGGAGTGCCTTCTCTCCTGCAGAGCTTGATGATGTTGTAGCTTGGCTATCCACGTATGTATTTAATTTGTGTACATAGGCTGCATGTGACATTAGGCTGTAGTGTTAGTTAAAAAACTAGGCAGACCCTTTTCCTCCAAAGCTGTAAACTTTTGTGTGAAAGCCTTTATCTACATTTGCATTTCCTCGCACTTCCTTTCTAGATTTTGTATGAAATTCCTCATGGTCATAACCCTTTTAATTATTAAAATAGTGCTTGTCCTGTCCTTGATATCCAGTTTTGCCAGATCTTCTTTGGTGTGGGTGTTCAGGAAATGTATTATCCTATTGGCCTGTTCGGGCATATTTCCCAATGAATCCCTGGCCTTTTGAATTTCTTCTTGAGCTGCTGCCACTAAATCAATATGCTCATGAATTATCTGTATTGATTTCCACATATCAGTGATGGATTGGCCAATGTTGGCCCACAAAATGCTCCTAATTTCTGCCAAAGAATTGTCTAATAAGAGGTCCTTTTCCAATGCCTTTACTTTGCTTTCCAATGCTTTCACCTCCCTTTTTTTTTCTGCTACAGTCATCTTGGATTTATCATAACTTACTTCCAGTTTTGCCAATTGCTCTTTGGCACCTTTTAACTCTGATACCTGGAGTCTTAGGTACTCCATGGCCTTTATCAGTTCTTCAGTAGTCATGGTAGTGCTGCTGCCTGCTGCTGTTGTTGTTGAAGTGCTCAGTTCTGTTGATGCCGGGGCAGTAGGAGGGACTGCTGCTGTGACTGTATGGGGAGGAGTTGTAACTATTGAAGCTGTTTCAGATGGCTGAGAGGCCAACTCTCCCTTTTTTCCTTGTAGTGCTTCCTCCAATGCCTTCTCTGTTTCTTCCAATCTCTCATTCATTTTCATCAGCAGTTCCATTGCATCTTCTTGTGATTTTGTTCAACAATCTCTATAGTTTTGGGATGCATGGTAATGGGCAGCTTGAGCTGCTTCCTGAGAGCTGCAATGTCTTCTCCTTTCTTTATTATTAATGCTTGGATGCCTTTGGGATCCTTGGGATCATGTCCCAGCTCTATGATAATCTCTTCTAAGGATTTAATTCTGTTATTCTTAGTCAAAGAGGAAGCCTTTTCCAATTCCAATGGGCAGAAGTATTATTTAAAGAATTATGCAATTTGTGGGCCGACAATGCCTTATTTGCCAATGTGGAGTATACCATTTCCCCGGTTTTCTTATGTAACACAATTTGGTCCATTGGCTGGATATCCTTGGCTAATACTTCTAGATTGGTCCTGATGTAATCAGCAGCTGACTGTGGCTGCAGCGTTTTGGGCTTGAAGTGACTCAGGATCATCTTTCCTTTTTGGATGTCATATGCTGACATTAACCTTTGTTGATTTCTGGGTGCCATCTTCAGCAAGTGATTGTAAAGTTGGATCCTTATTGGCTCATTCTTTGCTTTTATTTCAGTGAATGTTCTCTTAATGTCTGATCCTTGCTTGCCTTGTGACTTGGTAGAAGAAAATTCCACGCTATGTTGTCTGCCAATCTCCTACTTGTGTGAACTGGCCGATGTTTCTGTGACTGGAGATGTATCCTAGTTGACTGCTCTCTCTTCCCTTGGACTGTTTGTGATTTCCTGAATGAATTCCTCCTCTGAATGGGGGTTCAATCTCTGCCTTTTTTCCCCTGGTTTCTCTTCAGGAATGCTGATTGGTGTGTCTTCTTGCCTGTCCCTTTTCTTGCCTCTCTCCTCATTAAGAGGAGTTTGTAGTATAGGGATTTCTGGTGCTTTTGTTTGTGCTGGAGGAACCTGCCCTTGGCCTTGTTCCTTTGATGTAGCTGGCTAGTCTGTCATTATGTCCTGCTTTAGACCTATTACCTCTTTGCCTTTTGTTGACCCTGTGCTGGTTTTTTGTGTGGGCTGCTGAGAAGTCACTGCAAAAGATGTATCACCTCCTGTGTACTGGGGCAACTTGAAGGATACCTGTCCAAAAGAGTCCAGGTCAAGCGTTTTTTCAAGCTCTTTCATGGCTTTTTCAAGCTCTTTCATGGATTTTGTGGTGAACATATGCTGTAAGCTTGTTTTTCACTTTCCTATAACTTATGAAATGCTCAAGGTCATATGGTGCCCAATAAAAGCTTTGTTTCAGCATAAGTTGCTCCCTTAAAATCTTATCAGCTTCTTCCCAGGTTTTCCTTTTATTGAAGATAAGAGGGCCCAATTGATTTCTTATTTTGAGCTGTGCCTTTTTCCTAGCACCATAGAAATGAGTCAAATCTGAACTAATAAATTGCCTGAAGTATTCCAGGGAAAACAGTCTCATAGGTACATACTTTGGTAGCTTGTAGGGGCTCAATTCACAGCCATATATCCAGATCTTTGTGTGATTCTAGTAAAAGTACCAGTCACCTATACTGTAGTCCTTGAGAGATGCAAAATTTTCTGCATTTCAGCAGAGAGCCTGGCAGGAGGAGTTGTAATCAATAAAGAAGTGTCTGGGTATATGAACAGGTCAATGAACTCACAATATGTATAAGGGGAGTTATGGACTTCATGGAATACTGAGGTCTAGAATATGACAGACCTCCTTTCTCCTTTGAGATGCAACTTTCTAAGGGGAGCTTGAAAACTATCAGGTTGATTGTACAACAACAAATGATATATGTATGATGTGTATTTGAACACTCTTTCTCTGTCCAGGCTCATGAATTGCTCATGGATATTATTAGCTATGAAGGTAGCATAATCATATTGGACAGCAGGGGGCTGTCCTGGAATAAATATGGACATCAAAACTAAGATAGTCTCATCAATATGCTCAATGGTTTTAAATCCCAAGATATAGGAAATCATGTTAGTAATGAATGTTCCAGCTTCATTGAACTAGACTTGATTAAAAGGAGGTGGCTGCCTGGGTTGGCGATTTGGTTTCATGAATAATTGAGCTATTCTGGTTATCTCTGAACTGGGCATTTTTGCACCTTGGTCAAGCAAGAATTCCATAGTGAGAGGAGCCAGAGGCTGAGTTGGCTTGAAGTGCAGCATCTCATTTATGGATTGAGGAGTAATATAGAAGAGGACAGTCCCAGATGGAGCCATAACTGCTCTTTGTGTGGGATCATAATTGGCACAGCATAAATGGATGATATCAGGGAGCACATTTACTGAAGGGAGGTAGTAAATGGGCATGTTGGACTCCCAAATTCTAAAGACATCAGTATTGCTTTGGTAGCTATTCCTAATTTCACAAAAAGCTTGAAGGTGAGGCTTGTCACCAATCATATTGTTGGGCGATTTAGTTGTCTACTAAATCCCTGTCATTTAATTTATCAATCCGAGGAATCGTAAACTTAGAAGCAAACCAATATATATGGGACCTTAGATGAAACAGGTGTAAGAAGTTTGTTTAGAATGGAAATGCATATTACAAATCTAAACTATCAGATCTATTCTATGAAAGCATAAAAATAATGTTTGATCAATGGAATTATTTTACTTTAGAAGATAGAGAAGAGTCTCTTGTTCAAGAGTCCTGGTTGTCCTTCTACCATCTTTCTATAATAACATTGCCAAACACCTAAGAAAGCATGTAAATGAAAGCATGTAAATATTGTTTCCAATTCAATTCTTAGCTTATGGAGAAGAGTCTCCTAACTTAGGAGGACTTGATCTCTAGATACTGAAAGGGAATCAATATTCACATAAATGTAATCTAGGAAAAGCATATGAGAAAGTAAATCTTATTTCAATTTAATCTAGCTCATGAAGAAGGGACTCCTAACTTAGGAGTTCCTGGTTTTCCTTCTCACATCAAAACTAGCTATTGAAAGGAGATCAACCTTCACACCACAAAACATGGCCACAACATGAATTCATAATAAAATTATCTACAATTATTTACAACAAAGAAATAAGATGAACATTAGAATTGAAATTAGTATATTCACAACATTATTCTACAACAAAGTGTACTTATCTCAGTATGGGGATCCTTCCATTCCTCAATGAGCACACATGAACAATTATCACACCTTAAGAATCAAACAACACTCATAACTCATGATTTGGAGAAAATGGTATTATTCATGTTGAATGAACATAAATCTAATGCTAATGAATAACTGATAATTGTTTTCTCTCCCTCCTCCTCCTTCATTACATGATTTGGAGGATGCTCCTCTTATTTATACATGAATTAGGGATATCTACTCAATAAATGTAGATCCCTTAAATATCTACTAGACCCACACTTGTCTCAACTTATCCCTAAATACTAGAAACAAATCCCATGACACATCAAAATCTCCATGATCTTTCTCCTTGGAATATGGTCCACCTCTTGAGTTGAAATTCGAATTTGATCTTGGGAGGCCACATAAGGGTGCCTTGGAAGCTTCCAAATGATCTACACTTGTCATCAAACTCAAGCCACTTTTAGGTATAAGCAAATACATGTTATTTCTCTAACTTTTAATCATAAATTCACTCTAAATACATGAAATTAATAACTTTGGAAAATGAGAATATAAACTCATATGGTAATGAAAATATAGGGTTATGTAATAATAATATGGTGAAATGAGATGACAAAATGAGGATAAAAGGTGAAAATGGAGTGAAAATTAAGGTTAATTTGGAGGCCCAACACATATCCTTAATTTGGAAATCTCTGTCAGCAAGGGGCATTCATTCCAATTCTTTGTGTGGTGCATTCAAGGGGGCAACGTTCAGGGCCACTCGAGCCTCCATTATACAGTCTTTGGTGATTTTTTTTAATTTGAATTGTGGGTTTTATGTAGCAGCAGTAGGTAAAATAGTAGTTTTGGGTCCTTTCTGCGGAAATTGCAGGCGGAAACAAGCTTAAATTCAACTTAATGGGAGAATTTGCAGAGGGGAACAAAGTTCACGGGATTTCTTTGGAAAAAATGGGTAAAACAGTGGCTATAATGCAGAGGTTTGAAGGCAGCGCCGTGTTTTAATTCGAATTTTGGTTCTCCGGGCGATTTTTACAAAGAAAGCTAGAAAAACAGGGTTTAGGAGCAGGATTCGAGTAAATACCTGTTTTATGGATGCCCTGTGCAAAATGCAGGTGGCAGACCGAGCTGAGGGGCCGCGCTGTGGAGTCAATTTCTCTGGGTGGTAGACTGTGCAGTGGAAATGGCACTTCGAACGTAAAAAACCATGCAGAGTTTGCATAGAAGAAACAAAGAAAAATGACCAAAAAACGATATTTTACGCATTTTTAACAAAAATTTGATTTTGGCGGGTTTTTGGCGCGCTTGGTCGGGTGACATCAGCATGACATAATCTTTGTTGCGTAGCGGGGGTACAGAAGCTGACTTGGCGGTGACGTGGCGGACACGGCGGATGATACAGTGGTGAGGTGACAGCCTATGTGGGTGCTGATGTGGGCGATGACGTCAGTGGCAGGAAGCGGGGTGGTATATGTTATTATCGCACTGCTTTTTGGACAACGACGGTTTTGGGTGGAGCGGACGCGATAAGACGAGGTGGCGAGACGTGTTTTTTGTACGATGGCGAAACCGCCAATTTCCTGGAGGCTATCGTTCGGTCATCGGAGGGCTTCCGATATCGATGTGGATCATCCGATGGGAAAGCCCGGATCGGACGGTTGACAGATGGGTGGAGTTGGCGGAGACGTATGGTGTGGTGGCCCGCGCGATAATATTTATCGTTTTGTAATGTTTTTGCGGGGTTTGCAATGTATTTAAGCTTTGGGTTTATGTTTGGGTTTGGTTATTCATTTAACCAGATGTTAAATGAAACCCTTTGTTATATGCGCGTGGGGAGGCTTTTCCATAAGGTTTCGGGTAAACCTTGGAGCCCATAAAATGTTAACATATGGCTTTAATCAAGCCCGGGGCGGAGTATTAAAACTTTGGGGTTTTGTGTATTTTATATATAACAGGGGCAGGAAAAACTTTACATAGGAGTTATATAATAGAGTTAGGATGTTAATATGAGAAATGTTTTCAAACAAAGGACTAAGCAAAAGGTGAAACTTAGGCTTAGGGAATAAAGGGATCCAAGTCATGAATGTTGGGGATTTAGGATGATAGAAGAAAAGTATTTTTACACAAGAAATGTGGCTTAGTTCTCTTAAGTAAAACCAGGATTTCACTTAGTCTTTTTCATGGAATGAAGGGAACTAGGAACACTGAGCTGATCTCAATGTCCTTGAGGGGATGTTAGTAAGTGTTCTTGAAGAAATAAGAGGGGAAATTAGTCATGCTTCAACTGTTTTGCTGCCACCTTGCTATATTACTTATTCCATCCATGAGATAGATCATATTCAAAGGACAAAATTGATCACAAACTTGCTTCAGCAACACCACACTGCCTACCCAGCTTAATACCCCTAACGTTTTTTCTTCCTTTTGATTGGGTGCATTTGAACTAGCAAACCGCTTTTCTCTTGTTTTCTTTTAACTGTCCTCCTATCTAAGTCTGCCCTTATCTCTTCCAAGGGCTCAGATTTAACTGTTGAGCACCCTTGCTTCTCTGCCTAATTACTGATCTGCCAAGCTTAAACTGTTTGAACAGATCTTATTCCCTAATGCTAAAGCAAGAAATTTAAACATGGAGAGGCCAAGATTGAGCTGTTGGGCCATTCATCAAGTGTGACAGAAGTCATTGATTCCACAATTTTGAACTTATTTGCAAAAAATAGGATAGTAGTGGCATTTTGAACTAGCACACTTTCCTGGTCTTTTCTTTGGGGAACATTTCTTTATTCTTTTGATCAATTCATTCTTATTGCCCTTTGATTTTTCTTTTAGGGCATACCCTCTTTTCATTTTTTAAATTTTTTTATTTTTTTGAAAAATATGGAACCTTTGCAGCATGGAAAGGATGATCATATTTGGCATTTCAACAGTCAATCATGAAATATGGCACCTATTGGTATAGGAACGTAACACAACCTATCTTAACAAATCTGAAACAAAGGGTTACAAATATGGAAAATGTGGCTGAAAGCGCTACCGAAACTCAGACTTCTCACTCAACTAAACTACTCCTAGAAAGGTGGAAGTGTACTAGAAGCCCTAGGGGAGGCTAAGTTCGACTTCGACGAGTAAATCAGAGCGGATCAAGGCCTAAGAGGGATGAGATAGAGGTCAGCCACCTAGCAAACAAATCTTAGCAAAACCTAGAGACAGATCTGAGAAAAACCCTAAAACCTAGAAATAACAGGTACTGACCTGTTTTCTGCCGAAATCGAACTTTTTGGGTTGAAAACTGTGACTTATGTTCTGAGAAACCCGGTCTGCAAATTTCAGAAAAACTTGTCGCCTTTGTCGCGGCTAGTTCCTGTGACCTACGGAAATGACTAGAAAGCTTGCGAATGTCATAAATTTATGAGATCTAAGGTTATAAAAACTAGGAAACATTAAGAGAATTGAAAAAAGAAAAAACCCTAAGCTGAAAATAGAAGGTCACCCAGGTTTTTGGATCTGAAGTATAAAACCTAGTGGAGTCACCAATTTGTTGTAGTGTTTTCTTCTCGATGATGTACGAAAAGAACCCACTTAAGATTGTGGATGACAAATAATCTCAACAATATAAATGGCTGCTCAACGTTGTAGATCTGCAGCTATTGATAGAAACAAAACCTGCCAAAATTATGATCTATGCTATGATCATAGTTAAACAATGAAAGAAAGAGTAATAACCACAATTATCCAATGGAAACCAGATATGTAAAGAATAATTTTATAATAACACCTATGAAGAGAACAAATAAATGTTACTAGTCCCCCTCTGTGGGATGGATTCTTGGCTATCCTCAAACATCTTCAGCTTCTGTAGAGTCTCTCTCCTCTATAATGCATAAACCCAACAAAAATATGGTGTGCGACAATGAAATAATCATAGTTACAACAGTGAGTGCAACCATGAAAATAATCAAAAGTTACAACAGTGAGTGCAACAATGAAAATAATCAAAAGTGAATAATGAATGGAAAACCCTTCTATTTATATCAAAATATTGAGTTATCCTCGAATAATGAGCAATAATAAAATATTATTGATCTCATTCTTGGAATAACCACCTGGAATATTTTATTATAATTGTTTAGGAGGGAAAAATTATTCAAACTTTTATTTAGAAATAATAAGTAAATAAATGATTTATTTATCATCTCAAGGAATTAGTTAAGGAACAATAAACAAATAAGGATTTATTTAATTATTCCTAAGGGATTTAGTCAAATTTAACAAAGAATAAAAATTAATTAGTGGTTAATTAATTATTCTTAGAGAAAAATAAGAAAAATAATGATTTATTTGTTTATTTTTCATGATTGGGTCAAATATGACAAGGACTAATAATTAAACAATCGTTTAATTAATTATTCCTGGAAGAAAATCAAATAAATAGTGATTTATTTAATTATTCTTCATGGGTTTAACTATAAATTACTTAACAAAGGTGATTTGTTAAGTAATTTCTCACAGTGAAATAAATTTTACTATGGTAAAATTGGGTTTACATGGTGTACTTCGATCCATCTAGTAAATTAGGTTAGATGATCAATTTTTCTGTCGTTGGTTGGTCATTGGATGTGTTGTGGTGTTTTCTTCTCAATGATGTACGAAAAGAACCCACTTAAGATTGTGGATGACAAACAATCTCAACAATATAAATGGCTGCTAAACATTGTAGATCTGCAGCTATTGATAGAAACAAAACCTGCCAAAATTCTGATCTATGCTACGATCATAGTTAAACAACGAAAGAAAGAGTAATAACCCCAATTATCCAATGGAAACCAGATATGTAAAGAATAATTTTATAATAACACCTGTGAAGAGAACAAATAAATGTTACCAGTCCCCCTCTATGGGATGGGTTCTTGGCTATCCTCAAACATCTTCAACTTCTGTAGAGTCTCTCTCCTCTATAATGCATAAACCCAACAAAAATATGGTGTGTGACAATGAAAATAATCATAGTTACAACAATGAAAATAATCAAAAGCTACAATAGTGAGTGCAACAATGAAAATAATAAAAAATGAATAATGAATGGAAAACCCTTCTATTTATAACAAAATATTGAGTTATCCTCGAATAATGAGAAATAATAAAATATTATTGATCTCATTCTTGGAATAACCACCTGGAATATTTTATTATATTTGTTTAGGAGGGAAAAAGTATTCAAACTTTTATTTAGAAATAATAAGTAAATAAATGATTTATTTATCATCTCAAGGAATTAGTTAAGGAATATTAAACAAATAAATATTTAATTAATTATTCCTAAGGGATTTAGTCAAATTTAACAAAGAATAATAATTAATTAGTGGTTAATTAATTATTCTTAGAGAAAAATAAGAAAAATAATGATTTATTTGTTTATTTTTCATGATTGGGTCAAATATGACAAGGACTAATAATTAAACAATCGTTTAATTAATTATTCCTGGTGGAAAATCAAATAAATAGCAATTTATTTAATTATTCTTCATGGGTTTAACTATAAATTACTTAACAAAGGTGATTTGTTAAGTAATTTCTCATTGTGAAAGAAATTTTACTATTGCAAAATTGGGTTTACATGGTGTACTTCGACCCATCTAGAAAATTAGGTTAGATGATCAATTTTTCTGTCGTTGGTTGGTCACTGGATGTGTTGTAGTGTTTTCTTCTCAATGATGTACGAAAAGAACTCACTTAAGATTGTGGATGACAAACAATCTCAACAATATAAATGGCTACTAAACATTGTAGATCTGCAGCTATTGATAGAAACAAAACGTGCCAAAATTCTGATCAATGCTATGATCATAGTTAAATAACGAAAGAAAGAGTAATAACCCCAATTATCCAATGGAAACCAGATATGTAAAGAATAATTTTATAATAACACCTGTGAAGAGAACAAATAAATGTTACCAGTCCCCCTCTGTGGGATGGGTTCTTCGCTATCCTCAAACATCTTCAACTTTTGTAGATTCTCTCTCCTCTATAATGCATAAACCCAACAAAAATATGGTGTGCGACAATGAAAATAATCATAGTTACAACAATGAGTGCAACAATGAAAATAATCAAAAGTTACAACAGTGAGTGCAACAATGAAAATAATCAAAAGTGAATAATGAATGGAAAGCCCTTCTATTTATAACAAAATATTGAGTTATCCTCGAATAACGAGCAATAATAAAATATTATTGATCTCATTGTTGGAATAACTACCTGGAATATTTTATTATATTTGTTTAGGAAGGAAAAAATATTCAAACTTTTATTTAGAAATAATAAGTAAATAAATGATTTATTTATCATCTCAAGGAATTAGTTAAGGAACAATAAACAAATAAGGATTTATTTAATTATTCCTAAGGGATTTAGTCAAATTTAACAAAGAATAATAATTAATTAGTGGTTAATTAATTATTCTTAGAGAAAAATAAGATAAATAATGATTTATATGTTTATTTTTCATGAATGGGTCAAATATGACAAGGACTAATAATTAAACAATGGTTAAATTAATTATTCCTAGAAGAAATTCAAATAAATAGTGATCTATTTAATTATTCTCCATGAGTTTAACTATAAATTACTTAACAAAGGTGGTTTATTAAGTAATTTATCATAGTGAAAGCAATTTTACTATGGTAAAATTGGGTTTACATGGTGTACTTCGATCCATCTAGTAAATTAGGCTAGATGATCAATTTTTTGGTGATAACAGGATGTCTTGGAGCATTCTCCAACTTCCTTTATGACATATCCAAGTCCTAAATAATAAGGCAATTCCTATACTTTGTTGGGGTTCACAATGCCTTGGCCATTAACGTTGAGGCCCTTTCCTTGATACCCCATTTTATTCAACAATTTTGATCCAATTCCTATAGTATGTCTCTCAAAAGTAGTGAAATCATCATCATAAAAGTACATGAAATTGAAGAATCAATTTTTACCCCAAGCTTGTTATGCTGCAACTTTTCTAAGGCCTCCTCCTTGGCTTGTAACTGATGTTACAACCTTTGTTTCTCCTTCTCTGCTTCTTGTAGTAGTCTCCTTAGTTCAACATCCGAATGATTTGGTTGATTTCTTCGAGTTCTTGGAGCCATGCTGCATTTGGTGCCCTTTTCATATTTGCCACAACATCTGCTGAAATCTTTGTCTCATCGCCTGAATTAGAATCCAAGTTGATAGGTCCATCTGCCGCAATCCCAAGAGTTGCAATCTTCATTTCATCCCCTGAATTTGATCCAAGGTCAATTGGTCCACCGCCGGCAAATCCTGCAACTGTGATCTTTTCATCATCCTCAGATTCATATTCTTGGTCTTGTTGCATGGTTGCAACTACCTTTTGCTTCCCTTTTCTGTTTTTCCTCTTAGGTCTCAATTTTGGATGCAGTTTCCAGTAATTCTCCTCATTGTGTCCTTCTTTCTCACATTAAGTACAAGGGGGATTTTCTCCTCTTCTCTCACCTGTTGCTTCCCTCTTTAGGTGATCATCTTGTTCATGATTCTCCTTTCTTTCAAGATGTACAACCTTAACACTAGCTTCATCAAGAGACTTAGGTTCAAATAATAACAATGAATGGCACAAATAACTATGAAAAGAACCAATATATTTCATCAACGTCTCAGAAGTGTCTAATGGAACATTTAATGCTAATTATTTTTTTCTAAACTCCTCTGTAAAATTCTGAATAATTTGACCTTTGCTTTGTTTCAAATGTTTCCATTCCATCATGGCTATCTGTCTGTAACCGAATGGATAAAATTGTCCTCTTAAATTAGAAATGAACTCAGACTGAGATGAAAGAAGTTTACGACCACTCTTACTACTTTGCTGCAGTTTGTCTTCCTACCAGACAAGAGTGGTGCCACTCAATTGAAGGGATGCTAGCTAGATCTTGACTTCATCCTCTTTGATTTGTTGTATGTGACAATACACTTCAACTTGTCTTATCCAATTATCTAGTTTTTCTGCATTAGATTCTCCACTAAAAATAGGTAAATCAAATTTGACATCTAGCTTAAGAAAGGATTTTTAGATGCACTCCTCTGATGCCTATTAAGGTGATGAGAAGATGAAGAAGAAGATTTGTCACTAGAAGATGGAGAGGGAGGAGGCTCTTCTCCACTGCCTCCATGATTTACCGATGCATGGTCATCTGGCTCTTTCTTCTTGGGCTTGATTGTCTTCTCATACTCTGGAAATAGCTTGTCAACTTTCTCTGCCATGGTGTAGAAAGCCTTGCGATAATTTCACTCTTTCTCAATTCAAGCTTCCTCATTTTCCATGTTCTGTGTTCATGGTGCACACCTCACTTCAGGATCAAAAGAATTAAGTTTTCATTCACCTCTTTATAGCTTGTTCCTAGTTAGCATTCACTCATGCAACTCGCATCAAGAAGACCTACTTTGATACCAAACTTGACTGAGATATTTCACTTCAAGGATGCATTTAGAATTGTATATCACAGAGCATATTAAAAATGTAACTTAAACCACATAAAAAGAAGAGGAAAAGCATAATAAAACATGAGATCAAAGATACAATAGTTTGATTATGGATTTCACCCAATGTGGGCTACGTCTTCGTGCCCTACTCAATAGTTGGGAGGCCTTCTTTTATTAAGTGGCATCAGAGAAATCAAGTACAAACAACTTTACAAAAATGACCCTTTTACCTCTAATCCAAATGATGGCCTGAAAATGGAGAGCTCATATGAAGAAACGGATGTCACCACTAAATTCCTGGTGCGAAAATGTGAAAAGTCGACTATAAATTTCCCCAATTCTGACAATGTCACCTTTGACCCTCTAAGGGAATCTTTAAGGATCTTGCTGATGCCCTCACTCAGGGTTCCAACCCCTTGACCTATTCAGGGTTTTTTCAGACTTGTGGTTCCGTGCCTCCAAGTTCCGACCTCCGCCCTTCGCTTCGCCGCCTGGTCGAATGAATTGAAGGTTTATATATAAATTCATGGCGGAGATTTCAACATGAGGCCCAATGGGCCATTGTTGGAAGATTAAGATAGCCACGGGTAGGTTTGGGGTTCAAATCCCACTAACCCCCCTGTTGTAGCATTTTTTGGTTTTGTTAAGTTAGAATAAATTAGTCCAAAAGAATGAAAATATTTTTCAAAAAATGTTAAGCTAGGATATGGACAAAAAGAATACTGAATAAAATGTTAGGAAATATTTTGATAAATATGTCCATATCAAAGAAAATGTTAGAATAGATGCCCTAAAAAATGAAGGCAAAAATAAAATGTTAGGTTAGAGAGAAAAACAAAAAGAAAAAAAAACAGATCATGAAAGTGTGCAAGTCCAAGTGGCACTACTTTTTACTTTATTATGCAAAATAATGGTTGTGTGAAACTTGTCATAAATGCCACAACCCATGATAGTTAAATAGTTTAATCTTGATTAGTTCATGATTTAAATTTCATGTTTATAGTTAGAGAATAAAGATCTAGCCAAACTGTTTAATCTTGGCAGATTAGTAGTTAGGTAGAGAATAATAAGGAGCTCATTAGTTTAATCTGAGCCCTTGGATGCTATAAGGTTAGAATTAGATAGTTTTCTTTTCAAAAGAAAAAGGAAAGAAATAAAGGGTCTGTTAGCCTAAATGCACCAAATAAAGTGAAGAAAAAATGTTAGGGTAAGTAAAGGGTAGGTAGAAGAAAGGTTGCAGAAATACAAGGTTGTTGAAGCATAAGCACATTTATCATGATTAATCCAATGTTTAAGTGTGCAAGAGCAGTTATGAAAGTGAAAAGATGTTCACAAGTTGATTTGGTTAACTTCCCCTCATTTCATTTCACCCCCCACTACATACTTACTAATTTCCTCATTATCCTATCATTTCCTAAGAAAATACCCTTTTCCCTTCATTTTCACCCTTTCCCTTGGTTTCACACATTTTCCCTACAAATTATCCTCCTAACTCATTCCTCTACCCAAAAACCCCTTTTCCCTAGTGTGAAACCCTTTCCCCTTGAAAAATTCACTTTCCCCTAGTAATTTCCCTAAAAACCCATAAACCCCCCTTATCCTAACTTTTATTCCCCCCTTCGCTTTATTTAACTTTAACTCCGCCATTCATATTTTTCTAACAAAACCCTTTTAACCTATAAATACCCCTTTAGCCTAAGTTTTGTTTCACCCTGCATTATTTAACTTTAACTCTGCAAATTAACATTTTCCCGATATAAGACCTTTTAACCCACACTTGGTGCGGTTAATAAATTCCCGCCACTTTTATCCTTGGTCCCACTGTATTGAACCCGCACATTATACTTTTAACCCTGCTTCATTCATTAATTAATTACAATTAAATGTAATTAATCCCCCCGGGCCCCTCTAATCTCTGCCTGATTCACCTCTGTGCAACTCCACCGCATGATAGTCGTTAGATCCTTCACCCCCAGATCTAATGACACACGTCCATATCATGCGCTCCCAATCTCCGACCTTTACTGGCCCAAGAGCACGTGAGATTCGTGGTTTTGCTCGGGCCCCTTTTGGCTATGTGGCGGTCTCACGTTAACTCGCGTGCTCTCCAAAAAATATCGCCCTTCACTCAAAAGCAGTGCGATGGCCTCCGAAACCGCCTCCCCATGTACAATGAAACCACTCACTATTCACATTATGAATTTCCGCGCCAAAGTTAAAGTTTCCCGTTTAAACGCCAAAGACCCTCATTTTCGCTCTTTCGCCCGTTTACACAGTGAAACCCGTCTAACCCTTCCTGCGCCACCCTAAACATATGCAACTCAATTTGACCACTGATTACCTTCCAAACACTGCCAGGACTCCATCCATACACTATCATGTTCCCTGAAGCCATTGTGGCCCTCCCTGCCAACCTGTGTTTTTCTTAACAATTGTTGTATTTTGCAGGTGATTAGTAGAAGGCCAGAAGTTTGGATAAATAGTTTGATACTGATCTAAAAACTTGTTTACTCCAAGATTCACAAGGAAATCCATTCAAAAGCCTTTATTCAGAAGAAAAAGACAATTATCATAGAGCAGAAGGAAACAATTTACACAGTAATGATTAAAACAAAGAAGAAATCATTTACACAAAGAGAGTAAATGTTAAAACAAAGGAGGCAGATAAATCATACAGTTAAAAGACAAACATATGAAATATACAGGAAGATGATCAATATCCAATTACCAAATGCAGAGACACATGAAAAAACTAAATGATTTACTATTGAAATACACAGTAAAAACTTGAAATGTACAGTAAAAGTAAAAAAGCACAATAAAGGATATTGACAGGTCAACAAGGTTAAAGAGTATAAGATGAGAGTCTATCAGATGAAAGGTCATAAGTAAATATGACATCCAGTAGGTAATCGGACAACATTCAACTTTTGGAGGAATAGTTAGCTAGCTTCAACAATTTTCAATTTTTTCAGTGATAGTCACTAACAACACAACATCAAAATAATGCCAGATCATCTAGTAGTCTTTATTTTGATTCTATAATAATCTATTTTTGTAAAACCAATTTAGGATATTTTCTTAGTTCTACTGTTGTATAAATAACTCTCTTCACAATTTATTAAGGGTTTCACCCTTGATGAAGCATTTCCAAACACTCGATATACGTGACTTTTCTGGAACCTTGATACAAAGCAAAGGATTTTGAATTTTGTTTTACACAGTTTGTGTTGCCTGTAAGTTTTTCTAGTATTACTCATTATGTTTTTCTTCATATTCTTATGTATTTACACAGATAACCAGGTAGGAATAATTGTATTTCAATCTATTTCTATAAGCTTCTAAAGTGACAATCTATAAAGAGAATGGATTAATGTATTATCTGTTTAATTAATTCCCTCTGAATCAATAAATCATCAGCTCTTGTTGTAAGCATAAAAATATTCTCTTGAACTTTCTGAACATTGGTCAGAGGTTTTCATACTTATGATTATTTAATTTTCTGTTTGAAAATTGTGATAATCATATTATTTTTTGTTTCTTCTCACCACTATACAAGCTATTTCACTGTGTGAAATTTTATAGCAGCCCTCCGCTTTGGTATTAATATTATTCAAAAGGTTAGGCATTATAGTGTTACATCTGTTTCATTCATTGGTCCTCCAAATTAAAACAAAAACCCCCAAAACAATTATCTTAGATGCTTTGGCATGATAGCTGACCATTATCATCTCAGAGGTATAACACCACCCTGGGATGGTGCATTATGTTTTAGTTTGTTGGAATTTTTTTATTTTTTTCATTGGCAGGTTTGCATTATGTTCGATGTTTAAATGGGGCCACCCATTGGGGGCCGACCCACATGGGTTGGGTGGGTTCAACCTCCATCGACCCCCCTCCAATCAATGTTGCTATATGGTATGTGGTGGATGTGGTGGGGGTGGTGAATCGCCACCCATTTGGCACTTTATGATATATGCAATACGATGACCAGTGGGGTGGGAAGGTTTGGCCCGCGCCCACACCTCCCCTCTATTTTTTAATACTTTCGGTTTTTTAAAACAAATCATTTTTTTAAACTTTGCCGAAAATAAGGGTCACCGGAAAAATTAACGGTTCAACAAATTCACCTGTTCTGGTGGTCAGATTCCATGTGCCGAGTCTCTGCCAATTGCTGCCTCCTTAAGCCTGCCACTTGTCCAACTTTGACCAAAGCTTCTACTAGCCATAAATTGACCATAGGAACTTGGATTTGAGTGTCGTTTGCACAATTGGAATTAGGGTGACGAGTACTACGATCTGGTCCTAGTTTTGGTTCCATATGTATTTTGGAGATATATTTAAGGCCACTTTCATTTTTGGATCCTCCCAGATCAGGAATCATATGGGAAAAAATAATTAAGGTAATGGGAAAAAATTGGGATCATATGGAGTTGCTTCAAGAAAATATAAGCATTGTTAGAAGGTCTAATAGAGAGATGAACAAAATAAAGAATGCTATTGTTGATTTCCCGAACAAAGCTGAAGTGATAATATATTTCCTAAATCACATGTCTAAGGAAGATCTCACTAAAGAAAATATTGATACATCTAGGATGGTAGCAAGAGAAAATAAAATGGAAAGGAAGAAAAATTTGGTGAAAATGATTTACAAGAAGGCAAGGGCACTGGAAAAGGAGATACAAGGTTTCAAAGATAAATGCATGATTTTATACAATAGTAAATTGCCATCATTCTTTGATGTAAATGGAAACTTGTATTCGAATGAGTCTTTCATGAAGAGCCTACTTGAAATCAAGAATGATAAAAAAAAGGCTTTGGGGAAGAGGAATGTGATCTGCAAGGAAAGGACATTGTTAACCTATATGCATACCATTTTGAAATTTTGTTCATTGTAAAGAACATCTTCTAGGAACATGGCCTAATGGACTATGATGCAATCACTAACCTGGATGGATCCATCTTGGATGCACAAGCATGTGATGTCCCATTCGGAAAAGAGTCGAAAGGATTGATGAATCTATACAAACTGGCCACTCAAAGAGCACCAGTAAAATCCTAGGTTGGAGGAGAAATACTATAGGTATCCCTGACAAAGGTAGGTTCTAGTTCCAGGCCACCCTAGCAACAACAGGCACAACCATAGCCACAGGTGCCAACTCAGCCAAGGCAAACCCCACCAATGAACTAGTCAAGGTGATGCACACTCCTTCATCCAACTCATATGCATAAGAGAGAAATAGAGGCCCACTACAACCAAGGGTGGGGCCCACGATACAATTGGAACATTCTAACACCCCACAACTGGAAACTTCTAGATGAAGTTAGTTATGGAACAACTGGTATTTTTGTAAATATTCCTAGTGGTTATTGAATACCACTAGTGGCTTAGGGTTAGGGTGTTGGGCCTTGAGAGCCTATATATAGGCCTCATTTTGATGTAAAGGGGATAAAATTATGATGTATTGAAACTCTGCCAAAATTTTGTTGGAAATTTCTAGGATATGTTGACGCTATTGTAAGGAAGGAATTATAAAGTACAATTTGGGTTGTGAGTGCTCTTGTTTTCACATGTAATTACAAACCCTCTTTTAATTTGAATTATGCAAGGTATTAATACAATTGCAAAAGTTATTCATGGCAAATCATGTTGTAAACTTGATTCTTGTATGGAATGTGAATGGAATTGCGTAAATTAAAGGAAACCCACAATCTGTTTGATTGTTTTCTTTAATTTCTATGAACGTTTTCAAGGTCGCATGGAGTATATTTGTTTATTTTGATGAATTTTCATGTGTGCTGAAAGTAAATGGCATAAATTTAAATTACTATGACTTCTACAATTGAATTCTTAATTGCTCAATTGTTTTCTTTGATGTCAGTGTTCTAGGAATGGATTCTTAATTTCCCACCTTAGCTTATTGATATATGTTCTCCATTATTTAATTTGTTCTCATTAAAACCCTTATGTAAAACCAAAAGTGAATTTTTGGTAATTTTTGGTAATTTTATGCATCATTTTCTAGTAGAAACAAAACCTTTAAAAATAGAAAATTAAAAATCAGATTTAGATGTTCCTAGGATCTACATTGTAGTAGAACACAATGTGACTCTTAGGCCCCAACATGTCATGGTGCCATTTCCACGGACAATTTGAACATATTCCCTAGGTGAATATCATATTTTGTAGGTGGACATATTATAAAATTATCAACTATGCATTCCACCTAGCGACTCCACTGTTTATAAGATCCATTATTTTCCACTCACATTATCATTGTCATACTCACATGTACACTACAATGAAAAATAATGAACCCAATTAGCCTACAATACATACTCATTACAAATATTTTTTATCGTTTCAACACAGTTTCTAATAATTTTCAGACCCACATTTTGGCTTCCACTAGAAGGAATACAGGAAATAATATGAACCCTAATTTACACACTCTAGTACCAAATCCTGAGCGAATTGTATATAAGTATAACCAAAGATATAAGTACTTAGGTTTAGGCACCTCAATATTGTTACCACATATTATCCATACAATAATACCTCCTTCCCAACAACTAGAAATTCCACATATTTCTCCACCATTTTCTCAGACTATACTCAAACCTCAGATCCATCCACTAGACACACCATCCACTACACCCATATCTATACCTGGGTGAATGAACACGGTTAGGACACTGGTCTTCCAAACTCTAAGAAATATAATTTTACAACACATCAATATGCTGAACCAGAATCTTCCCAATCAACCGATGGTGAATCAGAACCCTCTTAACCAATCATTATCATGGGTGGATACAAGATATGCACCATTTGCATTTCCAAATGTACTACATGACATACAAAAATATTACATGAAGTTACTGCCTAAGTTTAACAGTGAAAAGAGGAAGACTGCAGAAGAACATCTAAGCACATTTCAATATTTTAATGAAAATTTCATGGTTGACAAAGAATATGTTTTCATGTAATTTTTTGTACAAACACTAGAAGGAGAAGTACGTAAATGGTTCCACACTCTTCCCTCTCGTTCTATCAATTATTGGGATGATCTTCAAAGAGAATTTCACACCCAATGCGGTGAGAAGAAGGATTTTCAGTATTATTTTATTCAAATTCTTTGGATTAAAGAAGAGGCCATCCAAGAACGTAGAAGAATTTACCAATAGATTCAACAAAGCTTATAACGAGATTCCAAACAAGATAAAGCCTACTCCCACTACTACCATGGTTAACTACGTAGCAACCTCTGAGCCCTATTTTTATATCATGTTGAGAGAGAGAAAACCAATCACATTGACAACCATGCAATATGATACTATTGATATTGAAGGAAATTTGGTGGCAACGAGAAAGTTGTAGAGGATCAAGAAGGAAAAACAAGAACAATGTATAGGTAAAGAGACAAGTGGTGAGAAGGAGAAAGACAAAGGAAAAAAGAAGGTGAAATACTAACCATATTCCTTAAGCAAATATAGTGCAGAGGAAAAAATGGAAGAAATGACTATACTTATCAAGAATTTATCAAACAATATCACTCGTCTCAAGATAGAAGGACCGAGTACCCCGCACAACAACCTAGGAACCCGAATTTCATCTAGAGACCATACAACCCTTAGATAATGCAAAGAGGCAAGAGAATGGAAGAACAACTTGTTCAATCCCCAGTAAGGAGGGGTTTGAATTTCCAAATAGATGAATCATATGATGATCTTAATCAAGAAGAGGACATCAACTGGGTTGATAAATGAACTCCCACTTTCCATCTAACAAAAATCGATTACACAAATTGTTTAGCGTTGCGAGAGGCTTATGACACACAAGATGAGTGGGGAGTATCTTCCACGCAATATTAGCAGATCATATATTCAATAATGGAAAAATTGCATAGAAATTATGACTGTGTCCCAGACTAGGTAGGGCAACATGAGGAATGGGTCAAGCCAAATAATTGTCATCCCAGGTGGATCTTGAGCTAACTTTCCCATCCAATTCCCAACTTTCCAATGGAATGAGTGATCCACAAGAATCCTCATACCAGAAGAAAATAACCAACTCGAACAACACAACCTGAAATTCAGAAAAAAATGTGTGGCGAAGTTCACAACGAGAAATTTCCAAAGAAAACAAAAAAAATTTCAACCCCTACGTTTAAACTAGAAAAATAATTAAACAAGATCAAAGTCCTAATTCCACTATCCAAGTTAGTCAAAAACTTGATTTACAAATCTCACATCAAAAAAATTATTGACTCCTCTGAGCTATCATCACACAATGACACCCTCAACATACAATAACTTCACCCAAATGTGATTTGCGGCCCACATGTCAAAGAACAAAAAGACAATATTTCCCACTTTTATATCACATTGAACATGCATGATAAACTATTACACAATTGTATGCTTGACTAAGGTGCATCTCAAAACCTTATGCAAAAATCAATCATGTTAGAATTGGGTCTCAAATTACTAAACCATACCATGAACCTTTATTCCTTTGATTCCCGTAGAGTCAAATGTCTAGGCCTTATCAAATACCTTGTCATATCGCTCACTCAAGTTCCCACAAAAACTATTTTTATGGACGTTGTGGTTTCAAATATCCCAACTAGTCATGGTATGTTATTTTCTAGATCCTAGGTGGGAAAACTAGGAGGCACCTTGCAAATGGACTTATCTTATGCCACCATACCAACCTTTGGGGGACAAGAAAGGAGATTGTATAGAGAGTCAAAATTACAATATGTGGTCAACGATGCTAAGAGGTCAAAGAATCAACCCATTTATGCAATAGAGGAGTCGACAGGATATTACAACCTATTTAGTGATCCATAGATGATCTCAGAGGTAAATTAACTTCTGGTTTAAACAAAGCTAGTACAAGATCCACATGCCATTTAGAAGTTGTTCTTTGACGCCACTTACTTTAAGGACGGAACTAGGGTAGGAGTAGTTCTTATTCCTATATAGGGACAAAGCATAACACTACCTTTCAAACTGGAATTTGATTCCACCAACATTGTTGCATAGTATGAGGCATTGATTATGGGATTTGAAACAACAAGCAAAATGGGGGCTAAAAATATAACAAATTTTGGATATTTCGAATTGGTGGCATTGTAGATAAGGAGTGTATACACTACAAAACACCCCAGAATGCGGTCCTACTAGAATGCTATACATGGGACATAGTTGAGATTTTTTTTGAGGCATTAAATATTGTATCTATCAGTAGAAATGAGAATCAAGAGGATGACACATTGGCTACAACTTCTAGTTCCTTCAAGCCACTCGAAGAATTGAAGTTGAAACACAAAGTAGAGATGTAGTATAGGCCATCTATCCTCGATAATACCAAACAATAGAAAGTATTTAAGGACGATGAGAAGCTACTTAAATGCTTGGGGATGTTAGAGGAATTCACAAACATCAACATCAATCAAGAATATGAGGGGTCAGACGAAGACAAAGGAGGAATAAATACATAAACACAGGGAGAATCAACATACTTTCTAAACCAGATCGAAGGCCACAAATTGATCTAATTGAAAAATAATTTTGTACAAAAAGGACTTGTTCCTTTAGAAAAAGTATTTGATCATAATGATGTGTCCATTAGGCCAATTTTTCAATCAATGACGAAGAACGTGGAAGAACACAACTTAGGAACTGAAGGGAACCCACAAAAGGTAAAACTTGCCAAATATTTGGAACCCACCTACAAAATGAGGCATGCTTAATTATTTAAGAAATTTAAAGATGCATTTGCATGGAGTTATGAAGATTTGAGAACATATGATACTTCTATTATACAACATAGAATTCCATTGAAGGAGGGATCTAAACCTTTTGTGCATAAAATAAGGAGATTCAATCCCATTATTTTGCCCATGATTGAGGAGGAAATCAAGAACCTGCTAGATAGGAAAATCATCATGTCGCTTAGATACTCTGATTGGGTAGCTAATTTGGTACCTATAAGAAAGAAGAAAATAGACATAAGGCTATGCGTGGATTTTAGGAACCTGAAAAAATGCTCATTGAAGGATAAATATCCATTACCCAAAATGGACCATTTGTTGTAGAAGGTGATAGGAGCCTCAAGAATATCGATGATGGATGGTTTCTAAGGCTACAATCAAATAGCCATGCATGATGAAGTGTTGTGGCTACAACCCCCCCCCCCCATAAATTTTTACAAAAGATATGGGGACCCTCTATTTAAATTTTGGTCATATCACTCCTTTCATGCTTTGATTTGTTAATTTTGTAGTGTTTTCAATTTTCTATGATCTGAAATCCTGATCGAAATTGATATTGGTTTATTAACTTTTTAAAAGTGTATGCATGTAATTAAAAACCACCATTAAAAAGAGATCAATTTAACTGTCATAGTAAAATTGAAAGGAAATTGCAGAAAATAAAAATTAATAATAAACCACACAAGAGATAATGACACCAGCTCGTTGATAACAAAGTTCGACTATCTTCAAGCCTATGTCTTCGGGCTCGGTCTTTAGTGGGGAGGCCTCTTTATTAAAAATGCTCAAAGTGTTTGTACACCAAAATAAAATCTCTAGCTCAACAAAATAATACTGCCAGTGTGTTCAGAAGGCCACAAAACACCTATTTCGACTCTTTCTGTGCTCAAAACGGTCTCCAAATGACTAAAATAAGCCAAAAACACTATCTACTACACTTAAAAGAAGATGAATCTATTAACAAAACAACCTTTTGGGTCAATGGTTGAGCGCATCGATTATCTAACCCTAGGTCAAGGGTTCAATCCTCACTGAGCATGATTGTCGGTGGTAGTTATGCTGGTATTCGACATACATTAATTGTTTCAAACATTATAATGGTGGGGTCAATGGACATGCCACCCCACCATACCTCATATAACGTTACTATACAATGTATTGCATTAATAGTATATGGCTCGTGGCCTATCCATTGTGCTGGCGGGGTAGATATTCGATATACATTAATTTTTTCAAACGTTATGGTGGTGGGGTCAATGACCCCACCATCCCACCATACCTCATATAACATTACCATATAATGTATTACATTAATAATATATGGCCCGTGGTCTATCCATTGTGCTGGAGGAAAGGATATGTATGGCAGAGGCGGATAAGGTTGGCAAATCAGATAATTGTTGACAAATATGGTGGAGAGATATGCATGGCAATGGTTATAACAAGCCTTATCCCCTTTAAATATATGCAATACAATACTTGTAACAAGAAATAATATTGTAGCCCAACGATAATGTGTGATCTTTGTTGTTAAAAGGTCATGGGATCAAATCTTATTTGGTCTGCAGTTATGCCTAAAATTTTTAGACCAGTCTTTTGAGGCCACGTCTTGCTCTATGATAGGGCCATATGTTGCCTTAGGATTGGCCCAAAATCAACCAACCTCGCACCAACACTTGTCAAGCTCTGGAAGTGCCACGTGTTGGGTAGAACCATGACCTTGGAACCCTAACCATCGGAACCTTGAGTTGACCATTCACTGCTAGAACCTTGATCGTTGACTTTGACTTTGACCAGTTGACCTTTAACATTTTGCTCTGATTGGACTTGAACTTTGACTAGTTGACCTTTGACTTTTTGACTTTTTTCCCTTCTTGGACCTGAACTTTGACTTTGCATAACTTCTTCACATGAAGTTAGATTTTTCCCGTTCAAGTTGCATTAGATTCAAAATGACGAAATCTACATAGTGAAGCTAGTTTCAAAAGCATTTGATAACTTTGGTTTTCGAGCATTTTCCAGAACTTTGAACATATTTTGGATCCTCTAGATCACTCCTTGATCATTTCAGATCATTTTCAATTTTCCCTATTGTTTGCTTTATTATGTGCAGTTTCTCACCAACTTCCCAATGTCTCTAATTTTTCCGAATTTAGACTTATAGTTTAAAAATAACGCCTCTTCAAAGTTTGGTTAAATTTAACTTCCCGAGCTTAAAAATGTAAAAACAATTATTTTACTTTATTTTGTAAATTAAACTAATATACAATTATTATTTTTTAATTAATTAATCTATTATTTTTTATATTATTTAATTAATTTACTTATTTATTTAATTAATAATTATTCAAAACTTTTATATATATAAAACAACTACATAAAAATATAACATAAAACTATGCTATAAATATTAAATAAAATATATTTTATAAAACAATAATAATAAAAAAACTAGAATATAAAAAACATATAATTATTACATCATCCCGTTGAGCCATCCTGAAGGTTCAATGTTGTTTCAGAATTATATCCCCGAGGTGACGCAAGTGGAAGGCTTTTATAACAGATAAATTGAAAAGATTGGAGTGGTGGAGGGCCCATCCTCCACACATGGGCCTCCACCCACTGATTCACAGTAACTCCACCATGCATTACCACTTATACCTCCCATAATCTCACATGTAATTCCACTTATGCCTTCCGTGACAAATTATTTGAGTTTTATTTTATAATATTTAATTTTAATTTCTTTAATTTATTTTTATTATTTAAATCAATGTTTTCAAGGAAGAAAAAGCTAAATTGTATTATATTGAGTCTATATAACAGTTCCAGATGGTACATATTATGCAAATTAGAGAAGCATAGGACAAAAACTAGAGGAGAGTTTCTTTTGAGCATATTGCAAAACCTCGTAGATACACGGATGCATGGACACCTCCAGCACCACCTGGGAGTGAAATTAGAGATAGAAAAAGCCATACATAATCCGACAGATACTAGGAAAATAAAAAAGGAGAAACCAGAAACAGATCATAAGGACAGATAGAAAGTAGGCTAAAAACCCGGAATGCAGAAGTCCTGAATGGAATAGGACTCCTCGCCAGCTGAAACCTTCAAGGACCATGAACCTGAGCCGAGGTGAAGGCCTCCTTTCACAAGCAATCTGCTTTCTGGTTCTGGTCTCTGTAGACGTGCTGAATGAAACTCCCTCCCATAAGACCCCAAAAAAACATAATTCTATCCATCCAACATGCGAGGTGAGGGAACCTGATGAGGATTTTACCATTGACATGATCGACTATGGATTTTGAGTCCCTGAAGATTGAGATAGAATGGATGTCAAAAAAAATACAGAAGGTGAGAAGACCTGCGAGGGCCTTCGCCTCTGCCAAGCTGTTTCTTCCCTTACCTGTGTTCCACGACAGGCTATAATGAAGATTCTCATCCATAATAATGACCACCCCACAACCGCATGAATTTTATTGGGCAACTCCGTTAAAGAAGGCCCTCTGGGTCCTATGAAAAGAATCTGCCAACCCACTTCTGTTGACATTTTTCAATTTTGGAAGCTTTTTGGGGACAGATTCATATATGAGAATTATGTGATGTAATATATCCATGAGAGGCACCTTTGCATCATTGAAAACTTTATTATTCCTCCACCTCCAGGCACACCGTAAAGCAATTATAATGATCGATCTCCAAGATTCTCTTTGCCTGCTCCACCAATCAAATGTAGCGGGAGTAGAAGCATGAGATAGAAGAGGGAAACCATATAGAAATGCCAGATCCCGCCATACTTGTTGAATAGAGTTGCATTGGAAGAACATGTGAAGATTGGATTCCTCTTCTAATTCACACATTTGGCATCTACTCGGCCCATGCCAATTTCTTTTCCTCAAATTCTCCCAGGATAGATTTTTATTATAAAACACCAGCCATGAGAAGTATATGAATTTGGGTGCGCAACCTATTTTCCAAAACACTGATGGGAAAGTGGGATAAGAGAGCATAGACTTTGAACCAATCATATCAGCATAAATATCCTTTGCGCATACCTGAAAGTTTGCATTTGTCAGATTCCAGATTATTTAAATCAATGTTATATTAGGTTATTTTAATTTAACATTTCAATATTTTAATTTTTATTAAATCAATACTTTATAATAATTGTGCATATTCCAGCACTTGCTTATTTTGAAATTCAATCTTTGGAAAATTTTATCTTCAGTTTTATTTAGCTAAATGAAGTTCAGGATGGCTCATTAGAAATATAAAATCATGGATAAGAATTTGGGGTGGTTGCATGACCATATTTGGTCATTTACTATACCTAAAATTTAGCAAATGTTGGAGCTCTAAATTTGTAACAAGAAACTATTTTCTGTGTTCTTCTTTTTGGAATTTGATTGGCTAAAAATTTCACTGTTGTAAATTGATTCTAAGATTTACTCCTTGGGATATAGAAGTTTTGAAAGAGATCAATAAGAAACATCAATTTCATTTCATTTTATTTATTTAATAATATTTTAATTGGAGAATTTGTTTTCCCAAATTTGGTATTTTTATTTTCATGTACAATTTTAATTGGTTTTCAATCTCAGTTTTGATGTTTTTTTGAAGGGAACTAATTATAGGAAGGGGAAAAAGAGGTTTTGGAGCAATAGGATTGATCCAACAAAGAAAGAAAAAAGATGATTTTCAGTGCAAAAAAAAAAAAAATTGAACTACTTCCACAAACTCTCCTTTTGTGAGATTTTTGTAAATTATAAATAATTATTTTGAGAATGTGGAGGGGGTTTCTCTTTTCCATAACTTTGAGGCTCTAAGAAATTTTGTACAGAGAGATTTCGCTGTAGGTGAAGAGGAAAACTCAGATATGAGTTATTTTGGGGTTTTCTTTTCAACATTCGGTGTTTATATTTGAGGCAGAGTTTGCACTATCGCAGTTCTTTTCTTTAGCGCCAAAACTCATGATTTTGGAAAGATTGTTGGATACCCATTGAGAAACAAAGCAAGGAGACCAAGTTTAATAATTTTTATGGAAATATTTTTATTTTTTAATGCAAAATTTATTCATTTAATGAGAAATTTGTACCAACTATTTCATATTTAGCACTTTTATTGAGATGAGAATGATTGTTCATTTGATCAACTATCTGACCTTGTGGTTGCATTGATATGTTATTTATTCCCTATTTTCTCTTTTGCTTAATCGAATTTTGAGTAACTATTTACTCATAATTTTGTCATATTAAATCGATTTAATTGCCAATAGATTGTATGAAGTAATTCTACATTTTAATGACTTATTTTTCATGGTTTTAAATATTTGAATAGAGCATGTTTTGTAATAATAATATCAAATGTTAGAACTATTTCAATAACCTAATATTCATCATAAAAGAGGCATGTTAAATCCTCGTTATTTTAAATCACTTTTCTCTTGATTTGTGTAAGATCTATATCTTGTGCTAATCAAGATTGGATATATTAGATTTTCTTTTGCTTCTTGCATCCTAGGATAGACTTGCATCTAGAATTCATTCCTTGCATTTTAGAAGTCTCCTTACGTAGGAGAAACCCGAGGTGTGTCTTGGATGAACCATAAATTTAGCTTAAGGACTACTTTATTGCATGTGGATTGCATGAAGGTACATTCGATTTCCTCTTCTTGTTGATTGTAAATTAGGGACATCAGAAGTAAGCAGGGAGAGTTAGGGGGTAATTGGACCCAATAGAACTAGTCGAAACCACCAAATCAAACAAATAAGAGCTTAGTTTGGGGCTATATTTCATAATGGCATGTAAATCTTGGTACGTATGAGGTAAAACATTTGATGGTGGTAATAAAAATTCACCTAATAATCTACAACATTTAAAAAAGTAGTACTAGTTAATGTACTAAACAATATTAATCATCCATATTGCATCCAAATGTTACAAATTAATTAAATGATGATCAACATACTACCATTAAAAATAAAGGAAAAAATAAATACTTTATCATGAATATAGTACTAAATGTCACAAAATATATTACATACCTTAGGAGCTATGTCACACGTGTTTGAAAAACCATTCACTACCTTTAAGTTGACCAACAAGAATATAGTAGAGAGAAGAGATGTTTCTAAGCTTTCATAAAGAGGTTGAATTTCCCTCTTAAGTACATGTATATCAAAAGCATGGTCATCATACTGGTTGCTATCATAATTTATTCCAACATTATTAAATGTCTTATGTATCAATTGATTTGTACCATCTTCTTCAAATATGTTATAAACATCATTATCTTCTTCCATAGGATCATTAGCTTGATCCTCAATATTCGTTCCATGTTCTTGAACAGGTCCTCGTACTACAACCAATTCTTCCTCATCAAGCAATGCCCTAGGGGTGCCATACTATACAATTATAATCAATAAAGTGATATTAGTATATATAACAAATATTTAAACGTTGATACAATTGTTTACAAATATAATATATAAGGAAAACAAAGAAAACAAAGATAAAGATAAAGACAACTTAGGCGAGACCAAGAAACAAAGACAACAAATCAATGATTATTCTTGTGCAATTTATCAAGATATTTAAGAATATGTTGAAAAAATATAAGAGAGATGTTACTTTTCTTGACATGTAGGAAGTGAGACACTTTATGAGATATATAGTCACAACCATAATAAAAAACATATTGATCTTATTTTGCATTCATCATTATAATGTCATATTCTTTCCTAATTTCATTTAGAGACCATAAGTTTTAAGAGGATGGATCAACAACCATGAGCTTGGGTGAGATCAAGAAACAAATACAACAAATCAACGTGATCATGAAGTTTGTGCAATTTAGCAAGATGTTTAAGATTATGTTGAAAATTTTTAGGAACAACCAACATGTGTGAGTTGTAGGAATGTGTTTGCCACATGTTTTAATGATATGTAAGAGTGTTTAATGTAGAGAAGTGCATGAGAACTAACTCTAGTGATGTGAAAAGGTGCAACACATATAGGGGTGAACATACTTAAAAGAAACCCCTGCAACTATAAGAAGACATGAAAACGACACTTGCACATGCGAACAACCTTGAAAGAGAAACATGACAGAGTGAAGATAATGTAGAAAATCTTGTAGATTCACAAGTTCATGCAATGTACTAAAGAACAGGACATGAATCTATTTCTACTTTCAACCAGCGGAAGCCAATAGATCAATGAAAACAATATGAACAAGTAGAAGATAAACCAATGGTACATAACACAAGATGTATATGGGGAAAGACACTACTCAAAACCATGCTATCTGTATTGCATATATCAAAAATATGAGTGAAGATACAAAGCTTGTTCTCACTAGAACAATTCTGCATAGGTATGCTCAACTCTCACAGTTCACAAGCAAGCTCTTGGTGAACACTTAGCCAATTCTGCAACTCTCCAAGCCCCTATTTCCTTGCATAATTCCTAGGATGAATAACTCGTATTTAAAGGTAATTCATGCTTCCAAAACTACGCAATCCAAACATAGGACATTCTATGATTACATGCATGATATTTACAACTCAGTAAATCACACAACTGATAGTACATTGTCCCTGCAATCTAGTCTCAACTGGGTCTTTCTCAGAATCGAAATGCATGAGTTTTTGATGAGGGAATCTTCAGTTAACTAGAGTGACACTTGTGGATGTAATAATGCACCAACTGATTGTTAACTCTCTATTAGTTCCTCAAACAGTTTGGAACTAATTTAACTGAACATAACTCAGTAAGCTGAGTGATGTAATTACAACTCAATTTAAACTCATATTGGACCCCTAAAACTTAGGGGTAACATATACATGACTTCAGAAAGACTTCCAACTAAAAATTACTAAGCTAATTAAGTTAATTAAACTTAATTAACTATTTACAAGTTGTTATGAGAATATAATTCGATTTTAATTCTCAGTTTAATTCAAGGAAAAATTAAACTATAATTTCTTGTTTCCATTTCTCAAAACTCCCTCTCAAAAAGAAAGGGATTATCAACTACCCCGATCCAATCTCTGTGAAACTTGAATTTACATCTTGAAAATTCCTTTGCCAAAATTTCAACATCTTGCTCCTTTGTGGGAATGTACTCTAACAACATAATCCACCTCAATATACAATCTCTGAGATGATGATATCATATATCAATATGCTTGGACTGATCACGAAAAACTAGATTTTCAGAGAGTTTGATACAACTCTGGTTATCGTAGTAAATCACAGCTGGAACCATCTGCTGACCAAAAAAACCAACCAGGATCTTCCTCATCCATATGGCCTCACATGCTTCCTGACTCGCAGCCATGTACTCTGCCTCTACTGAACTAAGTGCAATCGATCTCTATTTCCTGCTGTACCAACAAACTATCGCTAACCCAATACTGAAGATCCCTCCTGATGTGCTCTTCTGATTGGATGGAATCCCTGCCCAATCTACATCATCAAAGCCTTGAAGCTTCAATCCATCTATCCATATGTACCGGAATCCATACTAAGAAGTACCCTTGAGGTATCTCAACACATACTTTGACGCCTTCCAATATGGCTTGGAAAGCCTAACCATCGCTTGACTAAGATGGTTAACTACATAACACATATCCAATCATGTGTTCACCGAGTACATGAGTGAACCCACAAGCTGTATGTAAACAATAACTTCCACTACTTCCCCTGAAGTAGCATCCTCCTTCCTCCAGTTACCTGCTAAAGGAGTGTCCATGGTTTTGCTGCTCTCCATGCGGAATCTCCTGAGTATCTCGTTGGCATACTTTCCTTGAGACAAAAAAAACTCCCCATCACCCTACCATACCTCTATGCCAAGAAAGTAATGCATGAGCCCCATTTCTTTCATCTCAAACTCTCTTTCAAGGTCCTCCTTGCAAGACTTGATCAGCTGATCATCCCCTATCAGTATGAGATCATCAACATAAAGTACAATGATCAGCAATTTACCTTCCACCACTATGTGGTACAAGTTTGCATCTGCTTCACTCTTCATGAAGCCCAACTTGGTGAAGTATCTATCTAGATTAGTGTAGCAAGCACAAGGTGCTTATTTCAGCCCATCCAACACTCTCTTGTGCTGACACACATGTGACTGACGATTAAAGGTCTCAAAACCTTCACGCTGCTCTATGTACACTTCTTCCTCAATCATGCCATTAAGGAAGACCGTCTTTACATCCATTTGATGTATCTTCCAACCCATTTGTGCTGATAATGCCAATATAGATTTGATCGACGAGTACCTTGCAACAAGAGCAAATATCTCATCATAGTCAACCCCCTCTACCTGTGAAAAGCCATGGGCCACAAATCTAGCCTTATGCTTCTCCACACTACCATCTACAACTTGCTTTACCTTGTAAAGCCAATGAGAGCTCACCACTGACTTGTCTTCCGGTCTCAGGACCACATCTGAAACACTGTTATGAACTATGGAGTGATACTCCTCCACCATGGCATCAACCCAAACCGGCTACTGCACTGCTTCCTCAAAGGAAGATGGCTCTGTCACAACACATCCACTCATAAGAGCCATGTATCTAGTGTACCTGTCAGGTGACCTCCTCTGTCTGCGTTGTGATGTGGGTGCTCCCACATTCTCTCTAGCATCCGACAACAATCTATCTGCCTCTCTGGTGCGCTTTCTCCCATCTCTGGAAGACTCTGCTTGAGTGGATGTCTCCACTCCCAGATCCTCTACATGTGGCTTCTCCACATCAATTTGAGGCTCCTCAAACTTAGGAGCTAAAATATCCTGAACCACATGTAGCTAAAGCTCCCTCTCAAGGGAAACTTGCATGGCCTTCTCCTCATCAAATTTGACATCCCTACGAACCATTGTCATCCTACTGGTCAGCAAGTACACCCGATAGTTGTGAGGTGTATTAGTGCACCCCAAAAATATCCCCAACTTTGTTGTTGGCTTAAGCTTATTTCGTGCATCTTTGGTCACATGGAAATATACCGATTACCCAAAAATCCTGAAGTTACCAACATCTGGTCTCTTACCGGAATAAGCCTCCTTTGGTATCTTCATCTCAAGTGTCCGATGTGGGCTACGGTTCTGAACATAAACCGCTGTGTTGCATGCCTCAACCCACAAGTGTAGTGGTAGGCCCTGATCATGCAACATAACCCTCGCTGCCCGTTCTATGCTTCTATTCTTCCTCTCGACCACTCCATTCTATTGAGGGTTATGAGGTGCTGTTAACTCATGTTTTATCCCTTGTGTTGCATAGAAGTTCTTAAACTTGTTTGATAGATACTCACCGCTGTTATCACTCCATAGGGATTTAACCTTCTTTCCTGACTCTTTATCCACCAATGCTTTAAACTTACAAAACTTTGTGAAAGTTTGATCTTTTTTCTGCATGAAAAATATCCAACATTTTCGAGAAAATTCATCAAAAAATATAACATAATACCTGTGTTTGGCCGTGGATGCTGTCGAGAATGGTCCACACACATCTGAATGGACTCACTCTAGAATATCCTCTACTTGAATGTCTCTATCGTGAAAGGAAGACTTGGTGTATTTTCCTAAAATATACCCCTTGCATGTATCAACTTTCTCAAGCGTACCTTTGGGAAGACCGGTAGAGATCTGCTGCAATATCTTCAAAGTCCCATAATGCAAGTAGCCCAATCGCCTATGCCACAACTCACCAACATCTCGAATTTGCACCATTTCTTATTTTGTGCTCAAATAAACACACTCATCTACCTCCAACTTATAGAGATTCTTCACCCAAATCCATATCTTCTTTACTTGAACCATGTCCATGTGTTGAAGGAATGCTTTTCCTTTTGAGAAGATCACATCATAACCTCTATCCTCAAGCATGACAATGGATACCACGTTCTTCTTTAGCCCGAGCACATACATAACATTCTTCAAGGCGAGTCGAGCACCATGCTCCCTCTGAAAAGTAATCGTGCCCAATCTAGTAACACTATACTTTCCGTCATCACCCATCTCGATATGCATCTGGAGATCTTTCTCCTCCAAGTCACTCAATAACTCTTTGTCGCCAGTCATGTGGAATGAAGCTCCACTGGCTAAGTACCGTACACTTCCCATCATTGATGACACCATGCATGCAATGAGGGAAAAGTCCAATTCGAATTGAGAGGCCAAAGCCTCACCCGCTGCTCCTCCTAAGGATTTCTTGAGTGGACAATTTGTATCAAAATGGCCCAGCTCATGACAATGAAAGAACTTAAATTTCATCATGTATTTCTTCTTACCTCCATGATAAGAATCCAATTTGGAATGGGAAGGTTTCCCTTTCCTCTTCTTTTCCTTAATCGCTAAGGCACAATTCTCTTCATCACTAGTCTTTGATGAAGAGCCATCCCTGGAGTTCCTCCTGATCTCCTCCTGCATCAAATTCGACCATAGTCGTTTCCAATCCAATAGCTTCTCCTGACCATTGACATAGTCTTGATAACTATGCCAACCCTTTGGAACTCCTAGAAGAGCAAGAATCACCATATCATCCTTGAAAAATGTGATTCCAAAACTTCCAAGTTCATCACGACACTGAGTGAACTTGGTCAAGTATTTTGGAATCGTCTCTCCTTTATCAATTTTGATTTTTCAAAGTTTGTCCTTCAATGCCAATTTCGTTTGGTCACTGTTGTTTTGATACAAGTCGGTCAGTTCTTTCCACATAGCATACGAAGTTTCCTTGCCATGGAGACTCGAGACAATGTGGCCTTGAACTCCCTCAAGGATTATCTGCCTCGTCTTTGCCACACATTTCTTACATTCGGCCAGATTCTGTGCAATCGATGTTGCTAGTGTATGAATTTCTTGATCAGCGAATTCCTTCAAGCCATTATCCTCTAGCACAACGTCCATTATGTCCCTCCAAGCTATAAAATTTGAGCTACCTTCGAAGGCATACTCGAGCCACAAACTGTAAAACACCATATGCTGATCCCGAAGTATGTATTGCATATTCGAATTTCACCTGTAACCAAAAACTTAAAACTTTGAAATATCCTCTAGTATATTGTTCTCAGCTCCAATACCATGTAGAAAATCCCGTATATTCACAAGCTCATGCAATGTACTAAAGCACAAGACATGAATCTACATCTACTTTCAACTAACGGAAGCCAATAGATCGATGAAAACAATATGAACAAGAAGAAGATAAATAAATGACACATAACACAAGATGTATTTGGGGAAAGCCACTACTCAAAACCCCGCTATCTGTATTGCATACATAAAAAATATGAGTGAAGATACAAAGCTTGTTCTCACTAGAACAATTCCGCACAAGGATGTTCAACTCTCATAGCTCACAAGAAAGCTCTTGGCCAACACTTAGCCAATTCTGCAGCTCTCCAAGCCCATATTTCCTTGCGTAATTCATAGGATAAATAACCTGTATTTAAAGGGAATTCATGCTTCCAAACCTTTGCAATCAAAACATAGGTCCTTCTCTTATTGCATGCATGATATTTACAACTCAGTAAATCACACAATTTATAGTACATTGTCCCTACACTCTCGTATCAACTGGGTCTTTCTCAGAATCAACATGCATGAGTTTCTAATGAGGGAATTTTCAGTTAACTAGAGTGACACTTGTGGATGCACTAATGCACCAACTGACTGTTAACTCTCTATTAGTTCCTCAAATAGTTTGGAACTAATTTAATTGAACATAACTTAGTAAACTGCATGATCTAATTACAACTCAATTTAAACTCATACTGGACCCCTAAAACTTAGGGAGAACATATACATGACTTCAGAAAGACTTCCAACTCGAAATTCCTAAGCTAATTAAGTTAATTAAACTTAATTAACTATTTACAAAGTTGTTATGAGAATAGAATTCAATTTTAATTCTTAGTTCAATTCAAGGAAAAATTAAATTGGAATTTCTTGTTGCCATTTCTCAATAGATAACATGAAAATTCCACTTATTAAAGTGAAAGCAAGCCAAAATGAAAATCACGAATATGAAAGTGATGCTTGGGAAAGAAAAAGTGTGCAAAAGACAACAATTGAGAAAAATCACCAAAATAGAAGTACAAACACAACCAAACTGAGGGAGGTTGTCAACAAAACTGCGCACTAATTGTCGACATGAATTGAACATCACTCAGGAACTGTCTCGATGGATGTTGCTATGCTTATTTAAGCTTGCAGAAAGGAAGTTCACTTTTTTCTTTAGGAAAGTGGTAGGGAACCCACTAAAGACATTTTTTTTATAGGAAACCCTTTTTTACTAAGGCAAAACATCAAATATCTCTCCTTCCACACAAAATAGGGTATTCTTTCTTTTTGACTAAATTGATTTGACCAAAATGTCAAAAACTCACTTCTTTGTACTTAGTGGTAAGTGAATGCTATAGAATAAAAACATTGAACCTACTTCAAAGGATATTCATGATGGAATGTTCTACCTTGCATGCGTGATAATAAGTAAGATAAATTTGGAAAAAATAACCATTGACGATTTATCAAACATTTCATTAATCTACCCTTTTCCTAGAACTATTATATCTTTGATATTAATTCAATTAGTTTTTGCACAATTTACAACAAATAAGACCCATTACTTATCACAAAAAGAGACTGTATATAGAGAATTATTCACTCTATATCACTTGAGCATAAAAAGTTCATTGTCACCTAAAACATTTTGAAACACCAAGTGCAAGGCTTGTGTCCCATACTTTTTTACTTAAAAAATGAGAAAGAGTCCCTTTTATGAGCAAAATAGAATGTGGTTAGGAACATAACATTTTAAAAAATCGTGGTTTATAAATTTAATCTTTTTAACAAATAATGTAATTTGTTTTATATAATATTTTTTGTAAAATATGGTTTTTTATTAATTATCATCTTACCTGAATTAACAAAATGGACTCCTTTTATATTATTTTTATCGAATCATCTTTCTTTATAATAATTTTTATTTTAATCAATTTTTTATTTAATTATTTTTTTAATGATATTTATATTTAATTATTTTGTCTTATAAAATTTTATTACAATATATTATATAATTAGTTCATAAAGACATTATTCCATCACAACATATATCACAAACATAAATAACAGAAGTAAATAGATAAACACATGAATTTCTCCAACAATCTTCTTTATTGATCTTCAATATGAGGTTACAGACTCAAAATTGCCCTGTGCACTCAGCTGCAGGGGTCCGCGCACCCAATTGCACACTCTACTCTAGGCCTCCATGCACTCAGCTGCGGAGCCTTTTCCCCCTCTATCTACCCGCTGCTTTCTTGCCCTTTCTTTCAGATGTAGACATAAGGAGGACTTAGACTCTCTTAAGACACACCTATTTATAGATTTTTACATACAATCCCATGGTCCACAGACCATGGGTGGATCTCAAAACCTACTCGACTTTTCATAACCAAGGGACTAAAACACCCTTTGACTTCTTACTATCTACGCACTCTGCATCCACAAATTGCTGAGAATTTACATCTTTTTACCAAAATTTACATCAAAACTTGTGTTGTTAACCCCAAAACTGACCCTGGGCACCCCATCCCAACATAAATAGAAGATGATAATATTGTATCTTGGTTCATTTTTATGGAAGAATTGACAACACATTGTGGGGATATTAATAGAAATACATTATTTAGTCAATTGGTAAATTATCGACAAACAAATCCGTTTATAGAGCACATTCAACAATTCCAAAGGGTTAATATCAAGATAAAGAAAAAATCATATGATAATTTGCTAGAATTTTTTTAAGGGAGCTTTAATGGAAAACTACAAACGTGAGGCACATCTCTTTGAACCTACATCCCTAGAGCATGCTTTTAGTCTGGAAAGGAAAGTTGAAAGTAAAATTATGACTACTAGAAGAGCTGTAACTTACAAGTATAGAGAACATCATGCACCCTCTCCTAACCTCACTCAATTGACAAGGTTGACGCCTTAGCAAATTGATGAAAGAAGAGATAAAGGACTATGTTTCAATTATGACAACAAGTACAGTAAGGGGCATAAATGTGGTGAGAAGAAATTATTATACATAGACCACGAAGAGGAAGAATACTAATAGTTGGAACCATCACAAGCTCTAGAACTATAAGATACTACTCCAACAACATCTTGCCCTGCATTGGATAACATCAATAATCCACAAACCTTCAAGATAGAAGAATATATAAAAAATAAAAATGTAACAATGTTGATTGATTTTGGTAGTACCTATAACCTTATCAATTAAAAATTGGAAAAACTATTTAATTGCTTTGTATTCCCAACACCAAAATTTCAAGTAATGATTGCAGATGGAGGCACCATAAATCATTCAAATTTCATAGTTTTAAGTTAAATATGAGGAACTATTTATTGTATAGTCTCATGATTGCAATCGTAATGGGTTGTGTTGATGTTTTATTAGGGGTCCAATGTACAATCATTGGGAACAATGACCCTTAATTCTCAATATCTTTTCTTGATATTTTCCTCATAAGGAAAGGAAATTGAGCTTAGAGGCATCCAAGGGAAACCCTCTAAAGTGATAAGCCCTAATAACATGAAAAAAAATACTTAAAATGGGGCACCATGGTGTAATTCCATAACCGGTGGCTCATTAGATGTTAAAACATCTACATCCTTCGCTCCAATAGATCTCCAAAAATTTATCATCAAACATTCCAAGGTATATGGAGAGATTCCTAAGGGTCTTCCACTTGCTTGAGATCACGACCATGCTATTAATTAGAAACTTAGAAGTTTATTGCTTAACATTAGGCCTTATAGGTATCCATATGCATAAAAGAGTGAAATTAAGTGTTTGATTACAAAAGAGTGAGATTGATAATCTAATTCAGGAAATATTAGAGGCTAGCATCATTCAACCTAGCCAAACTGTTTTCTCTGTAGGTCCAATAATGGTTATATAGAAAATGGTACATGTCCAAATAAATTAACAACAAAATATTATGGCCCATATAAAGAGTTGTAGAGGACTGGAAGTATGACTTACAAATTGAAGTTGTCTCCATTTCATGTGTACGTCGAATCTTCCATGTTTCATTCTTAAATAAGGCAATCAATGACAAGATTCTAATCCAAACTATTTTACCAAATATTAATGAAAGGGGAAATCATACAAGAACTAGAAACAATCTTTGAAACAAGGATTAATAAATTGAAAAATTGATTAATTACTAAGTATCTCATCAAATGGAAGAACCTATTGGTGGAAGAGTTGACATGGGAAGATGAGTTATTCATGCATAAACACCCACAATGAGTGATTGTTGAGAACAACACATGTTTGAAGGGGAGGGGCATGTTATGCTCTAGATAAGCCTCATGTTAATGCAAAACCTATTATTAAGCCTTATATATTGAACTATTACACTTTTATTTTTATATTGATGTGCAAGTAAGAAATTTCAATGTAACCCTTTATTGTAATTGTACCTTTTGTCTCCTAAATATACACACCAAGGAGACCTAGTTCTAGTATCATCATATCTTGTCTTGTATTATGTTCATTCTATAATGAGGTTCCACCCTCAAAGTGGATCATATTCATTAAATCCTTATCATTTTTAAGGCACAAGGTTCATAACACATGTTGTTTAACCTCTTTTTATACATTAGTTACCTAGTTATAGCCATGCTCTCAATGGGGAAGGATTTCATTTGATGATGATAATAGGATAACGTGTATTTCCTTTAATTTTTAGGTTACAGGTTATAAATTCATATGATATCTATTCTATCTTTCTCCACTCTATGGAGATAGTGGATCCCCAAAAGTCACATCCATATAAAGTAACTGGGCAATGAGAGTCTTAAAGAGGAGTTGGGTTTTTTATCCCATATCCAAAGACCTATTGATTTACAATTATTTTAAAGTCTATAATAAACTTTCCACCCTCCATTTACCCTTTTCTCCATGATATAATTCTAGTTGAATTTGTGATGGACATCTATTATGATACATTGTATGAAGGCACTTCCTCAAAATTGTAGTTGTCATATATGAAAGTATGATAAGTCATATTTTTGGATTATATCTATTAGTTTCTTAATCAACATCATCGTCGGAATCCAAAAATCCAAAAGAACAATATCATAAACTTAAATAAGCAAAACGATGACTATACTGGCGAGAGTTATGCCAACACAACTCGCTTCTTCCAAACACTCTTCTAACTTATCAATGGATATGCCAAAAAAGGTAGGGAACAAGAGACACCTTTTCTTGACTTTGACATAGTAGTTAATTTCTTCCAACCACCCCTCCATGGCCCTAAAATTGACAATAATGTTCTCATATAACTTTGTCACAATAACCCTCAACTCAAAATGAATGTTCATCTATTCCAAACTCTTCTAAAGGTTTATGGTGTGAACAATGTGAAAAGATTTTCTAAATCCAATGAACAATACAAAATATCAATTTTATTATTGTTACACTCCTCTACAATGATCCTAAGAGTAATAAGGTGGTAGACAATTGAATGATACCTTCTAAATGTACCTTGGTCTTTACCTATTTTTTCATGGCTTTCTAGTCACATGCTAATCCCCTTTTCCAAAATAATTCCCTACAACTTGTCTTATACTTAGAGGAAATGCTTTTACCCACATTTTAAAAAACAGGTAAATGAGGTTTTGTCTAGGGTTTATGGAAATCTTGCTTCATTGTCAAATTGAAGAGCTTGTGTATGCAACGCATAAGGATAGGATAATGATATACCCTCTGATTTTAAAAATTTGAGTTTGTTAACCTTTAATGTCTTTAATTTTTAAAGTAGAAATTCTAATTCTTTAAGAAAACCATGATACTTTTTTGAATTTTATAAATTAGATTTTTCCTATAAAACTTTCTAAAATCCAATTTAAATAAACACTCATAATACATAAATTTTAAATAGAAATAAAAACTAAAAAGAAAACCAATCCCAAATTTGATTCCCTTCTCTTGTTCTGGTGTGATTGTGCCTAGAGGCACTCTACAACATAATATATGAGGGAGATGTTGTCATTTAATGTTATATTAAAAAAAATTAAAAATATATATGTCCTTTAAAATAAAGGATAATATGGAATATGTTGGTTCAATTAAACTTTTTAACAAAAAAACATATATACAAAATAATAGTATTGATTACAAAAAGAAATGAAACTTAGAACAATTTGAAGAAAACAATTGGAGTACAAAGTTAGTTTAGGGAAGTAGGATCATGCTACTGGAATATCCCATTATGATATGCTTTCTTAAAAATTCTTAAACTATCAATTAAGGTATGTTTGTTCTTAAACTATGTAATTTGTAACCTATTGTAATGAAATAAAATTATTTTTCCATAAATTCTGCAAAATCATATAAGATTATTTTGCAAAACGTGGAATTGAATACACACATGTCAACTCTTATTAAGTTTGAAATGTTGAATGAAAGTGGAATACTTACAAAACTAAAATGCTACTTTAAAATGACATCGTAGTTAAAAAGTGTTTGTGTTAGGTAAATTTTATCAAAATAAAAAATAATAGTATTTCAGATATATAATTAACTAAATTGATATAGCTAAAAATGTTTTTGTGTGAGTTAATAATTGACATATAAGGAAGTAAATTGATATGAGATTTAAAATAGTTTTGTGCGACGTAAAATTTATGCAATTAAAAATTAATAAGTATTCAATATATATAAATGATGTAATTTGATATTATAGTTAAAATGTTTTTGTATAAGGTCAATTTTATTTAAGTGAAAATTAACCAGCCTAGATTCAGAGATCAAATCTCTTTTTGTCCTAAAAAAAATTTCCACATCATGAAAAAGGTTTAAAGGGTTTGATCCCTCTAAACCTTGTGAATCCAAAATTAAAATAAAACTAAACTAATATATATACATCCATATAACAACAACATAACATATAAAGAATCTTAAAAAAAACAAAATCCTCATGTGATAGATACATCTATCACATATTCATACTAGCTGCAACTAAATAATTGTTCACCCGCCAAAACCATACTAGCATGCAATACTACAATATAAAACATGGCAAGCAAGCTAACTAATTTTTGGGCATTAAGAAACTTGTTTTCATACTTTGTTAAACATGGCATGAAGAGAAACTACTCATTAGGGAACTCATGGATTAGTTTGTTAAGCTCTCCATAGTGATTGAGGAGGCGATGCTAAATTGGATGATAAACACATAATGCAGAGATCATGGTCTAGTTTGTTAAGCTCTCCATAATGATGGAGGAGGTGAAGCAACACTGCATTTTCTTTTACTGCAACATAGGTTCGAGGAGCATACGCAGTCCATCTGTGGAGGACAGAGAATCTATATCAGCCTCAATAATATAAGGTAACACAGAGAGCTGTGAACGGAGGGTGTATCATATTTCGTATGAATCATGGTAACGTGGACGAGACAACTTGATGCGAATCATACCTGTAGAGAATTGTCCTATTCCAATGAATCAAGCCATTCCGCTTAAGAAAATGTGAACTATATTACTGACCAATTTCTATATAAATACAAAGGTTTAATAGTAGAACTTTTATGATCGGATCCCATACAGGGGACAGCGTATGCACAAAAGTCGCCCGTACAAGCTAGCAACGTAATCTGTGTACCAATTATTTGTACAGACTAAGGTAATCTCAATCATCCTAAAAGTCAAGCCCTACACTGTTGGCTGACTACGACTACTCTGGTAACCCAACAAGGCTGTAATTTTAGAACAAGCTTGCTAGAGAAGGAACTTGACTATGAGTACTCTGACACAGATCTCTACCTTCTTGTTTAAGCCATAAGAGTAGAGATGAGATAGTGCGATCAACATGTTCAGTCCCAGGGCGCAACTGAGCATTCCACTGGTTTAATGCAGTAGCGAGATTGATCATGGCAGTAATCGTAGATCAAGTAGTTGTTGTTCACCCACCTGTAATATTCCCCCTGTTTCTTCGTCAGAGTCCACGCCACGGCCATACGCCAGCTGATACTGATGTCCAAGGAAGGCGAGAACGTGAAGATTAGGCCGTGGGTAATCGAGATTCGCACCTCCGGGGATTGATCACGGGTCGTCCTATAGACGCCATCAATTCAGTTTAATTATCGACGTGTATTTACGTAGCCTAGCCATTATTTCGGCCTCTCAGGGAATCAACAGAAGTCCAATGGTGGAATCCGCAAAGGACTGTAGTCCGTGCCACCACTTTCCATCTTTCTATTGATTAGGGAAGGGCCCCACGAGTTGCCCTTCGAATAACGTGGGCCTTGACCTCTGATACAATTTATAAACTTCCGCTCGATCCCATTGCCCGACGGAGACATGCATGCCTAGCTGTGCTTTCTCAACTCAATTATTTTTTATTAACTCATGAGATTGAAATTTTGTGCCTGGCCTCGATGATGCCATGATCCATTCACATTTTCTTTTCTTTTCTGTCAATACAGGCCTTGATACCAAGGCCTATGATTATGTCTTCCATGCCCATAAAAGATCAGTGGTTCTGCTTTCACTGTATACAATGGGTCCTCCCAAATACCCTTGGAGTTTTGTGCTCCATTAACCTATTCGACCCTACATACAAAGTGCTGGGGTGGGATAAGAATTTTAGGGTGCTATTTTTGGCAGAAATTTGATTGAGAGAGATGGAGGTGGATCAAAAGTTTCCTTTACATTAAAATAGCACACATATATGGGACCTGAGCATTGAGATCCATGGCACACATACATGCGACCTGAGCATTGAGATCTATGTTTTCCTTTCCAAGAGATTTGTTGTTTATACATGTGGGTGGTTACAATCCACAAAATATGTCTAGTGACATCCCAATGTCATTGGGTGTATCATCTTGAATGCACATAGGCCAATGAAAAAGTGACTTGAGTAACTTCAAGTTTTGCTTCTCTTTTCCCCCTTTTTTTTTTTTACCCTTTTCTTTCTTTTAATTAGAACCAAGACATTTATATTTAAATTTGAGGCTGTGGCCTGGTGTTTATGTGACATTTATATTTAGTCTGAGGCGTGGGCCAATGATAAGTAAAGAACTTATTACCCTGATGTGCAATGATCTATGTGAGAATGGGGTAAACTACTTTGGGTTGGACTTAAAAGAGGTATAATAAAAAGATTAAAGGTGGTTTAACTTTAATATTTTTATGATGTATTTATTTAAATATTTATAATGATTGAATTATTGGTAAAAATAAAAGCATATGTAAATATATTATAATTTTGATGTTATTAAAAATTAATTGTTAAAAAGTTTTTTATTTAAAAAATGGTGAAAAGAGAAAAAAAGGCAAAAAAAAAAAAAAAATATGATTGCAAATTTGAGATGTTTAGAATATCTTATGAATTTAAATATTATTAAAAAAGTTGATTTGTTGCAACTTGAAATTGTGAATGCTGAAATTATTGTAAGAGATAAATGATTTTTGTTTCAAATCTTCAATATCAATTTTTGTAAGTATTGTAATTGAAAGATTGTATGTATGATATTATTGTGAATAAGAGATTATTTGTACAATATTATTGTGAATGAGAGAAATAGATTATTTGTACAATATTATTGTGAATGAGAGCAAACAACGCATGAGAACTATGCTAAGTTACTTATATTTAGCTTTGGGGTAGGTGGAGATGTGATTTCATAAAGGACAAGGTTGTGAGCATTATTGTTATCTAAGTAATCATATTTATTGCTTTACATTGCAATCTTTTAGAGGATATCTAGTAATTGAAAATGAATTTGTTGGAATATATCATTAAAGAGGTGAAGCCAACCATAATTATGTTAAAGAGGGTGGAACATGTATGAGTGGATAAATTCCTCAAACTGCATGATCAAAGTAACAATTTTATCTCCATTGGAATTTGAGAACTGATTTTGATGTTTTGACTATGTTAGTAAAAAATAATTATTTATAGCTGAATAGATGCTTCAAAAAGGTTTCTACAACAATCAGATGATTTAAGATCTAAGGAGATGAAAAAAAAGATTGCACTTCTTTTAAATTAGGACCCAATTCGTAATTATATTGGTCCATATGTTCCATTTGACAAAGCAACTAAGTTTATCATATCTTCGTGGTGTTTCTGAACATAGTATTTGGAAATTTTTTTGTATATGGTCCATGCATTTAGCTTGGTGTGCATCCAAGTAAGGACATGAGGTTGAAATTGAATCTGTTAGATGTGGATCACAAGATGTTGCTATATAACTGTATCCATGTCTAAGCTCAATGACTTCCCTTTTTCCTTCAAGATTTCAATTTTTTTTTTCAATTTAGAAGAGCCGATGGAATACTTTATCATAACAAAAATATTCTCAATATGAATTGTATTCTCACCCTATCAATATTCCTATAAAGACACTAAAGATGATTTAAAATTTGTGTTGTATGTGAGAAAGAGAACAATGATGTATTCCACTAAAAAAAAGTAACACAAAAAAACATGGGAGATGATAAATATTAAATCCTTGATATACATTTTTGATAAAACAAAATAAAAAATGGAAAAAAAATCCTAGCTAGAGCATTATTCAATTGCTCCTCAATGGCTAAAATCCAGGATTAGTATGAAAAGTATGATGGATATAAAACAACACAGATGTCTTTCCATAATACTAGCATTAGTTGAGGACAATATTAATATAGAATTTCGAGCTAGCAAGATAGTAAAATGATATTTTATCATTAAACCATTTAAAAATAAGAAAGTATACCATAACACCACAAAATCCTAAATGGAAATTAAAAAGAAAGAAACACTATATATAGAAATAGGAACTCAATGAAAGTCATAAGAGGAATTACATTGAACATATATTCATTTGAATATTTGTAGGTTGACTATGTTTTATGTGGTGTAATTATGGTGTATGTGGTACAAGTGATGACATTGTGGTTTATGTAGTAAATATAAGGAAAGAAATTTGGTTGATGTGATATATATATATATATATATATATATATATATATATATAGATATATGAAGAAATTATTGGTATAAACAATGGATAATGAATTTTTATATGATTATATATTTGATTTCAATTTAGTAACATATAATGATATATGTGTGCTCAAATGTGTTGAGTGAGCTAAGAGATACTATATTATTGTCAAGTTCCATGTTGATATTATTAGTTGATTAGACCAATTTGAATATTTTGGTAATTCTATAGAGGAGAAAAAGATGTTGATGTAAAGGGGTTGGATTTTTATGAATTTTTTATGAGGATATGTTTGACTCTTATATTAACTCTCCCTCTCATTTACATAGGTTGATAATGAATTTAGAAAAGAAAATTAAATGTTTACATTTTCATTTAGTATTATGGAATTATAAGATAGTCACCGAACATTAAAGATGACATGATATCTAAATTACACTTGCAAATAAACAAATATGAATTAAAAAAAAAACACACGAAATAATATAAAATAATAATATATTATTTAAAATAAAAGTAGACATTTATAGAACACTTGAAAAATAAAAAATAAAAAATATAGTATTTAAAATAAAAGTGGGCATTTGTTAAAACTTAGAAACAAAAATCTTGAGAAGTCACTAATTAAGACATTTAAAAAAAGATCAACTTGAATATGATACTTATTTTAATAAGTGACACTGGTTAAAAGGGAAATAATGTAAAAGTGACACTTGTCATGCAACAAATAGATGTCATGCATAAAAAGACACACAAAAATATCTAAAACTTATGTTGTATGTGTATGTGAGAAAGATACAAAGGATGCACTTGCTTAAAAAAAAAAAATAGTAATACCAAACGATATACGAGGTGATAACTATGAAAACCATAGTATACATTTCCATCTAGATAAAATTGAAGAATGGAAAGAAATCTTAGCTAGAGCACCATTGTAGTGCTCCCTATTAACCAAAATTCAATGTAATGTGAAAACTATAATAGAAAAACTACACCAATAGAGCTACCTTACCATATTAAACTCTTGATGTTGGTTGACATTACTAATATAGAATTTGGATCTAGCAACACAATGAAATAAGCTTTTGTCAATTGAATAAACCAAAGCAAGGATATTCTAACACCCACATAGTATTTTGAGTAGAAATTAAAAATAAAACTAATATGATATTCAAAATGGAAACTTAGAGGAAATCATAAGAAAAATAATAATATTGATACCTTTTTGGTGAAGATTTATAGCTTCACGACATTTATGAGGTGGAATTGTATTATATGCAATGTAAGTGATAAAATTGTATTCTATTTAGAACATGTAAAACAAGAGCAATTATATGAAAACCTTGTTAATTTATATAATGAATTATAAGTTTTAATATAATATTATGTTTGATTTTATATATATATATATATATGAGAAATAATAAAAAATATATATTTTATTATACTCAAGTTTCATATTATCATTTTTAATTACTAAAAAAATTACTAAAAATTATCATTGCAGAATATTATATAAAAATAATAACCATCCTCCTTCCTTACTAAATTGATATTGAATATATAATCTATAATGTTTAAATATTTAATTAATAAAAAATATTTAAACATTATAGATTATATAGACATTTAAGGGTGACATGATATTTACATTATACTCATACATAAATAAATATAAACGAAAAAAGTCACTTCAAATATTATAATAGAACACAAATAATAAAAAGGGACACTTGTTAACACGAAGAAAAACAAATGGTAAGAAAACACTTCTCAATGGCATGTAAAAACGGTGAATTTGCACGTGACATTGATTTAAAGCTTGTAAAAGGAATACCGGTGAAAAAGGCAGACATAGAAGTGGAACTTGTAACGTTATATAAAGGATATACGAATGTGATGCGAGAAGAAGTGGGACGTGTTTTCATGAAATAAATATAATATTAATTAAAATTTTGGAATAAAGAATTATAATATTATTTTTAAATAAAAAATTAAGGAAAGTGTGGGTAATAGTTAAATTAATATTGAATAATATTATTTAAATTTAATATAAAAGAAATAGCATATACTTTTATTTTACATGCACGTTAAAATAATTATAACGGTATATATTTAGATTTTAAATCATTTTATAATTATATTATTTATTTTATTAATTTTTATAAATTTAATTAAATATTACCTTAAGACGAGATTTTTTTTGGTACAAATCATATGAGAATTTTTTTCCCGCTCATGAGTCAGTGTGATTTATTATGGAATCAGTTAATGTGATTTATTATCCAATCAGTTAGTGTGGTACCAGATGAAAAAAATACAGAGCATGACACAAGCTTAAATATAAAATGATGTAAAAACCAAAAAATTATATAACAACTAATTTATAAAAAATGATATTTTAATTATCATTATAATGATATACAAATAATTCAATAAAACTCTAATGATTAAAAAATATATTATTTATTATCACATATCTCATAATATTGAGTTATTTTAAAATATTATTAATAAATATTTTTTTTTGTAGAGTTGAGGCTTTTGTGATCTATATCAAGTTTACGAGAGATTTTTTGGCGAAAATCACATGAGATACCATTTGTCAACGTGTTTCGAACCAACCAGTGTGATTCATCAACCACCCCGGTTGGTTCCAAACGCGTGGACAAATAGTATTTCATGTGATTTTCGCGGAAAAATCTCTTGTAAATATTTTTTTAAATTTAAAAATTAAACTATTTTTAATATAATAAATTTCAGACATTATTATTATTATTATTATTATTATTATTTTATATATATATATATATATATATATATAGATATATATATTATAATTTAAAAATTAAATTATTGTTAGTGATATTATTATAAATAATAAACTATGTTTAATCATTTCCAAACCTCGTTAAAAATAAATTAGTTTTATTAAAAAAACAAATTATTAAAGATTTTTGATATTATTATCATAAATCTTGAATGTTCTAATTTTATTATTTAATTACAAAATTTAAAATAAATAAATAAAATTTATTTATTATAAAAAAATTTAAAAAATATTTTTACAATCTCACACGTTTTACACTTAATATTTAGTGTTCATGGAGTAACATATTTTATTATAGTTTTTTGAATAATTAGGAATGCAATTTTTTTAAATCTAAATTTATTTTAAATAATAATATTTATAATATAATATATTAGGTTAGTTTATTAGAGAAAATAAAGAGATAGTTTGTTATGAAGTATTATGTGAATTGTGAAATTTAAGATTTAAATCTATTGGTGTTTGGTTTTTTATTATTTTTGCACTAGTCAAATGTGTTCAAAGATCAAACAAGTTATATTTCCAAAAAAAAAATATTAATATATATCCATCTAAGCACTAATATAGTATGTTTTGAGAAATACCAAATATTTTTAGGTACCAAACTCTTTTAGAGTGCAAAATTTGAAAAAAAAAAATTGCATCCCTCATTTGATAGATCCCAGTGAATCTATACTTGTTCTCTCTCTATAAAAATGCCTAATTTTTCATTGCTTAAATTGTATTTTTGAATGAAGGACATAACCTAAACTTTGTAATTCCAAAAAATCTTTATAGAATTTTAAGAAAATTTGATAGAAGAAAATGTACCTAAAAAAACCAAAATATAAAATAATAAGACTACTTTAAATGTTTTAACTATATATATATATATATATATATATATATATATATATATATATATATATATATATATATAGATATCAGTTACTTTATATATATAATACAACATGTGCATTAAGACATTTTATCTATGAACTGCATTATTCACATTATAATGATTTTCTTTGTTATTACTATATTTTGGAAGTATATATTAACTTTCTTTAATTCTACATATTAATAATTGATGCTACACATTGAATTTTTTTTATTATTATCAATATTTTTAAATTTCATATATTAATTTTATATTAAGAATTAAACGAATTACAAATCTCCCTCATTATTTTTATTAAGTACTTGATTTATTTTTATTTTTATTTTTAATTTACAATTGCTTTTCTTCTTTGGACATTGAATATTTTATTATATATAACACCAAAATAAATTTCTTCTATATATAGATTAAATTACTTAACATAGATATTCAAATAGTTTATTTCAACTCCGCTTCCATATATTTTTCAATGTATAAGGCTAAACATCTTAGTCCTACTTTTTTACTTTTAATTACTTTATCTCTTTTTAAAAATAATATAAATATATTTTCCAATATATAAAACTAAACATCTTACTCCTATTTTTTTACTTTTTTTTTTTTTTTAAACTAATATGAAATTATATTACTTCATATTGAACGATTAAAACTAATTAATATATATATATATATATATAAACATTTACTTTTGTTATTTATTATAACCAATATTATTATTGAACATATAAGAAATCACATATGTCCTTTATACTAAACTAAAAATACTCTTCAACATAATAATTTCCTTTATACTAAACTAGAAATACTCTTGTTAACATAATAATTTGAAATATATTTTCCTAAATAATGTTGAGATTTTCTGTTTGTAGCAAAATAGGAAAAATCTCAGCTGATGACAGCAATAGGAATTCAGTTCCTAGATTAACTCCAGGTTGTTGGGAGGGAGTTAATGCCTCCTATATTTGATGTGAGGGAGTTAATGAGGCTGTTAGATTCTCTATGCTATATAACAGGCAACCATTCGGATGGTTTGCTAAGAGGGTGAGAGTTTTATGAGGTTTTCATTATGTAATCTCCTGTTTGATTAATAAATTCCTGATGCCTATGTTTGGTGGACGTAGCCCAGATTGGTTGGGTGAACCACATTAAAAACTGTCTCTTATGTGATTGATTGTTCTGCTGTGTTATTTTTTATTTGTTTGCTGTGCATCTGGGACCAACAAGTGGTATCAGAGCTCAAGGTGGAGCGCTGGTTATGCTGGAGCACTGAGGGAGCTGTGTCTGACGTGCTGGAGGAGGTGCTGCCTGGAGGCGCTTTGTAAAGGTTATTTTTTGCTGAGTAAAGGTTCTGTACCTGCGTGGAGAATTGAATGCTGGTGCGTGGAGGGCGTGGAGGTTTGTATTGCCTGGTGCTGCGCTGTAATACCTACTGCCTGGAGGGTGATGTCCGGTTGCGGGAGCGCTGAGGTATGTCAATCTATTGCGTGAAGCCTGCAATTTAATCGCCGGTGCGTGTGTAGATTTATTTGAAGCCACCATGATCAGAACCGAGAGTTTGCAATAAATTCATTTCGCAAAATAAAAAGCGCTGGAATATTGATTGGGACAGCATAAATTCGATGTAACAAATGTTTTGTTTTACATTATTCTTGGTTATACAGTAAATGCCCATAGAGGTAGCGGGTTCAAGCTTGCTTGAATATGACAGACACGGTGTTTTCTTTGATACATAAAAGTGAATCAAATTATATATGAGATCACGAGCCTGAATTTTTTAAATCGCTGGTGCGTGTGTATAACCGAGAGTTTGCAATAAAGTTTTGTTTCAAAACCGATTTGCGTATACCAGTTCTGTAATGTAAATGAGGATTCCCGTATGAAAGAAAAGGCAGCCATCGATGGGTATTGGTTGCTGAATGGAAACTGCGCTGCCCGTAATTTTTTCCCAACTACAAGCCCCCACACATCAATGTTAAGCTTGTTATACAGATTAGAAACAAGAATGATATAATTTTTTTATATATATTATCATTATTCGGTGATTTTGATTAAAGCGATTAAACAAAGGTGTGTTGGTTGGAATCATTGGAAAGGCGGTAGGTGCGTGAATGCATGGATTTCAGAGGATAAACCAGTTTTTTTGTTTTGGGGTTTTTTATAGTAGTTCACACAGCAAACAAAAAAAATTGTTTTGTGTGTAAAAACAAAGGCATAGGCAGAAATTTTTTTGTGTGAAGTGCAAACGACAGATTTTTTTTTTTAAAAGGCATAGGCAATTTTTTGCTGGTATTTAAAACGTTGGTATTGGAGATTATTGTGTTTTTTGTTTGATACAAATGGCGAAAACTCAAAGTGCCCGGTTTGAAATTGAGAAATTTAATGGCAAGAATAATTTTGAGATCTGGAAGGTAAAGATGCATGATCTGCTGGTTCAACAAGGGGTGGCGAAAGCACTGTTGGGGAAAAACAAAAGGCCTCCTTCCATGACGGAGGATGAATGGGATGAGATGGACGATAGAGCTCTGAGCGCAATTCGGTTATGTCTGGCGGACGATGTTCTGTTCAACATTGTGTCAGAGAAAACCACCGCAGGCTTGTGGTCGAAGCTTGAGAAGCTCTATATGACGAAATCTTTGACAAATCGGATTCTCCTGAAACGGCAACTTTACAGTTTGCGGATGAAAGAAGGTACCTCAATTGCTGATCACCTGAATGTTTTTTAATACCTTACTGGTGCAATTAGACAGTCTAGATGTGAAATTTGATTCAGAGGATAAGGCAATAACTCTATTATGTTCTTTGCCTGAATCCTGGGATCACTTTGTACTTCCATAAGCTTTAGTACATCAGAAATCCTTGAGTTTGACGATGTTGTTGGAGCTTTGTTGGCTGAGGAGATGAGGAAGAGGTCGAATGCAAACACCTCTACATCAGAGGTAATGATGGCCAGAGGTCGCTCAAGAGAGAGACACTCCGGGGGAAAGCATAGCGACTCTCGCTCAAAGTCCAAAGGAAAGAAGCCAAAGGTGAAGTGCTGGCATTGTGGCAAGGCTGGACATCTAAAAAAGGATTGCTGGAAGCGAAAGCAGGCTGCTAAAGAAGGCTCTTCGACAGAAAAGAAGGAAGCCAACACCACAGATACAGGTTCAGTATCTGGTTCAGGTATGAGTGATGAGGTATTGTCTGTTAATGTTTCAAAACATGATCAACATTGGTTGTTAGATTCCGGGGCATCTAACCACATGTGTATACATAGAGATTGGTTTAAAACATATAGATCAGTTGATGATGGAGTCGTGTACATGGGTAATGATGTCACGTGCAGTATTGTTGGAATAGGAAGTGTACAACTACAAATGTTTGATGGCACAACCAAAATGTTAACTGATGTGAGGCATGTACCAGATTTAAGAAAAAATTTGATTTCATTAGGAGCACTTGATTCAAATGGATATAAAACTGTAATTCAAGGTGGAGTAATGAAAATTTACAAAGGCATCTTACTAGTTATGAAAGCTAAGAAAGTAGGAAATCTATTTCAGTTAGAAGGTAGAACTGGGTCAGATCATGTGTCTGTGTCTGAACATGACAATAGTTCCATTCACTTATGGCATCAAAGATTGGGGCATATGAGTGAAAGAGGATTGAAAATTTTGGCTGACCGAAAGTTACTTCCTAATCTAAGATCTGGAAAATTGGATTTCTGTAAACATTGTCTGTTTGGTAAACAAAGTAAACAAAAGTTTAAAACATGCAAACATACTAGTAAAGGCATACTTGATTATATCCATTCAGATGTTTGGGGTCCAGCCCCTACAGCGTCATATGGTGGTTCGTCTTATTTTGTATCATTCATTGATGACTTTTCTCGGAAAGTATGGGTCTACATGTTGAAAAAGAAGTCTGATGTTTTTACAGTTTTCAAGCAGTTTAGAGCATTGGTAGAAAACAACACTGGTAGAACTATAAAATGTTTAAGAACTGACAATGGTGGTGAGTTTTCCTCCAAGGAGTTTGACAGCTATTGCAAGGATGCAGGGATTGAAAGACATAAGACCACGGTTTATACTCCTCAGCAGAATGGAGTTGCTGAACGCATGAACAGGACTCTTCTAGAGAGAGAAAGGTGTATGCTGAGTAACGCCGGGTTGCAAAAGGAGTTGTGGACAGAAGTAGTGGCAACAGCTTGTTATGTGATAAACCGATCTCCATCAACGACGATAGGCTGCAAGATTCCGCAAGAGGTATGGAAAGGACACCCTTGTGACTATTCTAAACTCAGAGTGTTTGGTTGTGATGCATATGCTCTAGTGCCTAAACATCAACGAACTAAGTTAGATCCAAAGTCTAAAAGGTATGTCTTTGTTGGGTATGGTGATGGAACAAAGGGATATAGATTGTGGGATCCTACTACCCGCAAAATCATCATCAACAGAGATGTAAAGTTTGATGAATCCTCTCTTGTACAGTTAGATGTAAATAGTAGATTGAAACAGGATGATGTATCTGATTTCCAGCATATTCAGTTTGACAGCATTTCTAATGATAGTCATAACGACCATAGTTCAGATTCTAGTCATGAATAGGTTTCAGAATCAGATTTTGAACAGGCTTTAGATGGAGGTCATGAACAGGTCTCAGATGGCGATCATGAAGAAGTTCCTACAGATGATAGACAGCCAATTGTGGAAGCACCATAAACATTCTTAAGGAGGTCTACAAGGATCAAACGTCCTCCAAGAAGGTATGATGATCATGTTACTTCAGTTGCTTTGATCGCTAATTATGATGAACCTTTGTGTTATCAGGAAGCTGTAGAAGGTTCAAATAGTGACAAATGGAAAGCAGCCATGAAGGAAGAAATGATGGCCTTAGGTAAGAATGGCACGTGGGATCTGGTTGAACTTCCTAAAGGCAGGAAAACTGTGGGATGCAAGTGGGTGTTCAAGGTGAAACGGGGTGTGAATGATACGGAAGACAGGTACAAAGCGAGGCTGGTTGCAAAAGGGTTTTCTCAGAAAGCTGGCATAGACTTTCATGAGATATTTTCACCAGTGGTTAAAATTGTTTCAATTAGAATTGTGTTAGCATTAGTGGCTTTGTTTGATTTAGAGTTGCAGCAGTTAGATGTTAAGACTGCATTTCTACATGGTGACTTAGATGAGGAAATATATATGGAACAACCGGAAGGGTTTGTTCACCATCGCAATGAGACATTTGTCTGCAGGCTCAAGAAGTCATTATATGGCTTGAAGCAGTCGCCTCGGCAGTGGTATAAGAAGTTTGATTCTTTCATGTTGAGTCAAAAATATGTAAGAAGTGAATATGATCATTGTGTTTACTTTAAGCAGTTAAATAATGGCATGTTCATTATCTTAGTGTTATATGTTGATGATATTCTTTTAGCAAGCAAAAGCATTGAAGAAATCAACAGGTTGAAGACTCAGATGGCAAGGACGTTTGATATGAAAGATCTAGGAGCGGCAAGACAGATTTTGGGCATGGAGATTTTCAGAGACAGGAGTAATGGTAAGCTGTGGCTATCACAACAGAAGTATGTTGAGAAAATACTTTTGAGGTTTGGTATGAATAATGTGAAGCCTGTTTCAGTCCCTTTAGCTTCCCATTTTAAGCTTTCTTCGAGTTTATGTCCTAATACAGATGAAGAAAAGGATTATATGTCTCGAATTCTGTATGCGAATGTAGTAGGATGTTTGATGTATGCGATGGTGTGTACGCGACCAGATATTTCTCATGCAGTTGGGGTTGTCAGCAGGTACATGGCAAATCCGGGTAAAGAGCACTGGTCAGCAGTAAAATGGGTGCTTCGGTATATGAGAGGCACAAGTAGTTATTGTATTTCTTACAATAAGAGTAGTGAATTTGTTTGCGGATATGTTGATTCCGATTTTGCAGGTGATTTGGATAAGAGAAGATCAACTTCAGGGTACGTCTTTACTCTTGCAGGTGGAGCTATAAGCTGGATGTCAAAGCTACAGAATATTGTTGCTTTATCCACTACTGAAGCAGAATACATTGCTGCTTCTCATGCTTGCAAAGAGGCGGTTTGGTTGAAAGGTTTGCTTGGTGAGTTTGGTAGGTTACAGGACAACATCAGGTTACTTTGTGATAGTCAAAGTGCAATACATTTGGCTAAGAATCCGGCCTATCATAGTAAATCAAAGCATATTCCAATTAAGTACCATTTTGTAAGACAGGTTATCACTGAAAGGGGAGTCTCTCTTGAAAAGGTGCATACAAAGGAGAACTGTGCAGACATGTTCACGAAACCAGTTTTGTTGGAGAAGCTACGCTGGTGTTTGGCTTCTCTTGGCTTGCAGAAAAGATAAAATAATAATAACAGGGCATCAGGCGAATTGTTGTCAAGGTGGAGATTGTTGAGATTTTCTGTTTGTAGCAAAATAGGAAAAATCTCAGTTGATGACAACAATAGGAATTCAGTTCCTAGATTAACTCCAGGTTGTTGGGAGGGAGTTAATGCCTCCTATATTTGATGTGAGGGAGTTAATGAGGCTGTTAGATTCTCTATGCTATATAACAGGCAACCATTCGGATGGTTTGCTAAGAGGGTGAGAGTTTTATGAGGTTTTCATTATGTAATCTCCTGTTCGATTAATAAATTCCTGATGCCTATGTTTGGTGGACGTAGCCCAGATTGGTTGGGTGAACCACGTTAAAAACTGTCTCTTATGTGATTGATTGTTCTGCTATGTTATTTTTTATTTGTTTGCTGTGCATCTGGGACCAACAAACAATAGAACACATAAAATCATATATATATGTATTTTATCACATAAAATATCTATCATAAAATTTTATTATTAATTTTATTTTTTGTTTTTTTAAATAAAATTGAATACTTTAACTATTTAACTATTACAGCGGGTTTCTCACATCGTAACTTTATTACGAATTTTCACTTGTTTACAGCACGTCATGACGTACCAAATGATTCTGACCAAACACTCCCCGTTTAAACACTCACTAACACAATGTGTTAGAATTTTGTAACAAAGAAATTTGTTTAACCCTCCCCTGTCAAGAATTTGAAATTAGATTGAGAGATGAGGCAAGGAAACACAAGGTAGACTCCATCCATTAGCAAACGTTGAGCATTAGAAAATTAGAGCATGGGTTATACTAGATAACCCACGATAAATTGGCCCAACTTTCATACGCTTTAAAAAATCAAATTTACAAGTGTCCACTACACCTTGTTTTTTTCAAAGTAATTTACATGGACTTCTTGGTTTTCTTTTTCAAGTGAAGGGAACATCAAAGTTAGTTCATGTGGTTACATTATTCCTAGAAAGTGAAGTGTCTTCTTTGAATGGTGTATGAATAATTAATACGGTATCCATTAAATTTGGTTATGGAAAATTGATTCAAAAGGAGATTTTAGTATTTAAATGTTAAATGTTAGTGGCCATATGATAGGAGAATGGGATCAAAGAGTTAATGAAATATAATTGTTATTAATTTGTTTTGAGTTATAATAATGTTTCAGTAAAGTGTTTAACGTATGTAGGTGGGGATGAGAATAATGCAATAGTGACCATTGATGAAATGTTTCAAATAATGAGATATGATATGTTTTTTAAAATTTTCCATTTTCATTTTTTATTTTTCATAATTATTATTTCACAATTATATGTTTAGATATTTGAGATTCTTATTAATTGAAATGTATGAAGGAAAATTTTAGAGGCTAAATTTTGCAATGTATTAATTTTCCATGCTTTTCTCCCCAAAAAAATTCATAATTACCAGTTTTACTAAAAAAATATTTGTCCAAATTTTATATGGTAAAATTAGTTTACAGTAAAAATTGCCAAAATTTTATAGAGACTAAATAAAATCATTAAAAATTTGAATAAGTCTATAAAAATATTACTAAACATTTGGCAATTTGCATAATGGAGACTAATAAGATTTGCCAAGATTTCTACACTTTAAAATAAATTTCCATCCTTAAAATTTTCCATAAGCTATATCTATCTAGAGTTTATTAAGCATAAAGAAATGAAAAATTTTGTATTATTTAATTTTGTTACTTTAACCCTAATTTGGCTATTTTTTTAAATAAATCCAATGCCATCATCTTGATTTTAAGAGCCAACCATAATACCGCTTTAGATTTCTTTAGTGCCTTTAGATTTTGGATATTTTCCCACCATCATACTTCAACTTAGCCTTCCATGTAGCAATGCTTTGTACCCTTATTGATAATTAAGTAATGCATACACCCAACACCATTTCTTTCCAAAGCTAAGGGATTTGTCCACTCCTTTAATCTAATATGCCCCCTTGTGAGCGTTAGAACAAAGCTAAGATATTTTTCCACTTCTTTAATCTAATATGCCTCTTATGCCCCTTCTTAGTGCTGGAACAAACTTGTTTAAGTAGATTTCAACCCATTCATAATCTAATCCAAGAAAATATGTTGATTACGAGTCTGATAACAAGTAAGTGGTGAAGTTAGTCTTCTCAAATTTAAAAAGCCATGATTTAGATAAAAAACGCCATGATATTTAAGCCTTTTTGTTTTGTCAAAATCAGACTTAAAATAATAACATCCTCGCATCCAAAATAGAATCATTACCTACTTTAACTTATTAACCATTACTTATCCCCTAAGAATTATTATCACTTATTAATGGAAAATGTAGAACTAAAGCCTTCATTGCTTTGATATTTTTTATACTGTTTCCTAAAGTATGGATCCATTCTAAAAAGGTTCAAGGGGAAGTATACTCTCTTAAATCACTTTTTTTTCATAAACTATGGACTCGTTCTAAGAAGGTTCAATGGGAACTATAATTCTTCTCAATCACTTTTTTCCTTCCCCACGTATTTTCCTTTTCACCAAATTTTGAACACTTTTGGTTGCAAAGGATTTTCCAAATAGGAGAATATGTTTAAACTCTATCTACTCATATCAATATGATTTTTAATATCCAACCACTTAGCTAAATGAATGCCATTATTTTCATTTTTTCCTCTTCATAAAAAGGTAATACATACTTTCTCGAAGCTTTCTAAAGGCATTGTCTGTCAAGACGATAAAAATTCACTGGAATATGACCATTTTTACTCAAAAAAATATGAAAATAGAAGTGTGTGAATCATGTTTTTTTATCATGGAAATGGATTCAACACCATCAAAAATGCTTGGGGCACCCAAAATCTTGAAACTTGACAGTTGTAATCCAAATTTCCCAAATTTTATGTTGGATTTTATGAAAATCTCATCGGAATTTCCATTGATTTTCGAGAAATTTTGAAGCCATGCGTTTTCTAAAACCCCTTGATGACTATATGCAAAGAAATACTAATACATTGAGATGGGTTTTGATTTAGTGTTAAAAAGAGTTAATCTTCCACCTATAGAGATTCATCAATTAAACCAATAATAAATTATGTTCTTAATCCTGTCCAATTGCTTTATATCATATATACATTTTTTTTAAACAATATTTAATATATACATAATTGATAGCAACATGTGCATTAAGACATTTTATCTATGGACTACATTGTCCACATTAAAATGGTTTTTTTGTTATTAATATATTTTTAAGTATACATCAATATTCCTTAATCATGCATATTAAATATCTTATTGATGACCCATATTACAATTTATTATTATTATCAATAATTTTAAATTTTACATGTACTAATTTTATATTAAGAGTTAAATGAATTAAACATATCTCACTTATATTCTTATTATGAAGTACTTGATTTATTTTATTTTATTTTTTAATTTTCAATTACTTTTTTTTTGTTGATGTAGACATTGAATATTTTACTATATACAATATTAAATTTTTTCTTTCTATACATAAATATTGACATAAATGACTTAGTATAGATCTTGAAATAGTTTAGTTAAATTTTATGTTGAAATATTTTTCAAATGTTAAGGATTAAACACCTTATTCATACATTTTTTACTTCTAATTACTTTATCTCTTTTTAAAGTTGATATGAAATTATATTATGTCAAAATATTTTATTTATGATTAAGAGTGAGCGAAATGTTTTTAACATATTAGATTGTAATATTAATAACAAATGGAATGACTTGAGATTATTAATGTTTTTGTAATGATTTTAATTAAAACTAGCATTCATATTTGTTATTTATTATAGTTGAAATTATTGTTTTTTAACCGAAATATGTGTCATATTGAGCACGTCCAAAATCACACATCACCCTCATATTAGATTAGAAATACACCTCAACACAATAAAAACAAAAATCATTTATCATAAAATTAACAAAAAAATTATCTCTCTAATACTAGATTAGAAATTTGTCTCTCAACACAATAAAAATTAAGCAAATATTTATCATAAAATTAACAAAATATTTATTTTTCTATTTATGAATGTTCCACCACTCACACAAACTTTTGCAAATGAATAATATTATGTTATCCCTATTAAAGCTTCCTCAACCGATATAGAGAAATGTTGGTTAGCTAAGTCACTAGATGACCTCAACCTACCTATCACTAAGCATAAATTGATATTCATCAAACAAGATTTGTATATGCAGCGAAAATCTTCAAAATACTTCGAAGAGATAGACATCTGTTATATGACAAGTAATTGTATATTGAATAATGTATATAGAATTGATGAGATGATTACAATGAGGGTGAGAGCTTGCTTATATACCCTAGACATATACCTCTTCAACAATGGTCATGTCCTTAGGTACATACCTCTTCATTAACTAATTACTAGTTAATTAATCATTATTTATTATTATTATTGTTTACATTATTTGTAGTATTTTATCTATATTTTATGCATAACATTGTCTTCCTTTTCAAAAAACTTTGTCTTCAAAGCTCACTCATGAAAAAGCTTCATCTCTTTTTCTGTTTTGAATGTCTTTTTCTCTCAGAACTGTCATATCCATTGATACAAGAAGATATGATCCTTTGAGTAATAAATAAAATTGTTGGATTGAGAATGGATTTGACCATCCTAGATTAATATTTTGTGAAGTCTTTATATTATTGAAATTTTGTAATGAATTGTTATCATAGGACTAGATTATCCAAACTTCAGTATGCCTTGGAACATAAATATGTTATTTCTGTTATGAATGGATCAAATATATAGACTCACTTAATTGTCTACATTTATGGTTCAGATGGCGATAAGGAGTTCTTATTGTTGGATTTTCCCTTATCATGTGTGTGGCAATTTCCTTATTTACTTTAGGTATTGTTGGTGTTGAGTTGGTTATGGAATTTTCATTGTTTGAATTGCAACATCTGAATACGTTTTAACTTTTGTTGGTTTCTCATCTTCTTGAGTTATGATATTGACTGGATCGGTATTTGTTCCTTTATCTTCAACTTGGACCTATTACAACTAGATATTTCAATACTTCTTCTTGAGTAAGTTGTTCTAACTTGTCATTTAGTGACTTCTTGACACTTTTAAGCTTCTTTATTTGCATAAGAATATTTTGGTTATGATTCCTTAACACAAAAGTTCATCATTTTCTGAATCATTGACTTTGTCCTTACTATCTTTCTCTTTATCTTTTATACTTTTGATTTGTTCTAATAAATTTTTATTCGCCTATTTTAAACGCAAATTTTCTTCTTCCTTTTCTGATAGATTCTTGTTGAATTTCTTCTCGAGACATTCATTTATTTCTTCTAATTTTTTTCTTATACCGTTGGACTTCTTGACCTTCTCAAGTAAATTTTTATTATGGTCCCTTAGACACCAAATTTCGTCATTACTTTCTGTTGATTCTTCATAAAAATGATCTTCAAGATCTCTCTCTCTCTATATATATATATAGATAAATTTTTTGATGCTTCGTTCTTTTGTTGTAGTTTTGCAAATTCTGCCTTTAATCTTTTCATTTTCTCATTATCTTGAGTTCTTCTGTACTAAATAATTTCCTATATGTTGGACAACATAAATTGCAATTTTTTTGAATCTACTGATATCCAATTTATGTTTTACAAAATGAACATTTATTCCAAAATATTAACTTGTTTATGGAATTTATCTTTTTACACAATAAACATTTATTCCAAAATATAACTTGTTTATGGAATTTATCTTTTTACAAAATGAACATTTATTCCAAAATATTAACTTGTTTATGGAATTTATCTTTAATTTAAATTCCCCTTATAACTTGATCAACATTATTGAATTTTAAAATTATTATTAATTTTAATTGACTTTTTTTAACTTTTTCTATAATATAACATTTTTTTAAACAAATAATATTTTATAAAAATTTATGCTTCTTTGGCTTTATATTAAAAACCCTTTCCAATTAAAACACTTTTTTACATATCGAATTTAACAACCTATTTTTGTTTCACATGGACGACTATACAGTCGGATTTAATTCCATTGGTGATTATTGGTGAACTAACCCTTTTTTCTGGTAAAATATTTTTAATTGCCACTTTAGTTTAACTTGTTGATAAGAAGTACTATCTACGGGCACGGCTTGGTCAGAATTCACAACTTTTTTTTGTTTTTTGTTTTTAAATGCAACTCAAAACTTAGTTGGATTATGGATGGAGCATTCATTCAAATAATACTAAGAAGTGGTATATGTGGTGAGTGATGACGGTTGTTGCGTAGGAGGAGAAATACAACGGTAAACATGTGAATAAATGGTTGTAGTGGTAATGGCGGCTCGACGTCTGATTACGCAGTTTCATGCATCGGTGTTTCAGTAGTCGGTTGTGTGATTTTGTGAATTACGGAAGGGTTATGTTCACTGGGTGGTGGCGGTTGTGAGAGGTGTCTGTCGAGTGGCTGCGCTTCTTTGCTGAGTAATAAGAAGGTTGTTGCAGAGATGTTGGTTGACAATTGAACGATGACGGGCACGAGACGAATGGTTGATGAGTCTGGTCAACCAGGTGAGTGGTTTTCTATTTTGTTTTGTTTTCATAATTTTTTGCAACTATTTTATTTTTTATTTTTTATTTTTTTTATAACTTTTTTTTCTATACATGGAAAAAAAATTAAATATATTTTGAATTTCTTTCCGCATTTTTAATTTTTACTTTTTATTTTTTAATAACAATATATTTTTTTTTAAATAATTTTTTAATATGTTTTTGTGGTTAATGTATATTTTCTCCTCTCTTATTTTTTTCTTCTTTTTTTAAATGGTCTTAAGACAATATGGAGAATCTCCAAAAACTGTGTAGTGAAACACTTGATTGTGATAACATGTTTATGAAGAGTCGATGGCCGAAGGCCTGGCTCTATAGAGCCGTTACGCAGCCAAAAACTCAAACAACTCTAATATCAATGCAATGGACAAAGTTCACATATACAATGAAAATCTTCAAAATACTTTGCAAACGTAGACATCCATTATAAAACAAGTAAATGTATATTAAGTAATGTCTATAGAATTGATAAAAGAATTATAATAAGGATGAAGACTTGCTTATATACCCTAGACATATATCTCTTCACGAACAATCATGTCTTTAAAGACATACCTCGTAATTAGTTAATTACGAGTTAATTAATCATTATTTAGTGTTATTATTGTTTAACTTATTTATATTATTATATTTATATTTTGCTCATCACACGAACTAATTACGAGTTAATTAATCATTATTTAGTGTTATTATTGTTTAACTTATTTATATTATTATATTTATATTTTGCTCATCACACGATATTTATGTTCTGCCAATATCAACTATATTAATGCGTTTCCATATAAACAAAAAGCTCTGATAGTAGAATTTTTCCAATCCGCCATCTCATATAGCGTATCCACAAAAGTGTAATCTGTACAAGCTAGCAGCATAATTTCTGGGTACGAATTATTTGGACAGATTAAGGTAATGGCAATCATGCTAAAGTCAAACCCGGTACTATTGGCTGACTATGACTATAACACAATAAGGCACCTATTTCAGAACAAGATTGCAAGCGAAGGAAGCTGACTATGTCAATAGTCTGACTATGTTCAAACCATCAGAGAAAAGATGAGATGGTGAGATCATCATGTTCGGTCCCAGGGAGCAACTGAGCATTCCACTGGTTTAATGGAGTAATCGTAGATCAAGTATTTACGTAGCCATTATTTGGGCCTCGTAGGGAATCAACACAAGTCCAATGGTGGAATCCACAAAGGGCTGCAGTCCGTGCCACCACTTACCATCTTTTTATTGATTAGGGAAGGGCACCGCGAGTTGGCCTTCGAATAACGTGGGCCTAGACCTATGATACAATTTATAAACACTACGGAGACAAGCATGCCTTATTGTGTATATTTTTTCCAACCGTTGGTCTTCTCAACTCAAATAATTATTACTTGTGAGATTGAAATTTTGTGCCTATGATTATGTCTTCCATGCCCATAAAAAGTTAGCTGTTCTGCTTCCACGGTATATGATGGGTCCTCCGAAATACGCTTGGAGTTTTGTGCTCCATTACCCTTCCTGACCCTACATACAGAGTGACGGGGCAGGACAGGATAATAATTTTTTGGTGCGAAGTTTTGCAGAAATTCGATGGTGACAGATAGTTTCAGGCCAATCTAAAGTCTCCTTTACATTAAAATGGAATACATGGGACTTGAGCGGTGATATCTATGACTTCCTTTCCGAGGGATCTTTGTTTATACATCCACAACATATGTCTAGTGACATCGGAGAATTTCAATTCTTGAAAGCACACAGACCATTTAAAAAGTGACTGCGTATCATTTTGAATGCACACATGCCAATGAATGAATGGAGTGACTCCAACCTTTGTCTCTCCTTTCCCTTTTTTAAATCTTTTATACCTTTCTTTCTTTTTAATTTATAACTAAGACATTTATATTTAAATTTGAGGCGTTTATGTGACATTTATATTTAAGCTTTCAGGCCTGGGCCAATGGTAAGCATAGTTACCAAATTCGAATTCGAGTTCGAATTCGATTCGATTCGATACGGAAAAAATTCGACCATCAAAAATTCAATACAGAAAAAATTCGAGAGTTTGCATTATAGAGACACTTATTTTTTAAAAAAATTAAAAATTAAAAGGAACCATAATTATATTCAAATTTTTAAATAAAAGTTATTAAAATCTTTTCTCACAAGAATAGTCATGTTTACTTATCTCTAACAATGACCTCTCTTGTCTAAAATGCTACAACCCCTCCTATTTAAGATCATAAAAAACAAATGAGGGATAAACTAAAACATGTAAAGTAAAATTTAGGAATGAAAAATCAAAACTAAATCTTATATAAAAAATGGAACACTAAATATTAAAAATAGGCTTAAGTGATCTCCACATACTAATAAATTTATGTCTCTATCCTTCAACAAATCCATATAAACTTTGAAAATTTAAAAGACATCCTCATTTCTGGAAAGAGAATGCCTGCATTAGTTCAAAATTTCAAATGGCCCTAAGTTTAATAGATGAAAGCTAAATTATCACCTAATAAATCAAGTTCTAAATACAATGAAATATCATAATATTAAATTCAAAGTTTAGATAATTATATAAAAATCTGATAGTAAAGTTATCCCATTTTTTAAACAAATTTAAAACTTCAACTTCATTTAACTAATTTCTATGGAAACTAAATTTATTCAACAATAATGAAAAATAATATTAACAAAATAATTTTTTATTATAAATTGTAGAAAAAAACTTTTATTTGAATTCCATTACAGTAATTGTTTAGCAAAATTTTACCTTATTTCAAATTTGGTAAGGTAAAAATTTCTATCTTTTCTATATATTTTGGATATTTTTAAATATAAAATTTACATTCGTTGTAATATAGAAATTTCTATTTTTCCAATGTATTTAGATATTTTTAAATATAAAACTTACTTGGATTACTGTAATATAGAAATTTCTGTTTTTTACCAGATAGATGGCTTTCTTTTTGGGTTGCACGTCCACTAGGAGCAATTCTGTTCAGGGGAAAGATACCTCCTTCCCACCCGATCCTTAACCGCTGGTTGGTAGTCGGTTTGGAAGTCGGTTTGGAAGAATTGCAAAAAGCAGTAAATTCAATCTTTCAAGGTTCTCTTGATCCAATCCTTAATTGGTGGACCAAGAGGAATATTTGGCCACTTAATCATTCTTTCCAAGATTGACAAAACTGGGTTCAGAGCGATAGCAAGAGAAAGCTAAACCCGTACCGTATTGAATTTCACGAATTAGCAGACGAATCGAACCGAACCCACGAATATTCGGATTTTTTGGGCCAATTCGCCCGAATTTGGTAACTATGATGGTAAGTACTGACACACCATGATGTGCAATGACCTTTGTGACACTAGGGTTACCTACATGCTTTTATTGACCATAAAAGAGGGTGTAAAAAGAAGACTAAATATTTATTTTTTTATTATTTTTTAAAATTAGAAACAAAATATTGTTTTGAATATATATATATATATATATATATATTATTTTTATGATGTATTTATTTAAGTATTTATAATGATTGAATTATAGATAAAAATAAAGTTATATATAAATATATAGTAATTTTGATGTTTTAAAAAATTAATGGTGAAAAGTTTTATTAAAAAAATGGTGAAAAGAGAAAGAAGAGATGCAAAAAAATAACACATCTCACTCTTTTGGTCGATATGTAAATTTGAAAATTTTATTTTTTTTTGTAAATTAGAACATTTGTATGTCATTAACAAAACAAGATTATAGTTTTTTCATTTCAGATCTCATTCACCATTAGATATCATAACATTAGAATAACCTTGAAAACCAAGTACCACAAAAAGATGATTTGGAAAGTTGAGAATATCTTGTAACTTTATATATTATTGTGAAAGGTGGTTTATTGCAACTTAAATTGTGAATACTACATTTATGGTAAGAAATAAAGGGCATTTGTTTCAAATCTTCAATATCAATTTTTATATGTATTGTAATTGAAAGATTGTATGTATCATATTATTGTGAATAAGGGATTTATCTACAGTATTATTGTGAATGAGAGCAAGCGGAGCATGAGAACTATGCTAAGTTTCCTACAAGTAGCTTTGGGGTAAGTGGAGATGCATTTGTAATAACGACTTGGGATTTTAAGGATTTCATAAAGGACAAGGTTGTGAGCATTATTATTGTCTACGTAATCATATTTATTGTTTTACATTGGAAATTTTTTAGGGGATATCGAGTAATTGATACTGAATTTGTTGGAATATATCGTCTGGGAAGAGATGGAGGTGAGTCCAACCATAATTATGTTCGAGAGGATGGGACATGTATGAGTGGATAAATTCTTGGAACTACATGATCAAAGTATCAACTTTATCTCCATTGCATCTGGAGAACTAATTTTGACATTTTGACTATGTTTGTAAAAGATAATCCTTGATAGTTGAATAAATGCTTAAAAAAGGTTTCTAGAACCATAAGATGATTTAGGATCCAAGGAGATGACAAAAATTATTGTACTTGTTCTAAATTAGGACTCAATTATTAAATCTCTTGGTCCAAATGTTGCATTTGATGAAGTAACTAAGTCTCTAATATCTTCATGGTGTCTTTGAACATAATATTTGGAAAAAAATTTGTATATGTTCCATGTATTTATCTTGGTGTGCATCCATGTAAGGATATGAGGTTGAAATTGAATATGTTAGATGTGGATCATAGGATGTTGCTAAATAACAATTAGAGCCATGTCTAGGCTTAATGGATTCCATTTTTCCTCCAAGTTCTCAAATTATTTATGTTCAATTTGGGAGAGTCGATGAAATACTTGATCATAATAGAAATATTCTCAATGTGAATTGTGTTCTCACCCTGTCAATAATTAGTATAAGTCATGCCTAGAAGGACAAAACTTGTGTTGTAGGTGAGAAGGAGAGGAAGGATGTATTCAACAGAAAAAAGAGTAACACAAAAAAACATGGGAGGTGATAAGTATTAAATCCTTGATATCCCTTTCAGATAAAACAAAATAAAAAATGGAAACAAATCCTAGCTAGAACATTATTCAAGTGCTTCTCAATGGCTAAAATCCAAGATAGATAGAAAACAACAACATGGATACCTTTCCATAATATTGACATTAGTTGAGGACAATATTAATATCGAATTTCAAGCTTGCAAGATAGTGAAATGATATTTTATCAGTTGAACCACTTAAAAGAGTAAGCAAGTATACCGTAACACACATTAAAATCCTCAATATAAATTAAAGATAAAGCAACATGATATATAGAAATAGGAACTCAATGAAAATCGTAAGTGAAATTGCATTGAGCATATCTTCCCATTGGATATTCATAGGTTGACTTTGTTCTATGTGGTGTAATTATAGTGTATGTGGTACAAAGTGATGAAATTGTGGTCTATGTAGGGCGAAAATGGTTGATGTGATGTATATGGAGAAGTTATTGGTCTATACAATGAATACTGATTTTTGATATGATTAGATATTTGATTTCAAATTAGTAACATGGAATTATATATTGTGTTCAAATGTGTTGAATGATCTAGGAGATATTTTATTATTTTCAAGTTTCATGTTGCCATTATTAGTTGATGGGACCCATTTAAATATTTTAATAATGCTATAGAGGAGAGAAAGATGTCGATGTAGACAGGTTTGAGTCTTATCGAATGTCTTATGAGGATATGTGTGACTCTTATATTGACTACCCCTCTCACTTGGATAGGTTGATAATAAATCTAAAGAAATGTTTAAAATCTCACACATTCATTTAGTGTGATGGAATTAGAAGACAATAATGGAGCATTAAAGATGACATGATATCTAAATTACACTTTGCAAATAGACAAATGTGAAAAAAAACTTTGAAATAATATAAATAACAAATATATGATTTAAAATAAAAGTTTGCATTTATTAAAAAAAAGAAACACAAACCTTGAGAAGTTATATATATGAAAATAATGTAAAAGTGACACTTGTAAAGCCATACAAAAATATAGATCCAGAGGGAAAACACACTTGAGACGTGTTTCTATGGAAGCATTAAATAATTAAATAAAAAATTTTATAGAAAAAAATCATTACGTATCATTGTTACTCAATTATGGATGATCCTCATTGAGAGGAGCGTGATCCAAAAATTTTAACATCCTATTTTATTCATTTACATGTACACTTAAAAGTTTGGGAGATCTCTTGAAATTCTCTAAATGTTGTTGTGAAAGGTGGTTTATTATCACTTGAAAGTGTACATCAAAATCAATTTTCAATAAAGGGTATTTTCTTTAAATTTTTAATATTAATTTTCATTAAGCATTGTACTCAAAGGATTATATGTAAAATATTATTGTGAATGAGATCATACTAAACATGAAAATTATGTCATGTTCCCCACAATTGGAATAAATGGAGATGCATTTGGAATAATAAGATAGCATTTTGAGGATTTCAAAATGACGAGGTTGTGAGCATTATTCTTGTCTAGATAATGTATTTGTTTCTTTAGACTGACAATGTCATAGGAGATGTCGAGTAATTTATGATGAATTAGTTGGTGTAGATAAGTCGTGGGAAATACCGTTGTCGACATAATTCATTTCTTTCTTTAAAATGACAGTCTCTTAGAGGGTGTCTAGTAATTGATGATGAATTGGTTGGAGTAAATCATCAAGGAGGAGATGGAGGTAAGGATAGTCATAATTATGTTCTAGAGGGTTAGTCATCTATAAATGGATAGTATTGAATTGATCTCCATAAATTTTGAGCGTTTATTTTTATTTTTTAATTATGCCTGTAAAAAACATCCTTGAAAACCAAATGCATGCTTGTAAAATGTCTCTACAATCATAAGAAGATTTAGGATCTAAGGAGGTGATGAAAGGGATTTCCAATTATAATTCAATTCCCAATATGCTTGGCCCTAATGTTCAATTTTATAAAGTAACTAATCTCTAATATACTCATCATGTCTCTCAACATAGCATTTGGAAAGAAAAAAATTATATATTAGATATCTATTTGGCTTGGTGTGCATCCACTTAAGCTAGGGGTGTAGAATTTGAATTGATAGATGTAAATCATGGGATTCTATCACATACCATAGCCGTCTCTAGCCTAAATGGATTCCCTTTCTCCTCCAAGTTCTCAAAATATATGTGTTCATTTCTGGAGAGTCAATGGAATGTTCTATCTTAATAGAAATATTTTCAAAATGAATTGTGTTCTTACCGTAAAAACAACTAGTAGATGTCATGCATAAAAGGACACACAAAATTATCTAAAACTTATGTTTTAGGTGAGAAGGATACTAAGGATGTGCTTGATAAAAAAAAGTAGCACCAAACAACATAGGAGGTGTTAAATATGAAATCCTTAGTAGGCATTTCCATTTGGATAAAATTAAAGACTATAAAGAAATCCTAGCTAGAGCACCATTATAATGCTCCCTATTAACCAAAATTCAATGTGATGTGAAAACTATGATACAAAAACAACACCAATAGGGCTACCGTACCATAGTAAACTCTTGATGCCGACTAAGGACATTACTAATATAGAAATTGGATCTAGCAACAAAATGAAATAAGCTTTTATCAATTGAATCAACAAAAGTAAGGACATTCTAGCACCCACATAGTATGTTGAGTTGAAATTAAATATAAAACAAAATGATAAGTAAAATGGGGGCTTAGAGTAAATCATAAGAGAAATAACATTATTGATACCTTCTTGTTTAGGATTAATGGCTTTACTACATTTATGTGGTTCAATTGTAATATGTGTGGTGTAAGTGATGAGATTGTGGTCTATTTGGGACATGTAGTGTAAAATCAATTTAGGTGATGTGTATGGAAAACTTATTGATTTATGAAATGCATTATTAAATGATATAAAAAAATTTCCATTATAAACAAATTTCACATTTTCGTTTTTAATTATGAGGAATTATCTAACTATTTTAATAATATGATATAGAAAACAATAAAAAGAAATACTATATAATATTGTGAAAGGATATATATGACTCTCATAATAACTATCCTTGTTATGCAGATAAATTGATATTAAATTTATAATCTATTTTTTAATTTGTTATTTTTTAATTAAAAATATATAAATATTTAATTTTAAAGGTGACATGATATCTACTTTATACTCCCTTGTAAAGTTATATAAAGAATATGTGAATGTGATGGGGAGGAAGAATTAGGATATATGTTTTCATGGGAATATATATATAGATAGATAGATATATATATTAATAAAAATGTGAAATAAAAAATTATAATATTACTTTTAAAGGAAAGAGTTATAGTAGTATAATATGTAAAGAAGAGTATCTAGATACCTAAAAATAAAGTTAGGAAGTGTTTGTAATAATGTTGTTATATTGCTAAAATCTTTTGTCTTTTTACTAAATAATATTGTAAATGAGTGTTAAACCTTTTTATATGATAAATATTCTCGTAACGTGGGAGTGCCTTAAAACTTGAGAGCATACTAGTTATGAGGAAAGTGATCCCACTCCACACGTTTTTCGAGGAGAATGATAATTCAAAGGAGTACAAATTAAATCAACCATAATCATGGTTAGATGATGATTTATTTATTTAAAAAATTATAATTAAATAATATATTGTTAAATTAATATTAAATAATAGTATTTATTAAGTTGTTTTTTTAATAATTATATAGAAATTTCAAAGTTGATGTGTTTCGAATTATTTACTATGGTTTATCATCAAGATAAAGATGGATAGTCTGATCCAAACAACAAATAAATATAGTAGAGATGCAATAGTTAGATTACAACAAATAAAAAAATAAATAATATTATATTCACATAAAATATTAAAGAATAAATTAAAAATTATTAAAATTAAAAAATAAAATCAATGAATTAACGAGAATAACAATAAAATAATTAGAATAGTTAGATTACAACAAATAAAAAAATAAATAATATTATATTCACACAAAACATTAAAGAATAAATTAAAAATTATTAAAATTAAAAAATAAAATCAATGATTTAACGAGAATAACAATAAAATAATTAGAATGACAAAATATTAAAATAAAAATTTACCATAAAGAGAGATAACTTTAAAAACATAAATTTATAAATTAATAATAATATGAATATTTGTATTTTAATTATATGAATAAAAACATATTTAAATAAATAAAAATAAAAGGGAACTAAAAACAATTTTTATTTTTTAATAAATAAATAAATGATTTTTGAAGGAACAAAATAAGCAAAAGAAAGGAGTCAAAACCACTATATGAAAAGAAAAATTTATGAATAATCACCTAAAAAAGTTTTGAAAGTTGTTGCCTTAGTTGTTAAGTCTATTAGCTCCATCAAATCATAAGCTAATTGAGAGCAACCCTCTCACTCTAAGAACCTAAGGGATTCCCAAGATTCATAAGGAGGCTCCCCCTTCGACCCATTGTTAAAACAATTGGTGGGCCTACTTATCTTCTAACTAAATATTTAGCTCTAAAGCTCAAGCCTTTTGTTAGTCACATTGATTCTTTCGCTAAAGACTCCTCTTCTTTTGTTAATGAGTTAAAGGATATAAAATTTGAGCCTAATGATATTATGGTGAGTTTTGATGTGGTGTCTCTTTACACCAATATCCCTATTAATGAAGCTGTTGAGGTAATCAATCATATTATTGGTCCTAATACAACCAAGTTTGTTGAGATCTACCTTACCTGTACTTTTTTCAACTTCGAAGGTGAATTCTATGAATAGACATGCAAACTTTCCATGGGTTCCCCATTCTCCCCTGTCATTTCTAACCTGTTCATGGAGGATTTTGAATCAAAAGCCTTGGCTTTAGCTAAATTGCGACTCAAACTTTGGAAAAGGTTTGTTGATGATACCTTTATCTTGTGGCCTCATGGTCGTGAAAAGTTGGATCTATTTCTTCAACATCTTAACAATCAATCAAGATCCATCAAATTTACCATGGAGCCTGAAGTTAATGGTAGTCTTCATTTCCTTGACGTTCTTGTCTCTAATAACGTTGATGGTTCTTTTTCTCACCAGTTTTTCTGCAAGAAAACACACACAACGCAATATCTTCATGTTGACTCCCATCACTATCCAACCCAAAATCTTGGAGTTCTTAATAAATTATCTACTCATGCTTTACAATTTTATGATGATAGTCAACCAGAGGATGAGAAAACCCATCTTCTTAATATTTTTTAAAATAATGGCTATAATAGATTCCAAGGTATTAAGGTTTTTTTAAATGCGAGCAAAGGTCCAAAGATAAGGAAAGAAACTAGAGATTTGGTTTCCATTGTTCAACTTCCCTGTATCTAAGGGACTACTGACAAGATTGCTCAAATTCTTAGGAAGGACAATGTTTCTTCCACCTTTAGACCCCTGAACACAATTCGTAGCTCCCTAAGATCAGTCAAAGACCCGGTGGACCCTAATAACATGAAATGTGTGTATGGATCCCATGTACCTATGGAACCCCCTACATTGGAGAAACTGAGTGTTCCGTTAATTAAAAGGTTCAAGAGCACACGACTGACATAGAACATTATAGGACTCACTCATCAACTTTGGCAGAACATTCTGAAAAGACAAAGCGCCACATTTATAGAGGATTCCCAAGTCATTATCAAGATTGATCATTTCCATCATCGTAAGTTTAGGGAGGCCATCGAAATTGAAAAAAAGTCTAAGACATTGAATAGGGATGCTAAATGGAAGTTTAGCAGTTGTTGGATCCCATCACTTTATTCCTAGGTATTTTTCTTTAATTTTCTCCCTCCTTTCCTCGTCGGGTCCATTTCCTTTTGACTATTTTCTTGTGGTTGTTAGTAGATTTGGTTGATCCCTTTCTCTTATGCTTGTTTGATGGCTGATGGTAAATTTATTTTTTCTCTTTGCTTTCCAATCTATTGTTCTTTCCTTCTATTCCTTTTTATATAGTTTGTTTCCTTTCTTTTATTAGTTTATTCTCATTTAGCTTTCAGTGTTTTATGATTTCTGGGATTCCATAAATTCTTATTTACTCGTTAAATTAATTTTTCTTTTTCGATAATGGTTTTGACTCCTTTATTTGGCTTATTTTGTTCTTTCTATTATATATTTTTCAGTATTGTAAATAAATTATCCTTTGCTATATATTTATTTATTCTTATTATTTTGTATATTTGTTCAATATATTATTATTTTTATAGATTTTTTCTTTGATTTTCAAAAAATATTTATCTATTTATTAAAAAAGGGAAATTATTTTTAATTTCCCTTTCCTTTTGTTTCTTTAATGATTTATTTATTAATATATTTAAAATAAAATTAATGATATTGCTATTATTTTATAAATTTATGTTTTTAAATAATAAATTTATATTTTAATATTTTGTTATTTTAATTAATTAATTTTTATTTGTTGCAATAGGGTATTTATTTATTTTTTTAAATTAAATTATCCATCTCTATGATGAACCATAATAAATAATTCTAAATTACCATAAAATGGTCATTTTATGTGTGGTTTTTAAAAAAAAAAACTTTATATAATCATAAGCCAAAAAAACCTATTCCAAAATAATTATTTACATTTAATAGAGAAAAACAATATATACACGTTGAAATAATTATACCATCATACATAAATTTTATATACACGTTGAAATAATTATACCATCATACATAAATTTTAAATCGTTTTATAGTTATATTATTTATTTTATATTTTTAATAAATTTATTACCATCTAATTCAATAAAACTCCAATGATTAAGAAACATATGAATTATTATCACATATTTAATAAGATTGAACTATTTTTAATATAATATATTTTTAGATATTATTTTTATTTAAAAATTAAATTATTTTGAATATTTTAAATAATATTATTAAAAATCATAAATTATTTTTAATAGAATGATTTTCAAACATTATTAATAAATAAATTATTTCTATTTAAAAAATCAAATTATGTTAAGGATTTTTTACGGTATTCTCATAAATCTTGAATACTCAAAAATACATTTAAACGAACACTGTTATGCATGACTAAAACATAAATGATATATAAAATTTATATGTGTCAACTATGGAACATTTAAATTGCATTATTTTTGTTTGGTATTTTTTTAGTGTTAACTTAAAATTTTATACATTTGGAATGTTTTACTATTTTAAAACGATTAAAATTCCAAATTATAATTTTGAAAATAAACAATTTATTACAAACATGAAATTTTTATTTATAATATAATTTTTACTAATATGTATTTTCATTTTAAAAATAAAATAGAATAAATATTTTTTATTCATATTATTTATTTGAAAATTTGAAAATAAATAAATAAATTCATTATAAAAATCGAAAATATTACTTCCATGAAGTTTTATATTGAAGATTTAGTCTATGAAGTAATATGCTTTATTATAGCTTTCCATAGTATATCTCGAATGTAAATTTTTTAAATTTAAATTTATTTTAAATAATATTATTTAAAATATAATATCTTAAGTGAGTTTATGAGGAACAATTAATTGGTGATGGCTTTGTTATGAAGTAATATTATTTATAATATATTATATTATATTAAGTTATTTTATTGAGAGACACTTTACATTGCAATATATATAGGAGTTGTATTTAGTGCGATTTTTTGGACTTTCCGATGTTAGAATCCGACACAAAAAATTGAGGCGAAATCTTGATTATTGTTTTTTTAAACTGGTTTTTCCACCGTATATATGGATTCACCACCCTAAAAAGTCCCCAAGGCACTTCAATTATGTAGGGGTTACCCATCAAGCTTGCGATTTCAATAAATTCCTATCAGATTTTAGAGAGATTAGATCGATAAAGCCCATCAGAAAAGCTTCCAAAAAGTCTCACTAAAGACAACTCGATAAAAATATTGTAGTGGTGTAAATGTTTGTTTGTAAACACTTACATGTCAGCACAATTAAAAAATAATAAAAGGTTAAAAGTAATATAGAACCCAATATGTGATAGATTTTGTAGTGTCCATAAATGAGTGTAAACATTTAAACGTTGGCTCAATTAATAACAAAAAGTTAAAAGTAATAAAAATAATAAGATTCTTGTTTAAAAAAAATAATAAGATTCGAGTTTTTATATTGTAATTTCATTTTTATTGCGCCGAGAGCTGCTCTCCAGCCCAATATGGAATAGATGTTGTAAGGTTATGTTATGTGATGTGATACAATTAAAAAAACAAATAAAATATAAATGTAAAAATTATAATTATAATTATTAACTAAAACATTTTGACTAGGTCAAATTACATAAAAATAAAAACAAAAATAAAGTGAAATAAAATAAAATAAATTTAAAATAATTAATAATTATAATTATCAATTATTACTAATTAAACCAACCTAGATACATCTTAACGCTAGATCTACCAAGCGCCGAGAGTGATCAAATCCCTTGAGGTGAAAACCTCTTTTAGAGTGAAAAGAGATTTGATCCATCACGGCGCTTGGTAGATACACACTTAAGATGGATCTAGGCTAGTTAATAAAATTATGAAAAAAAAAATTAGGTAAATTAAAATAATAATGATATATATATATATATATATATATATATATATATATATATATTACATTAAAATTAAAATAATGATTCCATAACAATATTTAAATTTAATTAATAAGCAAATAAAAACATAATACTTGTAATAAATTTACATTGTAACAAGATTCTTAATCATGGATATTCACCTCCACAATAGACTTTGTTACAATACCATGAAACAATACCATGGCTTATCAATACCACATTCCCAAAAACCATAAATCACAATCAAAATATTTTATTTTATTTTATTTTTGTTAAGTTGTGTGAGTCATGAGATGGCTGCATGCTTAACCTTTGGTTTGAGAAACCATGACCCAAGGGCATCCAAGACATCAAAATCACCATAGGATCACACTTGACCTAGGCCACACCAACCCTTAACATGGTTGGATTTTCTCCCTCGGAGTTTTGAACTAGTGACCTTCACATCATATAGTGCCTTAACAATACACCCTATCACCTTCTATTTGACACCTCATGGGTAGTTTAATATTGAAGGGGGATAGGAGATTTGAGATGTTGTTGTCGAGAGGTGGATAGGTATTTTCCTTCTAGAACTTATTTCTGCCAATATAGTCCCTTCTGTGATGAGTCTCCAAAGGATTTCAACTCCTAAGGCTATTTTCATAAGCTTAGGTTACTTGATACTATAACATCCCTTGATAAATCTCTTACAATATACACAACATAACAAAAAAATACAATTTTTATCAGCATGTAGCATCCCACAAATGAATTATCACATTCCATTTAACTAATCATCAAATTATATATACACTATCATTAAGTGGAGTAACTGTAGAAATGGAAATGGGACCAACCTGGAAAACAAAACACAATTGCTAACTTTTTATTTAGAATTCAGAATGATAACAATGATACACCTATAGAGAAAATCTTCCAGGCAGAGGTTGATGGGAGGGATCTGCAATCTGAACTAGGGTTTGAGTTAGGGTTTGGCAACTGGTAACCATGGTGAGTTGTGGAGGAGGGAGTTCTTCTCCCTCCTACAGTCAAATAGCCATGAATAGAAGCAAGGGAACTAGTCTACATCGCTTCAAGAAACCACCGGAGGTGATAACTGAGGATACTAACAAAGGAAATATCAAACCTCACGGACAGAAAGAAAATCAGGAGGAAGATAACAAGGATGAAAGGAAAGAGGGTAGCAGTCAGAAAGCTGCACCTATGAGTGCGATAGGGGTCTGTAAACCCAAGTCGACCATTATTCCTCAGGTCATTTTAAGTGACCCAGCACTACAAGTGCACAGAGAACACATGGCGGAACACGCGGTTATATGCAAATTTATGGGGATTTGGCCGACGGAAAAGGCCTTACACGTATGGATAAGGAACCACTGGAAACTGAAGGGGGGAATAAAACTTCACCTTGGATCCAAGGGCTTCTTTACAGTGGTGTTCACGAGCTTAGAAGATAAAGACAGAGTGTTTGAGGAAGGACCCTATTTTTACACTGTTGCAAGCCTTTACATGTGACCATGTGCGATGAAATTTGTCCCAGAACGAGAAACATTCACTTCAGTACCGGTATGGATAAGGCTATACTCCCTTCCTTCAGATTATTAGTTACCAGAGTCTTTAAAGGCTATCGGTAATAAACTAGGGCATTTTATAAAAATATCGAATGCAACTCTAAGAGGTAAATACACCTCTTTCGCTTGGATCTGTGTGGAAATGGACTTATCTGGGGCACTTCCGGATGAGATCATTTTAGAAGTATATGATGAAGAATGGGTGCAGGCGGTGGACTATGAACATGTCCCATTCAGATGCCGTAAATGCCATGAACACGGGCACCTATACAGGGACTGCCCATCAAACAAACTAGAGAGCAACACAAAAACCACCACAAGCAAAGATCTCGAGGGTTTCACTAAGGTGGGGGCAAAGGGAAAGGAGGAAAATGGTACCAAAAGAAAATCAACGAGGACGGGCAACCGAGCCACAACAGTTTCAAAATCTTAGAAGAAGAAGATGGAAACAACGAGGAAAACTAGGAAGCAGAGACTAATACCAATGAGAAGGATAGGGATGCTAGCATGGAGGATATACCAGAGAATAGGCAGCAAAACGATGATATAACAAGCATTGTGGAGCTCAATAGGGACCATGCAATGACCCCAAGTGAGGCGAGAATGGAGGACCATGAACTGCAGGAGATTCTTGAGAGGGAGAACTTAGATCTAGAAAAGTTTCTGGAGCAGGGTATTGCCAAAGGGGTTGACTCCCAGAAAAAGGAGGAGTTTTACAAGGTTAAACAACTCTTCCTCTGGAGATCCCAATCGAAGGGCTTTGGAGTCAAGAGAAACCATGATAACTAGGAGAATAGAGGGATGAAAACCATGGAGGAAACACTGGGGCACTCTTCCAAGAATCCGGGTAAGAAAAGAGGAAGGAAAATATAGAAGGAGTTGTTGACCGAATATGGAAAACTCATGATTAACTCAGGTAAGATGAGAGATCTCACAAGCTAATCCTTTACAAACCTTTCTTAATGAAGCTCGCAAGCTGGAACATTAGGGACCTAGGAAGTAAAAGGAAACAAAGAAATCTTAGCAGTAGAATAAAAGAAGAAAAACCAGATATGGTTTTTATTCAGGAAACTAAGTGTTCGATGGAAAATATCAGAGAAATACAAAGTAAATGGTTAAGAAAGTATAAGTATCTAGAGGTTAAGGCAGATAACTCAGCAGGAGGGATTCTTACGCTTTGGGATCCCCAGAAACTTGGAATCCTGGATGCGGAAGCATCCAGGAACTATCTATCGCTGGTGATTTAGACTTTGGGTGATAGGGAGACTTACATGATTACAAATGTCTATGGTCCTCAAAAACTAGAAGACAAACTCAAGCTTCTCACCTCCCTTGAGGAGCTAAGAGAGAGATATCCTGATATGCCATGGATTCTGGCAAGGGATTTCAACATGATCAAATCTCTTACAGAGAAGAAAGGTGGCACTAGAACACTAGGCAGAGACTCCATTGCCTTCCTGAACTTCATAAATAAAATGAGACTAGTGGATGCTGAAACAATAAATGGCACTTTCACCTGGAACAATAAGAGAGGAGGGGCTTCTCAAGTTGCCTCTAAACTAGATAGATTCTTAATCTCAGAGGACCTCCTTCTCACAGGCCTTGACATGATATCTCTAATCCTTCCCTTTGGAGGCTTGGACCACTGGCCTGTCTAGCTTGAAGCCACATTTATAGGTACACCAAGGAACATACCTTTTAGGTTTGAAAATGTCTGGCTTTCTCACCCGAACTTCACCAGCAATATTGACATATGGTGGATGGAATATTTTCCCATTCAAGGCACTAAAATGTTTATGCTGCAACAAAGACTTAAACACATCAAATCCAGACTCAAAGATTGGAACAAAAAAGAGTTTGGTAATATTTTTAAAGCCAAAAGAGAAGTTGAACAGAAACTCCAGGGGATTAATCAGATCATAATCACAAATGGTTTTACCGAGGAAAGGAAAACTCAAGCTGACTCTCTTCAGAAGGAATGGGAAGATAGGTCACAAAGTTTTTTCATAAATCAACTTTGGATCACAGGTCAAATAACAGAATTTCAAAACTCAAATATTTTCAAGGGAAAGAGCTTGTCTCCCACAAAGAAATGGAATTTGTCCTAATATAACACTTCCTTAGCATTACAAAGGAGCCTCTCTTAGATAGGTCATGGTTCATTAAAAATTTCACGAAGTACATTCCCAAACTTGTAACAAGGGAAGACAATCATAATCTTAACATGCCAGTGTCTGAAGATGAGGTCAGTGAAGTTATCAATGAGATGAAAAATGGGAAAGCTCCTAGCCCGGATGGATTCAATGTGGACTTCTTCAAGGCATGCTGGAAAACAATCAAACAAGACATCCTTGATGTAGTGGAAGACTCCAGAAGATCCAGAACAGTTTTGAAGGCTCTTAATGCCTCTTTCATAGCTTTGATTCCAAAGCAGGAAAAAGCTATGACACCAGACAGATTCAGACCCATAGTTTTATGTAATGTGGTGTACAATATTATTTCCAAAGTGATCGCTAACAGACTCAAGCCACTTCTTCCAGCTCTTATCTTAGAGGAGAAAACTGGTTATGTGGAAGGAAGACAGATTCTCAATAACATCATACAAGCTCATGAGATGGTACACTCTCTTAAGAGCAATAAGCAAGCTGGTATGATTATACAGCTTGACCTAGCGAAAGCTTATGACAAGCTAAGCCGGTCTTACATCAGGGCAATGCTGAGAGCCTATGGTTTCGACCATAACTAGATTAGGTGGGTTATGGCCCTAGTATCCATGACTAGATTTTCAATCTTGCTCAATGGCTCGCCCTCCAGAACCTTTCTGCCTTCTAGGGGTCTCAGACAAGGAAATCCGCTTTATTAGGTCCCTATACTACTAGTGTAACCCCTTATTGTTATTAGTACAACCCCCTTATTATATTGTTGTGCCCATGTAGTCCCCATATTGTTATTATTGTGCCCTTACATTATTATTGTTATGTCAGCTCTGATTATATTATGACCCCTTAGACTCCTATATATAGAATGGAGGTCTTGTCATTTGTATCATCCAAGAATTGTTCATTTTTGTAATGTAAATGAGTTTTCCCCCTCAAAAAGACTTATTTCTAAGGCTTTCATCTATCTTTTCTATCTTTTTGTGAGCTGGTTTCTTAACATTTGGTATCAGAGAGGGTTTCATTGCTCCAAACAGGTCATTGTGGAATTTTCGCTATAACTTTTTCGCTACAAAGTTTCAGAAGCTAAAAAAAAAACCCATTTGAGAATAAATCGGTCTGAACCTCACGTCTGAATTTGAGACCTTGTCTCACTATATTTTCAGATATATGATCTGAGGAAGTTAGGGTTTTTGCAAGCTCCAAAATTTCATAGCAAAAAGGTCATCATGAAATTTTTGCTATAAGATTTGTTCTATGAAGGTTCAGACTCTGAAATTAAAACCCATTTTAACCGAAATCGTGGTGAAGCTCGGTTCCAAATTTTAGATCTTGTCTCACTATATTTTCAGAGATATAATCTGAGACATTTAGGGTTTCATAACTTTCTCTCGAAGCATCAAATTGAAATTTCGTAAGAAGTTGCAAAACGAGGACGGACTGTAGTTTTCTGTGTATTGGTTTCAGGTACTAAGGTTGATATAGTGACATGTGGAACTTCATACAAGTTTTCTCTACTAAACTAGTCTATAATCAGGTCATCGTGGGAGATTTGACATAATGCTTCCTTATAGAATCCAATCTTGATCAGACTTTCGGGGTTAGAAAGAGGACTCAAAGGGGTACTATAGGATGAAATTTCAGAACTTGGAAATCTGAAATTACAGAGTTACAATCGTTTCAAGATCGAGCTCCTAAAATCAAGAAAAAGTGAGATGAGTAAGTTTGATGGCAAGGATCCGCTAAACTGGATACTATAGATGGAGAAATATTTTGATCTCCATGGCGTACCACTGTTACAAAAGGTAGGTATTGCATCTTCGTATTTAGAACTGGATCAATTTTTATGGTATTGTTATGAAACCAGCTCACAAAAAGATAGAAAAGATAGATCAACACCTTTGAATTCAGCCTCTTCGAGGGGGCAACCTCCTTTACATTACACAAATGAATGATTCTTTGATGATTCAAATGACAAAACCTCCTTTCTATATATAGGAGTCTAAGGAGTCATAATATAACCCAGCCGACCTAACAATAATAATAAAGGCACAAAAATAACAATAGAGGGATTCTATGGGGCACAGTAATAACAATATGGGGACAATAGGGGCGCAACAATATTAATAAGGGATACAACTACAATAGTAGTGGGGTAATCACTAGTATTATAAGGACCTAACATGCCCCTCTCCTTTAAAAAAGTGTTGTCCTCAACGCTTTAGTAGTTCTGGATGCTTCCGTATAAAATTCTCATCCTCCCATGTGGAATCTTCAGCGGATAAGTTCTTCCACTTGATGAGATACTCCAAAATTGATCGATTTCATAGTTGTTGAGTTCTTGTTTCTGTGACTGCTTCCGGTTCTAATATAATTTTCCCTTCCTCGTCAAGTTCTGGCAATATTGTTTGAACTGGGAGCTTATCGCCTATAACCTTCTTTAAACATGAAACATGGAAAACTGGGTGCACTCGAGAAGCTGCAGGAAGCTCCAATTTGTATGCCATAGTACCAATCTTTTGCAACACCTTGTACAGTCCATAATACTTTGGTGATATTTTATTATCCTTCCTAGCTTGCTTGAGGGACATTTGTTTATATGGTTGTAGCCGTAGGAATACCCAATCACCTACATCAAAACTTCTTTCGCTACGATGTTGATCTTCCTGTTGTTTCATTCTATTCTGCGCCAACACGAGGTTATCCTTTGAGAGTTGGAGGACTTATTGTTGATGCTCGATGTGATGTTCCACTGCTTGAACCTTAGAATTTTCTCTTAAATATGATGTCATTGATGGTGGTTGATATCCATAAAGTGCCATAAATGGGGTCATTTTTGTTGCTGTATGGAAGGAATTGTTATACCACCATTCAGCGAGAGACAACCATTTGATCCATTGTGTCTATTTATCAGATACAAAGCAACAAAGATATCCTTCCAAACATTTGTTTACTATCTCAGTTTGCCCATTAGATTGAGGATGATAAGATGAGCTATGAGCTAACTGAGTACCAAGACAAGAAAATAATTCTGTCCAAAAATTTCCAATGAAAATGGAATCTCTGTCACTTACAATAATCTTTGGGTTTCCACGTAGCTTTTGAATTGTTTCCATAAATGCAGTAGAAACTGTAGTGGCTTTAAATGGATGTGATAATGCACAAGAGTGTGCATACTTGGTAAGTTTGTCAACTACCACCATGATGACACTCTTTCCCTCAGACTTGGGTAAACCTGTGATAAAATCCATTGAAACCTCCTCCCAACATTGGCTTAAAACAGATAAAGGTTATAATAGACCCCGGGTCTTAATTGTTTCAACTTTATTTTGTTGGCAAACCAAACATTCTGCCACAAACTTTTGAATATGTGATTTAAGGCCATTCCAAAAAAATTCCTTCTTAACCCTGTGGTAAGTTTTTAAAAATCTTGATTGCCCTCCTAAGGGAGAAGTGTGCAAATCCATCAGAATATTTTGTTTGAGTTGGGAATTCTTATAGATGTATAAGCGATCTTTGTACCATAACGAATCATTTTGCAAGCTAAATGTATCAGATGTACTGGAATCTTGTTGTAACTTTCGAATAAGTGCCCACACTTCTTCACCATTCTTCCATTCCTCCCTTGCTTCGTTTATCCAATCTAGTTGGATAATAGAAATGGTGCACAACAATGCTTCCACATCCTCATCCTTTCTTGGGAGTGCATCTGCCACCACATTTTGCTTCCCTTTTTTGTAATGATTTCAAAGTCATAACCCAACATCTTTGTGACCCACTTTTGTTGCTCTTCAGAGGATAATCTTTGTTCTAAAAAGTATTTAAGGCTATCATGATCCATTTTTACCTTGAAGTGTCTTCCCATTAGGTAGGGTCACCATTTCTTAAGTGCATGTAGTATTGCCAACATTTCCTTCTCATAAATAGCTTTGTGTAAAAACTTTCCCTTGATTGGATGACTTTCAAAAGCAATGGGTCTTTCATCTTGCATTAAAACAACACCAATTCCATTTCATGAAGAATCACATTCCAAAATAAAGGTTTTTGTGAAGTTCAGTGTAGCTAAGACCGGTGCTTCGCATATTGCCTCTTTAAGATGTTCGAAGGCCTTTGTTGCTTCTGGAGTCCATGAAAATGCATCTTTCTTCAATAATGTTGTTAGAGGTGCTGCTATTCTCCCATAATTCCTAACAAACTTGCGATAATACCCTGTCAACCCGAGAAATCCTCACAGATGCTTTATGGATGTGGGGATTTTCCATTCCTTAATGGCTTTAATTTTGCTAGGGTCTACCTTAACTCCTTCATGAGATACAATATGACCCAGATATTCCACCTCTTGTACTCCAAAGAAACATTTGGATATTTTTGCATATAATTGTTTCTCCTCCAATAGTTGTAGCACCCTATCAACATGTTCAACATGATACTTCCAAGACTTGCTGTAGATTAGTATATCATCAAAAAATACTAACACAAATTTTCTAAGGAAGGGTTTGAAAATGGAATTCATCAAACCTTGAAATGTAGAAGGTGCATTGGTAAGGCCAAAAGGCATGACCAAAAATTCATAATGACCCTCATGAGTTCTAAATGTTGTTTTCGAAATGTCTTTAGTCTTCATTCTGTTTTAATGATATCCTGAATGAAGATCCAACTTGGTGAAGTAAATTGATCCATGCAATTCATCTAGTAATTCATCAATGACAGGAATGGGAAACTTATCTTTAATAGTGAGCTTGTTGAGCTCCCTATAATACAGACACATGTGCCATGGTCCATCCTTCTTGTGCACCAATACTACTAGAGTAGAGAAAGAACTTTGACTAGGTTGAATTATACCCGCCTCTAGCATTTCTGCAACCATACATTCAATTTCACTCTTTCGGGCATGGGATATCTATACAACCTGATGTTTGGAGGAACACTTCCTCGAATCAGATGAATAGCATGATCATGATCACGAATAGGTGCGAGACCTTTGGGAATCTCAAGTACCTACTTTTTGGAGATCTGGAGAAATAGATGATTTCGATGTGGAAACATCTAGCGAACATAATTGTGCAATTACACCTCTTTGTTCCTTTTTTAGAAGCTTTGTCTTACCGTTAGAGTTGATTATCTTTCCCGGTTTCCCTGCAATACCCCTTAATTCAACTTCCTTTCCTTCCGCAGAAAATTTCATGAAAATTCTTGAAAATTAAAAGCTATTGTACCCAAGGATTGTAGCCATTGGACTCCTAGTACAACATCAGCACCTCCCATTGGAATGGAAAGCATTGGGCTAGTCAATACATATTCTCCCATGTATAGCTTGATATTATGGCACTTTCCAGAGCAATTTATCATTCATCCATTTGCAACCATTAGTTGACACTCTGGTGCTGGATATAGGACGCAATTCAATTCTTTTGCTATCTTGCAATGAATAAAATTGTGGGTACTTCCTGAATCAATCAACACTATTACCTTTTTCTTCTTGATTTGTCCTTCTATCTTGATGGTTTGAGGAGTGGTAATTCCAACCAATGCATTACAAGATATGGTCAGATTCATTTCTTCTTTATTTAGGCTTTGTTCTTGGAGTATATCCTCTTCTTTTGACCTTTCTTGCTCCTTTTCTTCTTCCTCTTCACAATCTATGTGGAATAATTTCTTCTCAGCACACTTATGACCTTTAGTGTATTTGCTATCACAACTGTAACAAAGCCCTTTTGCTCTTTTTTCTTCCAATTGTTGTGGTGTCAACCTTATAGGTTGTGGAAGGTTAGGGGCAACAACACTTCCATCTTTATAGTTTTGAGTGGTATGCTTCCTAGTTGCCATAATTTTGCTTTCCATTTTTCTTGCTAACCTGAATGCCTTCTTTAATGAATCAGGCTCCCAAAGGCAAACATCATGTTGGATATTATCCTTTAAAGTCCCTATGAACACATCAATCCTATGCTCCTCTAGAATATTTTTTACCCTTATGTTCAATTTTTGGAACTCCTCAATGTGCTCCATTATTGAACCCTTTTGTTTGAGACTTATCAATTGGCTAAAAAAAGTGTTGCTTTTTGTATCCTCATAATGTGTTGTCAATTCTTTCGTAAAAATTTCCCAAGTGATAATTTGTTTACGAGATCAAAGCCATTGATACCATACAAACTGATTTGGTTCCAAATAAAAAGTTGCAATATGTACCTTTTGTGTGTTTTGCACATTATTAAGATCGAAAAATTGCTCCATCTGTAATATCCATGTTGCGGGATCCTTACCATCAAACTTCCTCATATCGATTTTTGGAATATGGTGGGTCTTCGATCCAACATTAGAGTCTATGAAATCATGATTAACATTTCTTTTGTTCTCATCATGAGTTTCCTTTACTACCCTTTCACCATTAGTAAGTATTTCTTGTAGAAAATTTGTCAAATCTGTCTTCAAATCTGCCATGCCTGTCTTCAAATCTGTCTTCAAATCTATCTTCAAATCATCCATCTTAGCTTCCACATCATTCATCTTAGCTTCTACATCTTTCTTTAAACCATCCATCTTAGATTTTGTTACTTTTTGTGCGAGTGACATTTGTTGCACTTGGTCTCATAATTTTGATATATCATGTTGCATTTCTTCCTCTTCTTCATAAGTCATGCTAGAGCTTTCAGGTTGCTTACTAGGTGTTTGCATTTTGTCTCCTCGGGGCATTAGTTACCGATAATAATGCTCTAAACACATATTCCATTAAAATTGGAAAATTTTTATTACAAGGACATCACTAGAATTGAGTCTTTTGGTTATTTTTAAATTCTAGATCCATTATTTAATTCCATATTTAATGAATATATGTTTCTATTATGCCCTTTGAATTCCTTCAATAATTTTTCAAACCAAGCTTAAGCAAAAATTTTAAAAAATCTACACACCCTTTTTCACTTTGTAGGAGCTCGATATTGCCTCTTATGTATCTCTGTAATTTCGGATCATCTAGTTCTAAAATTGCGACCTGCAGTAGCCTTCTGTGTCCTCTTTTCAATGCCACCAGTTTGATCGAATTTAGATTCTCCAAGGCAGAGTTATGCACAATCTCCCAAGATGGCCTGATTATAGACCTTTTCAGAAGAGCGAACTTTTAGGAAGTGCCACATGTCGCTATTTCGACCTTAGGATCTGAAAAATATACACAGGAAACTACAATCCATCCTCTTTCTGTAACTTCTTACGAAATTTCAATATGATGCTCAAAATAAAAGTTATGAATATTTTCCCCAGGTCACCTGTTTGGAATGTAATTCGGGAGTCTGCAAAAATGCCAACTTCCTCAGATCATATCTCCACAAATATAGCACAAAAAGCTCTGAAATTCGGACCTGTGTTTCAGAACGATTTCAGCCCAAATGGGTTTTTATTTAGCGTCTGAAACGTCGCAGAAAAAATTTATAGCGCAAATGCCACGATGACCTGTTTGGAGCAGTGAAACCCTAGAATTCAAAGCTCTGATACCAAATGTTATGAAACCAGCTCACAAAAAGATAGAAAAAATAGATTAACGCCTTAGAATTCAACCTCTTTGAGGGGGAAACCTCATTTACATTACACAAATGAATGATTCTTTGATGATTCAAATGAAAAAACCTCCTTTCTATATAGAGGAGTCTAAGGAGTCACAATATAACCCAGCCGACCTAACAATAATAATATAAAGGCACAAAAATAACAATAGAGGGATTCTATGGGGCATAGTAATAACAATATGGGGACAATAGGGGCACAAAAATATTAATAAGGGATACAACTACAATAGTAATGGGGTAATCACTATTATTATAGGGACCTAACAGGTATAAAGGGCTTTGTTATCGTAAACCACTTGTTACGTGGTCAATTTTCACAGAGGAAATGATAACACATTATGAGGATAGAAAGAGAAACACCTTCTTTAGCCAATTGATAAATCTCAAACAAAAGTGTTCAATGGCAGAGCACATTGAGGACTTTCAAAAATTGAATATAAGAGTAAATGATATTCTAGAGAAGCAAATGATTGATGTCTTCATAGGGACTTTAAAGGATAACATTCAACATGAGGTTCGTCTTTGGGAACCTGATTTATTGGAGAAGGCATTCAGGTTGGCAAGAAAATTTGAAAACGAAATTATGGAAACAAGGAATCCCACCACTCACAACTATAATTATGGAAGTTTTTTTGCTCCTAGGCTTCCACAACCTACAAGGTTTACACGACAACAACTGGAAGAATAAAAGAGAAAAAGGGCTTTGTTACAATTGTGATAGAAAATACACTAAAGGTCATAAGTGTGCCGAGAAGAAATTATTTTACATAGATTATGAAGAGGAGGAAGAAAAGGACGAAGAAACATCACAAGAAGAGGATCTACACCAGGAACCAACCCTAGAGAAAGAAGAAATGAATCCGACCATACCTTGTAAAGCATTGGCAAGAATTACCACTCCTCAAACTCGCAAGATAGAAGGACATATCAAGAAGAAAAAGGTTCAAGAAGTGAAAGATCACATCGAGAAAGAAGAAATCAATCTGACCATATCTTATAATGCATTGGCTGAAATTATCACTCCTCAAACTATCAAGATAGAAGGACATATCAAGAAGAAAAATGTTCAAGAAGTGAAAGATCACATCGAGCATCAAGAAATGAATCCAACCATATCTTGTAATGCATTGGAAGAAATTACGACTCCTCAAACTCTCAAGATAGAAGGACATATCAATAAGAAAAAGATTCAAGCAGTGAAAGATCACATCAAGCATCAACAACAAGTTCTCCAACTTTTAAAGGATAATGCCACTTTGGTGCAGAATCGAATGAAACAACGGGCATATCAACATCACCGTGAAAGAAGTTTTGATGTAGGCAATTGGGTATTTTTACGGCTACATCTCAAGAAAGCTATTTATGAGAAGGAAATGTTGGCAATACTACATGCACTTAAGAAATGAAGACCTTACCTAATGGGAAGACACTTCAAGGTAAAAATGGATCATGATAGTCTTAAATACTTTTTAGAACAAACATTATCTTTAGAAGAACAAAAAAAATGGGTCACAAATATGTTGGGTTATGAATTTGAAATCATCTACAAAAAAGGGAAGCAAAATGTTGTTCTAGATGCACTCTCAAGAAAGGATGAGGATGTGGAAGCATTGTTTTGTGTTATTTCTATTATCCAAGAAGATTGGATAAACAAAGCAAGGGATGAATGGAAGAAGGATGAAGAAGTGTGGACAATCATTCAAATGTTATAGAAGATCCTAGTTCAAACAATATTGTAAGAACTTGATGAGGAAGGAAAAAATATATTGGAGCCTGGAGCAGTCACAGTAACAAGAACCCGACATTTACAAAATCGATTAATTTCAGAGTATCTCATCAAGTGGAAGAACTTACCCACTGAAGATTCCACATGGGAGGACAAAAAATTTATACTGAAGCATCAAGAACTACTCAAGCGTTGAGGACAACACTTTTTGAAGGAGGGGCATGTTAGGCCCCTATACTACTAGTGTAACCCCTTATTGTTATTCGTACAACCCCCTTATTATATTGTTGTGCCCATGTAGTCCCCATATTGTTATAATTGTGCCCCATAGAAGCCCACTATTGTTATTATTGTGTCCTTACATTATTATTGTTATGTCGGCTCTGATTATATTATGACCCCTTAGACTACTATATATAGAAAGGAGGTCTTGTCATTTGTATCATCCAAGAATTGTTCATTTGTGTAATGTAAAGGAGGTTGCCCCCTCGAAGAGGCTTATTTCTAAGGCATTCATCTATCTTTTCTCTCTTTTTGTGAGCTATTTTCTCAACACACTTTCCCCCTTCCTCTTTGTGCTCATGATGGAAGGAATAGGCAAAGCGATAAAAAGTGCAAGTGCTGAAGGAAGAATCCAGGAACTGAAACTGACTATAGATGGAGCTGCTTCAACTCACCAACAAATTGTGGATGACACTATGCTGCAGGGCATTCCCACGGTCAAGGAAGCCAAAGCTTTTAAGCAAATCTTGAATCACTTTGCTATGGTTGCTGGTATAGAGGTAAGCCTTGACAAATCAAATTTTTTTCTTTTTTAACACTGACATTGCTATTTAGAGAAACCTCACCAGAATTCTAGGGTTTCAGAGGGATCAGTTACCTTCTAAGTACATCGGAATCCCTCTTATGGACAAACCTCTAAGTAGGGGAGTGTGGGAGCCGATAATTAACAAAATTCAAGATAGGATTATGAAATGGACATGCAGATCTTTGAATTTGGCAGGGTGCCTTATGCTTACAAAGGCTGTCCTACAGGTCATACCCATTTTTAGGATGTCAGCTCTTCCTGCTCCTAAAGGAGTTATGCAACATATCAAGAACATTCAAAGAGATTTTCTTTGGGGCAAAGGGGAAGAGAAAAAGAAATGGGCTTTAGTAGCTTGGGACAAGATCTGCAAACCTAAGGCCCATGGTCGTTTGGGGCTTCATGACCCTTAAACCCTCAGCGGAGTTTCAGGTGCTAAACTTTGGTGGAGGTGGCTTAAGGAATGGGCAAACCCTTGGGCCAAGCTTTGGAAACAGAAATATGCAAATAATTGGAAGGAGAGGGATCATATTAGAATTTTGGGCTTATCAAGGGCTCCCACATTTGGAATCTCGCTTGGGAAAACAAAGCCATTGTCCAGCAGCACAGCTTCTGGGAGATCCGAGCTGGGAACCTGGCAAGATTCTAGGAGGACAACTGGTAGCAAGAACCAAATTTGTTTAGGGCAGAACTAACTCCTCTCAAGAATGACACTGACAACAAAGGCTTATGCATGGTAAGTAACTTTTGGGATCAGGCAAGTAACAATGGTAAATGGAGAATATGGAAGGATCTGGGCTACAGTGAAGAGATCCCTTTGAAAGCTCAGGCAAGCTATCTTGCTCAGGACTTGGAACAAAGGAAGATTTTGGTATCATCATCATCTAACCAACTGAGATGGGAAAGAAACGCAGAAGTTAACTTTAACCTCAAAGAAGCTAAACGAATAGCCCTAGGGTTTGATTATCAAAACCCTTATAAGGTATGGAAGGACCTTTGGCAGCACCAACATTGGATGAAAATAAAGCTGTTTATGTGGTTGGTTCAACAAAAGAAAATTCTAACTTGGGAAAATCTTCTGAAAAGGGGTTTTTTTGGCCCATACAAATGCCATCTATGTTGTTCACAAGAGGAGACGATGGAACACTTACTCAACCTCTGCCCTTTTACCTCTTCCTTGTGGGATTGGGTGGCCTCAATCTTCAGGCAGACTGACAGGGACAGAATCAATATTACCAACACCTTGAAGAATTGGAGAAGAGAATTCTCAGGCAATGAAATCATCAGCAAAGCTTGGAATCTGGTTCCAGGATTCTTAATCTGGGATGTTTGGAAAGAACGCAATGACAATATTTTCAAGAATAAAACTGGCTCAACCCAGAACATTATTGCACAAATATTAAGATAGCTCAAAGACATTGTTGGAGCCCTTTTAGGAAGACATCCTGAGGACCCTACTCTGCCCCAGGACGCTCGTATACTACTATAGTTGGGTCTCAATTCACTAGTTCCCTAGAGCATAAACAAGGGTGTGAGACAGATAAATGCTAGTAAAGACATCTGGCAACCTCCTCCTCATGGTTTTTTGAAATTCAATATAGATGGAGCCTTTAAAGGTAACCCAGGGATGGCTGGTTTTGGAGGGGTCATTAGAGATGAGTAGGGGTGCATTAAGGTTTTCTTTCACACATTTGGGGGCTACCACTATTAACATGGTGGAGCTCATGGCCTTAGAGAAATGCTTGGAAATACTGATTGAGTCAAATTTACATAATGCCATCATTGAAGCAGACTCTGAATTTATTATTAATGTGGTCAAGAAGATTTGTAATGGAAAAGCACCGGGAAAAGTTTTAAAACATTGGTGGCTTTTGCAGGTCTTTTAGCGCATTCATACCTACCTACAAACCTTGAGAATGGTTAGCTTCATTCATGTGCGAAGGAAAGCCAACATGCTAGCTAATCATTTGGCGAATGAAGGAGTGTTATGCAAAGAAAGTTACAACAGGTATGCTTGGGATTCGACACCCTCCGGAAAATTGTGTGAGGATTATCAAACATAGGCGACCAAAGACATGGAGAACTTCCAGACTATCAGGAATGAACAAGAAAGAAGACCAGTGGAAGCAGGAGTGAGCGGAAGCGAAAGTCTTTCTTAACTGTTGATCCCTCAAAATGTGTAAAACAGAGCTTTCTACAGGGAAGGGGCACTTGGTAAACAACAAGCTTCTTAGTAGGTTCATAATCTTCATCGGGTCCGTAAAAGAGTGTAAATACCATGCAATTTTTTGATTCGATATCGCGGAGGACCATCAGATCAATCGAGACCTAATCGTATGGATTTTGGGTTCTAAAAGTAATCGAAGGTTAAGTCTCAGACCGAAACCAAACATTTATAAACCAATGGCTCATAATCTTTATCGGGTCTGTGAACTGTGTAAAAGGGTGCTTGTTTCTGAGGCGATAGTGTTCATGACCATCGGATCTTATGGGATCCGGATCGAAGGGATATTAGGTTTTAACATAGGAGGAGGTTAAGGCCAAGAACGGACCCAAAGTTTTATATGTTGACAGTTTATTTACCCTGTCAGCTCCATAAAGCTGGTAAAGGTCGTGCATATCTCCGAAGCGATTTATTTAACGATCGTTGGATCACGGGAGGTCTTATCGAATGGCCATCAGGTTGGATAATGGGTAGAGGTTTAGATGTAAGACTAAGGCATAAGGTTTCAGGTTGTTTCGGGTTAATCTTAATCAAGTTAGTCCTTATTGGTCTTTACACTTGTAGAGAAATGTAATATGTGTAATATTTCTTGCGGTTAATAGGAGGCTCCACTCTTACTTGACCAAAAAAAAGTTGTAGAAATGGAAATAACTACTTGCATAATGGAATAATATTTAGCGCAACTTGTCAACATAATGCATTATGATGCCACTTCACATCATTATCATCGTTCAATCAGTCATGGATTATTAGAAACATGATAAATTATATAATTAGCAATGTTATGCAAGGGGACAATAACATTAGGATAAACCAAAAATACAAACACACAAATGAAGATCGAGATTACCTTGGAAAACCTAAAGGGAAAAACCAACAAATGTTTATATTTATTAAAAAAAAATTGTGAGGGAGTTCGCCCCTCACTCAATGACAATGAGGGAGTCCATCCCTTGTATCATTGAGATTTTTACAAAGAAACATAAGCTTTCATTTGACAATCATTATTAACTAGAATCCCATACATTAGGCATATTGTCATATTTCCCAACACATTACCCAACATTTCTTAGAGCAAAATATCCTTGTGGCATGGTTGTTTACTGCAGTAAATTTCTTTGCCATCATGTATCACCATTTTCAAATCGTAACAAGTTAACAATATATATTAGTGAACCAAGTTTCCCGTTGTAAAACTACATCTGGGGATTTTTCATTCTGCATGTAACAATAGTTATATATAATGATCTCCTTTCTCGCAATAATATTAGTAATAAACCATCGGTCAACTGCTACACAAGAGATTAATTCAAAAAATTTCACTCAATTCTTGGTAAGTCATGATTTCATCCCTGCAACCACTATCGTCATCAAAAAATCTAACATCATGATTACCTGAAATATCAAACTATAAAAACCCAAAAATTATGGAATTTCCTCCAAAATGCGAGAGAATTCATATATTTCTACCTCAATGATTCAATCTTTATCGGTTATCACCTTCATGTTAGAATCGCTAATAACTTCTATTTATTATACATCTTTGCATGAGAGCACTTTCTTTCAAATGTATAAATAAAAGTCAAATCATAACCATAATTAATCTTTTAGTTTTAAATGCATTATCAAATACATAACCATAACTATTTAACACATGCGATACCATAACTACTATTTGCAAAACCATATTTTTATTGCATTTAACAAAATGCAAAATTATGGGAATAAAGTCGCAAAATGATGGGTATCAATCTACTTGTTCCTTTTAATACAAAGTCATTCTTGTTATAACCAAATAAATAGCATAGGCTAACAATACAAAATATGGCTATTCTAATTGTCTTTATTTCAAATGTATTATGCCAATGCATACAATTATAAAAACATGTTTATTTTATCCAAAATGCATTGTAGTTGTAAAATCTTGGTTATTTATTATTGTAAATGCAAAATCCTAGGAATTAATAAAATCACACTATATTAATATTTAACAATGATATGTATGACAAGCACAATTTTCTATCACTTCAAACTGCCTTACAACATTAAGGGAAAATCTTGCAAATTCACATTTCAACATAAACCCTATATCCTCAATACTAGTTATCAATGTATGGTCTAAAGGAAACGATGGAAGAAGTAATGATACTAATCATGCTAACCCTCTCCTTGAGTTACCTAACACACCTGCATCACTTGTTCCTTAAGTTCAAAAAAAATTTCACGCAATATTGACAAGCCTAAACAACATTTCTCCAAACCTGGATGTTACTACTTACAAAAGGATGAGTGAATGAAATTCACAACCTCATAAGGGTTTTGATAAATTTATGTTAATCATTCCCAACTAATAAATCGTGACAATTTTCCAAATTACATGGCATCAATTCCTTTGCATGGGCACATAATGAACCTTAAAGGATTCTCTATAAACTGAACTTCTAAACCTATAAATATGAAAATATTACAATGAAGAATTTGTTCAGATGGGAAAAAATTTTCAATCAATTTTTCACATAAATTTAAAGGAAGAAATAATTTCACAATCCAACTGAGAATGATAATACTCACCTTTATCCTCGAGAGTAAACTTGTATTTATATAGATGGTGCTTGTAGCGTGACTCAAGAATTTGGCATTAACATAATAAATAATATCATTCATTCCTTCCTCGAGTGAGTGAGATCATCCTCCCTTCCATAAGCACACACTTTTTTATATATTCCTTGAACTAGTAGTTGCAAACCATTCCAGAACCCACAGGTGGTTCTTAGTGCCAAGTGAACGGAAACTAATATTTTTAGAGTTCGTTAATTATATTAATCCAATAATATTTTTTGTGTTATTAAAATCATAAATTCCAAACTTTTCAAAACTAATATGTAGGTTCTAGGAATATTACATACTCCCTCCACTTAAAAATAGCACCATCCTTGGTGTTCTTTTCTTCCTTTTGTCATCATTACTATTTCTTTTGTTTTTAACTTGTGAATATTCTTGGAAACCATGGCAACTCCATGAAATATTTTAATTACAGGTGGTTTATCAGTTGTGGCAAGGAATCTAAGAGTGGTTTATCAACCTGACAACAAGAACTTTGGGTGGTTGACCATCCCCAAGCTGATATGTAGTGGCGTATTAACGAAGGAATCTAGTTAGTATTTCTCAATCATAATCACATTATTTTAATCGCAATATTTTTAACTATCAGTCATTAATGTAATCTAGGTGCAACCATTTAGCATAGTGCATCTGCAAGTACTCAGAGAGTATATAGTTCTCTAATCACATAAATGATCAAAATATCCATAATTTCACATTGTCATAACCCTTGCTAAAGACATCCACAAGTCTAGTATCATGAATTCCTAGAAATACAATAGAGGCTACCATGTTCCGTCCAACCATTGAAAAATAGTTCTAGTAGTTCCCACGAGTGCAAGGCTCCTTTCCTGCCAAGAAACTAATAAGAAATCTTACACACATTTACACCTCCTCAACCCAAGTAGCATCATGTTGGTTCTAGGTACAGGTCCAATATTTATCTCCCACTGACACCTTATTTTCTTTAAATTCAAGCTACCTTTATCTCTCGCATTCTTTCTCAATACATCTTCCACCTATGAAATTTATCTTCTGTCATGTTATATTTTTGGTGGCCATGTCAACCAAACATAATCATATGTGGCAAGAATGGAGGATTTTTTTCCTTTTTTCTATGTTTTTCCTGTCCCTTCTAGGACCATAGTTGATTCTAATAGTTTCATGGTAGTTAGGAGTCTAATCTCTCACGTGGTGACTCTTCTTATATTCCAAAAATAATACTAAGTAAAAAGATTTCATTTCATTAGAAAATATATATATATTTACATTCTAAGAAAAAGGTTTACCTTTCATTTTTTGGCTTTTTGCCCACATGTCATTGTAAAAGTCATTTTAAAACTATTTTACCATTTTGCCTTAACATTGTTTGTTAATTTGCATTTTATTTTATTAAAATAAAATATTAACTATAAAAACAGAAGTTACAATTTGATTTCTACTATCATCAAATGTTTCCTTGAAGCATTTTTCAATTACCAACTCTAGATTTCTACCAACTCATGATTCCTTGAAAAATTTTAGGCCTTACTATTCGAGCATCCTCATGGTTTGTTCTTCAATCAGGGCATCCCTCGAAATCCAACAATTCTCAAGAATCATGATTGACATCTCATATCTCATGGATGGTGTTCATTCAAAATTTCCACATAATAATCCACATGCATTTTAGAAAAACACCATTATATATTTTATGCATAAATATTGTGTGTCATGTTTGCATAATGGTAAACATTATACCTTCACATTTTCAATTGCAAGTTACATTGTAACCTTTTTACCTTTTACTGGTTCTTATGCTCCGTGCCACCAAAATCTTAATGACGCCACTACGATGAGATTAATCTATTCTTCTTACTCATACTAATGAAATCAGTCACAATCTTCCTTCATAAAACCATACCCTTTACAAATCATGTTATTTACATACAAAGTATCTTGTCAAATATACTCAAAATGCATTTCAATTTTCACATGCATTAATGTTTTTTAATACTTCAACAAAGTAAGAAGGTGTTGGTCCTGTTAATTTTTCACCTACATAAACAATTTCCATGCATTAAGAGTAAGCATAGAAATAAGGAGCCATAACACATCTTCTAGACTATCTATAAGGGAATTATAATAAAAATTTCATGGAGATGTTTTCCACAACAACAATTAAGGGAAACATGACTTTCTAACAGATATAGCCATTCTAATCCAAACATTATCATCCACCCTAGTTCTAATCCATGTAAAATGATATTTCTTTTTCATGCATATGTTTCTAACCATAATTCACTATGCAACAGTACTAACTTGAAGTCAATAATGTGGACTTTCAAGTCAAAGAAATCAGTAATGCAAACCAATTCAAAAAGCCATCCAGATTTTGTTAGATCCATATAATACTAGTGTAGCCCCTCATTTGTATTGTTAGTGTAGCCCCCTTATTGTTATTGTTGTGCCCATGTAGTCCCCATATTGTTATTATTGTGCCCCATAGAAACCCACTATTGTTATTATTATGCGCTTACATTATTATTGTTATATAGGCTCTCATTATATTGTGATCCCTTAGACTCCTATATATAGAAAGGAGGTTTTGTCATATGAATCATCAAAGAATTGTTCATTTATGTGATTTAAAGGAGGTTTCCCTCTATAAGAGGTTATTTTTAAAGGCGCTGATCTATATTTCCTTATGTTTTGTGAGCTGCTTGCATAACATTCGATATTAGAGCTTTGGATTCTAGGGTCTTGCTTCTTCAAATAGGTCATCTTGGAATTTTCGCTATAAATTTTTTTTCTACGAGGCTTCAAAAGCTAAAAACTTTACCACGTGGAGACAAAATCGTGGTGAAATTTGTGTAAAACATTTAGATCATGGTTCTCTATAGTTTCAGAGATATTATCTAGGGAAGTTAGGGTTTTGGTAGGATCCAAAATCCAGTCTCAAATAGGTGACCTAGGGAACATCGCCATAACTTTCGTTTCATGAATTAGATTTGAATTATGTAAAAATTGGCTGAAAGGAAACAGACTGTAGTTTTTCATCTATCAATTTCAGGGCCGAAAGTTGAAACAATGACACATTGCACTTTGTACAAGTTCGCTCTACTGAACGAATCTATAATACGGTCATGGTGGGAGATCGTACATAACTATCACTGGAAGACTCCAATCTCATTATGGCTTGTGAGGTTGGAAATAAGACTCATCGAGATACCACAAGACGAAATTTCAGACCTTGGAGATCTGAAATTACAGAGATATAGCATATTCAATATTGAGCTCGTACAAAGCGAGAAAAATGTGTGTATTTTTTAAAAGTTACATAAGTTTTGTTTGAAAAATCAGTTTGAAGTGATTCAAGGGGCATAGTAAATCATAATTATCATTGTTTGATTGCAAAATGAATTGAAGCAAGAAAATGGAAACACCTAGTAAGCAATCAGAAAGCTCTACTATGATGCACAAATAAGAGGAAGAAATGCAACATGATATATCAAAAATACGAGACCAAGTGCAACAAATTTCGCTCTTGCAAAGAGTAACCAAAAATGAAATTGAAGCTAAGATGGATGGTTTGAAGAATAGTTTAAAATCATACATGGAAGATTTGAAGAATGGTTTAAAAGCATACATGGAAGGTTTGAAGTAAGATTTGAAAAATTTGTTACAAGAAATGCTTCCTAATGGCGAAAATGTATTAGATGAAACTCATGATGAGAACAAAAGAAATGTTAATCATGATTTTATAGACTCTAACATTAGATTGAATACCCACCATATTCCAAAGATCGATATGAGGAATTTGATGGAAAGGATCCAGTAACATGGATACTACAGATGGAGCAATATTTTGATCTCCATAATGTGCAACACACACAAAAGGTACGCATTGCAACTTTATATTTAGAACCCAATCAATTTGTATGGTATCAATGGCTTTGTTCTCGTAAACCACTTATCACTTGGTATATTTTTATGGAGGAAATTATAACACATCGATGCAAAGAGAAACACATTCTTTAGCTAATTTATAAATATCAAGCAAAAGGGTTCAATGGCCGAGCACATCGAGGACTTCCAAAAATTGAATATAAGGGTAAATGATATTTCAAAGGAGAATGGGATTGATCTCTTGATAGGTAACTTAAAGGATAACATACACCATGAGTTTCACCTTTGGGAACCTAATTCATTGGAGAAGGCATTCAGGTTGGCATAAAAAATTGAAAGGAAAATTATGGCAACAAGGAAGCCTACAACTCACAACTATAAATATGGAAGCGTTGTTTCTCCTAACCTTCCAAAACCTACAATTTTGACACCACAACAATTGGACGAAAAAGGAGAAAAAATGATTTTTTACAGTTGTGATAGCAAATGCACTAAATGTCATAAGTGTGTTGAGAAGAAATTATTTTACATAGATTTTGAAGAGGAGGAATAAAAGGAACAAGAAACTTCAAAAGAAGAGGATATACACCAAGAACCAGTCCTAGAGAAAGAAGAAATGAATTTGACCATATCTTGTAATGCATTGGAAGGAATTACCACTCCTAAAACTCTCAAAATGGAAGGACATATCAAGAATAAAAAGGTAATAGTGCTGAGTGATTCATGTAGTACCCATAATTTTATTCATTGTAAGATATCCAAGGAGCTGAATTTCTTCCTATATCTAGCACTAGAGTGTCAAGTGATGATTGTAAATGGAGGAACTATAAATTGCTCTAGAAAGTGCCATAATATCAATCTAACTATGGGAGAATATGTATTGAATAATCCAATGATTTCCATTCCAATGGGTGGTCTTGATGTTGTACTAGAAGTCTAATGGTTACAATCTTTGGGTATGATAGCTTTTAATTTTCGAGAACTTTTCTTGAATTTTTTTTGGAAAGGAAAAGAAGTTGAATTAAGGGGTACCACAGGGAAACCAGGAAATATAATCAACTCTAATGGAATGAAAAAGTTTCTAAATAAAGAACAACGGGGCGTAATTTCACAATTATGCTCATTAAAGGTTCAAACATAAAAATCATCTATTTCTCCAGATCTCGAAAAGGTCTTAGACAATCAATCCAAGGTATTTTATACTCCCAAAGGCCTCCCACCTATTTGTGATCATGATCATGCTATTCATTTGATTCCATGAAGTGTTCCTCCAAACATCAGGCCTTACAGATATCTCTATGCCCAAATGAGTGAAATTGAACGTATGGTTGCATAAATGCTAGAGTTCGGTATAATTCAACCTAGTCAAAGTTCTTTCTCTGCTCCAGTAGTATTGGTGCACAAGAAGGATGGATCATGGCACATGTGTCCGGATTATAGGGAGCTCAACAAGCTCACTATTAAAGATAAATTCCTCATTCCTGACATTGATGAATTATTGGATGAATTACATGGAGCAATTTACTTCACCAAATTGGATCTTCATTCATGATATCATCAAATTAGAATGAAGAATGAAGAAATTGTGAAAAAAAAACATTTAGAACTCATGAGGGTCATCATGAAATTTTGTTCATGCCTTTTTGCCTTACCAATGCACCTTCTACATTTCAAGTTTTGATGAATTCCATTTTCAAACCCTTCCTAATTAGAAAAATTGTGTTTGTATTGTTTGATGATATACTAATCTACAACAAGTCTTGGAAGGATCATATTCAACATGTTGACAGGGTGCTCAAACTATTGGAGTACAAGAGGTGGAATATATGGGTCATATTGTATCTCATGAGGGTGTTAAGGTAGACCCTAAAAAAATTAATGCCATTAAGGAATTGAAAATACCCACAACCATAAATCATCTGCAAGGATTTCTCACATTGAAAGGGTATTATCGCAAGTTTGTTAAGAATTATGAGAGAATAGCAACACCTCTAACAAAATTACTAAAGAAAGATGCATTTTCTTGGAATACAGAAGAAACTATGGCCTTTGAACATCTTAAAGAGGCAATGTGCCAAGTACCAGTCTTAGCTAAGCCTTACTTCTCAAATACCTTTATTGTTGAATGTGATGCCTCAGGAAATGGAATTGATGTTGTTTTAATGCAAGAAAGAAGACCCATTACTTTTGAAAGTCGTCCAATCAAATGAAAGTATTTACACAAACTATTTATGAGAAGGAAATGTTGGCAATACTAAATGCACTAAAGCAATGGTGACCTTACCTAATGGGAAGACATTTCAAGGTAAAAATAGATCATGATAGCCTTAAATATTTTTTGGAGCAAATCTTCAGAAGAGAAACAAAAATGGGTCACAAGATGTTGGGTTATGACTTTGAAATCATCTAAAAAAGGGAAGAAAATTTTTGTTGTAGATGAACTCTCAAGCAAGGAAAATTTGAAGGATGGAAAATTTTCTTGAAGTTTAAAAACATTGGCAAATCTCACTAATCCCTAATATGCAAACTATAAAATGTTTATTGATATATTTGTAAAATTATTCAAATTTATAATGATTTTATATATAGTCTCTATATAATGTTGGTGATTGTTAAGGTAAAATAATTTTATATTCTAAAATTTGGGTGAATCATCTTTTATAAAAATTGGAAATTGGCGAATCTTTTTGTGGAAAAATCATGGAAAATTAGCCCACTGGGAAAAATTTAGCCCCTAAAATTTTTCATGCTCTCAAGAAAGGATGAGGATGTGGAAGCATTTATTTATGCCATTTCTATTATCCAACCAGATTGGATAACCGAAGCAGGGGATGAATGGAAGAATGATGAAGAAGTGTGGACACTCATTCAAAAGTTGCAGCAAGATCCTAGTACATCTGATACATTTAATTGGAAAAATGATTCATTATGGTACAAAGATCACTTATATCTTTATAAGACATCCCAACTCAAACAAAATATTCTTTTGGAATTGCACACCTCTCCCTTAGGAGGGCACTCAAGATTTGTAAAAACTTGCCACAGGGTCAAGAAGGAAGTTTTTTTGGATTGCCTTAAATCTAATATTCAAAAGTTTGTGGTAGAATGTTTGGTTTTCCAACAAAATAAAGTTGATATAATTAAGACCCTAGGTCTGTTACAACCTTTATCCAGTCCAAGTCAAAATTGGGAGGAGGTTTCAATGGATTTTATCATAGGTTTACCCAAGTCTGAAGTAAAGAGTGTCATCATGTTAGTAGTTGATAGACTTACCAAGTATGCACACTTTTGTGCATTATCTCATCCATTTAAAGCTAGTATTTTTGTTACTACATTTATGGAAACACTTCAAAAGATACATGGAAACCCAGAGATTATTTGAAGCAACAGAGCTCCCATTTTCACTAGAAATTTTTGGATGACATTATTTTCTTGTCTGGGTACTCAATTATCTCATAGCTCATCTTATCATCCTCAATCTAATGAGAAAACTGAGATAGTGAACAAATATTTGGAAGGATATCTTCGTTGCTTTGTATCTGATAAAAAACAAAATGGGTCAAGTGGTTACCTCTGGCTCAATGTGATCCAAGTGGATATTGGTGGCCACATGCCTATTCCACTTAGACCCCCACAATTATTTCTTTCAGTTTTTCAGTTTCCTTAATTATAGCACAATTTGCTATTTTTGGTAGTTTTTGGGTCCTGAACTTATGAAGCCATTTTGAGGCCCTAAAGGATGTTTTTTTAGAAAAAGGGAAAAAATTGGGACTTTAATGGATGTTTACATTCAAAATTTGTAGTCCTCAGATAGATCTTTCTAATGAGGTATTTTGCACATCAAATGGAGATCGTATGCCAAAGTTACGACCCCAGGAAGTTGATGTACCAATTTACCCAAACGGGGCCCATAGCTTTGGCACTTCATCTCCTAGGGCTAGGTTTTTTGATATTTAGGGTTTTCCATTGTTTCTCAATAATAAATAGACCTTATAACCTCATTGTAACATAGTTCAGAGGCATGTAGTCGCCACATCTCTTCTCAGAGATAAGCTACCATCACCCAAGCTAGTTTATTTACATGCAATATGTAAGCATATTTTAGTTTTGTGATATTAATGAAATGAAGATTTTTTTTTGTTGCATCTCTATGTTTATATTTATATCTGTAATTTTTTTCACTCCTGCATAAGTTTGGATCAGTGGTATCAGAGCGGGTCTACTCTTTCTTTGTTTTTATTTGCATGTCCCTAATGAGGTTAGGATATCATGAGTTAGGGCTTGAACTTGTTGTACCTTTGCAAGACCAGCCTCGCAAAACCCAATGGCCTCCCATGGCGGAAGAAAATAAAGACGATATATCAGGAGATCCCTTCAAAATATTGCTTGAAGGATCCCTCGAGCAACAAAGGAATGGATGATGGACAACTTTTCCCAGATCCTTGGGTGGATTCCCATTAGCGATGCATGTTCATCCGATAGCCACTCTAGAGGCTCCATTCCCTTCAAGGTACAATTCAACTTTGATAATCCCATATTTGAAGGCCAGATAGATGCATATGCCACAGATAGATGGTTAAATCTGTTGGAAGGGTATTTTTCGGTTCATGATTTTTCCAATAGGGAAATGATTAATTTTACACTCCTCAAAAGCCACCCCCCACGTCAAGGACTGGTGGGAAATCTACTGTGAACCGAAGAACGAGAGGGAACCCTCACTGTTTTTCGTTGCACCCACTTGGAACTCTTTCTAAGACACCATCAAGGAGAAATATTACCCTATCGGGAGCTATGAATATAAGTACATAAAGTGGACCACACCACAACAAGGAAGGGACCTAGACATATCGGAGTTCATAAATATTTTTCATACCATTTGCACGAAGTTGGGTATCAAGAATTATGAGTAGCATATGGTACTCAAGTATGGCAGTTGTCTACACAAATACATCTAAGAAAAGATGGAATTCCTAGAGATCTCCTCGCTTGGCGCTACCTACCGATACATTTTCAAGATCGAGCAGATGTTTAAACAGAAGCAGTGAGACTTTAGATCCGTGAATCTGAAGCAAGGGAAAGGCACCCCAAAATCGTAGAACAAAGGTAAAAGCCCAGGCAGGGTGACCCAAGATAACCATTCGATGATGCAAGCAAAGAACAACACCACAAAGAAAACAGACACAGTAAAGTGGTGTGAATTCCATAAGAGCCCCACTCACAACACAAGAAAAGTGTCGAGCCAAGCAATCACTGGTGTCTGAGGTGAAGGCTGCAAAATTAGATGCATGTTCCGACTCTGAGTCAAAACTCAAAAAGGGGAATGGAAAATGAAAGCATATTATTGAAGTAGAGCCTAGTGCCACTATTTCCACCACCAACATCCAAAATATTGAGCCTGAAGATCCAAAGGACGGGGACCATCTCTTCCACTCACAAATGTGGGTGAAGGGTTTGCCATTTCAATTCATTGTCTACAGCAAGAGCCAAAAGAACCTCATTTCAATAGAGTTCATGAAGTTGATGGGCCTACCAACCACACCACACCTGCATCCATACACCATCGTGTGGCTTCAGCAAGGATGTGATCTTCGCGTCAGCTAGCAGTGTCGCCTTCCCTACAACATCAATCCCTTCACGGATGAGGTATTTTGTGAAGTTGCTCCTCTTGAAGTTTGTGATGTATTATTGGGCAAACAATACTTGTGGAAGCATCATGTTATCTATGAGTTGAGGCCTCGAACTGTTGTTATTTATTTGGGTAATAATTTATACATGATACCAGAGGTATCCCTTCCTATCGCCATCTCTTTGATCTCTACTAAGCAATGCAATAAGATCATCTCCCAGATTGGGAAATTTGTTTTCTTTCTTATTCGCTCTCAAAGCAAGGGGAAGATTTTGGCCACATCCATGGCCCCCGGGAAGGGTTTCTCCATGCAATAGAATCAGGTGGATACGATTGTGGAAGAATACAGGCACATCTTCTCCTCACCCACAAGGGTACCCTTGCACTATCAGGTCAAGCATTCGATCAATATGAATCCAGAAGTACCTCTACCCAATGGGCCGATATATCATCACTCCCTTCTATAAAATGAAGAGATCAAGCAGTAAATCCAGGAGTTGCTGCAAAAAGGGCACATCCGACCAAGTTCTTCACCTTGTGGGAACTCGATTGTACTTATACAGAAGAAGGGTGGGACTTGGTACTCTGCATTGATTATCGGGCACTAAACAAAATCACTATCAGGAATAGGTATCCAATCCCACAGATTGATGACCTTCTAAACTAACTCAACGTGGCCAAGTATTTGAGCAAGTTTGATCTAAAGTCTAGCTATCACCAGGTTCCAATAGAGCCCATAGATGTATGGAAGACTGCTTTCAAATCCAAGGAAGGCCTTTTTGAATGGTTGGTTATACCATTCGGGTTGACAAAATCCCCTTTTACTTTTATGAGGCTAATGGATGACATCTTGTGGTCCTTCACCAACTAATTCATAGTTGTTTATCTGGAAGACATCCTCATCTCCAACAAGAGTTGGGAAGAACACTTGCAAGACATTTGACAAGCCCTTCAAACCCTGCAGCAACACAAACTGTGTGCCAGCTTGGAGTAATGCACCTTTGACATGAGCTAGGTCCAATATCTGGGTTACATCATAGATGAGTGAGGAGTGCATGTGGATCTAAATAAGATCTAATTCATTCGGGATTGGCTAGCCTTGACCACTCTAACAGAGCTTCGCAGCTTTTTGGGCCTTACAAATTTTTATTGGAGGTTCATGTTAGGATTATCCCATATCACTTGGCCTTTAAGTTAGATTACCAAGGGTGGAGAGAAAACAACATTTTCTTGGTTTGAGTCCCAATAGAAGGCATTCCTTGAGTTGACGTGTTGCTTCTGCTCTGTAGTGGTACTCACATTGCTAGACCTGCATCAGCAATTTGAAATTGAGATAGATGCCTCCGACTATGTTATTAGTGTTGTCCTCACCCAACATGGGAATTGAGTGGCCTATCATAGTGAGACACTTTCTGATACAATTCAGAAGTACCCCACCTATGATAAAGAGATGTATTCCATCGTGCAAGATTTCCAACAATGGAAGAATTACATTCTAGGGAAGGGGATGGTCATCCACCCCGATCACCGACCTCTTGAGTTTATACGAACACAAGGGAAGTTGCATAATGATCATCATCAGAAGTGATCTACATATCTGCAAAAATTCCACTTTAACATTAAATACAAAAAGGGCAACAAAAATGATGTTGTAGACTGCCTCAGCTAGCCCCCAGTTGCAACACTGACTACTGTTCTCAACTCTTGCGGCCACGAGACCTCTGGATGGATGTAACTCTACAAAAATGATCTAGATTTCACCTCCACATACCAAATGCTAGTAGATGGAAAGCAAGTTCCTGATTTCCACCTCCAGGATGCATTATTATGCTACTTGGGCCACATTTGTGTTCCTTAAAGCAAGCATATAAAGTTGATTTGGGAGGCGCACTACATTCTAGTCACATGACACTTTGGTGTGGAGAAAATTGTGGATGTATTATAAAAGTACTTTTATTGGCCAAAACTCCAAAACGATGTTGGAAAATATATCAGATCCTCATTAGGTGAATTTTGAGGTCTAAAATGGGCCTCCTAAGAAAAATGTACAACAAAAATAAACTTTATAAGAACCAGTAGGATTCAAGATGATGATGTCAACCATGGGGGATGATTCACTATTTTTGGAGTAAAAAAGTAAAAAATAATAAAATAATAAAACTACTTTTTCAACTCATATTTTCAACTTATCTCCCTAGGATTTTACTCAAATTTCAAGCGGGAATACTTGTTGGATGAAAATTTTAATTCCTCATCCAAGGAGTACCCATGTTGCATAATTTTGATGAACCCTGCTACATGAAAAATGAGAAATACATGAAAAACATGATTGTAATCATGTTTTTCATGTATTTATCATTTTTCGTGTCGTAGGATTGATCGAAAGTATGCAACATGAATACTATTTGGATGGGGAGTCAAATTTTTCATCCATCGAGTGTTTTTGCTTGAAATTTGAGTAAACACATAGGGATATAAGTTGAAAATATGAGTTGAAAAAATAATTTTTTCTTTTTTTCCCTCTAAAATTTGATGATGTAATCTAATCTTATTTTATTATTTCCACTATTAATTTATAATTTCCTTAGGAGGCCTATATTAGACCTCAAAACTCCCCTAATGGCACTACCTATGCCATCACCAAGCCAACCATCAAGAAGAAAGGATTGTACACTCCTCTGCCTACTCCCAGCTAGCCTTGGGAATCCATCTCCATGGACTATATCTCTGACCTCCCTTCTACCAAGCATGGTAATGACTGTGCATTTGTGGTTGTGGATATATTTTCTAAGATAGCTATATTGGCGGCCTGCAAGAAGAGTATCACAACAAAAGATACTGCCAAACTCTTCTTTGAATGTGTGTGGGTACATTTTGGGGTCCCACAAACCATTATATCAGATCAGGATAGCAGGTTCCTAAGAAAATTTTGGTCAAGCCTCTAGAAAGTGTTGGACACCAAGCTCACCAAGTCGACTATAGTCCATCCCCAAAATAACGACCAAATAGAGGTCATCAACAGGATGATAATGCACATACTCTGCATGTACAACTCTAACCATCCACAAACTTGGGATGAGAGTCTTCCCTATGTGCAACATAGTTATAACAGAGCTCTTCATAGCTCGACTAGTCACAATCCCTTTCAAATGGGTTTAGGATTTCAACCATTGTGTCTAATTGATGCTGCCATGCCTAATGTGACTACACAGATAGAATTCACACATGCATTGCCCAAGGCTGATAAAGTAATCAAATTTATTGAATGCATTCAACACATCCACTTACAGGTCCATGACATCTTAGAGAAGTCCAATGCCAAGTACAAGCAGTGACATGATCAACATCGGGTGCCACACAAGTTTCAAGTGGGAGACAAAGTTTGGTTACATTTGTAGAAGGAGTGACTCATTGGGCCCCACCACAAGCTTCACCCGCTCCGATATGGGCCTTATGCAATCACTAAGGATGTAGGGGATAGTGCTTTCGAGCTCATATCTCCACCATTCTTCGGCCTGCACCCAATGTTCATTGTGAGCTGCCTTCGACCATACTTTCCACCATTACTAGACACATTAGACATTGCAAAACAAATCACACCAACATAGTTAAACCCAAACTGCATGGAACAAACCACAACTGATCAGATCATGGACACATAGATCAAGAATACTCGCCAACATCAAATACAACTATATCAGGTTGTTAAAGCTAGCCAACTCCTACACCAAGGCAAGTGGCTCACCAAGGACCAAGTTCAGCAGAAGTTCAGAAGGTTATAGGTGACAAACTCCCAATTCAAACAATATTTCTAGAACTTGACAAGGAAGGAAAAATCATATTAGAACCTGAAGTAGTCATAGAAATAAGAACTCAACAACTACGAAATCGATCAATTTCAGAGTATATCATCGAGTGGAAGAACTTACCCTCTGAAGGTTTCACATGGGAGGATGAGAATTTTATAATGAAGCATCCAAAACTACTCAAGCGTTGAGGACAACACTTTTTCAAAAGAGAGGGGCATGTTAGGTCCCTATAATACTAGTGTATCCCCTTATTGTTATTGTAAGTGTATCCCCCTTATTGGTATTGTTGTGCCCATGTAGTCCCCATATTGTTATTATTGTGCCCCATAGAAGCCCACTGTTGTTATTATTGTGCCCTTACATTATTATTGTTATGTAAGATCTGATTATATTGTGACCCCTTGGACTCCTATATATGGAAATGAAATTTCTTCATTTGAATCATCCAATAATTGTTCATTTATGTGATGTAAAGGAGGTTTCCCCCTTGAATAGGCTATTTTTCAAGTCGTTGATCTATCTTTTCTTCGGTTTTGTGAGTTTGTTGCATAACAAATTATGTTTAGCAATGATAATGAAAACATCATAAATTCTACAACATAATGGACCTAACTGATTAGGTTTAATATTTAGTGTCACCAACAATATTCAAAGAGACTATATCAATTTCCAAAGGATGAAAATGAAATATTTTGTTAGATGCATGATGTATACATGCTCATTCATACTAGCACCATCCTTGAAACATCAATTTGTAGAACTACATTGTCATGTCTGAAGTTCGAACAATCAATGTGATCAACACCTAGCTACTACTAGTTTTATCATGAACATTGTAGAACATACATAATGTATTCCATCATATACGTCCCCATTATTGTACAATGCATTATTAAGTTATCTTTGTTTCCCTTATTATACTAGTTACCATTTATACATGTTTATTAAACTCATATAAAAGGACAAAACTCTTTTTTTTTTTTTTTTTAATTATGGAAGAGTATATGCATGCACAACCTTCATGAATATTGCTATGGAATTCTTATATTTTCTAGTAATGATATGCAATTCTTATATTTTCTAGTAATGATATGGAATTCTTATATTTTCTAGTAATAATATTTGTCTTGATTCGTCTCACCACTATTGTTGAGGCTCCTCCAATTAGGAGAGTGTCATTTACAAATTATGAGCGATTTAATCATTTTTTCCTTTGCTGAAGTGAATATTAGTGATCAACCCTCTTTGTCTTTCTTGCTCTATATTTCTACTAAGGGCATCTTCCATTAGAACATATAGGAAGGGTGATATATGGAAACCTTGCCTTATCCCCCTTGATATTTGGAAGAATTGGCATGGTTTTCCATTCACTAATGCTGACATCCACGACTTAATAATACATGCTTTGATCAGGCCAATAAATTCATTAACAAAGATAAATCTTCTTAAAACAATAAAAGGAAAGGAACGTCTTACCTTATTGAAGGAGTTTTCCATGTCAAACTTCAAAAGAAAACCTTGCTCTTCTTTGGTGAGATTTGAATGGATTGCTTCCTAGACTAGAAGGATGTTATCTAGTATCTTCCTTTGTTAAATAAATCGTCCTTAATTTTCAAATATCAGGTTAGGAAGAAGAGCCTTTAGTCGGGTTGATAGATTTTTTGTCAATATTTTGTAGGAGGAATTACATACAGAGATCGGTTGAAAACTATTGAAGGAGGAGGGCCAGATTTCTTTGGGGATTAGGGCTAGAAAAATTGAATTGGTACTGACCCCAATTTTGAATTTATTTTGCTCCCAATGAATCAAGTTTAGGACATATTCTTTGGTAAGCCCCCAATAGTATCTATAGAAGGAGATGGAAAAGTCGTTAGGTCTGGGTGCTTTGTCAGGGTGCAAGCCCCACATTGTTCTTCACATTTGTTCTTCAGTAACTTACTTGGTTAAGATAACATTTTTCATTGTCATTACTATTTTTGGGATAGTACTCAACATTTCCTCATAATCAGCTAGCTCAGGTTCAATTGTTAGGATTCCAGTAAAATGCTAATAGGATTCTTGTTTAACCTCCTCTTCCCCTTCAACTAATATGTTCCCTTGTTTGTGGATAGTGTTGACACTATTTTCATCTTTTTGAGCCTTTGTTTGGTTGTGAAAAAAGGCCATGTTTTTGTTTCATTACTGAATCTAGAGGGTTCTTAATTTAATTCTCTAATCCTCATCCTCCTTTATTATATTTATTTGATAGATTTTACAATAGAGCTCCTTTTCTTGTGCATGGAGTTATTTTGTCACTTCTCTATTCTCTAGTCTTAATTGCACTTTTTCCAACTCCCTTTGAATAACACGCTTTTCCTGAAGTGGATCTCTGTAGTTATTTTTTCCCCAGATCTTGAGAGCAGACTTGACAAGCTTGAGTTTTGATTCCCAAACAAAGCTTAGTAATCCATCAATTCTTGTTTGATATGCATGTTCAACCAACATTTCCAGTTCCTTATTTTTGGACTAGAGAGGATTATAGCAGAAGGGGAGAGGCCCAAAGTTTTCTCTTTATTCAAAATTTATTCTTATAGGTTTTTGGTCTGATATTGTTGTTTCTAATATCTTAGAAGAGGTTGTAACAGGTCCAACTATGAGATCCATGTGAACTATGAACTGATCCAGCTATTCTTTGATGTTTCCAGGTCTGAGACATCTATTGCTCCATGCAAACTTTCCATTCCTTATTTTGATGTCCATAAGACTATGATCAACCATTATATTTTCTAGTTTATCTCTACTTGAGTCGGGGAGATAGAGACCTCCTCTTTTTTCTTCACTATTCATTACTATAATAAGGTTTCCTCCAAGAATAGTTAACTGGCCACCATCTGAATCTAGCTTAAGTGCTAAAGAACTCCAACATTTCTCTTTATATTTGTAGTGTGCTAGGGCCTAAATTTTATAAACTGAGAAGTCTTCCCATTTTCTTTATTATGAAAAACTATCCGTATCCAATGTTTCTCCCAGTAAGTATCTTGAATGCCCAAAATCATATGGTTCCATATTGTGCATATACCTCTTGAATTTTCCCTCACACTAATTGATATCCCTTTAAAACATTTTCCTATTTTCTTGAATATGGATGCCATTTATTCCTTACTTGATTTGGTCTCCTGGATTATTAATAGAGATGTGGATTTTTTTTATCTTACTAGATCTTTCGTTGCACTTATTTTTGAAGTGTTCAGAAGGCCTCTATAGTTCTAGGAGATCAGGATCATTATTTACCTTGAAAATGGGTGGCAGAGTCCTTGACTCTCCCTTCCTGAGTCTGAGGTTCTATCAGTGCTTTCCCTCTCCTTGGGAATGAATCCATATGTTGTTGGATTCCATTTCCATATATTTTTGGGTTGCTTCATCCCACACCACTTTATTGGATCTTCTTCTAGATTTTCTTTGTGGTTCTTCTGGGGGTGTTGTAGTTTCTTTAGCTTTTTTTTTGTCAGAATCCCTACAAAGTTGGGAGTTGGTTGAGTTAGAGAGATAAAAGGTGGATCATAGAAAAGTAAGATGGTTCCATCATGCAATGACTCTTGAGCCATCACTAGCATTTCTATACTTTGAGGGATATTACTTATTTGTTCAAGGAAAAAAAATTGGTGATCATTTTCGGGTTTGAGGGGAGAAGTTATTTTGGAGCCTCTACCACTTTTAAGAATATAGATATACATTGATATTTTTTCTTTTAGTCTACCACTTAGGAAACCAGACCAGTAACATAAACACAATTATTTTTTTATATTGTTCATATTATTCTCTACTTGAGAGTCTGATAACAAAAAATTGTAATAGTTTATAGCATAGAAAACTAGAACTAAACTTAATAACATAAAAAACAACATGAAGTTAAAGTGTTGTTGCACAACATTGCCTTGTTGACATTCATTTTGTAGGGGTGTCCTTAGGGCTTGATGGTTCTGGATCTTTGTTGGAGTCAAATGAGGAAAGGCCCATGTTTGTTAGGTTCTTGTCTAGAAGTGTGACCTTTTTTTTAAGTTTATCCACCTTATCAAGCAACCCTTCCATGCATATGATTAACTCTTGTTATGTGTCTTTCCCGTCTATGAGAAATCTTCCCATTAATGTTTTTATATGACAATACAGGTTAATAGTTTGCATGTAGGAGGTTGTTCTGGCCCTGGTAGAATTCCCAATATTCGGTATCTAGTCTCTTGTCTCCTTATCTACATGTTTGTTAGGAATGAATCTTCAATATTTCTTGACTTGTTCCTCCACGTTAGAGATAACCCTTCGAACAAATGCATGGATTATGCCCCTATAACGTTTTATTGCTACTTTGGACGCTACCTGGGATCGAGTGGCATGAGTAGAGGGTGTATTGATATTAGAAGGGGGGTGAGACCAAGGTGTCCCCACCTACCACTGCAATGCAGTCCAATATATCTACATCTAACCATAATGAAGGGGATAATATAAGGGGCCCGAGATATACAAGAAAGCCTCTCAATCAGATAGAATCGAAAGGAAAGAGAAAAGTAAGTAAAGCGGATGGAGGATAGAGAGAGGCATACCAAGGAGGTAAAATAGGCGTAGAAGGTGGGAAAGAAGAGGAGGAGGAGGGGAGGGAAGAGACAAAGAAATGAGGAGGAGAGAGGAGTTAAAGGATGTGAGCCCAAAGTGGTAGATAAAAACCAGGGGAACACCGAGAGAGCCAAAGTGAGAGGAAAGTAAAGGAGAAATAAAGGAAAAAAGAGAGAGATGCTTGGAATTAGCCTAGAGGAAAAACCTGTCCCCCAAAATATTTAAACCCAGAGAGGGAAAGAAATCCAGAAGCCCATAAAGCCAAAGATACTACTTATTATTAATAATTAAGGAGGTGAAATTATGTTGGATGAAAAGCACATAATGTATGTTTAGTGATTTTGATATAAGCTTGTGGATAGTAAATAATTTAGTTGAAATGTATCATGTATTCAAGCTTTAATTAAGTTTATAGTCAACTCTATTTTAGAATATGGTTTTTCAAACTTTAATCTAATTATCAATAATTTTAGGTAGATAACAGGGAATTAACCTCCACGAAATATTCTAAGATATTCATAATAGTATACACAAATAAAAGTTTGAAATTTATCTTCAGAGTAGTTACATGCTTTTTTCCCTTTTAACTAAATTGATTAATTAAAAAAATGGCATATAACAAGTGTCATTTGAAGTGAGCTATGGTTTTTTGAGCATGTGGTATTGATAAACCATAGAATTGGCCCATGTTATTGTAACAAAGTCTATTTATAGTTTAAGAATCTCTATGGTAATGTAGGGGTAAATCTACACAGTTAAGAATATTGTTCCATGTTTTTCTAAAGGTAGATATGTTTAACTTATATATTATTTCTTTTTCTAATTAATAATAATAATTTAAAATGAAGTTATAATTTAATTAGTTTCATGATTTTATAACTTTTAGAGATGTATAATGAAGTGTTTAGATGTTTATTATGGATTGATGCCTACCGTTTAATTTATATGACTTCCACGAGGCTAAAAATAGCCTGTGGGACATATTGCTTCTCCATCTGGTTCTGCCTTTTTCCTGTGAAGTCTCATGCTCCTAGCTTCTTGAAAAACCCCTCGTTGAATAGATTATCCCATGAGCTAGCTGCCAGAATATTTGCATAACTTTCCCTGTTATCTTTGAAGGCCTCACATTCTAAAATGAAATTCTTTTCACTTTCCACCTTTCCGAGAGAGAAAAAAATACATATTCTTTCCTCCCACACTTCTTTTGGCTTTTTGTTTCACAATGATGTTGATGAGAATTAGTCCTTAATTGAGCAATAAGAATTTTGGCTTTCTAAGAAATATTTTCCCCCCTATGTAAGATTTTTGTTGATGATTATGAGTCGGATTAAACTCTTCAATATAGTACTTCTTCTTTCTCTCTGGCTTCTTCTCCAGAATATGTTTGTGGAACTTATCCATAACAAATTTTTTTTATCTTTTTACTGTTTGTGGGACACATGCTCAAGCAAATACCTCATTTACTAAACCATTTGTTATTTTTCCACATCCAAAGTCTTCTTTCTTTTGCATAATATGTCATTAAACACAACCTTAAGCTATTTGCTTAAATCAAATAACATAAATATTACAAGTTAATATTAGTTAACAAGATAACATAAATATTACAAATTAATACTAATTAAATATGTTTAAAATAATTTTATTAATAATTAAATTTCATGAATGTTTTTTTTTGTTTTTCTTTATTAAATAATTAAATATTAGTAAATTTTATTTTTTAGAATGATTAAATTCATTAGTAAATAGAAAATTTACCTATACATTGTCAGACCAGGCCGTAAGTCCTCAAAACAATTCGTTGATTTCATTTAGGTTGGCTTTTATTATATACATGAGGGAGAGATTGTTCATTTCATCTCCCAATGACTATTCATATTCTCTATTATTTATTTACATAATTTTCAGTTATTCACCCAATCCTGATGATTAGGTGTCAACATTCCCCCCCTTAATCTGAAGGGATGTTCGTGAGTCCAAGAATCGTTCTGAATCTTTCAAGCTTTTCTCTTCCAAGCAATTTGCTCGTTCATGGAACAATAGCGGAGACGGATTGTTTTGGCCTCAACATGATGTCGAATCAGATGATATTTAGTATTAATGTGCTTCGTTCGATCATGGAACTTTGGGTTCTTGGCCAACTTTATTGCAAAGGTATTGCTAATCATGAGTGGAGTTGATTGTACTTGTTTTACCTGCAAATCTTCAAGAATTTTCTTGAGCCACACAATTTCTTTTGTTGCCTCAGCCACTGCCACGTATTCTGCTTCTGTTGTGGAATCTGCTGGAACTGATTGTTTGCGTGATCTCCAGGAGACAGCTCCTGATCCAAGACTCATAGCATATCCTGAAGTAGATACCCCACTTTCTTTGTCTCCATCGAAGTTTGAATTAGAGTATCCAATCAAGCTGAAGTCATCCACCCGTGTATACTTGATTCCAAATTCTTGAGTTCCCTTCAAGTACCTTAGAACTCTTTTTGTAGCAGACCAATGTCCCTCACAAGGCTTTTGCATAAACATGGAGAGGATTCCAACAGCAAACGAAATGTTTGGTCTGGTAGTAGTTAGGTATTTGAGACTTCCTACAAGCTGTCTATACTTTGTTGCATCCTCAAATTCTTTTCCTTCAATGGATGTGAGCTTTAAGTTTTGTTCCATTGGAGTAGTAAGAGGATTGCATTCTGTCATGCCAAACATATTCAATAGATCTCCAATGTACTTCTTTTGAGAAAGAAATATGGACTTCGGATGTTGAGTTACTTCAATACCAAGATAGTAATGAACATAGCCCAAATTAGTCATTTCAAAACGTTTCCTCAATTCCTTTTTTATTGATGCAATATAGCTTCCATTGTTCCCTGTCATCACAAGATCATCTACATATACCACAAGATATACAACTATTTTGCCAACTTTCTTGACAGCTAAAGTTGCATCATCAATATCATAATGTTTGAAATTGAGTTTCAGAAGATGAAGATGCTCAGTTAGTTTTTCATACCAGGCTCGCGATGCTTGTTTGAGGCCATACAAGGATTTCACAAGTTTGCATACTTTATGTTCATGTCCTTTCATAGCAAATCCTTTAATTTGGGAAATAGAAACATTCTCTTTTAGATTCCCATTCAAGAAAGCAGTTTTTACATCCATTTGATGGACTTTCCAACCGTTCTGAGCTATTAGGGTAATGAGTGTCTGGATGGTAGCCCATTTTGTTGTGGGGGCAAAAGTATCCTCATAATCGATCCCTTCCTTCTGTGCAAAACCTTTTGCCACAAACCTAGCTTTGTGCTTGTCAAGTGAGCCATCATCTTTATACTTGTTCTTGTAGACCCACTTGCAGGCAATTGGTTTGGTTCCTAATGGAGGACCAACCAGCTTCCAAGTGCCATTCTTTATGAGGGCATCATACTCCTTTTGCATTGCTTATTTCCATTCATCATGAGAAGCAACTTCTTTGAAGGAAGTTGGTTCAAAATCTGTAGACAAATTCAATTCACAATCATAAGAAACATCCATATCAACAGGTGAATTAGAGTCATCTATATCACCTCCATTTTTTCGGTTTGAATTTCTAGTTCTTGTCTTTCCAACCTCATCAGGATGAACACTTTCAAGTGTCTTTGTTAGCCACTTTGGAGGAACTTTCTAAGATGGTCCAGGCTGCTCCGTTGATTGAGTTGGGACTAAATCAAGATTGGGTCTTCCAATTCTATCAATCACATCACTTAAAGCATCATCTGTTGTTGGAGTTTCATGCAGGGGAGAGAGTTCTTCAGAAGAAGATTCCATATGTTGATCTAGTATAGGAATCCCCCCTTGAAGATGTGGAATCTGATTATCAAATTCTTGAAATGATTTTGCATTTGCGAATCTATCCAAGCGATCAAGTTGCCACTCAACAACATTGTCAGCTTTGGATGATTCAAGAAAGATTACATCTCTAGATACAACAAACTTTTTATTGACTTCATCATAGAGATGGTATGCTTTGGAGGTGTTTGAATACCCCAGGAAGATACACTTACGACTTCTTGCACCAAGTTTGTTTCTATGTACCTTTGGTATCAAGGCATAACAGGTGGAACCAAAGACCTTGAGATGCTTTACCGAAGGAAGGTGCCCATACCACATTTCATATGGAGTCTTGTTACTAATAGCATTAGATGGGCATCTATTCTTTATATATGTAGCACATAGAACAACATCAGTCCAAAACATTATTTTTACATTTTTGAAGAAGAGCATGGAGCGTACCATATTAAAGATTTTCCTATTCATTCTTTTAGCTACACCATTCTATTGGGGATTATAAGGCACAATTGTTTGATTTTTGACCCCATGTTGGCGGAGATAGTTTTAAAATTCAGTTGATGTGTATTCTTTTCCATTATCAGTGCGAATAGACCCAATATGAGATTGTGCATCATTTTCAATCCATTTATGAAAGTTCTTGAATGTTTGGAAAGCATTAGATTTGTTCTTCAATAAATAAACCCAACACATTATGGTGTAGTCATCAATAAATGTCATCATATATTTATTTCCATTTGCAGAAGGAACAGGGATTGGGCCACATAAATATAAATGAATGAGTTCAAGTTTTCTATGTGCTATGCTTTCCTAGAATGCAAACATCACATTGCTTAAATTTCCTAGGAATTGTAGGCAAACCAGCAACACCATTTTTCTTCAACAAGCAGAGGCTATCATAGTTCAAATGTCCAAATCTAGCATGCCATAATAAACTTGATGGAAGTGTACCTTCTTCATAATGAGAATTGTATGAGAAATGTTGTGCACGAGCAGAGGTACCTTGCAGCTTGAGAAGCCTTTCTTCTTCTATTCCCCTCATGACAAGTGAGTGGTCAGATGCTTTTCTCACCTCAAGCTTGCCATCAAACATATGAATGGAGTGACCTTGCTGGTGGATGTGGACCAAGGACAACAAGTTTCTATTCAGCTGTGGGAGATATAGAACATGATGCAGAAGAAAATCTAGAAGACCAGGCAATTTAAGCCTGATTGTGCCAAGCTCTGATGGCTTGATTTTTTATTGGTCTACAAAGTATACTGCTCCATCAACATTGTTAGTAAATTCTTCAAAAAAATATTTTCTATGAGTCATGTGGCAAGTTGCTCTTGAATCAAGCAACCAATCATTTTTCCAAGAAGCAAGTGAAGCATCATATAAATCTTCATTTACTCCAATATTACATTGTGCCACAATGTAGTGAGTAGATTCAAGTGCTTTACCTTTGTCTGTGTCATTATTTTTACCTTTTTGTTGGTTTCTTTGCTGCTCAATTTTGTCCCATGGTAACTTGCATGTAGAGGCATCATGTGATCCATTTCTTTTGCAATGCATGCAGTGCAAATTTGCCTTTTCTCCTTGAGAGTGTCTGCCCCCTTGCCTCTGAAATATCTTCCTCTTCCTCTTCAACCACCTCTTCCTCTAGAAGAATCTTGAGCAGGATTCTTTTCTTTATGAGCAAGGCACATAGCCTCTTTAGAAGATTCAAGGGTTGTCTTCTTTCCAAAAACTTTCTCTCTTTCAACGAATCTTTTCACAAGAGAGTCAAAGGTAATATATTTAAGATTTCCATTTGCTTGCAATGACTCAAGATGATTGGAATAAGGCAGATAAAGTGACTTGAGAAAAGAGATAAGAGGAATATCCAATTCAACCTTAGTGGCTTTGATATCATGCATTATATACTTTACCTCGGATGCAAGAGCAAGAGGATCATTATTTTGCAATTCAAGAGTGAAGAGTTTAATCATGAGTTGAACAACTTCAAGTGCAGAATGTGAGTCATAGAGTTCTTTGAGCTTTTGTAAGGCTTCGAAAGCAGTTGAAAATGGCGAAATATGGTGGCTCACCTCTTCACTTACAGATGCTACAATTAATGCATAGGATTTGATGTTCTTATTTTCACAAATGGTGAGCTCTTTGTCTGAGGTAGGCTATTCTGGCTCTTTGTCTCCGTCTCCAATGCACACTCCTTTCCACAACTCATTGAAAATGAAGGTGTGTTTTATTATCCGGGACCACTCAGGATAATTCTCCTTGCTAGTGAGAACTATTCCCATAATGGATATGATTGAATGCATTGTAAAATCTGTGTACTGTAAAAAAATACTTCTGGCAATATACTGTAAAAAATTGTACTTCTAGCGGCAAACTCTATTTAACTTTGAAAAAAAATAATGAGGGATATGGAGGCCAGTGCATGTATTAAAAAAAATGATGTATTATAAAACACAACAGTATTAAAACGAGAGTACAATGTGTAGCCAAATGCAGTGTATGGTGGTATGTGGGTACAACGTGGGAGCGCAACGTATTTACATGGAGCAGATTGGGTCATTGAATGTCGGAGCAGATTTACCACAACCAACACCACAATCCAACAACGTGGTATAGATACCAGAATGGAGAAGATTTAATGGTGGGAGGGTGTATTCAACCGTGTATAAATTGGGAGACCACACCAACAAATCAGTCACCTCGATTAGACTGTTCCTCTGACCGGTGAGGAATTTAGAAAAAAACGGATCAGCCTTGTGATGCGCCACCAGCACCGACCCCTTCCGTTTTTAAATGTCGATGAAAGACAACTTAGCTTCAGACGTTTGCCTGGCCGCTGCGCAGTAGGGAGAGGACCTGTGCATGTGAGGTTCGATGCAGTGGGGAGAAGGACTGTTGAATGTTGAATAGTTTTACAGTAAAAAAATCGGAGCGGTGAGAGGTGTGGGGGTTGTATGCATTTTAACGGAGTTGAAAACCGGGAGCGGAGAGGGCCGAGAGTGCTGTGGGAGCATGGTGGTATACAGTGGGTTATAATCCACAATGGACAACGAAATTATAACGCTTATGGAGGAGGAAATAATATATAATCGGGGAAGATCGATGCAATATCACTAATCAATGCTTCAACCGATGCACACACAATTTGATGCATTTCAATGCTCCAGCCACAACAATGGCACCAAGCACAGTCACAACGAACAGCTCATTATTCAACGAACAACCACCATTATCATTAACATGGAATTTAATTATTCAAACTGACAGATAGCCCTGGGGGCAGTGTAATACTAGACTTCCGTTGTCAAACCTCACGCTGCAACGAAACGCTGGCAACACTGTAGGAACACTGGCAATGGAATGCTGACAACACTATAGGAGTAGGTATTCGATGGGAATACCAAGCGTTACCCATATTATCATGTAGAGAGCAGACCCAGATTATCACACAGAGAAGAATGAGAAGAATATGGCAGAAGGGAGTTACAATGACAGATAGAGGCCAAAAATGGTGCTGGCTCTGATACCATGTCAGACTAGGCAGTAACTCCTCAAAACAATTCGTTGATTTCATTTAGGTTGGTGTTTGTTATATACATGAGGGAGAGACTGTTCATTTCATCTCCCTGCGACTATTCATATTCTCTACTATTTATTTACATCATTTTCAGTTATTGACCCAATCCTAATGATTAGGTGTCAACATACATAAACACATATGCCCATATAGTTCTAATGATTAAGAATAATATGCTTTCTTATAAATCAAGTGGATAGTATAAATGTATAGAATTGATATGAATATGTATTTTACGGGATTGTTTTTGACACAACTTAACTATTAAAAAATTAACATGGCAATTTCTAATTGCAAAGTAACAAGAAAGAGATCAATTCAAGAACACTATCCAACCCTTACATGCAAACGTCCAAATTCATTTGCGAATGGTTATGTTTATTTTATACTAAAATGTATATGTTTAGGTTTATTTTACACTAAAATAGGTAAGGTGAATGGATATTTGGTATAAAATACGGAGAATTTCGATGATTATGTTTATTATTTCAATGGAAATTAGGATGGTATTAATTTCTTGGAAATTGTGATTATATAAAAACATATTATAGCAGTGAATTTAGGAAATTTTCATATACGCTCAATATATAATCTAGATCATATTAATCAATCTAATTCCAAAATAGCACAAATATATAAATAGAATTGAAAATTCACTCTTAAAAAAATAACATTTTATTATAATTATATATGTTTATAAACATTCCACTATTTACACAAACTTTTACAAATTACAAATTTTATATTAAATATAATTTTACAACAATTCTTATATCTATAATAAAAATGAACAAATATTTTATTATCTATTTTATAAACATTCCACTTTTCACAGAATATGTTAGCCTTATTACTAAAAAAAATGTTGGTTGGTCAAGTTACTAAATGACCTCGATCGTGTAAATTTTTATGTTAGGCAAAAGATAACATTTTATTATAATTATATATGTTTATAAACATTCCACTATTTACACAAATTTTTACAAATTACAAATTTTATATTAAAGTATTGAGGGGTTTTCTCAGTACAATATATTAGATATTATTTTTGAGATTCAGTTGCTTTAGGTAAATCATTCATCTATAACCATTTCCATGAAAAATTACCATTTCCATAAATCCTAAAAAATAATATCTAATAAATTTATGTTTAAAAAATATTTTTTTACTCATTACAAATATATAATAAATTTATATTTTAAAAAATGATTTTTAATTAATAGAGATATATAGAATATATATAATGATCGAAGAAAGTGTAAAACTAATTGTGACTTTTGAGCGAATAAATCTATTCTTATTAATCGAATATGAACTATACTGATCCGTTTCCATGTAAACAGAAAGGTCTGACGGTAGCATTTTTTCGATCCCATATTCATACGGCGTATCTACAAAAGTGTAATCTGTACAAACTAGCAGCGTAATTTATGGGTACGGATTATTTGTACAGATAAGGCCATCGCAATCATTCTTAAAGTCAAACCCCATACTATTGGCTGACTATGACTATAACACAATAAGGCACTTATTTCATAACAAGATTGCAAGAGAAGGAAGCTGACTGTTCAATATTCTGACACGGATTTGTAGCTTCTTGTTCAGACCATCGGAGAAAAGATGAGATGGTGAGATCATCATGTTCAGTCCCAGGGAGCAACTGAGCATTCCACTGGTTTAATGGAGTGGCGGGACTGATCATTGCAGTAATCGTAGATCAAGTATTTGCTGTTCACCCACCTGTAATTTTCCCTCTGCTTCTTCGTCAGAGTCCAGGCCACGGCCTCATCCCACCAGTGCCTTGCATTTGCAGTCTTATCGTTAGCACAGGGCAATAGGGTTGTATTGTCATCCCCCCATTTGCAGCCGAGGCCATGGAATTTCTTGTACGATGACACGAATGGAGCGGCAGTCCAGTTTGTCTTCTCAAGCCCACCCCTGGTTGCCCAGTTGTCTGCATTCCAAATGCTGGAAAACATGTACATCCCCTGTTCTTTAGGGAACACATCGCTTGTGGCCTCAGTGTGCCTGTGGACTCTCAGAGGAACTTGGTCTACGGAGAACCTGCAAAGCCATTGTATATCTCTGTGAATTTTGGGAATTATTCATATAAACACTGATCCTGAGAGCAATAGTGATATGCTTACACAATCTGATGAGAGTTCCAGAGGATGGAGTAAGTGTGAAACTGTGTCGTTGGATCGAACCAGAGGATGTGCCTCTGTTCCCTTCCACCCACACCCTTTGCATAGATGTTCGTCTGCAGAGCATAGGGCTCTCCACTTCTGTTCCCTAAAAACTCAAAGTCCAGCTCGTCCCTATTCATGTCGGTGTTAGAAGACATCTGCAATCGAGTATCACACACAAAAAAAAGCAAACCACCTATTAGAACATCATTAATTTCAGCACCTGAGTCTATTCCTAGAGGGGATTTTTGTCTGATTATCATGATGACGTAATCACAAAGATGAAACGCACATAATAAGCAGTGACGACTCCTGCAGAATCTCCTGGTACGAGCTTGAGCTTCATGCTAAACCATCCGAATCTGTACTTATACTTGGACTTGAACCCAGAACCTACACAAACCAGAGATCATCCTCATCATTAGGACAGTGATTAGTTTATTCATTGAAGCCAACAATATATTAGGGGCCATATATTCAACCTCAGCAGGCCGATTAACATAACAAATCTTGAACGTTGCCCTTTCAAATTTCGGCTAATCAATTATTTTATGTCATCCAAACATTAGCCATATAAATACCTGAGTTCTGGTCAAGAACCAGGTGCCATACTTGGCCATTTTCAGATGTCCTGAAGTGATCTTGAGCCCACATTATCTGAAAATTATCATCAAAAACCTTAGCAGATGAATCATCCCCGTCGGACTGACAACAAACACAAGCAATCAGACCACTCAAGCCCAAGAACAAGAAACTCAATCCCACTGTTTTCCAAATCCCACCCATATTTACAAAAACAGGAGATATAAAGCACTTGCTGAGTGGAGTGACAAGTGCTCAAGGCTGTGGAGTGACAGGCCTACAAGCATGAATATAAATAGGGCGAGCTATACCCCGCTCCTTCACAGCACAGTAACCCATACGCGATACGCCAGCTGTACTGACGTCCAAGGAAGGCGAGAGTGTGAAGATTGAGATTAGGCTGTGGGTAATCGAGATTCGCACCTCGGGGGATCGATCACGGGTCGTCCTGTAGACGCCATCAATTCAGTTTAATTATCGACATGTATTTACATAGCCATTATTTCGGCCTCTCAGCGAATCAACAGAAGTCCAATGGTGGAATCCGCAAAGGACTGCGGTCCGTGCCACCACTTTCCATCTTTTTATTGATTAGGGAAGGGTTCCGCGAGTTGCCCTTCGAATAACGTGGGCCTTGACCTCTGATACAATATATAAACTTCCGCTCGATCCCATTGCCCGACGGAGACATGCATGCCTAGCTGTGCTTTCCAGCCGTTGCTCTTCTCAACTCAATTATTTATTATTAACTCATGAGATTGAAATTTTGTGCCTGGCCTTGATGATGCCATGATCCATTCACATTTTGTCAATACAGGCCTTGATACCAAGGCCTATGATTATGTCTTCCATGCCCATAAAAAATTAGCGGTTTTGCTTCCACCGTATACAATGGTCCTCCCAAATACGCTTCGAGTTTTGTGGTCCATTAACCTATTCGACCCTACAGAGAAAGTGATGGGGTGGGATAAGAATTTTATTGTGCGATTTTTGGCGGAAATTTGATGGAGAGAGAGATTGATGTGGATCAAAAGTTTCCTTTATATTAAAATAGCATACATGGGACCTGAGCATTGAGATCTGTGTTTTACTTTCCAAGAGATTGGTTGTTTATATATGTCGGTGGTTACAATCCACAGAATATGTCTAGTGACATCCCTGAATGTCGTTGGGTCTATCATCTTGAATGCACACAGGCCAATGAAAAAGTGACTCCAAGCTTTGCCTCTCCTTTTCTTTTCCTTTTTTTTACCTCCTCTTTCTTTTAATTTAAAACTAAAGCTTATAAATTTGAGGCTGTGGTCCTTTGCTTATGTGACATTTATATTTAAGCTTTGAGGCGTGGGCCAATGATAAGTAAATAACTTATCACCATGATATGCAATGATCTTTGTGAAAATGGGGCAACCTACTTGGTTTTATTGACTTCAAAAGAGGTATAAAAAGCATAAAAAGAAGAAGATTAAAGGTGGATTAAATTAAATATTTTTATAAACAGAACATTAAAGTAGTTTAAATTAAATATTTTTATGATGTATTTATTTAAATATTTACAATGATTGAATTATAGATAAAAAATAAAAGTATAGGTAAATATATCATAATTTTGATGTTATTAAAAATTAATAGTGAAAAGGTTTTTATTGGAAAAATGGGGAAAAGAGAAAAAAAGTGATCCGAAGTGGATCCTTCAATATTTCCATGACTGTTTCAAATTATGTCAGGTTTCAAAATCTCAGGGATAACAAGCTTATCAGAAATGCCCTTTGGACAATGACAATTTGTGGCCAGCCCGGAACAACGAGGACCCTCGGTCAAAGCGCGCTGACCGTTGGCCCATGGAGACCGCGCATGGACGCAAATTGGCAATCGGAAGCCCAGATCCAGAAACAGAGGCAGTTTCTGATACACAATATTGTGTATCGCAAGGTAAAACTCTCAGTGAAGGAAAGCCCCGAGCACTTGGTCACGGGGAAAAGCATAGAACCGCACGGAAATCACCGAAATCGTTAGAAGGCGGGTCCCGCGCCCAAAACCAGCAGGATATCACGTGCACTTTGAGCAGTAAGCGGGTTTGGCCGAGTTCAGCGCGATGCCACACACCAGGCGACTCGTGTCCAACGGATGAGAGAAAAAACCGCTTACATCGCGTGAGTAATGGTCGAGCAACTTAACCGCACGATATAGACAGAGACCATAGAATCTAGAGGCTCTAGATCAACGGCGGAGAATTAACCTGACGAATGACTGGATTCGATGGGGAAATAGACTAAGGCACATAAATATTTGAGGTCCGGCATGACCAATAAGCTAGCAGAAGAATCAGTTTCGTGGGCAAATCCTGTAGTAACAGAAATAACGACCATTTAAAGAAAATTGACACTCAGTTCATAAGGCGACAAGTGGCCACTTCTCTGTGCAGCGTTACACAGCGATGATGACGCAGAGCAGGGGAATTCCAGCAGACCGAGGCAGGCGATCTAGAGAGCTGGGAAGAGGAAACGAACAGTCAGAAAGCAGATTGGCTTTAAGCCACGAACAGACAAAGAGCAAAGGGAACAGAAGGAGAGAAAGAAGCGAATTGCAGAAAACAGGGAAGCCGAGCTGACCTATAGAGCAAAAGCAGCATCGAGCGGGACAGAACAGAGAGAGTCTGAGAGCTTGTGAACTCCGAAGAAGGCTTGAGAGGTTTAAGCAACTCCTCTGTGTAGACCTGCCAGGTATTGAGTACCAAATTGGACTCATACCACAGAGATCAGTCGAGGTCGAGATTTAGTAAGGGGAGTCTGTGTACTCTAGAGACTTGGGGGATCCAAGCACAATCCTATTGTTCATTCTCTGTTAAGCGAGACTCAAATTGAGCTCCTTATTGTAAAATCTCTGCTTTAAGACACAATAGAAAAGGCCACCACTGAAGGCTGGACCAGGAGACGTAGCCCAGGAGGATTGGGTGAACTCCTTATTAAATTTGTTGTGTTTTTTTTGTATTTTCTTACTGTGTTTCTCTTACTGTTCCAAGTGCCTGTGTATTTCACAATCTTATCGATCTGTTGCTTAAAATAACATAGGCACACCCCAGCACATGGGTCTGTAATACCTTCATTAATTAACTGAGATCATTCACGAGTGATTTTCAGATCAAGTGGTATCAGAGCTCTAGGTTGTTTAAGGTTAGACAAGCTTGTGTTGGATTTTGTTGTTGAATGCTAACTAGATCAAAGCTTAAATTAGGAGAAGGAGAGTTGGTTGAGACTAACCCAGAAATTGGAAGAGTCTATCCTTAGAAAAGAATGTCAGAGGAAAGTCCCTTGGGGCCAGACCCTCAATTCATAGATAGTTCCCTGAGCATGAGGTCCATGGTAGAGGAAATGTATAGGGACTTTCGGAAACATAAAGATGAGGACTCATCAAGCTCCAAGCAAGATAAAGGAGAAGAAGAGTCTCTCCTCCATGACCACTCAAAAGGCAAAGGGAAAGAAGAAAGCTTTCTCACACCTCCTAATAGCCTTGAACATAAAAAGAAGACATCTTTGATCAAATTAGATGTTAAATTTGATTTACCAATGTATGATGGAGAGTTGAATGCAGAGAAGCTGGATAATTGGATCAAACAAATTGATGTTTATTGCAGAGTACAGAGTATCGACTCAGACAAGAGTAAGATTCAGCTGGCTAGCCTACGCCTCGGAGGCACTGCCTTGGTATGGTGGGAAGGCAGGACATAAGTTGAAATGAAAAAACATGGTAAGATTCTTTCTGTCTGGAGTGAATTTGTTTCTGCAATGAAAAAGCAGTTCTATCCACTAGCTTACATGCAGCAAGCCATGATGAGCTGGCAAACTCTTCGCCAATTAAAAGGACAAAGTGTACAGGGTTACACCCAAGAATTTAGGAAGGGAGCTTTGATTCTAGGAATTTCATTAGACTCACCTGAGACTCTGTTGAAGTACATAGGTGGTCTACACAGCTACATGAGGCACACTATCCTCATGTTTAATCCCACTAGTATAGATGAGGTATCTTTCCAAACTACACATCTAGAAGCTAGAGGAAAGAATGGGAACCCAAAAGTTGGAGGATCATCCAAGCCCATTGCAAGCAAGAATAAGGAGAAAAAAAACAGAAATGGAAAGAGAGGAAGGCCAACATTGCACAGAAAAACAAGTCTTCATGCACTCACTGTAAGAAGGACGGGCATGATGATGAGCACTGTTGGATTCTGCATCCGGAGCTGAGACCTAAGAAGTTCGAGGGCAAGAAGAAGAAGACTGCTGCAGCTATTCAGAAAGATTTGGGGTCGGACTCAGGAGATGAAACAACCATTATAGCTACAGGTATAAAAGGTAAAAATTCTGAAGCATCTACTAGTAATTATGCACAATCTATTAATGATGAGGAAAATGAGAGAAAAAGACATGAGCTTTTCCATATTCAAGTTATTTCCAAGCATCAAAAGATTGATACTTTGTTTGATAGTGGCTCACAAGTAAATTTAATTTCTAAAGCAATTGTAAAGAAGTTGGGATTACTGACTACACCTCACAAGAAACCATACCCATTAGGTTGGTTAAGTGATAAAGCACAACTACAAGTGGCTAGACAATGTAAACTTAAGTTTTCTTTTGGGTCAGCATTTGTAGATGAGGTTGAGTTAGATATAGTTCCTTTGGATATATGTGGAATTGTTTTAGGAAGTCCTTACTTGTATGATAGAAAAGCTATTTTCTATAGAGTTGAGAACAAGTATCTACTTGTTAAAGATGGAATTGAATACTTTGTAAGAGCTCATAAGCTCAAGAATAATTACACTCTCATAAACTCGGGGCAGATGAAACGAATTGTAAATTCATGCAAACAATTTTTACTGATGGATGTAAAAGAAAAGAAACCTGATAAAACCAATGTATTTGAGGGCTGTGATGCTAAACAACAAGCTGGTTTAGAAAAAGTTGTTTCAGAATATGATATCTTGTTTCAAGAACCTAAAGGTCTGCCATCCAAAAAGGAAATAGTGCATGATATTAATTTGCAGCAAGATGCTCCATTTCCTAACATCGAAATGTATAGGTTGTCCGCTGTAGAGGATGCAGAAATCAATAAGCAGGTGTAGGAGTTGCTCGAGAAGGGATTCATCAGACCTAGCACATCACCATGTGGGTCTCCAATCGTTTTGGTGAGAAAGAAATATGGCTCGTGGAGAATGTGCATTGATTACCGAGCACTGAATAAGATAACGATAAAAAATCGTTACCCCCTTCCTCGCATAGATGACCTATTAGATCAATTGAAAGAAGACGTTTATTTTTCCAAGTTAGACTTGCATAGTGGATATCATCAAGTCAGAGTTGCAAAACAAGATGCATGGAACATTGCTTTCAAAACAAAGCAGGGATTGTATGAGTGACTGGTTATGCCTTTTGGCTTAACTAATGCTCTTGTTACTTTCATGAGAATAATGAATGATGTAATCAGACCTTTTCTTGATGATTTTGTTATTGTATATCTGGATGACATTCTTATATTTATCAAAACGTGGGAAGAACATTTAAAGCATGTTAAGCAGACACTAGATGTTTTGAAAAGAGAAAAACTTTATGTTAAACTCTCAAAATGTGAATTTGGCAAAACATCTTTGAATTATCTGGGTCATATAGTAGGGGGTGGTGAATTGAAGATAGATCCCTCTAAGGTCGCAGTCATTGTAAACTGACCTAAACCCAAATCTGCTACAGAAGTTAGAAGCTTCTTAGGAGCAGCACAATATTGGAGAAAGTTCATTTCTAACTTTTCCTTAATTGCAGCTCCCTTACATGCTTTAACAGGATTGAACAAGGTGTTTCAGTGGGGAGGAAAACAGCAAAAAGCCTTCGACACCTTGAAAGAAAATATTAGTACAACACCAGTACTAGCACTGCCTGATCTTCAAAGACCATTTGAGATCCAAATGGATGCCAGTGATTATGCCATGGGAGCAGTGTTAATACAACACGGTAAACCCATATGTTATCATTTTGAGACATTTAATTTTGCAGTAGTTAACTATCCAACATATGATAAAGAATTGTATGCATTAGTACAGAATGTGAAAAAGTGGAAACATTACTTAATGGGCAAAAAGACAGTCATACATATTGATCATCAACCACTTCAATATCTACACTCCCAAACTAAGTTGCAGCAATCATGACATTATAGGTGGATGGGTTTTCTACAACAATTTCATTTAGTCATCAGGTATAAAAAGGGCATACACAATAAAGTTGCAGATATGTTGTCTAGACCTATTATAAATGCATCCACTATACTTAAGAATAATTCAGTACTGCATGAGAGCTACATTGAACAATATGCTCAAAATATAGATTTCAAAGATGTATATGCAACTTTAAGTCAAGGCAAATGAGTAGAAGAATTGGATTATCACATTAAGGACCAACTCTTGTATCATTGTGGGAAGCTATGCATTTCGCAAACTGAAAGAGTAAAGATAATTCGGGAAGCACACACTTCTCTAATATCAGGTCATTTTGGTGTAAGTGAAACGGTTGCACAACTGCAAAGATTTTGTTATTGGCCAAAAATGAATGAGACAGTTTCTAGATATGTAAGAGGGTATACCATGTGTGCTAAAAGCAAGCCCAACAATAGAAAACTAGGCTTGTACACTCCACTGCCAGTTCCTTCTCATCCTTGGGAAAGTGTTTCCATGGACTTTGTTGGAGGACTGCCTAAATCTAGGAAATGTCATGACTATTTATATGTTGGTGTGGATAGGTTCAACAAAATGTGTCTTTTCATACCTTGTAATAAATAGATTATAGCTGAACAAACTGCAAAGTTGTTCTTTCAGCATGTATGGGTTCATTTTGTATTACCCACTTCCATTGTATCTGATCGAGACACCTGATTTGTTGGGAAGTTTTGGTCAAGTCTATGGGAACTGATGGACACCAAACTGAAGAAAAGCACAACCTTTCATCCACAGACAGATGGCCAGACAGAAGTATTCAACAGGACAGTGATCCAGTTGCTCAGAGGCTATTGCAGCAAGCATCCCAAACTTTGGGATGAACATTTGTGTTATGTGCAACATGCTTACAATCGAGCCAAACATTCTTCTACACGGAGATCTCCTTTTGAGACCTGTTTCGGTTTCACACCAAGGTTTCCCTTGGATTTTGTCTTTGGTAAAGACATAGCAGTTGGTGGACACAGTGATGTGGACAAGGCAACCAAGTTCATTGAACAAATCCAAGAGATTCACTGGGCAGTACAGGAACAACTGGAAAAGAGCCAAGCCAAATACAAGGCAAGGCATGACAAGCATCGGATGGAGCATAGTTTCCAAGTTGGTGATCAAGTCTGGTTATATATCAACAAAGACAGAATGCAAGGTGAAGGTAAAAAGCTAAAGCCAATAAGGTATGGACCTTTCAAGATACTTGAGAAAATTGGTGAGAATTTTTTTTGCCTTGATTTACCAGCTTAAATGCACATCTACTCAGTCGTTAATGTAGATAGCTTGAGACTATTTGAACCTTCATTAATTGAAGATCCTGAAGAGCAGAGTCAATTGCCTTCTATTGATGATCTGTTACTTGAATATCTCAATGAATTGTAGGAAGACACAGTTCTGGACAAGAAGGTGAGGACAACGCGCAGGGGAGATGTTGAGTACCTCAGGATTGGACTCAAGGGTTCAAAGCCAAGCAGTGCAAAATGGATAGAGATTGGACAAGTGAGACAGTTATACCCTCACTTAGTCGATGCTTGAAAACCAACTTTTGGTGGTCCAAAAGCTTTTTCAGTGGGAAGGCCGTGATCCGAATTGGATCCTTAAACATTTCCATGACTGTTTCAAATTATGTCAGGCTTCAAAATCTCAGGAATAACGAGCTTATCAGAAATGACCTCTGGACAATGGCAATTTGTGGCTAGCCTGGAACAACGAGGACCCTTGGTCAAAGCGCGCTGACTATTGGCCCATGGAGACCGCACATGGATGCAAATTGGCAATCGGAAGCCCAGATCCAGAAACAGAGGCAATGTCTGATACGTGATTAGCACAAATCGCGTATCGCAGGGAAAAACTCTTAGTGAAGGAATGCCCTGAGCACTTGGTCACAGGGAAAAGCATAGAAGTGCACGGAAATCGCTGAAATCGTCAGAAGGTGGGTCCCGCGCCCAAAACTGGCAGGATATCATGTTCACTTCAAGCGGTAAGTGGGTTTGGCTGAGTTCAGCGTGATGCCACACACCGAGCGATGCGTGTCCAACGGATGAGAGAGAAAACCGCTTACATTGCATGAGTAACGGTCAAGAAACTTACCTGTGCAATATAGACGGAGACCGTAGGATCTAGAGGCTCCAAATCAACAGCGGAGAATTAACCCGATGGATGACTGGATTTGACGGGGAAATAGACTGAAGCGCATAAAGATTTGAGGTCCAGCAGGACCGATGAGCCGGCAGAAGAATCAGTTTCGCGGGAAAATCCTGGAGTAACGGAAATAACGACCGTTTAAAGAAAACTAACACTCAGTTCGTAAGGTGATAAGTGGACACCTCTTTGTGTAGCGTTACACAGTTATGATGATGCAGAGCAGGGGAATTCCAATGGACTGAGGTAGGCAATCTAGAGAGCCGAGAAGAGGAAACGAACAGTCAGAGAGCAGATTGGCTTTAAGCCACGAACAGACAAAGAGTAGAGGGAACAGAAGAAGAGAAAGAAGCAAATTGCAGAGAACAAGGAAGTCGAGCTGACCTGTAGAGCAAAGGCAGCATCGAGCGGGATAGAACAGAGAGATATTGAGAGCATGTGAACTCCGGAGAAGGCTTGAGAGGTTCAAGCAACTCCTCTGTGTAGACCTGTCAGGTATTGAGTACCAAATTGGACTCATACCACAAAGACCAGTCGAGGATGAGATTCAGTAAGGGGAGTCTGTGTACTCTAAAGACTTGGGGGATCCAAGCACAATCCTACTGATCATTATCTATTAAGCGAGACTCAAATTGAGCTCCTTATTGTAAAATATTTTCTTTAAGACACAATATAAAAGGCCACCACTGAAGGCTAGACTAGGAGACATAGCCCAGGAGGATTAGGTGAACTCCTTATTAAATTTGTTGTGTTTTTTTTGTATTTTCTTACTGTGTTTCTCTTACTGTTCCAAGTGCCTGTGTATTTCGAAATCTTATCGATTTGTTTCTTAAAATAACATAGGCACACCCCAACACATGGGTCTGTAATACCTTCATTAATTAACTGAGATCATTCACGAGTGATTTTCAGATCAAAAAGGAAAAAAAATGTCATTATGATTGGCCCATATGTAAATTTGAAAAGTTTAGAATGTCTTATGACTTTAAATATTATTGAGAAAGTTGATTTGTTGCAACTTGAAATTGTGCATGCTAGATTTATTGTAATAAATAAACATTTTTTGTTTCAAATCTTCAATATCAATTTTTGTAGGTATTGTAATTAAAAGATTGTATGTATGATATTATTTTGAATAAGAGATTATATGTAAAATATTATTGTGAAAGAGAGCAAACAAAGCATGAGAACTATGCTAAGTTACTTATAGTTAGCTTTGGAGTAAGTGGAGATGTAATTTCATAAAGGACAAGGTTGTGAGCATTATTGCTATCTAAGTAATCATATTTATTGCTTTGCATTGCAATGTTTTAGGGGATGTCTAGTAATTGATAATGAATTTGTTGGAAGATATCCTCAAGGAGGTGAAGCCAACCATAATTATGTTCAAGAGGGTGGGACATGTATGAGTGGATAAATTCTTCGAATTACATGATCAAAGTAACAATTTTATCTTCATTAGGAGAACTAATTTTGATGTTTTGACAATGTTAGTAAAACATAATTATTTGTGGTTGTATAAATGCTTCAAAAAGGTTTTTACAACCATAAGATGATTTACGATCCAAGGAGATGAAAAAAAAGTTTGCACTTATTTTAAATTAGGACTCAATTCTTAATTCTCTTGGTCCATATGTTCCATTTGATAAAGCATCTAAGTCTTTGATGTCTTCATGGTGTTTTTGAACATAGTGTTTGGAAAAAAAATTGTATATGGTCCATGTATTTAGGTTGGTGTGAATCCATGTAAGGAAATGAGGTTGAAATTGAATTTGTTAAATGTGGATCACGAGATGTTGCTATATAACTATTAGAGCCATGTCTAAGCTCAATGAATTCCCTTTTTCCTTCGAGTTCTCATATTATTTTTGTTCAATTTGGGATAGTCGACGGAATACTTGATCATGATAGAAATATTCTCAATATGAATTGTATTCTCACCCTATCAATATTTAATAGAAGTCATGCCTAGAAGGACACAAAAGAATATCTAAAACTTGTATTGTAGGTGAGAAGGAGAGCAATGATGTATTCCACTAAAAACGAGTAACACAAAAAAGCATGGAAGATGATAAATATTAAATCCTTGATATCCATTTTTGATAAAACAAAATAAAAAATGGAAAGAAATCCTAGCTAGAGTATTATTCAAGTGCTCCCCAATGGCTAAAACCCAAGATTAGTATGAAAACTATGATAGATAGAAAACAAAACGGATGTCTTTCCATAATACTAGCATTAGTTGAAGACAATATTAATATAAAATTTCGAGCTAGCAAGATAGTAAAATGATATTTTATCATTAAACCATTTAAAGATAAGAAAGTATACCATAACACCCACAAAATCCTAAATGGAAACTAAAAATAAATAACCATGATATATAGAAATAGGAACTCAATGAAAGTCATAAGAGGAATTACATTGAACATATATTCCCATTGAATATTCGTAGGTTGACTATGTTCTATGTGTTGTAATTATGATGTATGTGGTACAAGTAATGACATTGTGGTTTATGTAGTAAATACAGGGAAAGAAATTTGGTTGATGTGATATATATATATATATATATATATATATATATATATATATATATATATATGGAGAAATTATTAGTCTAAACATTGGATAATGATTTTTTATATGATTATATATTTGATTTCAATTTAGTAACACAGAATGATATATATGTGTTTTCAAATGTGTTTAGTGATCTAGGAGATACTATATTATTGTCAGGTTCCATGCTGATATTATTAGTTGATGGGACCCAGCTAAATATTTTGGTAATTCTATTAAGGAGAAAAAGATGTTGATGTAAAGGGGTTGGAGTTTTATGAATTTTTTTATGAGAATATGTTTGACTCTTATATTAACTGCCCCTCTCATTTACATAGGTTGATAATGAATCTAGGGAAATTTTTAAGTGTTTACATTTTCATTTAGCATCATGGAATTATAAGATAGTCATGGAACATTAAATATGACATGATACCTAAATTACACTTGCAAATAAACAAATATGAATAATAAAAAAACACATGAAATAATATAAAATAATATATATATTGTTGAAAATAAAAGTAGACATTTATAAAACACTTGAAAAAATATAAAATAACAAATATAATATTTAAAATAAAAGTGAGCATTTGTTAAAACTTGGAAACAAAAATCTTGAGAAGTCACCTATTAAGACATTACAAAAATCAATTTGAATATGATACTTATTTTAATAAGTGACACTAGTTAAAAGGGAAATAATGTAAAAGTGACACTTGTAAGGATATACAAAGATATAGATATGGAGGGGAACACTTTGGAGATGTGTTTCTATGGAAGAATTAAAATATGAAATAAAAATTTTGAGGGAAAAATTCATTATGTATTATTTCTAAGGGTATATTATTCAATTATGAATGGTCATCATTGACAAAAGGGTGAGCCAAAAAGTTTAACATCTCATTTACATGTACATTTAAAAGTTTGGAAGATTTTTTAAGATTCTCTAAATGTTGTTGTGAAACGTGGTTTATTATAACCTGAAAGTGTATTTCCTAATTTTATTGTAAAAAATAAAGGGTGTTTGCTTCAAATTTTCAATATCAATTTTCATTAAGAATTATATTCAAAGGAATATATGTAAAATATTATTGTGAATAAGATCAAACTAAAAATGAGAACTGTTGGTGTCTAGGTATGAACAATTTATCCACTCCTTTTCCTACATTAATGTATCAATCTGGGTGCGTATTCTTTTCAAGGCAACACACAAGGTATATGCAGGGGCAAGGTTACGATATGCTCTCAACCAAGGGTTCGTGATTGGCAATCAAAACATTGCTGAGACAAAAGTAAAACTCAACCACAGAACGTAAAAAGGTATTCACAGTTATCTAAGAGATCTGCAACAGCAACAAAGAATAAACACAACAATAGAAAATACACACAACATAAGGAACACGCAGCACCTGATCAGAAGAGCGGGCCCAACTCTCTGATCAAGGTTGCATTACTCACAATGAACAATAGATCAACACAAAGGGTTTATATCTTATTAATCTGAATTATGTTGTTACAATACCATACCGAGGTCTCCTTGATACAAGAATGACCCATCTTTTATACAATACAAAGGAGAATAATTCTCCCTGAAACCTGGCAACTATATGCCCAAAGATATACATTTGTGTATCGCAGCACCAGCACCGAGAGAACCAAGAACAAGAATGGTCAAAAACAGGTTGAGAGTGGCTGCAATCAATTATGTTGTTTTGTTGTCGTTGATCAGCTGCTATGAATCGCGAAACTGCTGCGATACGCTGTGTGGTCAATACCTGTGCTCCATAATCTGCGGTCATCACTAGTTTTAGTGTTTGTGTAGGTAGAAACCCTCATGACTCTACTTCATTAATTAAATATTCCAAGAGACGATAAATGGGGAATTACCTCATAATGTTACACATAAATATATGCAAATGAATGCAAAAAGGATGAAAGGAGGAATGGAAATGCAGGGAAAAGATAGGCCAATTTGGTGCCCAACATCTCCCCCCAACTAGCCTTCTGCACGCCCTCGTGCAGCTCGCCGTCTCCACAGGTCTGGGTTGGATAGGTTGTGTGCTTCCTGAAGCTGGGCGAGATCATATTCCTCGGCCATTTCTATTCCTGGAACCTTGAACCCTTCTGAGAGGAGAACTTCCTTCCACCAATCATTTGGTACATTATAGGCTGGGGTGTAGTGTTTCGCTAGCAGCCATAGAACAGGGTACTGGAATCGAATTCCCATCCATCAAACCCCACAGGTTTGGATGCACGCCACATATCTTGGCACCCTGCTGAGTGCACGTGCAAAATTTGGTGCTCCAAACGGTTCTTTGTTCCGAACAGGTGTGGGTGAAACCATCCACCTCTTCTGACAATTATCCAGGGCCTCAGCCTAAAACATGACTAATTGTTTGACACAGAGATCGATGCACCACTTTTGTGTCCTCAACATCCGTTCCTTGTTTCCCATAATTTCCAAAAAAGTAATATGCTTATTATACATAGTCACTGATCTCTCGGGTTCTCCTCTTACCATAAAAGGCTTCATAGCCTGATTTGACTCGAACGTGTTAGAAGCCTTCTGCCAACTTATCTGATTAAAAGTGTAAGAGGTGAGGGCCCTTAAATGAATGTCCCCCACATATGGAACCAGATTAAATTCTCTCTCAACACACAAGAGATACCCATGCATATAAAGCTCACACATCAAGTGCTGAGTTGGCACATCATGGGCTCTCAATATCCAGAGGAACTGTACACCGTCCTCAATCTCGTGACTAATTTCCTTCTGGATGCTTTCCAAACAAAAGAAAAGAAAGCACTCATGCAAAAATAAAGAGTAACAGGAAGCAAGAGGGCAACATGCCATTGCTTCCTGTGCTAAATGGAGCATCTGCTCTTTATCGATTTTTAACTCTGCCACTTGTCCCTCCAGCTGCTCCACCTTGAATTGCTGCTTTGCATGCCTCAGTCGCATTATATCAATGCACTCTACATATTCAAAGATAGTTGTGGACGCTCACTCTTGGGCTTTCTTAGCTTCATTCTGATATCGCACCGCGGTGGATTTCCAGGTCTGTACCTTAGCCGACAAAGAAAATTCACGACCCTCAAACAAATATTCTATCGGGTCTGTCTGAGTGGCAACAAAAGTTGTTTCCACTTCATCTACCTGTGTCCCTGCTTCGGTCGTCATGGTTTTGGGCTTCTTAGCCCGCCGCTTATATTTCTTCACTTGGTTCTTCAACCAGTGCATCTGTTTCCTCAGCCTCTTAACCTCTATTTTGAGTTGCATCGTTTCTTTAAATTGAAGCTGATATTTCCACTTCATAGGTAGCCTTCGTTGTTCACACAACTCCACCCATTCTTGTTTAGCCACCACCTCATTTGGTAATGTAGCTGGTTCGATAGGTGGTGATTCACCCAAGGAAGTATCCACAGGGTCACTCGACGGGGCTTCTTTGCTTGGTTTCTCTTCCTGGGGAGCAGCCATTTCCTTACTGTCTCCTGCCTTGCCCTGTTGTGAAGCTAACTCGATAGGTGGCGGGCTTACTCGGTGAACGTCCATCGGTGGTATAGCCAAATTTTCCCTTCCAGGTTCCCTTGTGTCAAAAACATCTGCCTCTTCCTCTATTTTGCGTCCTTGAGAGAGGTTTCTGTGAGGGTCTGTGGCTAACAAGCCTGTGGAAGTTGGTCCCTTCTTTGACCCATCATATTTCAAAATCGACGGAATGGCCACCTCCTCTTCTATATGTTGGGTAGAGCGAGACACCCTTGCTTGGAATGGAGAAGTAAGAGGAAAATTTAAAGAATTCTTCTACCTAATCTGTCTCGGTGCCAGTAGTGGTTTCGGTCTCTTTCCCTCTATCTGCAGCGAATATGATTCGGCTTAAAACCCCTGCCTGTGTAATCCCCTGTTCTGAGGTTGACACTGGTTCCTGTGGAACAGCGTCAATCCCGAAATTTACTTCCTCTGTGGTCTCCAAAGTCAGACAGGTTGATGGTGGTTCTTGTGGGACACCACCTTCCATGTCCAGCATTTCTTGAACAAATGATGCTGGCATTGTTCCTTCCATCACGATGTTGGTCTAGATGGATTCTTGCGTAATCACATCGATTCCATCCATTAAACCCCTATCCTCTTATTCTGTTGGCCCCACAGTTCTTTCAGCTTCAGGCCGTTCTCGTTCTAGTTCTTCCTCCATTGGTTCTACAGTCGAGGATGGTTCTTGTGGGACACCCCCGGCCGTAATGCTAATGAATTCCTCCACCTCAGCCTGATGTGGCCCCTTTTTGCTTATTATTGCGTTGCTGCTTTGCTTTACTGGCTCTATAGTCGAGGCTGATTCTTGAAGGACAGCCTGGGTCGTGATGCTAGTGGCCCTTTCTATATTGGCCCCTTGCTGTAGCACTTCTTCTTCCATTGGTTCCAAGGTCAAGGCTGGTTCTTGTGGAGCAGCCTTGACTATCCTTCCTGGTTCACACTCTTGATTTTGTTCCCGCTCTTCAAGTTCCATCTCCATTTCCTCCGGTTCCTCTTGGTCTATGTATTCATCCTCTGCTCCAGTTCCTTCCTCCATCGCTTTCGGCTCTTCCTCTCTAGTAGCTCTAACAGTCGTTATTCCTTCCTTTGTAGAATCCCAGAATGTTTCCCATGGGATTTGAAATCGACCAATTGCATGCATGACTAGCAGCTGGACCAGGCCATGGTTGGTAATCACTGCTACCACTTTTCGCAAACGCCGAGTAGAGTACGCCATCCACTGGAGACTTCTTAAAAAGAAGAAAGGCATATTTAAGGAGAAGGCTTTTGCCTGTGGGAACCAGAGGTGAGCCAATATTCTGAAATGGTATTTAAACATGGTGGTATACCTCCCCTCACAGGTTATGTATCTCATTACAAAACCTGCTACCTCACCCCATGGGTGTGGTAATGAGTTTCGGTCGTACCCCCAGCCCTTCTGAACAACATTTTCTCCAGCCTGTAAGAGTGCTTCGGGGAACTCCGGAACGTGAAAACCATTTATGCCCCTGCTAAGGTAGCCTGCTGACCTTTGCAATGGTTTCTTCTGTGACAAGGATTTCTATCCCCCGGACCCAAGAGCTCTCTTCTTCTAAATTGAGTGCGAATTCAATTGCAATTGCCTCGTTAAATCCTTGCAACCTGTCAAAATAAACGTTCCACCCTGCATTTTCGAAGACTTGCCATACCTCCAGATTATTTCTGACCATTGTCGTGCCCTCCAGTTCATGGCGCACAACCAATCCACCCATCGCTGTAAGAACTGGATCAGCACGATGGGTACAGTCAGCTGGTAGGGGGAGAGTAACAACAACCCAACTGATGATGACAACTTTAGCATGGTGGCCACGGGGTGAAAGGATAATAATGACTCGTACACCTCGAAAAACACAACAATTAATGGTAGGGTGTGTCAATACAGGTGAATGATTATGGCAATTGAATACAACGTACTAGGGAAATGACCGATAAAGTTCTTGGCGTACATTTTCAAATTCCAATGTATGGGAATCATGATTACAAAATCACACAATTTTTTGGTTTCCGTTTTCATTGGATTTGGTAATGATGTGATATGATTACAGTTTTAGGTATGCCGTCGTCTCTTTATGACGAGACCCCCCCAACTTAAATGCGGTTGTCCGCGGCACGTACTAGTCTCTTTTTGGAATATTTTAATTAAATCCGTAAGAGTCAATGAAGGCGTACCTGGCGACCTACCTGACAGTGGAGTAGCAGCAAAGATAACCGATGGAGTATCGACAATAACAGAGTAACAACGCCGACGGAGTAACAACATCGGTGGAGTAACAGCACGACGGAGTAATAGCACCGGTAGAGTAACAACAACAGTGGAGTAATAGCATCAGCGGAGTAACAACACCGATAGAGTAACAAAAACAGTGGAGTAACAACACCGACGAAGTAACAGCAACAGTGGAGTAACAACACCAGTGGAGTAATAGCATCAGTGGAGTAACAACAATAGTGGAGTAACAACACCGATAGAGTAACAACAACCAGTCGAGTAACAACAAAAATGGAGTAACAGCACCGACGGAGTAACAACAACCAGTGGAGTAACAACACAGACGAAGTAACAACAACAATGGAGTAACAACACCAGTGGAGTAATAGCATCAGTGGAGTAACAACAACAGTGGAGTAACAACACCGATAGAGTAACAACAACCAGTGGAGTAACAAAAACAATGGAGTAACAACACCGATGGAGTAACAACAACCAGTGGAGTAACATCAACCAATGGAGTAACAACACTAGTGGAGTAACAGCAACGCCTGTTACTTGGAAAATTTCTCCGTTTCTCCTTTTGTCATAATTTAGTTCTTATTCCTACAAAAAGACAAACAAGTAAGTAGTAACAACATAATATATATATATATATATATATATATATATATATATAGATATAGATATAGATATAGATCTATATCTATATCTATATCTATATCTATATATATATATATATATATATATATATATATATATATATATATATATATATATATATATATATATATATATATATATATATATATATATATATATATATAATTTAGAAGGTAGAGGGAGCATTCTCTGCACCAACAACCATCAAACCAGATGTATCAGAAAGATGTTTTATGAAGGCATCTTTAGACGTTGGACGGTGGTATAACTTCAAACGGTGTCCGTTCACTAGGAAGGAAGTACGATTTTCATCTACTGTAACCAATCTGACTGTGCCATTGGCAAATACAACATCCACTTCATAGGGTCCCATCCAATGAGTGTGAAGCTTTCCTTTAAAATCTTTGAACTGGGAGTCATATAACAATGCCCAGTCCCCTGTATGAAACACCTTATTCTTGATAAATTTATCATGCCATTTCATTCTCTGCTGTTGGACAGCAGTAGTTCTCTGGACAGCTTCTGAACGAATCTCGTCTAACTCATTGAGTTGTTCCAGCCGGTGTTTCTGGGCCTCTGATAAGTTCAATCCTACTTCCAAAGCTGTTCTGAGCATATTAATCTCGAATTCAACTGTAAACAAAGGAGATTTCCCACAGACTAGCTCAAATGGTGAAAACCTAGTTGTATTTTTCCATGTCATCCTATACGCCCAAAGATCTTTTGGGAGTTTCTATGACCAATCCCGGTAATGACTTGCTACAGTTTTTGTCAAGATATTCTCCAACACCTTGTTTGTACTTTCTACCTATCCATTCGCTTGGGGATGGTAAGGAGTTGTCAATCCATGTTTGACCCCATATTTTTGCATAAGCTTCTCTATCATGTGGGATGTGAACTATGCTCCTCCATCTGAAACAATTTCTCTCGAAGTACCATATCGGGAAAAAATCTCTTCAAAAAGAAAGTCTGCCACCACTTGTTCTATTGCTTTCGCAACCACTTTGGCTTCCACCCACTTAGTCACATAATCAATACAGACCAAGATGTGAACCTTCTGATGGGAAGGTGGGTTGATGGGTCCAAAAAAATCGATGGCCCATTTCTCAAAAGGTTCCAGGGCTTTCTGGGGCTGTAATGGCATTTCATCTGATTTCCCAGGTTGTCCCATACGTTGACAGTTGTCACATCTTTGAACATAATCTATGACATCTCAAAAGATAGAAGGCTAGTAGTATCCCATTTGCAGCACCTTGTGGCCTGTTCTTTTATCTACAAAATGTCCTCCACAAGGCCCACTATGGGAGGCCTTCAATATCCCATAGATATCATCCTCTGATACATAGCGCCGAATCTGTTGATCCACCCCCGTATGAAAGAGGTATCCTGCCATCCATGAATATTGGGTACTATGATGAATAATTTTCCATTGGTCCTTGTATGACAAATGACGAGGTACCTTTCCTGTAGCAAGATAGTTAGTAATATTTGCATACCACAGAGTGTTAGCGGAAATTACAAAAAGATATTCATCTGGAAAGCTATCTTCGGTAGGTGTACCTTCCATATTGTTTTCTAATCTAGACAGAAAATCCGCAACCACATTATCCTTTCCTGGTTTTTCTACTATGGTAATATTAAATTCTTGAAGTAGCAAAAGCCATCTTGTAATACGACCAGGAGTAAGAGGTTTATTCATCAAATACTTGATGGCTACATGATTCGTGTGTACAAAGGTGGGGTAACTAGTGATATAGTGCTGGAACTTGTTGATGGCGTAGATGACAACGAGGAATTCTTTTTCAGTCACTGTGTAGTTTAACTCGGTAGAGGCCAAGTTCTTGCTAACATAGTAAACTGCATATGGTACCTTATCCACCTGCTACCCTAAAACTGCCCCAATTGCTGTTTGGGAAGCATCAACATGAATATGGAATGGTAATGCCCAGTCTGGTCCTCTAAGGATCAGAGCACTACAGACCAATTTCTTGATCTTCACAAAGGCTGCATCACAGTCATCTATCCACACAAAGTCTGCATCTTTTGTCAGTAATTGAAAAAGAGGATGTGTTGTTTTAGCAAAATTTTCTATAAAGCACCTATAATAACCAGCACAACCGATAAAGCTACGTACCTGAGTGGGTGTTCTGGGTATTGGAAAGTGTTGTATTACCTTTATCTTGGCTGGATCCATCTGGATTCCTGCAGCTGAAAGCAAGTGTCCCAGGACTATTCCTTCATTCATCATCATATGGCATTTTTCTGTACTTAAGGAGACATGTGCCTGCTTCCATCTTTCAAGAACATTTTCTAGATTTCCTAATGCTTCTTCGAATGAGTCTCCATATGCCGTGAAATCATCCATATAGATTTCAACACTATCATCCATCAGATCAGAGAAAATCCCTAAAATTGCCCTCTGAAACGTTGCAGGTGCATTACAGAGACCAAATGGGAGGACTATGTATGCAAATGTTCCCCAGGGGCATGTAAATGTGGTCTTATCCTGATCTTCAGGAGCTATCTGGATCTGGTTGTACCCACTAAATCTGTCCAGGAAGGAAAAAACTTCTTCCCCGCTAATGTATCCAAGACTTGGTCAATGAATGGTAACGAAAAATGGTCTTTCTGAGTTGCCTTGTTTAATTCTCTGTAGTCCACGCATATTCACCATTTACCATTTTTCTTAGGGACCATTACCAATGGGGAAACCCATTGGCTGTCTGAAATGGGGTAGATAAATCCCACATCTAATAGCTTTTGGAGTTCTTCCTTAACAATGTTTTTCAGGGCAGGTTTCATTCTTCTCTGAGGTTGCCTTACAGGATGACAATCCTCCTTAATGTATATGTGATGAGTGCACAAATTAGCAGGAATTCCCTTCATATCTGAGTAGTCCCAGGTGAAGGATTCTTTGTGTTTCTGAAGAACATGCAGGAGTTGTTTTTTCTGGGTATCTGACAGTTCTGGATTGATATTTAGGGTTTTTCCCAGTTCTATTTCCATGGGAACACTGTCATGGGGCGTAGCTGTAGGTAGCTCCTCGAATCCATCTGCTGCTCCAATACTTTCCTGAGTCTCACAGCTCAAGACGGACTCTAGGATTTGCTAATTCAAATCTAAAATAGAATAAGGATCACTAATAAAGGTAGTAATTGCACCATCTTTTGTTTCATCCTTCAACTGGAGGGCCTGCCCAATAGTGAGAATTAGTCTTAACTCCTCATTTTCTGATTCAGACTCTTTCTTATGTACAGATTTCTTGTGGCATGCTGGTTTTGCTGATGGGTTAGGTTCTACGGGAGGATATAACACCAGATTCTTAGTGTTTTGCCCATTTGAGATGATCATATGCCTAGACCGACACCCAATATAAGCGTCTATTGTTGCGAACCACAGTCTTCCCAGGATCAAGGGATGGCCTCTAGCGGGAGATTGCGTTTGGAGTACTAGGAAGTCCACAGCATAGTGTCATGAATCCACTGAAATCGTGATATCTTCTAATTTTCCTACTGGTTTAACTGTAGATCGATCTGCCAGTTCTAACACCGTAGGTGTATGTTTCAAGTTACGAAGTCCTAATGCATGCATGGTTTCAGCAGTGATGACATTTATGGCAACACCCAAATCTACCAGTACATTTGGAATTTCTACCCCATTAATGTGCACGGTCAAAATTGGGTTCCTGGGATCCCCATACTTTACAGGCATGGACCTTCCCATCATGAAATCTAATAGTTTCCCCATTACATGAATGGTGAACGAATCTCTCGATTTCTTTTTAGGCTTCTTAGCACAATATTCCCTAAGAGTTTTCGTGTATATAGGTACATCCTTCATGGCTTGTAGTAGGGGAATCTTGACAAATAAATTCTGTAGCTCCCCTAACAAGTCAAACTCAATTTGAGGGGTTGGTTTACTCACAACCAACCTTTCTGGATAGGGTGGTTTAGCTTGGTGTTTCTGAGTAACTAACGGTTGAGGAGGTATATGATTTTTGTTAACTTGGTTTGGTTCCTCTCCGACCGTTTCTAGTTCTTTTTCCTCAATGTCAATCTGCTCAATGATAACTGATGAGGGCTGGGTGCCTACGGGCTGCTCAGATCGTAAATTCATCTCATAGAATTCTATGGTGGAGATGTTGTATGAAGGCACGTTGAGGGTGTTAGCTTGCTGAACCCCTTTATTGTTAGGATTCGGATTGGGTTGGATAGGAAGTTGAGGACGAATAGGCTGATTTACAGGGAGCACATTAGAGGGCAACTGAAGTTGCTTTTGTGGCATTGACTGAGAAAACTAACCAGGAGGGGAAGGTCTTCGCCAGTTCGGAGCCCACGAGGAGCTTGAACTAGCTTGAGGATCCCACTGTTGCCAAGGTGGAAACTGGTATTGGGGTGATGCAGGCGGATAAGGCATGGTTAGAGGACCCATATTAAAATTGCTAAAATATTGAGATGGATCTGGAAGCATACCTTGATTTCCCATTGACGGCCGAGGCTGCCATGGCTTCTTAGGTCCCATAAAGTACAACTACTCCATATCTTCTCCGGTCCCTTGAAAAACCGCTTTTAGCCCTGGAAAATATGGGCATGAACTTGTCATGTGCTTCAGTTCACAGATTGCACACTCATCTATAGAATTCAATGGACATTCCCTCTCTGGATGTTTCTTTCTACATGTGGGGAAAAATACAACCATAGTTCTTTCTAATTCTAGCTGCTTCTATTTTACCTGCAGTGTGTCTATCTGTTTAGACAAGGTACTCAGGATATCAGTCCTCAGGTTGTCCAGCAGGTTCCCAATTTCTACTTTTGTAACACCTCCTCTAGATACCTTTATTGATTGAATCCCTTATTTATTTCTTGCAACTCCTCTTGAGCATTGAATACACAAATCACAGATGGTATCAAAGTCCTCTTTTGATATATCCCCCTTTCCGACTATATTCAACAATTCCAAAGAGTCTTCTTAGAAGGCCCGGAGAAGGATAATTTTCAAAATGTCTTTATCCAGGTCAGAGTGACCTGACCTCTGCAATGTGTATTTAAAGCGTTCCACATAATCTTCCATATTTTCATCCTCTTTCTGTATAAATTTAAAAAGCTCTTCTTTAATATCCCGTGATTTACAATAGTTTTGGTATTTTTCCAAGAAAGCAGTTCTCATTGCGTCCCATTTGGTGATACACCTTCCCCCAAGACCCATAAACCACCGCAGGGCTGTCCTACATAGCAGGGAAAATTTTCAATTCATAAGCATCCGTTATGTAATCATACCCTCAACACACAATGTCAAATTCAAACAAAAATGTGTCAAGATCCTCTGAAGTAAGCCCATGAAAACTGGGTAAAGCTGTTAGAGGGATGGGCTTTCTTGTTGCACCAATCCCCAAACCCCCAATTGGGAAGTCAATAGTAGAGGTTGTAGGTGCCATGAGTATCCTCTAATACTCACTAGGGATTTCAGCTGGCTCCACAGGAAGGGCTTTTATCACAGGGGTTCGAGTTGCCTTAATAGCGCTTCCTCTATCCTTTGGTGATAGGAATGTTTCTACAATCTCTTCCCCCCTGTCATCATCGCTGGACCATTTGGATCTCCTCTCTGCAATTTCTTCTTCCCTACTAGGATGGACAGTTCCTCCGGATGCTTTACTTGTAACTTCTTCTTCTTCTGTTGCAAGCAATGAGATTCCTTTAGCAGGCGTACTGTTGCTTGTCTCTCCGACTGTTGGAAGGGTCTGTTGTATTGAACCAGCAAGGGGTGCTGTGAACAACACTGGTTGATCTATAGATTGTCCCTCTGATTTTGTTCGTGCACCTGGCCTCACGGCTGCACGGGAAGATGCCTCCGACTCAGCTTTTGCAATGATTTGCTGGATGTAGGTGTTCCTCCCCAAATCCTGTCTTCCCTTCTTTGGGGCTCTCCCTCTACCCCTTTTATTTGGCTCTCTGTTCATACAAGTTGGTGTGGCAGCAGAAATCAAACCACTATGCTCAAGGCCTAGAGTAGGGTGTCAAAAGACCATTCCCTCCCCAGGATGAGAGATTGCTTTGAAGAGAGGGCTGTTGACGACAGAAAAAAAAGAAAAGAATACAGGAACCTAGGGTTCAGGACCTGGAGCAGGGCGTCAAAAGACTCCTCCCTCCCCGGAACAAGACCCTAATAAAGAAATAACACACACACGAGAAGACCTTAATACTTCAAGACCTGAAGTAGGGTGTCAGAGGACCCTTCCCTCCTCAGGGCAAGAGATTGGGTTTCTCAAAATGAAAACAAAAATGCTAGAAAAATCTAAGCTCAAAGCCTAGAGCAGTACGTCAAAAGACTCCTCCCTCTCTAGGGCAAGAGATCGGCCCTAATAAAACAAAAAAACAATAAAAGCTCAAAATAAATGAAATACCTGCGCTCGGGACCTGGAGCAGAGTGAGAAAACGCGTTCTCTCCCCAGGACAAGAGATTGACCCATTGGTTAACACAGATCGTGTCTTGCACCTCGTTAGCCTCCTCGGCAACGGCGCCAAAATGTTGGTGTCTAGGTATGAACAATTTATCCACTCCTTTTCCTACATTAATGTATCAATCCGAGTGCATATTCTTTTCAAGGCAACACACAAGGTATATGCAGGGGCAAGGTTATGATCTGCCCTCAACCAAGGGTTCATGATTGGCAATCAAAACATTTCTGAGACAGAAGTAACTCAACTACAGAACGTAAAAAGGTATTCACAGTTATCTAAGAGATCTGTAACAACAACAAAAAATAAACACATCAATAGAAAATACACACAACACAAGGAACATGCAGTGCCTGATCAGAAGAGAGGGCCTGTTATAGACATTTTTGTGCCTTACAGCATGAAGCATGAAATGTCAATAATCTAAGGGATCCAAAGTCCCTAAACATGTTGTTCCTACCCCTAGAGGAACAAGGTCAGCAAACCACAGCACTGAATATCAGTTCTCCACCTGAAAACACTAAAAAACAAGCTAATTCTGGATCATGTCAACTGCTCCACTGAGCATCTGCGCTGAATGTCAACTGCTCCACTCTGTACCTGCGCTGAATGTCAAAAGCAATGAAGGCTACCTGCACTGGGCGAGATTGGCCAAGTGGCACAGTCATTCCTCAAGGTGTCAAATGCCCAGGAAGCTTCCAAAATGACACTTGGATCAAGGAATTCACCTTGTGATGAGTAAGAGGATCTAGATCTCCAAGTGGAAGCAAGAACCTCCAAGTGGACTCAAGAACTGAAGAATAACTGAAGTGGGAGAGGACACTAGTCAGCTTCATGCCAGCCTCAAGTTGACTCATCCTTTCTCAAAAACTCCTATATATAGAGCTCTCTCATGAGGTCTAGGGAGGTTGGAATCTTGTGAATGTAAGGAAGTGCTGTTGGTTTGAGTATAGAACTATTGGGTGATTTGCTTGAAGGAGGTGAAGAGGAGATTTCTTTCTGTTGGGAGGTGTTGCTGGATTGGGCCTCTTATGGTTGTAACACTCTCAGAACTTTACTTCTTCCATTAATAAAGCATTTGAGGTTCTTCTATATGCATGTGTCTCAATGGCGTATTGGTACTCGTATATTTGATTTATTCTAATCCTTGAATCAATTATGAATGTATGCTTCTTGTAGTTTCCCTTTCTTGTTATTTTGTAGGATCTTGGTGTAGCTGGGCCAGTGAAAGAGCAAGGAGCTGGGAGCAAGCAGCAAAGAGAGAAGATTGGATCAATCATTAGCGGAAGACAACGGTTAGTGGATCTCTTTCTCCCCTCTCTTACATCTCATAAAGAAGTAATCTCGAATAGCTTTGCATTCGGTTGTTGCTGAGGTACTATCACCCTTAGAGTGGGATAGGGTCATTCCGTATTGGATACTTTTCCCAACAACAAATTGGCAACTCCGCTGGGGACCGTATCTTGTTGGTTGTTTGTGTTTTTGCTATTCATTTCATAAACACAGGGAGTACCGAATCGAACTGCATTTGGATCTTTCAAATGCAAAGTAGAGGGCAGCTACTCTAGCTCAGTTTCTGGGCAAGTTTATGATTTGAAGAGCTGATCCACAAGGACTCTAAATAGCTCTTAGTGATAGCTTTTCATCCTCCTTTTCATCCCTTAGTGTGTACTTGACTGATAGCTTCTGATTTGGCCAAAAACTGTGAATTTTTGAGCAATCTGTGACCCAGAAACCAAGAGAAACGAAAGTTTCGTTCTTCAGTGCAGGCTGTGTGAAGGCTGTCTGCATTTCAGCGCAGTTCCCGAAGGGGCTACCTGTGCTGAAGGTCAAACTGCCTGTGTACCACCTGCGCTGGACCAGTCTTGCCTTGTGCTACTGGGGTTTCCTGCTGTTTCTTGCCCTGTTTTCACCTTTGTTTTTGCAGCCTGTTACTAGTCAATGTACCTATCTAAAACCAACTTTCCTTACCACTATTCCGCCTCGGTTGTATAAAGAAACTGTATTTGTTCTTTGTGTATTTCTTACATCATTTGCAGTTTCCCATAACGAAAGTGAACTAGTCTTGCTGTGGCCTCTTAGATCTAGACCTGTGATAAAGTGTCGTTTTGATCTTACGAGTTAGTTTGTTTGCTGTTCATAGCTGATTGAGCTTTTGCTTTCGTCATATGGTTTGAATTTATATATTTCTAGTGTCGAAACAAGTAAATCTTAAGGTGTCTTTTGATTTTGGACAAGCTTGTTTGTTTTCACTTGAAATTGAATTTGAAATTATACAACAGCTTTCTTTTTGTGTCGCACAAACATTAAGGAAGAGAAAAGAAATACCTGCATTTTGCATTTTGCATGACAGTTTGCATGTTGATTTAGGGAAAAGTGCATTAGTGTGTGCTCTTTGATCTGTGTGAAAAGATGATGTCTTTCTTTTCCCTCAGTAGTTAGGATTTTCAAAGTTAAAAGATTGGAAAAGCTTGCTTCTCATCTTAGACTGCATTTAGGAATTTGTATCATACATCTCGTGGTGAACCTTGAAAGGAAAACTTTAAAAATATCAACTTAAAATATATTGAATGAACATAACAACGCTACGTGTTCCGGCATCGTTAAACGTAGTGACTGTCGATCTCGAAGAAGGTGGGTGATTCCTCCTGAGAGTCGGTGGCACTAATACGGACTTGTGCTCCCACGTACCGTCGCGTATATATTGGGAGACCCCTATAGGCATATATCTTTTATCCTTAGGAAGCCGTGTCGGCCGCCCTACTGATCGCAATGCAGTGAACACAGCATTCACGAAGATCGACCACCCGTACTGTAAAACGTATTCTGTGGTTTTGCGAAAAGTTTGGCACACCCTCTGCCTAGAACTCCAGAGTAGTTTCTTTTGGCCTTTTTCAAACTCTATAACTAAAAAAGTCCATCCGAGCATTTGTCACTTCGGGCTCGTTAAAACATCGAAGGAGACTAGAGTCATCTTTAGCTTTTTCTCGACTCTTTAAAACTGAAAAAGCAAGTTGTGTCTAAAGCGTCGTTAACAATTATTTTAAACGGGATAATCATCACCATTCCCTCGTTGATCTTCGAAGTTAGTCTTTTGGCATCGTAAGTTCTTGTAGAATCGCTAAGAAATCTTTTGGATAGACTAGATATGTCTGAACAACCGTCGATATCTAGGACTGTGTCGTCCGACACAGCAGCAGCAGAGCCTCCTGCTGCTACTCCAACGATGTTCGCTGGTATACCATCTGTCCCGGCAAATTGTCAACAACAAGCCGGAGTCCCATCAGGGACGACGACATGGTTAGTTCCTATTTCTTCATCCGGATTATCATCTGGTATTTCTTATGTTGAAACTCAACAAATTGATCCAATGTGTATTCAAAGGCCAATTTACCCTTTAAGTACTGGATTTCCACCATATGGAGGGCAGTATGCTCTTTCATTGTTCCCTTCCAGAGAACAACCATATGGGAGTTTACAACAAAGTTCAGGTCAAACTAGAATTACATCCAGCGGTTGGGTACCAATACTGCCTCAACAACCAGGGGTTGTGTATTCAATGCAACCAGTACACCCTGTGTCGAATATTCCCCCCATACCCGCTATAGTGAATGTGTCGCAAGTACAAGCTCCACCTGTTGTATGTCAACCCCAAGTTTCTCAGGTTACAATACAACAGCCTCTTGTCTCAACGACTCAATCACAATCTCAGGGTAGTGCCTCCTTATCTGGAGCGACTTAGGCTCAAACAAGTACTGTGACTCCTCATCTTGGTCAATCATCCAGTATTGGTCAACAGCAAATGGTCCAACAACCAGAGCTGGTTCAATCTCAACAACCGCCATTCCAACAATCATATCAAGGACCTGAGCAACAAGTCTTTGTAAGTAACGGGCAACCATGCTATAATGGTTATGCCCATCAACCTTGTCAAAGTTGCCAGCATTATGCTGGTCTGCAAAGACCCATTGCTCAGGCGATACCATCTTATCCTGGATATGCTTCGCCTAACCTGAACCAACAGTTGCCCTTTGTAGCAACTCTAGAATTACCAGATCTAAACCGGCTGACGAATGATCCAATTGCTTATGCCCCTTGGTGGCCAACGATTCCGCATAAACTTCCGTAAGATATTCCTAAATTTAATGGAAATCCGGGTGAAGACCCGTCGAATCATGTGATGACATTCCATCTATGGTGTTCATCGAACACCCTGAATGATGATTCGATAAGACTTCGCCTCTTTCAGAGGACGTTAATGGGCCCAGCGGCAAAATGGTACATTGAATTGCCTAGAGCTTCGTTCGACAACTTCAGTACCTTAGCCACAACCTTTTTAACCCATTTTCAATTACCGATAAGGTATGAAACGGGAACAGAACTCCTTACCAACTTCAAACAGACGACTGCCACCCACATATCTGATCATATACATGAGTGGCGACGTCGTCGTAGGATGGTAAAAACATACGTTCCCGATCAGCTATTAGCTGAATGGTTTATCAAGTCCTTACTTCCGGCTATAACGGAAGATGTGGCCAAGGGGGGAGTCGTAACGGAGGAGCAAGTTATTGCTCGTGCTCAATATCTAGACTTAGTGTATACTCAGTCTGGCATGCCCTACGACAAAATACCTGACGCCCCTAGACCGAAATTCTCAATTCCTCCTCCTCCTAAATCAAACAATGACTCTCACGCCGGCGAGGGCGTGATTGGCAAGCACAAAATTTCTAGTCAAAATGCAAATGAAGAACTTCTTGCCTCAGAAGTAAATGCCATGTCAACCGCCTCGGGCAAACAACTGAAGCAACCAGGAAGCAAGAAGAAAAAGAAAGGGAGAAAAAGGAAACCCCCAGCAGGGTGTCATATATGCGATGAGGATCATTGGACGAAAGATTGTCCACATATAGCTGAAGTTAAGAAACTCTTTAAGAGTTCAAAAACCCCAGCAGTATTGACTGATCCGTTTCCTACTCCAGGTCAAAATCTGGTTGCTAATCAAAATGCTTCCCGATCCCAAGTGCTTATGTTGTCTACCTCAAAACAGCAAACTAATGCTTTGACGAGGAATAAGGATTACAGGAATCCAAAGCTGTCGAACAACAAGGCTAATGAACAACCTAGTAGTTCGACAACAACTTTGACCGAAGTTGTGCCAACCATCGTCCCTGAGCCAATAATAAAGTCGCAAAAGGCAGCAGTACACAAATCGACATTCAATCCTTGTGCGAAAATAGCACAGATAGAGGACCTGGCCCAATCGCCGTCCGTTATGTCGACACTTGAGGTACCGCAAAATTGCTTCTCCCAAGAACAAGCTTTATTATCAGCAATAGGTGGAATTGACCCAATGGATTCCAATCTTGTCGCCTTTGATCATAAAGGATATGACCCTCAGTTACCAGCTCAACTAGCTTTCCTTATTCAAGTGAAAGCCCTCAACAAAATTGTTCATCGAACAATTATTGATGAGGGGGCATCTACATGTCTTATGTCGATGAGTTGCTGGAAAGATTTAGGCTCACCACCCCTGTCGAAATCGTCAACGACGTTAAAAGCATTTGATGGACGATCATACACTCCATACGGGATTTTAAGTAACTTGCAAGTTGAACTGGGGGGAAAAACAGTAGGAATTGATGTTGAAGTAATTGATGGAAACCTCGATTACAACATCCTACTCGAAAGACCATGGATCTATGCCATGGCCGCAGTTGTGTCGACCTACTTCAGGAAGATTGCATTTCCCTTCCAAGGAGGAATTACAATCGTCGACCAACAAAATTTTCTCCACAACAGTTCCCAAGTTACGGGAAGCATTCCAATGATCCATGGAAGGAATCATTCGCTCCAAAATATCGGAGTAGGTCTCCTAAAAGACCCTGCCTTAATGGGTACTTTTACCCTACCGCCCCCAAGTAATCTGGCGGAAGTGGCCACAGTGGAATATGAAACCTTCCATGTTTGATGGATTTGGACTTCGAGGATAGTTCCTATCTCATGTCAACCTCGTTAAAAAATGAAATAAAGAGTCAAGAGGATAGTTCTTTACTGTATCAACCTCATTAAAAAATGAACCGAACCCCTGGAGTCTAGGGGGCATGAGCCTCATTTGCATTATTATGCTGGGGGCAGGCGAAATTAATTGAGCAGTTTTACTGCGAAATTTATGCTCGTTAAAAAATAGAAAAGCGAGATCCGAGCAGTTTTAGCACATAGTTCATGCTTGTTAAAAAATAAACATAAGATTGAGCAGTGTTTTGGCGCATTCAAGCTCTTTAAAAAATGAACCCAGTACCGGTAAATAACCATTGTGATCGTAAATTTATTAGCCATAAAAAGCCTTGGTCGTGTTTGCACCTGCCACCTCCATTCCATTTGGCCGATCATTCACCCCCATATGATTGTTTACCTATTTTGAGGAACAGCTGCGAAGAGTGATTTCACCTAGCCATCCTTGTGACACTGCCGTGATTGGAAAATTCCAACCTGTACCTGGAATCTGCCGCTATCCCTGTTTATCACTCGTTCCTCAAAAGACGAGTCTTCTTTGAGCTCTTTTCATCTGACTCGTAAAATATGAAAAGTTTGCCGAGTTTTGGCCTTCCAGCTCGTTAAAAGGACCGGAAGAGCTATCCCTCCCGTAGATTTTAATCTTTTTGGACCTGAGGGATTATTGCACAAAAAGGTCGAGCGCTTGTTTTATTCGGCTCGTTAAAATTATCAAAAACTCATCCCTTCTGTATTGTTTTATACTTTTTCAGACTTAAGGGATTAGATGACGAAAAAGGAATTTTGGAGTTAACTTTCCGTACCTTTTCAGACTCTCTAAAAATGAAAAGGACCGAGTTTTCCTTGTCGTTAGACTCGTTAAAATGATTAAATAGCGACAAACTTGTCTTTAGACGAGAACGAGTTTCCCTATCGCTAGGCTCGTTAAAACATAGCGATGGGCTTGCCCGAAGGGCAGGTTATAGAACAAGCATATGTTATCCTCCTCAAGCTTGACAAAAATAAAGAGGTACTGGTCAGAAATGACTGGGGAAAAATTGGGAGAACCTCAAAGCTTTAATGGTAGCAAGTCACTCTTGAACATGACACTTTTCCTCCGTATCACATCGGGTTGGGTTGTTTCATTCACCGGTCTCATCACCATGGTCCTCGCCACACCATCCACATTTGGGGTAATGCTACCGATCCATCGCATCAGTGTCGTTATATGTTCAAGAGATGTTGTTCAGAAAGAGTCAACCATGTCCCATCCACTGCCATACATTATCCTTCATCCACCCATGATTGCCACCCTGAATCATATTTCATAGATTGTTTTCACCTCCACTAAAATCATTAGCTCCGTTCCGTGTCACTGATGTGGGATTCATTAAGGCCCTCCTTTGACGGATCGCTTCTTGTCGACTTCAGCTCATTATCCAAGAAGTTGATCTAGGAACACCCCCCTCAGTACTTTGAAGCTTGCATGCCTCAATGGAAAGTTTCTCACTTCCGGCGACAGGTATACATCAATGACCTTCGACCAGAAGATTTTGCGTGGTGTTCGACGCCGAGTCCTTTATTCACACCACGTGAATTGTACTGCAGTACCTTGTGGGTCATTATCATTATCGGTGATTCCTCTCGCGCTTGTTAACGGTTCACATTATTGACCGGTAATCAAGCGATGTCTTTCCATGTTCGACTTCAGCGCAATTCTCACATGGATCGACTTGTACTTAGAGTGAAGATCGAACGAGTTTGAAGACCCCGGATCTAGTTTCATCCATCCGGGCTGCGATATATATTCATGAAATATAAAGACATTTGATATGTACATCATTGCAGCAGATGATCATCCTACTCAAAGGATGAAAATTTCAGCAGAGAACTATCAGTCTACCATCAGACGATCGTCTGTTCTATGTACCAAAATGAATTTATAAAGCTGAGCATGGGAATGCCCGCCTCAGCTAGATCATGAAAGCAGAATGAAAAATAATGTATTGTATTGTATTTTATTACAGGTCACCTCTCAGCGATTGAATGAACTTCGGATCCTCCTGATAAAGCATTTCACCCGATAAACGACCTCATACTTTAGGGGGCAACTGTTATAGACATTTTTGTGCCTTACAGCATGAAGCATGAAATGTCAATAATCTAAGGGATCCAAAGTCCCTAAACATGTTGTTCCTACCCCTAGAGGAACAAGGTCAGCAAACCACAGCACTGAATATCAGTTCTCCACCTGAAAACACTCAAAAACAAGCTAATTCTGGATCATGTCAACTGCTCCACTGAGCATCTGGGCTGAATGTCAACTGCTCCACTCTGTACCTGCGCTGAATGTCAAAAGCAATGAAGGCTACCTGCGCTGGGCGAGATTGGCCAAGTGGCAGAGTCATTCCTCAAGGTGTCAAATGCCCAGGAAGCTTCCAAAATGACACTTGGATCAAGGAATTCGCCTTGTGATGAGTAAGAGGATCTAGATCTCCAAGTGGAAGCAAGAACCTCCAAGTGGACTCAAGAACTGAAGAATAACAGAAGTGGGAGAGGACACTAGTCAGCTTCATGCCAGCCTCAAGTTGACTCATCCTTTCTCCAAAACTCCTATATATAGAGCTCTCTCATGAGGTCTAGGGAGGCTGGAATCTTGTGAATGTAAGGAAGTGCTGTTGGTTTGAGTATAGAACTATTGGGTGATTTGCTTGAAGGAGGTGAAGAGGAGATTTCTTTCTGCTGGGAGGTGTTGCTGGATTGTGTTGTGGGGAAAAGTATCCAACACGGAATGACCCTATCCCACTCTAAGGGTGATAGTTCCTTAGCAACAGTGAAAGCAAAGCTATCTAAGATTACTTCTTTACGACATGCAAAAGAGGAAAGGAAGAGATCCACTTACCGATGTCTTGCGCAAACGGTCGATCCAATCTTCTCTCTTTGCTGCTTGCTCCCAGCTCCTCGTCTTCTCACGGGCCCAGCTACACAAGATCCTGCAAACAAGACGAGAAAGGGAAACTACAAGAAGCATGCATTCATAATTGATTCAAGGATTAGCATAAATCAAATACGCAAGTAAGACAATACATCATTGAAACACAAGCGAATAGAAGAACCTCAAATGCTTTATTAATGGAAGAAAGTAAGGTTCAGGCGGTGATACAACCATAAGAGGCCCAATCCAGCATCACCTTCCCGACGGAAAGAAATCTCCTCTTCACCTCCCTCAAGCAATCACCCAATACTCTCAACTGTAAACCAACAGCAATTCTTTGCACAAAATTCCGGCCTCCAGATCCCATGGGATGAGATCCTTATATAGAGTTTTGGAGTGAAGATAAGTCAGCTTGATGTGTGACTGTTGTCCTCTTCAACCCCAGTTGTTCTTTAGTTCTTGAGTCCACTCGGAGATTCTACCTTCCACTTGGAGTTTTAGAACCTCTTTACTCATCATTAGGCGAATCTTCTGATCCAAGTGTCAATTTGGAAGCTTCCTGGGCACTGACACATTGAGGAAAGATTCCTCCACATGTCCAAACTCGCTCAGCGCAGGTAGCCTTTGATGGAGTTGACATTCAGCGCAGGTACACCATGGAGCAGTTGACATTCAACGCAGATGCTCAGTGGAGCAGCTGCTTTGATCCAAAATTGACCTGTTTTTGAGTGTTTTTCAGTGGAGAACTGATCTGAAGTGCTGTGGTTTGCTGACCTTGTTCCTCTAGGGGTAGGAACAACAATGTTTAGGGACTTTGGATCCCTCAGATTATTGACATTTCATGCTCTATGCTGTAAGGCACAAAAATGTCTATAATAGTTTCCCCCTAAAGTATGAGGTCGTTTATCGGGTGAAATGCTTTATTAGGAGGATCCGAAGTTCATTCAATCGTCGGGAGGTGACCTGTAACAAAATACAAGACAATACATTATTTTTCATGCTGCTTTCATGATCTAGCTGATGCGGGCATTTCCCATGCTCAGCTTTATAAATACATTTTCTGTACATAAACAGACGATCGTCTGATAGTAGACTGATAATTCTCTGCTTAAATTATCATCCTTTTAGTAGGATGATCATCTGCTGCACATGTCTATGTCTTTATCTCCTGAATATATATCGCAGCCCGGATGGATGAAACTAGATCCGGGGTCTTCAAACTTGTCCGATCTTCACTCTAAGTACAGGTCGATCCATGTGAGAATTTCTTGGAGTCGAACATGGAAAGACATCGCTTGATTACCAGTCATTAATGTAAACTGTTAACAAGCGCGAGAGGAACACCGATAATGATGATGACCCTCAAGGTACTACAGCACAATTCACGTGGCATGAATATAGGATTTGGCGTCGAACACCACGCAAAGTCTCCCGGTCGAAGGTCATTAATGTATACCTGTCGTCGGAAGTGAGAAACTTGCCATTGAGGTATGCAAGCTTCAAAGTACTGAGGGGGTGTCCCTAGATCAACTTCTTGGATAATGAGCTGATGTCGACAAGAAGCGATCTGTCAAAGGAGGGCCTTAATGAATCCCACATCAGTGACACGGAACGGAGCTAGTAATTGTGATGATGGTGAAAACGATCTGTGAAATATGATTCAGGGTGGCGGTCATGAAAGGATGAAAGATGATGTATGGCAGTGGATGGGACCCGGTTGACACTCTCTGAATGACATCTCTTGAACATATAATGACACTGATGTGATGGATCGGTAGCATTACCCCAAATGTGGATGGTATGGCGAGACCATGGTGAAGGGACCGGTGAATGAAAACAACCCAACCCGATGTTTTTACGGAGGAAAAAGTGTCATGTTCAAGAGCGACTTGCTACCATTAAGCTTTGAGGTTCTCCCAATTTTTCCCCAATCATTTCTGACCAGTACCTCTTTATTTTTGTCAAGCTTGAGGAGGATAACATATGCTTGTTCTATAACCTGCCCTTCGGGCAAGCCCATCGCTATGTTTTAACGAGCCTAGCGATAGGGAAACTCGTTCTCGTCTAAAGACAAGTTTGTCGCTATTCAATATTTTTAACGAGCCTAGCGACAAAGACAACTCGGTCCTTTTCATTTTTAGAGAGTCTAAAAAGGGTACATAAAGTTAACTCCAAAGGTCCTTTTTCGTCATCTAATCCCTTAAGTCCGAAAAAGTATAAAACAATACAGAAGGGATGAATGTTCGATAGCTTTATCGAGCCGAACTAGACAAGCGCTCGATCTTTTTGTGCAATAATCCCTCAGGTCCAAAAAGATTAAAATCTAGAGGAGGGATAGCTCTTCCGGTCCTTTTAACGAGCTGGAAGGCCAAAACTCGGCAAACTTTTCATATTTTACGAGTCAGTGAAAAGAGCTCAAAGAAGACTCGTATTTTGAGGAACGAGTGATAAACAGGGATAGCAGCAGATTCCAGGTACAGGTTGGAATTTTCCAATCACGGCAGTGTCACAAGGATGGCTAGGTGAAATCACTCTTCGCAGCTGTTCCTCAAAATAGGTAAACAATCAAGTGGATGTGAATGATCGGCCAAATGAAAAGTGGAGGTGACGGTGCAAACACGACCAAGGCTTTTATGGCTGATGAATTTACGGTCTCAAATGGTTATTTACCGGTTCATTTTTTCTATATGAGCTTGAACTCTGGGGGAAGCTTGCTCATAGGTGCATTTATTTTTTAACGAGCATGAACTCTTGCTAAAACTGCTCGGTTTTGCGTTTATTTTTTAACGAGCATGAACTTTGCCAAAACTGCTCGTTTTGCGTTTATTTTTTAACGAGCATGAACTTTGCCAAAACTGCTCGTTTTGCGTTTATTTTTTAACGAGCATGAACTTTGCCAAAACTGCTCGTTTTATAAGATCAAACTCATATTTTACCATGACTAGTATTTTCTTTTTCAGAGATAGTATTGTATCATCAATTGCTGCAACAAACTTAGTTAGAAATAGATATTATGCGGTAAAAATACTAATATTTCACTTTGAACTACGTAAAAAGCAATTAAAAGATGTTTTTACCTCTCATTTTACCATTTCATTTGCATTTGGCTTGTTGGAGCTTTGGAGGTGCCTCTTCCTTTTGATTTTTCACCAGCTGATTTCGGGAGATTCTGTGGACGATTCTCAGCGCCGTCTGGACCAGGTAGGAGCTAAACCTTAGTTCTCTCTTTTCATGGTTTCATTTTCCAGTTTTGTGCCCGTTTTCTTGCCCCCATGAGCCCCTGGGGTTTCATTAGGGCGCTCTGCCATCAGCGCAGGTGCCTCATTCGAAACCTGTGTTGGGGTTCAAGCTCTTTAAGGGCATTTTGTCCCTCAACGCAGGTGGGACCCTTCTCTACCTACGTTGGGCGTAGAAAAGCTCCTTTGTTGCACAATTTTTCATGGAAATTTTGCCATTTTTTCACCAAGTCAGGGATCTTACTCCTCCTCTTATTTGTTTTGCAGAGTTTATTGGAGCAGAATGACTCTTACATGGTGAGAACGAGAGCATGAAGAGGAGGACATGATTGCCCTCCATGATCCTGTTACGGTGAACGCGCTGCGGAACTGCGGCTTGCTAAAATTCTTCCGCATTTCTAGCATGAGGGCACAGATACTTTTACTACAGTACCTGCTTGATGCTTGGGATCCTGTTAACCAAGTGTTCTAGATTAGGGGCAAGTCCATCCCCTTGACCATAGTGGACATTTACTTCTTGACTGGGTTGTCAAGGCGGGGTGCCCCCATTTCCTTGTCCGGTTTGGCCCGAGGGAGTGATTCCGTGAGAGACTATGTCCGTCAGTATTGTAGGGAAGGATCCCAGCCGAGCAGAGACGGCAAGGTTACTATCCGTGAGATCACTGACAGGTCTCTCAGGTCTATTCTGTACACGATTTGTAGGATGGCTGGTAGTGCATCCCCTCATGTTGCCAACAGGTCTTATGTGCAGCATGCCCTGGAGTGTCTTCAGCCGAAAGTTTTTAACTGGTGTGATGCAGTACTGGTTCAGATGAAAAGCCAGTTGACCAAAGTAAAGGACGGGAAGCTGAAGAATTTTGGTTTTGGTTCAGTTCTGACTGCCTTCGCTTTGGAGAAGATACCACTGATGCAACCTCAGTACATTGCACTCGACTTGCCTTCTCCCACTGAGCCACGCATGCAGAGGTGGGTTGACCACATGTCCAGACATGCAGGTCAATCTCAGATTACCTTTACTGACACCTTCTTTAGGTGGTTCGAGCGGCAGGATATGGCCTTTTCCGAGTATCCATATATTGGCATGGATTTCCAAGGTGACCCGGATTTGGTGCTACCGGATGGCGAGCAGTGGGGCGATCTTGGTAAAATCTCGACCTTATCACTGTTTCTTTATTTATAATGTCCTTGTGCTTTACTCTATCAGACTCTAATCAAACTCATGTGTGCATGCAGATGTTGGTCCTGTCCGTCCAGCAGTTCGTCCGAGAGCTCCGGCCGCTGCCCCAGTAGGGGAGGCTCCTGGGAGAGCTATTCTCCGTGACCTTGACTTGGCCGAGACTCTTGCAGCTGTGCAGGAACAGGTCGAGGGTCTTACCCTTGGGATTCCGGATGTACGGATCGACGAGTTGCCTCTTCGATTGCAGCGGCATACTGCTGGTGTTCCTAGACGATGGACTCGTCTTCTGCGCATGATTGCACAGGCCGTGGCATGTTATCATGAGCATCACTAGGCTAGGGTGCCCCCCAGCCATTTTTGAGTTTTGGGGTCATATGACCGATTTTGTCTTGGTTACAGAACATTATATGTAAACCTTAAACAGTTATATATATTTTTGATTTTCGGTGTTTATTCCAGTTTTTATGTGATCCATGTATGAAACATCGACGATGCTTCTCTTTTTATCAATTTTGCAAATGTATATCTAACACATAGTTTGCTAATGAGTCGGTTAATGTGTTTAAGTTTCTGGAAATGTGTTGATATTGGATAAAATCAAACTGTCTTTCCAAGATTTTAACTCTTAGGAACTTGCGATAAATAGCTGGATTTCGGACAGAGTAGGTACCATTGAGCTGTAGTACCATGAGCTGTGAGTCTAACTTGACGACTAGCCGGCGTATGCCATGGGTGATGGCATCAGAGAGGAGCTCTATCAACGCGCTATACTCAGCGATGTTATTCGTTGATTGACCAATACATACCCCCCTGAAACTCACTAACTCGCCGCTTGGGTCAAAAATGGCCCATGCTGCAGAGGATAGGTTCCTCGAACTACGACTCGCTCCGTCGGCATATCCAACCCACGGTTCCAATGGATTTGACATCTGCAATAATTGTAAAAAAGGCAGATTACTTAAACCGAAACAAACGCTCTAGCGAAAACAAAAATGTAACAAAAGCATACAGGTTACTATTAGGCATAGTAACGCTTAAGGTACAACCCGTTGCGGGGTTGCGCCCGTGGAATCCCGTCATAATCTACCAACTCGTAGGCTCCTTTTGCTAATACACTCTTAACAATATAAGGGCCCATCCATAAGGACTTAAATTTCCCAGCTCCCAATTTATCGGATTCTTGGTCATAAAGCAAGACCAAATCACCTTCTGAGAAGACACGAGGTTTGACATTTTTGTCGAACTGCGCCTTGACTTGTTTCTTATGGGCTTCGTTAGCCAAAGCGGCATCACGACAGGTTTCATCCAACTGGATTAATTCCAAGAAACGAGCCTCTTCTTCCGAAGTTCCGGGGAGGAGATCAATTGCGAGTTTAAGGGACGAAATTTCGCACTGGATTGGTAGGATCGCCTCTAGGCCATACACCAGTTGAAACGGTGTGAACCCAGTGGCATTCCTTACCGATGTTCGGTAGGCCCACAAAGCCGAGTACAGGATCAAATGCCATCTTCTTTTGTGAACCCCCACCATCCTTTGCAGCATGCGCTTCAGGACTTTGTTGATTGCTTCAACTTGTCCGTTAGCTTGCGGATAGTACGGAGTAGAGCTGTCGTGAGACAATCCTAGTTTGGCAGTTAATTCAACCATCATGTGTTTGCGAAAATGCGATCCATGATCTGTTACTATGGCCTGTGGTATGCCGAATCTAGCGACTACATGATTAAAAAAGAATAGGGCTGCTGTTTCACCAGTGTTATCCAATGTAGGCATCGCCTCGGCCCATTTGGTAAAATAGTCAACTGCGACTATAATATACCCATGCCCCCCGGTCGAGGTGGGGTTACATTGCATGAAATCGATGCCCCACTTGGCGAAAGGCCCCACAGCTATTATTGGCTGTAAAGGAGCGGGGGGTCTTCTGGTTTTGCTATCAAAAATCTGACATGCATGGCAACTTCTAACTGCGGTTATGCAATCTTTGAACATTGTTGGCCAGAAGTATCCTACTCGTAAGATTCTTTGTGCTGTAGCATATCCAGATTGATGCCCCCCACAGGTGCCTGAATGACATTCATTCAGGGCTTTTTCGGCCTCCTCATGGGTGAGACACCTTCTCAGAACTGTATCGACACCACGACGGTAAAGTGTATCACCGACGATCATGTAGTCTTTTGCTTGGTATCGAATGCGTTTTTGTTCTGAGTGAGAGGTGTCTGGCCGAAACTTCTGGGTTTGGAGATAAACTATTATATCTCCATACCACTCATCACTTGCTCATATCAAAAACAAAATTTCGTCCACGATCGATTCCTTGGACGTTTCATCGTTGGACGATGATGGGAGATCGCATAATAATTCTGCGAAAACTAAAGCTTTCTTTGATTTGGATTTCACAAATTCCAGATCAAACTCTTGAAGGATAGCTATCCATTTTGAATATTTGCCCCCAAGCAACTGTCGCGACAGTATATAAGTCATGGGGTTGCAATCTGACAATACGGTGGTCTTCCTGAAGAGGACATAATGCCGAAATCTTTGTATCGCTTGAACAGCAGCAAGTGCTAGCTTTTCAACATAAGAATATTTACTTTCTGTATCATTTAAGTTTTTACTTAAATAATATATAGGGTGTTCTATTCCATCGTCTTCTTGAACTAAAACCATTGCAATGGTCGTATCTGCTGCAGCCAGATACAGGTTAAAGTCTCTTTGATAGTCCGGGGCGTACATTAATGATGCTTTTACTAGCGCTTCTTTCAGAGCATCAAAGGAAGCTTGCGCAACCTGGTCCCAGACGAAAGGTACATCCTTTTTCAAGAGACGGGTATAACCTTTAGCAAGTTCTGCGTAATTTGGAATGAACCTCCTCAGAAAGTTTGCTTTCCCTTGGAGTTTCTGAATCTGAAGCAAGTTCGAAGGTGGAGGCAAATTAATGATTGCCTGCGCCTTGCAAGGGTCAAGACGAATCCCATCCTTGGAGACTATAAAGCCAAGTAAACGGCCAGAACCGACGCAAAACACACATTTGTGCGGATTGAGTCTTATCTTGTAGTGTCGGCAACGTAGAAATACTGCTCTTAAATGGTGCGGATGATCAGTCCGCTTTTGCGAATGAGCCAGAAGATCGTCGAGATAAGGTTGAACGATGTTCTTGATGTCATGGAAAGCATAATTCATTGCTCTCTGAAACGTCGCTCCTGCGTTCTTTAAACCAAAGGGTAATTTTCGATAAGCGAATGTGCCCCACGGACAAATAAATGCAATCTTTGACTGGTCCTGTGGGCGGATATTAATTTGATTATACCCGGAAAATCCGTCCATAAAAGAAAAGATTTCACATCCGGCACATTCATCAATTATCTGGTCGATGAAGGGTGTAGGGTAGTTGTCCTTTGGACAAGCTTGATTTACATCCCTATAATCGACGCACACTCGTATTGTTCCTTGTTTTTTCATAACCGGGACAATATTCGATACCCAATCGGTTAGAGGAACCGGGTAGACGAAACCAGCATGGAGAAGTTTCTCAACTTCTGCCTTAATGGCAGCGGCTTTCTTGGGGTGCACCTGCCGAAGCCGTTGTCTTACTGGTTTGACATCAGGATACATCTTAATTTCATGTTCAACGATACTCGAGTCAATGCCTGGCATTTCATCATACGACCAAGCAAAGACATCTCTAAATTCGCGGAAAAGAGCTTTATATATTTCCTGTTCTGAAGGGGAACAACCTTTGCCGACATAAATATTCTCTACAATGTCTGTTTTGGTTGAGATATTTATGGCTATAGTCTCTTCTATATTGGATAGGTTTCTCTCGGAATCCACCGTATTTACAGTATTTGTTAGGAATTCAAATACTGAAGGGTGATATAGGTCGCCTTGAGTGTCTTCCTGAGGAAGGGAACGATGGTGGTTATCATCCCATGGTGCCCCCTCAATCAACATTGACTGCAGGATTCCTTCGTCACTTGCATGCACTCGTGACCAAGGATCCAAAGGGGTACCACATTCTCCTGACCTGTCTACCCAAACGCTTGACGAGCGTTGATTTGGGCTCGCTTCCCATGCCTGAAACATTGATTGCTACAATATTTCGATTGGGCTCGGGCGCAACACCATTGCACGATCCATGATGACTTTGTCTTTTGCGACTTTCGTGGAAGATATCATGTTGCAGGTTGCTACCAATGGTACATTTCCTATGTACATAGGGTTCGGTAGCGAGAAAGTCCCCATCATCGTGGGATGTTTCAACAGGCCTACTCCGATATCTTGGATTGAATTGTCGTTCTCATGGATCATGGGAATGCTTCCCGTAACTTGTGAACCATTAAGGAGGAAGTTCTATTGGTCGACGACCGTAATCCCTCCTTCAAACGGGAATGCGATCTTCCTAAAATAAGTCGACACGACAGCTGCCATGGCATAAATCCATGGTCTTCCCAGTAGGATGTTGTAATATAGATTTCCATCTATGACTTCAACATTAATCTCTACTGTTTTTCCACCTAGTTCAACCTTCAAGTTACTTAGAATACCGTAAGGGGTATATGTCCTACCGTCGAATGCTTTTAGTGTTGTCGAAGATCTTGACAAGGTTGGTGACCCTAATGTTTTCCAGCAACTCATCGACATAATACATGTAGATGCCCCCTCATCAATAATTGTTCGATGAACAGTTTTGTTGAGGGCTTTCACTTGAATAAGGAAAGCCAGTTGAGCTGGTAACAGAGGGTCATATCCTTTATGATCAAAGGACACAAGATTGGAATCCTTAGGATCAACCCCCCCTATTGCCGATAACAACGCTTGCCTTTGGGATGGACAATTTTGTAGTACCTCTAGAGTCGACATAGCGGATGGCGATTGGGCCAAATCTTCTACTATGTTATAATGCTGCGCCGCTCTGGCGCGAGGATTAAAGGTCGACTTGTGTACTACACCCTTAGGCGGTTTTATTGTTAATTCTGGCATTATGGGTGGGACAACTTCTGTCGAAGTTGTTGTCGAACTACTAGGTTGATCTTTACCTTTTTCGTTTGACAGTTGCGGATTCCCGTAATCTTTGTTCCTTGTCGAAATCAAAGCATCATTCTGCTGTTTGGAGATCGATAACATTAGCACTTGTGACGGGGAAGCATTTCCACTATCAACCATATTTTGACCTAGATTGGGAAATGGATCTGTCAACATAGCTGGGTTCTTTGGACTTTTAAAGAATCTCTTGAGCTCAGCTTTGTATGGACAATCTGTTGTCTTGTGATCTTCGTCACATATCATACAAGGCCATTTCTTTTTCCCTTTCTCAGGAGGGTTTGAAGAAGTTTTTTCAGGTGACTGATCGCCCTGTTGCTTCTTCTTCCCTTTGTTTTGCTTCTTCTTGCTTCCTGGTTGATTGGTTTCTTTGCCTTTATCTGCTGATATGGCATTTACTTCCGAAGCAAGAATCTCTTCATGGGCATTTTGATCTGAAGTCTTACGGGCTTTCTTGGATGAAGCCTTTTTCAATTTCGCGCTTGCAGTGCCAATCACGCCATCTCCGGCATGAGAGTCAATATTCGATTTAGGAGGTGGAGGAATTGAAAATTCAGGTCTAGGGGCGTCAGTTATTTTGTCGTAGAGCGTGCCGGACTGAGTATATACTAAGTCTAAATATTGAGCACGAGCGATGACTTGCTCCTCTGTTACGACTCCCCCCTTGGCCACATCTTCCGTTATAGCCGGAAGTAATGACTTTATAAACCATTCAGCTAATAGCTGATCAGGAACGTATGTTTTCACCATCCTACGACGACGACGCCACTCATGTATATGATCTGATATGTGAGTAGCTGTCGTCTGTTTGAAGTTTGTCAGTATCTCGGTTCCTGTTTCATACCTGATTGGTAATTGAAAATGGGTTAAGAAAGTCGTGGCTAAGGAGCTGAAATTGTCGAAAGAGGCTCTTGGCAATTCTATATACCATTTGGCCGCCGGACCTGTCAATGTCCTCTGGAAGAGGCGAAGTCTTATCGAATCATCGTTTAGAGTGTTCGACGAACACCACAGATGAAAAGTCATGACGTGATTCGACGGGTCTTCACCTGGATTTCCATTGAATTTAGGAATGTCGGAGGGAAGTTTGTGAGGAATCGCTGGCCACCAAGGGGCATAAGAAATCGGATCGTTCGTCAACCGATGTAAATCGGGTAACTCTAGAGTTGCCACGAATGGCAGCTGTTGACTCAGATTAGGCGAAGCGTACCCAGGATACGATGGGATAGCCTGAGCAGTTGGTCTTTGCATACCGGCATAATGTACTTGATGTTGGTATGATTGATACGGTTGGTGGACTACCCCACTGTAAAGTGGTTGGTTTAGACCGTTTTGTATGTACGGTTGTCCACTGTTCGCAAAAATCTGCTGCTCGGTACCTTGGTACACTTGCTGGAATTGTGATTATTGATAATGCACCAACCATGGTTGTGACGCCATGGGTTGTTGTGCTATACTAACCACTGGACCAAGATGAGGGGTAATGGTACCCGTTTGTGCTTGTGCCGCCCCGCCAGCCGGCGATTGTGGTTGAGTCGCAGGGTCAAAGGGCTGTTGCATTACAACCTGAGGAAACTGAGGTTGACATACAACAGGCATCGTTTGAACTTGCGACACGGTTGCAATCGCTGGTGTCGTCGGGATGTTCGTCATAGGCATTTGTTGTTGCATAGAATACACAACTCTTGGTTGCTGGGGTAGCATAGGTATCCAACCACTTGTAGTTATTCCAGTATAACCTGAATACAGTTGTGAACTCCCGTATGGGTAACCTCCCGGAGGGGGTAACGAAAAGGCATATTGCCCCCCATACGGTGGTGGTCCGGAACCGAAAGGGTTTACCACACCTTGAGGACCGGATTGCCCAAACTGATTTCCAAAAGGATCAATTTGTTGAGTTCCAACATAGGAGTTACCGGGCATTATCCCGGGAGAACAAACAGGAACAGACCATACTGTCGTCATGGCCCCCGAAGGGGTTCTCTCTAATTGTTGAGAGCTGGGGACAGATGGTATGCCGGCGAACATTGTCGGAGTGACTGCAGGGGGTTCTGCTGTCGCTGTGTCATTTGGCACAGTCCTAGATGTTGACGGTTGTTCAGACATTTTGAGTCTATCCAGTAGATTGCCTAGTGATTCTCGAGGAACCTCTCTGGGTGATAGGCTAGCTTCTGATGCAGTAGGAAATAGAGTGATCCCTGCTCCAAAATGTGTTGGAGTAGTTGCTTGCGGATCTTCTACAACTTCTTCTATTGCGATCAGACCAGGTGGAAGAGGAAGACCGTCAGGTCCGTAAAATATTTCTGGTGCCGAAGAAGGGGGTGTTTCGACAGCGACAGTTGTTTGAGGAGCAAGACTCTCTGAACCGATCACTGATGGAACTGATTCAGTAACACAAGTATTTGCTCTCAGACTAGGATCAGTGTTACCGTCCTTCTGAGGCTGTTGAACTTCTTCAATAGGGGCAGGGTTTCCAGAAATGTTTGGAGTAACTGGAACCTCAGATGTCGTTGGAACACTTGTTCTAACCGTGACAGGAGATTTGGAACCAGTTGAACGAGTCCGCTTTGCCCGGGTTGTTTTCGATTCCGGAGACAAGGACGGTCGACTCGTAAGCCTCCGCGAATGACGGGTCATCGATTGACTTTCTTCCACGATTGTGGATTACTTGATCAACCAACAATACACAGGGTAAAATGTATTTTCGAATTGAATTAATTTTAGACGCTTTTAAGACACAACTTGCTTTTTCACTTTTTAAGAGTCGAGAAAAAGCTAAAGATGACTCTAGTCTCCTTCGATGTATTAACGAGCCCGAAGTGACAAATGCTCGGATGGACTTTTTCAGTTATAGAGTTTGAAAAAGGCCAAAAGAAACTACTCTGGAGTTCTAGGCAAAGGGTGTGCCAAACCTTTCGCGAAACCATAGAATACGTTTTACGGTACGAGTGGTCGATCTTCGTGAATGCTGTGTTCACTGCATCGCGATCAGTAGGGCGGCCGACACGGCTTCCTATGGATAAAGGCTTTGTTTCTATAGGGGTCTCCCAATATACACGACGGTACGCGGGAGCACAAATCCGTATTAGTGCTATCGTCCCTCAGGAGGAATCACCCACCTTCGTAGAGATCGATAGTCACTATGTTTAACGACGCCGGAACACGTCTCTACCTAGACCTCTGCTGTGTTTCGTTATGTTTCAAAGCGTTGTTATGTAAATTCAGTTCGTTTTAGGTTGATCTTGCTTAGTAGTTTGCCTTTATGGATCACCACGTGATGTATGATACAACTCCTAAATGCAGTCTAAGAATGATAAGCAAGCTTTTTCAATTCTTTCAACTTATGAAAATCTTAACTACTGAGGGAAAAGAAAGACATCATCTTTTCAAACAGATCATAGAGCACACACTGATGCACTTTCCTAAATCGACATGCAAACTGTCAAAATGCACATGCACAATGCAAGTATTTCTTTTCTTCTTCCTTAATGTTGATGTATTACAAAAAGAAAGCTGTTGTATGATTTCGAATTCAATTTCAAGCGAAAATAAACAAGCTTTTGTCCAATAATCAAAAGAACACCTTAAGATTCACTCGTTTCAACACAAGAAATACTGAAATCCGAACCATATAACGAAAGCAAATGCTCAAGCAGCTATGAACAACAATAAACTAGCTCTTAGAATCACAACGACACTTTATCACAGGTCTAGATCCAGGAGGCCACAGCAAGACTAGTTCACTTTCGCTATGGGAAACTGTGAATGAAAGTAAGAAATACAATAATAACAATCACGGTTCCTTCACACAACTGAGGCGGAATGATGGCAAAGAAAGATAGTTTCAGATGGGTATACAGGTTGACAACAGGCTGCAAAAACAATACTGAAAATTGGGCAACAGAAAGCAGGGAACCCCAGTTGCACAATGCAAAACTGGTTCAGCGCAGGTAAAACACTGTCAATCTGACATTCAGCGCAGGTAGCCCCTTCGGGACCTGCGTTGCAGTGCAGGTAGCCTTCACTGCAGCTGCACTGAAGAGAAAACTCTCGTCTCTCTTTGGTTCCGGGTCACAGATTGCTCAAAAATCAACTGTTTTTGGCCAAATCAGAGGCTATCAATCAAGTATACCCTAGAGGATGATTAAAGGAAGATGAACACTATCACAAAGAGCTAATAAGAGTCCTTGTGGATCAGCTCTTCAAATCATAAACATGCCCAGCACTGAGCTAGAGTAGCTGCCCTCTACTTTGCCTTCGAAGGATTCGAATGCAGTTCGATTCGGTACTCCCTTTGTTTAGGAAATGAATAGCAAGAAACACAAGCTACCAACAAGACACGATCCCCAGTGGAGTCGCCAGTCTGTTGTGGGGAAAAGTATCCAACACGGAATGACCCTATCCCACTCTAAGGGTGATAGTTCCTTAGCAACATTCAAAGCAAAGCTATCTAAGATTACTTCTTTACGACATGCAAAAGAGGAAAGGAAGAGATCCACTTACCGATGTCTTGTGCAAATGGTCGATCCAATCTTCTCTCTTTGCTGCTTGCTCCCAGCTCCTCATCTTCTCACGGGCCCAGCTACACAAGATCCTGCAAACAAGACGAGAAAGGGAAACTACAAGAAGCATGCATTCATAATTGATTCAAGGATTAGCATAAATCAAATACGCAAGTAAGACAATACATCATTGAAACAAAAGCGAATAGAAGAACCTCAAATGCTTTATTAATGGAAGAAAGTAAGGTTCAGGCGGTGATACAACCATAAGAGGCCCAACCCAGCATCACCTTCCCGACGAAAAGAAATCTCCTCTTCACCTCCCTCAAGCAATCACCCAATACTCTCAACTGTAAAACAACAACAATTCTTTGCACAAAATTCCGGCCTCCAGATCCCATGGGATGAGATCCTTATATAGAGTTTTGGAGTGAAGATAAGTCAGCTTGATGTGTGACTGTTGTCCTCTTCAACCCCAGTTGTTCTTTAGTTCTTGAGTCCACTCGGAGATTCTACCTTCCACTTGGAGTTTTAGAACCTCTTTACTCATCATTAGGCGAATCTTCTGATCCAAGTGTCAATTTGGAAGCTTCTTGGGCACTGACACATTGAGGAAAGATTCCTCCACATGTCCAAACTCGCTCAGCGCAGGTAGCCTTTGATGGAGTTGACATTCAGCGCAGGTACACCATGGAGCAGTTGACATTCAGCGCAGATGCTCAGTGGAGCAGCTGCTTTGATCCAAAATTGACCTGTTTTTGAGTGTTTTTCAGTGGAGAACTGATCTGAAGTGCTGTGGTTTGCTGACCTTGTTCCTCTAGGGGTAGGAACAACAATGTTTAGGGACTTTGGATCCCTTAGATTATTGACATTTCATGCTCTATGCTATAAGGCACAAAAATGTCTATAACAGATTGGGCCTCTTATGGTTGTAACACTCTCAGAACTTTACTTCTTCCATTAATAAAGCATTTGAGGTTCTTCTATATGCATGTGTCTCAATGGCGTATTGGTACTCGTATATTTGATTTATTCTAATCCTTGAATCAATTATGAATGTATGCTTCTTGTAGTTTCCCTTTCTTGTTATTTTGCAGGATCTTGGTGTAGCTGGGCCAGTGAAAGAGCAAGGAGCTAGGAGCAAGCAGCAAAGAGAGAAGATTGGATCAATCATTAGCGGAAGACAACGGTTAGTGGATCTCTTTCTCCCCTCTCTTACATCTCATAAAGAAGTAATCTCGAATAGCTTTGCATTCGGTTGTTGCTGAGGTACTATCACCCTTAGAGTGGGATAGGGTCATTCCGTATTGGATACTTTTCCCAACAACAGGGCCCAGCTCTCTGATCAGGGTTGTGTTACTCACAGCGAATGATAGATCAACACAAGGGTTTTATATCTTATTAATCTGAACAATGTTGTTACAATACCATACTAGGGTCCCCTTGATACAAGAATGACCCATCTTTTATATAATACAAAGGAGAATAATTCTCCCTGAAACTTGGCAACTATATGCCCAAATATATACATCTGTTGTATCGCAGCACCATCGCCGAGAGAGCCAAGAACAAGAAGGGTCAAAAATAGGTTGAGAGTGGTTGCAATCAGTTATGCTTTTTCGTCATGGTCGATCAACTGTTGTGAATCGCGGAACTGCTGTGATATGTTGTGCGGTCAATACCTGTGCTCCATAATCTGCGGTCATCACCAGTTTTAGTGGTTTGTGTAGGTAGAAACCCTCATGACTCTACTTCATTAATTAAATATTCCAAGAGACGATAAAAGGGGAATTACCTCATAATGTTACACATAAATATATGTGAATGAATGCAAAAAGGATGAAAAGAGGAATGGAAATGCAGGGAAAAGATAGGCCAATTTGGTGCCCAACAAGAACTATGTCATGTTCCCCACAATAAACTTTGGAATAAATGGACATGCTTTTGGACATTTTAGGGATTTCGAAATGATGAGGTTGTGAGCATTATTATTGTCTACATAATGTATTTGTTTCTTTATACTGACAATGTCATAGGGGATGTCTAGTAATTGGTGATGAATTGGTTGGTGTAGAATTGTTGTGGAAAATATTGTTGTCAACATAATGCATTTCTTTCTTTAGAATAGCATTCTCTTAAAGGATTTCTAGTAATTGATGATAGAATGGTTGGCGTCAATCATTATTGTGAATAAGATCAAACTGAGAATGACAACTATATCATGTTCCCCACAATTAACTTTGGAATAAATGGAGATGCTTTTGGAACATTTTAGGGATTTGAAAATGACAAGGTTGTGAACATTAATATTGCCTACATAATGTATTTATTTCTTTAGAGTGACAATGTCATAGGGGATGTCTAGTAATTGATGATGAATTGGTTCGTGTAGATAGGTTGTGGGAAATATTGTTGTCAACATAATGCATTTCTTTCTTTAGAATGGCATTCTCTTAGAGGATAGTCATAATTATGTTCTAGAGGGTGAGTCTTGTATAAATAGATAAATTCCTAATGTACATTATGAAAGCATTGACTGGATTTCCATGAATTTTGAGCGTTGATTTTGATTTCTTAACTATGTTTGTAGAAACATCCTTGACAACCAAATGGATGTTTGGAAAATGTCTCTACAATCATAAAAAGCTTTAAGATCTAAGGAGGTGACAAAAGGAATTTCCATTTTTCCAAATTATAATTCAATTCCCAATTTGCTTGGCCCTAATGTTCAGTTTGATAAAGTAACTAATCTCTAATACACTCAAGGTGTCTCTCAACAAAATATTTGGTTTTTTTTAATATATTCTATCTATTTGGCTTGATGTGCATCTGCTTAAGTAAGGGGTGTAGAATTTTAATGTGTTAGATGTGAATCATAGGATGCTATTGCATAGTAATGCCATCCCTAGCCTCAATGGCTTCCTTTTCTCCTCCAAGTTCTCAAATATATGTGTTCATTTCTGAAGAGTCAATGGAATGTTCAATCTTAATAGAAATATTCTTAAAATGAATTTTGTTCTTACCCTAAAAGCAACAAATAGATGCCATGCATAAAAAGACACATAAAAATATCTAAAAGTTACATTGTAGGTGAGAAAGATACAAAGGATGCACTTGATTGAAAAAAAAAAAAAGTAGTACCAAACGACATACGAGGTGATAAATATGAAAACCTTAGTATACATTTCCATCTAGATAAAATTGAAGAATGGAAATAAATCTTAGCTAGAGCACCATTGTAGTGCCCCTATTAACCAAAATTCAATGTGATGTGAAAACTAGGATAGAAAAACTACACCAATAGAACTACCTTACCATATTAAACTCTTGATGTTGGTTGAGGACATTACTAATATAGAATTTGGATCTAGCAACACAATGAAATAAGCTTTTGTCAATTGAATCAACCAAAGCAAGGATATTCTAACACCCACATAGTATTTTGAGTAGAAATTAAAGATAAAACTAATAAGATATGCAAAATGGAAACTTAGAGGAAATCATTAAAAAAGAACAATATTAATACCTTTTTGTTAAAGATTCATAACTTCACTACATTTATGAGGTGGAATTGTAGTATATGTGATGTAAGTGATGAAATCGTATTCTATTTAGCACATGTAAGACAAAAGCAATTTATATAAAAACCTTGTTAATTTATGTAATTCACTGTGAGTTTTAATATAATACTTACTATATATACATGAAATGATACAAAAAAAAAAAAAAATATTCCATTATACTCAAGTTTCACATTGTCGTTTTTAATTACTAAAAATTATCATTCAAAAATATTATATAAAAATAATAATAACCATCCTCCTTACTAAATTGATATTGAATATATAATCTATAATATTTAAATATTTAATTAATAAAAAAATATAGACATTTAAGAGTGACATGATATTTACCTTATCCTCATAAATATAAATGAAAAAAGTCACTTGAAATATTATAATGTAACACAAATAATAAAAAGGGACACTGGTTGACACGAAGAAAAACAAATGGTAAGAAAACACTTCTCAATGGCATATAAAAACGGTGAATTTGCACACGATATTGATTTAAAGCTTGAAAAAGGAATACTTGTGAAAATGGCAATACTTAGAAGTGGACCTTGCAACGTTATATAAAGGAGTTGTCTATAATGCGACTTTTTGGAGATTTTGGTGACGGAATCTGGCGGAAGAAATTGAGATTAAATCTTGATTTGTTGCAGTTAAAATGGTTTTTTAACTGCATATTTGGATTCAGCACCCTGAAAAACCCCTGGAACGCTTTCATTGTGCAGAAACTAGCTATCAAACTTGCAATTCCAATAAATTCTTGCCGGATTTCGACCGGAAAAACCCGCCGGAAAGACTTTCAAAAAGTCGCGTTATAGACAACTGCTATAAAGAATATAAGAATGTGATGCGAGAAGAAGTGGGACGTGTTTTCATGAAAAAAATATAATATTAATTAAAAAATTGGAATAAAGAATTATAATATTATTTTTAAATAAAAAATTAAGGAAAGTGTTGGTAATAGTTAAATTAATATTAAATAATATTATTTGAATTTAATATAAAAGAAATAGTATATACTTTTATTTTACATGTAGGTTAATTATATTATAATTATATTATTTATTTTATTAATTTTTATAATTTTAATTAAATATAATGTTATATTAAGAAGATATTTTTTGGTATAAATTATAGAGAAGAAAAATTTTGCTAATGCATTTCGAACAGTTAGTGTGGTTTATCATCACGATTAGATGAAGATACAGATCATGACACATGCTTAAATAGAAGATGATGTAAAGACCAAAAAATCATATAACAGTTAATTTATGAAAAATAATATTTTAATAATAATTATAATGATATAATCATATGCAAATAATTCAATAAAACTCTCATGATTAAAAAATATATTATTTATTATCAGATATCTAATAACATTGAACTATTTTAAAACATTATTAATATTTTTTTTTTGATGGCTAGCGGAATCGGCAATCGCGGTGGTATTGTACTCACATTACACAGGGTCGAATCCCACCGGTTGCCACTATAACCTCTAGGAGGAACCACCCAGCTCGCAAGAACGTCCCTCGGGTAAGACGAGACTCGGGCCCGTGACCTGCACAGTGGCACAGACAACTTAACGGATTGTCCGTTGGCCACGAGACCAAACCTCTGAGGGCAAATATTTTTTTAATTTAAAAATTGAACGATTTTTAATATAATAAATTTCAAACGGAACGGAGGGGGAACGACGAGCTCTGTAATGTGATCTAGGATTGGCGCTAGGGTTTTGGAGTTGGGTACCATGGCGGGACGCGCAGGGGGGAGTGTAGCTCCCTCCTACAGTCAAGTAGTTACGGACAGAAGTAAGGGCGCGGGAAAGCAGAGTTTCAAGAAACCTCTGGAGAAGGCAACAGAGGCAAGAAACAAGGAAACATTGGGAATAAGAAAACCTCATGAGCAGGAAGAGGAGCAGTAGGAGGCTAGTAAGGAGAAGGAAAAATGGGGTAGCAGTCAAAAACCCACTTCTGTAAGGACAAATGGGGTCTGTAAACCCAAGTCGAACATCATACCTTGGGTCATATGAAGCGACCCAATGCTACAAGCGCATAGGGATCATATGATGGAATATGTAGTCATATGAAAATTCATGTGGATCTGGCCGACGAAGAGGGCGTTGCATGTTTGGCTAAGGAGCCACTTGAAGCCAAAGGGGGAGATACACCTTCATCTGGGATCCAAGGGCTTCTTCATAGTATTAATCTCAAGCCTAGAGGATAAAGACAGAGTGTTTGAAGGAGGACCATATTTCTATGCTACGGCAGGCCTCTACATGCGGCCATGGATAATGAACTTTGTTCCGGAACTTGAGACATTCACATCAGTACCGATATGGATCAGAATATACTCCATTCCTATGGATTATTGGCTACCGGAATCTCTGAAAACAATAGGCAACAAGCTAGGGCATTTTCTAAAGGTCTCAGATGCGACTTTGAAAGGAATATATACCTTCTTCGCCCAGATATGTGTGGAGATGGATTTATTTGGAGCACTCCCGGACGCGATAATTTTAGAAGTATATGATGAAGAATGGGTGTAGGCGGTGGACTATGAGCACATCCCATTTAGGTGCTGCAAATGCCATGAGAATGGGCATCTATATAGAGACTGCCCAACAATCAAAATGGAGAAAAACGTGAATACCATTGTGGATAAAAATCCCGAGGGTTTTACCAAGGTTGGGGGCAAAGGGAAAGGCAGAAGGCGGCCACAAAAGAAGCCCAATGAGGAAAGACAACCGAGCCACAATAGCTTTAAGATCCTAGAAGAAGAAGAAGGAAACAAAAAAACAAACCAGGAAATGGAGAACATTATCACTGAGAAGGAAAGGGATGCCATCATGGAAGATATCATAGATAATAGCCAACAACAGGAGGATCTGCCAAGCAGTATGGAGATAAATAGGGACCATGAGATGACTGCAGGTGAGGCGGGAATGGAGGACCATGAACTACAGGAGATTCTAGACAGGGAAAATCTAGATCTAAGGAAATTTCTGGAACAAGGGAAGACCAAAGGAGTGAACTCCCTACCAAAAGAGGAATATGATAGGGTTCAACATCTCTTCCTATGGAGATCACAATCGAAGGGATCTGGAGTCAAAAGAAATCATGAAAGCCAGGAGCATAGAGGGGTCAAGATGATGGAGGATACACAGGCACAATCTCCAAAGAACCCAGGCAGGAAAAGAGGAAGGAAAAGACAGAATGAGTTGCTGAATGAATGTGGGAAGCTTTTGATTAATTCAAGTAAGATGAAAGATCTCACTAGTTATTCCTTTACAAACCTTTCTTAATGAAGCTCACAACCTGGAATATTAGAGGCATAGGAAATAGAAGGAAACAAAGAAATCTTAATAATAGAATAAAAGAAGAGAAACCAGATATGATTTTTATCCAGGAGACAAAATGTTCAATGGAAAAGATTAGAGAAATTCATAATAAATGGCTAATCAAATATGACTATCTAGAGGTTAAAGCAATAAACTCAGCGGGGGGGATTCTCACGCTGTGGGATCCTTAGAAATTTGGAATCCTGGATACTGAGGCATTTAGGAACTATCTTTCTTTGGTATGTCAACTTTTAGGTGATAATGAGATATACATGATCACAAATGTCTATGGACCTCAAAAGCAAGAAGACAAACTCAAGTTTCTTACTTCCCTTGAGGAACTAAGAGAAAGACACCCTAATATGCCCTGGATAGTTGCAGGAGATTTCAATATGATAAGATCTCTTACAGAGAAAAAAGGCGGTATTAGACAGCTAGGTAGAGACTCCATGGCCTTCTAGAACTTCATAATGAACATGGGGTTAGTGGACACTGAAACAATAAATGGGACCTTCACCTGGAACAATAAGAGGGGAGGGGCTTCACAAGTTGCCTTTAAACTAGATAGATTCATTATTTCAGAGGACCTCTTTCTCTCAGGCCCTGCCATGATAGCTTCCATTCTTCCCTTTGGAGGTTTGGACCATTGGCCTGTACAGCTGGAAGCCACTTTTATAGGTACACCAAGAAACAGACCTTTCAGGTTTGAAAATGCCTGGTTCTCTCACCTTGAATTCACCAGTAATATTGACAAATGGTGGAGAGAGGATCTGAACATTCAAGGCACTAGAATGTTCCTACTCCGATATAAACTTAAACATATCAAATCTAGGCTTAAAGATTGGAACAAAAAGGAATTTGGAAATATCTTCAAAGCCAAAAGAGAAGCTGAATAGAAACTCGAGGAGATCAATCAGATCAGCATCAAAGAGGGCTTTACCAAGGAGAAGAAAAAGTTAGTTGATTCTTTGCAGGAAGAATGGGAAGATAGATGCTTGCAAGAGGATATTTTCTAGAGACAGAAATCTAGGATTCAATGGATTAGATAGGGAGAAAGAAACACACAGTTCTTCATAAATCCACCATGGATCATAGGGCACACAACATAATCACAAAGCTCAAAGATTCTCAAGGGAGAGAACTCGTCTCTCACAAAGACATGGAAGATGTCCTGGTACAACATTTCCTCAGTATAGCAGAGGAGCCTTTGGAGGATAGATCTAGGTTCATCAACCATTTCACTCAGTTTATCCCTCAGCTGGTTACCAAAGAGGACAACCACAATCTTAACAGGCTAGTGTCGGAAGAGGAGGTCAGTGAAGTGATCAATGAAATGCAAAATGGAAAATATCCAGGCCTGGATGGATTCCATGTAGACTTCTTCAAATCCTGCTAGAAAACAGTCAAACAGGATATCCTTGAGGTGGTGGAAGATCAAGAAGATCCAAAAAGTTTCAGAAGGCTTTTAATGCTTCCTTCATAGCTTTGATCCAAAAAAAGGAAAAATCCATGACTCCGGATGGTTTCAGACCCATAGATTTATGCAATGTGGTGTATAAAATTATTTCCAAGGTGATTGCCAATAGACTCAAGCCCCTCTTACCAGCTCTCATCTCAGAGGAGTAAACAGGATATATGGAAGGAAGACAAATCCTCAATAACATCATCCAAGCGCATGAGGTGGTACACTCTCTCAAAAGCAACAAGTAAGCTAGTATGATCATTCATCTGGACCTAGTGAAAGCTTACGACAAGCTAAGTTGGTCTTATATAAGAGCAGTTCTAAGAGCCTGTGGCTTCGACCAAAACTAGATAAGATGGGTTATGGCACTAGTTACGACAACCAGTTTTTCCATCTTGCTTAATGGCGCTCCATCAAGACTCTTCAAACCCTCCAGAGGTGTCAGACAAGGGGATCCACTCTCACCCTTCCTCTTTTTTCTCATGATGTAAGGGCTAGGCAGAGCGATTAAAATGGCAAATGTTGAAGGAAGAATCCAAGGTATCAAACTCACCTTGGATGGAGCGGCAAACACTCATCAACAATTTGTGGATGACACAATGCTGCAGGGCATACCAACAGTTAGGGAAGCAAGAACAATCAAACATATTTTGAATGACTTTGCTATGGCAGCTGGCACAGAGGTAAGCCTTAACAAATCCGAAGTTTTTTTCTTTAACATTGACATTCCTATTCAAATAAACATCACCAGTATTCTTAGGTTTCAAAGGGACTAGCTACCTTCCAAGTATCTAGGCATACTGCTCATAGATAAACCTCTAAGAAAGGAAGTGTGGGAGCCAATAATAAATAAAATTCAGGAAAAAAAAAATCAGAAAATGGACATGCAGGTCTTTAAATTTGGCGGGGCACCTTGTGCTCACACAGGTTGTCCTACAAGCAATTCCCATGTTCATGCTCTTAGCTCTTCCTGATCCTAAAGGAATTAAGCAACAGATCAGGAGCATACAAAGGGATTTTCTATGGGGCAGAGGAGAAGACAAAAAGAAATGGGATTTAGTAGCATGGGACAAGATATGCAAACCCAAGAGCCATGGTGGATTGGGGCTTCATGATCCTGAAACCCTCAGCAGAGTTTTGGGAGCCAAACTCTGGTGGAGGTGGATCAAGGAATTGGAAACTCCCTGGGCTAAGCTTTGGAAACAAAAATATGCCAAGAACTGGCAGGAGAAAGATCACATTAGAATTTCAGGGCTTATTAAGGGCTCCCACATTTGGAAACTTGCCAGGGAAAATAAAGGCATTGTTTAGAAACATAGCTTTTGGGGGATTTGAGCTGGGAACCTAGCATGATTTTGTGAGGATAACTGGAAACAGGAACCCAACTTGTACAAGGAGGAATTAGCAGCTCTCAAAAATGACATAGACAACAAAGGTCTACTTATGGTAAATGACTTCTGGGATCAGGCAAGGAACATTGGAAAATGGGGGATTTGGAAGGATTTAGGCCACAGTGAGGAGAGTCCTCTGAAGGCCCAAGTAGACTCTCTTGCTCGGGATCTAGAGCATAGGAGGATTCTGGTATCCTCCTTGCCTGATCAACTAAGATGGGGAAAGAACACCGAAGGAAACTTTAACCTCAAAGAAGCTAAATAGGTAGTAACATGATTTAACCACCTAAACCTCGATCAGGTTTGGAAGAATCTTTGGCAAAGTCCGCATTGGATGAAAATAAAGTTATTTATTTGACTAGTTGATCACAGGAAAATTTTAACTTGGGAGAACCTCCTGAAAAAAGGCTTCACTAGACCTTCCAAATGTTACCTCTGTGGCTCACAAGAGGAGACGACGGATCACCTTCTCAACCTCTGCCCCTTCACCTCTACTGTGTGGCATTGGGTGGCATCAATATTTAGGCACACTGATAGGGATAGGCTCAGCATCTCTAACACTTTGAAGAATTGGAGGAAAAACTTCTCAGGGAATGAAATCTTTAATAAAGCCTGGACTCTGGTTCCAGGATTTGTCATCTGGGATGTTTGGAAAGAATGCAATAATCGGATCTTCAAGAACAAAGAAAGCAAGCCCCAACATATAATTGACCAAATTTTAAGGCAGCTCAAAGACACAGTTAGCAGCTTGTTAAGGAAACTTTCTAAGGACCCTCCCCTGCCCCAAGATGCATGTATTCTACTGCATTTGGGTCTCCAGTCTATAGGCCCACATGGCATAATCAAAGGTGTGAGCCAAACAAATGCTGATTTAAATATTTGGAAGCCTCCTCCTCATGGCTTCTTAAAGGTTAACATAGATGGAACTTCTAAGGGCAATCCAGGGTTAGTTGGTTTTGGAGGTGTTATAAGAGATGAACAGGGACAAATAAAGGAGATCGTTCATGGTCACTTGGGGAAGGCGACTAATGACATGGCAGAACTCATGGCATTAGAGCACTGCTTGGAAATCTTGGTGGTTTCAAATTCACATAATGTCATCATTGAAGCAGATTCATAATTGATTATTAGAGCGGCCAAGAAAATATGCAATGGTACTTCACCGAATAAAGTGTCGAAACACTGGAGGCTATCACAGGTCTTTCATCGTATCTACACTCACTTGCAAACCATAAGAACTGTAAGCTTTGTCCATGTGAAAAGAAAAGCTAATAGGTTAGCTGATCGTTTGGTGAATGAAGGAGTGACTAATAAGGAAAGGGACACTCGGCATGTTTGGGAGATGTTACCACCAGGCAAACTGTTAAAGGACTATCTCTGTCTAGCTGTCAGAGATAGGGATTGATGGATTGACAGGATGGAGCGAGGAGGCACAGGAGACATGCGGGAGGACAGGGAAGCCTAAACTGTTTGCTCGTTGTGTGGTAACAGTCCGCAGATTGTATTAACATGAGGAACGATTCTGGAAGGTGTGCGGGTTTGATCGGTCATCGATCACTGTAAGGATCGATGACGATCCTTTGTTTAATGAAATTTTGGTATATATGAGTTTCTATGTGTTAAACAGAGTTTGGTAGAGAAAATGGGGTTTAAGAGTAAAGCTATGTTTAGCAGAAGTTCAGTAGCGCAGGAAGAAAGGAACGAGAACTGTATGATGGGATAAATCAACGGTCTTCACATGGTGGAAGAGCGCAAAAGTTATTGCGCGAGGGAAGTGGTTTCTCGGACCATAAGTGGTATTTCGGGCGGGGCCTAAGTGGTATCTGGTTTTTCAAGGAAGGCCTCTGATTCCACTATTCGTGTGACATGTAGCAGCAAGGAGGAGAGAGAAAACCGCTTTTTCGGGCGGTTATTCCTCGTGCTTCCTGTCCACCCAATATCATCGTGGACCGTTGGATCCATGATGTGTAGATCAATGGTGGAGGTTACGTCGCGCAAGTTGTCTAATCGGCAATCGGGGGAAGGAGAAGGAGTTGGTTAGTGATTCGCCGTTTTGCAATTAGGCGATATGCCGATAGTTGTTGGATCGTTGGAAGAGATTGACGGCAGGGATCAGGCTGATCGGAGATTGGTGTTCGAAGAGTGCAGTGGGAAGGCATTGGATCAGAAGTGCAGACTCGACGATATTGTTGGTTGTAGGTGTAAAATGTTTGAAGTCCGACCTTAAGTGTTGCGGGTCGGGTTTCTAAGTATTTCCTGTGTATTCTTCTATTCTGATAGAGTGAATGGTTCTGTGTTTTAAGGGCTTAATGCCTTTTTCACTTCTAATAGGTTTTGTGGGCCTTAACCCACAAGCCTCTGGATCGAGTTTTGGTAAACGTAAGGGTTTTTTGTTTACCCTGTAACATATGTAATGTACTAGTTTGGTTAATAGAAGGCTCCATTCTTAATTGACCAAAAAAAAATATAATAAATTTCAGACATTATTAATAAATAATTTTTTTGATTTAAAAATTAAATTATTGTTAATGATATTATTATAAATAATAAATTATTTCTAATCATTTCCAAACCTTGTTAATAAATAAAATAGTTTTATTTAAAAAATCAAATTAGTTTAAGGAATTTTGATATCATTATCATAAATCTTGAATTTTCTAATTTTATTATTTAATTACAAAATTTAAAATAAATAAATAAATAAATTTATTATAAAAATTTAAAATATTATTTTTACATCTCACAAGTTTTACATTCAATATTTAGTGTTTATGGAGTAAAATATCTTATTATAGTTTATAAACATATTTTATTATAGTTTTTAGAATAATTAGGAATGCAGATTTTTTAAATCTAAATTTATTTAAGTAATAATATTTAAGTAATAATATATTAATAATATTAAAAAGAAATACACCTTATTCTATTCTCCTTATAAAAGTGGTTCTTTCCCCTATTGAGAGCCTAGCTACAACTAGGCTTTTGTTGTACAAGCACAAACTCAATAACATAGGGACCATAGACTTCCTAAGCTAGCTTTAAATTCCAGCCAAAATCACCTAAGGCTCAAATGAGGTTGGTATAAAGACACCGGGGCCTGGTTAAACCATTGGGAGATCGACGAGAATGTTGCACTGCAAAACATTAATAACATTAAAAATATTGTTATTTCTAAGTTCGAAGAAAAAATGTGGTGTGAGAAATATTTAGCAGCTAAAAGAAAATTGAGATATTATAAGGAGGTCATCAACCCCACCCTAGAAGATCAAAAGTATCTCTCTGTTTTAACTAGCTCAAAGAAGAAAATTAATATAGCCAAGATTAGAACGAACTCTCATGAGCTCCATAGTGAAACGAGTCATTGGGCAGTTCCTAAAACACCATGGATGGAAAGGATCTGCCATCTCTGTGAGAATATGAACATCGAAGATGAAAATCACTTCCTCTTAGAGTGCCCCGCGTACAACCACATTAGATCTCAGTTTCATAATCTTTGTTGCAATACTAACCTTCCTAGCCATTTGCGATGTCAAAATTATAGTGAGCTCGGGAGGTTTCTCTCCAAGCTTTTTGAGCATAGGAATAAAATATTAAATCAAACTAAATAATTCATTTCTTTAGGCCTGATAGACCAAAGTTTGGTCTTAGTGGACGTTAACCATCATCATCATCATCATCATATTAGGTTAGTTTATGAGAGCAAATAAAGTGATAACTTTGGATTTCATGCATTTGTGGTTCATTTCTTTTAATTGAATCTCGGAGTACCCACAGTAATGATCATACTTGTCGACGTTTCAAATCCCAATAGGGATCCATCATCAGGACACTTACTGAATGATGATAGAAGAAGAGCTTAGTGAGAATATAAATAGTATTAAGATAATTTGATTTCAAAGGAGATGAGGTCGGCTTTTTAATTTTCTTATGTTTTTAATTTTATTATTTATTCATTTTATCTTTTTCTATAATAATTATTAACCAAGTTTAAAGTTTTATTATAATTTTTATAAATTGTATTTAAATATATTTATTCTTGTAATTAAAAGATTAGTTTTTATTATTATGTATAATGTTACTATAATGTGCGAAATTTTGTAATGTTTAATTAGATTAATTAGTTAAATAGATTTTATTAAGGATTTATTTATTTATTATTATATCTAAATTCTTACTTATTAAGTTAATTAATTGATTCATAAATATTATAATAATCAAATTTATATTTAATAATGATAAATAATTTTATATTATTATTAATAAAAGATAAATAATATAACTAATTTTACTAGATTTAATTAATTAATTGGTTACTAAATATTATAATTAATATTGTTAATTATTTTATTTTTAGTATAGAATGATAGACTAATTGTTAATTATAAAATAATTGATTAATAAGCTAAATGATATTATAATAATTTATTTGTTATTATAAATATTTGATGATACTCATAATTATTAGTATTATTATAAATTAATTATTCGTATTATTCTTATAATCAATCTTTAAATAATTATTATTATTACTTAATTATAATATATATGAACTAATTAATTGATTAAATCTAATAAAATTAGTTCTATTATTATAACTTAATACAAAAACTTATTCTTATAAATGAATTTTTCCTATTATTATTATAACTAATCTTTTTATAATTATTAAGAATTATAATAATAACTCTTGTTTATTTATTTTTATTTCTATTCTTATTTTTATTTTATCTCTAATATGAGATCATAAACTTTTAATAAGAGAGGAGTAGTTACCTGAATACCTAAGATGTACTATTGGTCCTAATCCCTTTGATTAAAGGAAGCCAACTTCCACTAATCTCGATATCGTTGTCTCTGTTGAGATTCTGTGGATGTTTTATAATTTCAAGAGCCTCCTGATCTTCCGTCTATGATATTGCTCTTCTCTTGCGATAATTGAGGCGCTCTCCAAACACACCTGGTGTTTTGTTTTTGAGGAATGCTCTGCAAGGGCCGACGTACGAGACCTTCCATTCTTAATATCTGCTCCATGTTCCTTTAGTCTTTTCTGTAGAGAGTGCCCTGTTTCACCAATGTAACTTTTTCCACAAGAACAATCAATTTTATATACTCCTTTGAGTTGTTGTCTATCAATATCATCCTTGACAGACCTCATACCTTGTTTAATTGTTCCAGGTGCTGAGAACTGAGTGACTATGTCCTTCTTTTTCAAGATTTTGGCCATCTTATCTGTCACCCCTTGAATATATGGTAGGAAAACTCTACCACCTTGAGGTAGGTTTTGGGCTTTAGGTTCTTGTGAAAACACTCTCCTTTCTGCTCTTTCTATAGCTCTCCTAATATCTTTTTCTTTATATCCTATACCTTTAAATACTGAAGACAAATGTTTTTTCTCTTCTTCAAGATGTTCAGAGTCAGAAATTCGAAAGGCTCTAATGGCAAGAGTGTTAAGGACACCAAGCTTTTGGGACGGGTGATGGTATGATTCAGCATGGAGATAGCCTTCTGTGTTAGTTGAATTCCTACAAACTCTATGTCCCAAAGAGCTATCCTCTTGAAGTATTATAGGAATTGTGAAATTCAAGATTTGAATCTGTCTGTGGCTGTTTACCTTTTTATTATTTTTTCACTAGTCAAATGTGTCCAAAGATCAAAACAAGTTATATTTAAAAAAATAAAAAATATTAATATAGATCCATCTAAGCACTAATATAGCATGTTTTGAGAAGGACCAAATATCTTTAGGTACCAATCTCTTTTAGAGTACAAAATTTGAAAAAAAAAATTGCATCCCTTTGATAGATCCCAATGAATCTATACTTGTTCTCTCTCTATAAAAATAAGTAATTTTTCATTGCTTAAATTGTATTTTTGAATGGAGTACATAACTTAAATTTTGTAATTCCAAAAAATCTTTGCAGAATTTTAAGAAAATTTGATAGAAGAAAATGTGCCTAAAAAACCAAAATATAAAATAATAAGACCACTTCAAATATTTTAACTATATATATATATATATATATATATATATATATATATTCAATTACTTTATATATACATATACATATACATATAATGCAACATGTGCATTAAGACATTTTATCTATGAACTACATTATTCACATTACAATGATTTTCTTTGTTATCACTATATTTTTGAAGTATATATTAACTTTCCTTAATTCTACATGTTAAAATATTTAATTGATGCTACACATTGAAATTTTTATTATTATCAATATTTTTAAATTTCATATATTAATTTTATATAAAGAATTAAATGAATTACAAAATCTCCCTCTTATTATTTTTATTAAGAAGTATTTGATTTATTTTTATTTTTATTTTTAACTTACAATTGTTTTTTTTCTTTGGACATTAAATATTTTATTATATATAACATCAAAATAAATTTCTTCTATATATAAATATATATGAAGTTGATATAGACATAAATTTCTTAACATATATATTCAAATAGTTTATTTAAATTTTGCCTCAGATATTTTTCAATGTATAAGGCTAAACATCTTATTCTTATTTTTTTACTTTTAATTACTTAATCTCTTTTTAAAACTAATATGAATATTTTTCAATGTATAAGGCTAAACATCTTACTCCTATTTTATACTTTTGATTACTTTATCTCTTTTTAAAACTAATATGAAATTATATTACTTCATATAAACATGAAATATTTTATCTAATTAAAACTAATTTATAAACATTTATTTTTGTTATTTATTATAACCAACATTATTATTTAACATATAAAACATCACACATCACTTTTATACTAAATTAGAAATACTCTTATTAAGATAATAATTGTAAATATATTTTCCTAAACAATAAAACACATAAAATCATCTATCATAATTTTTTCATCGCATAAAATCATCTATCATAAAATTTTATTATTATTTATTATTATTTTTTTATTTTTTATTTTTTATTTTTAAATAAAATTGAATACTTTAATTATTTAACTATTACAGCGGGTTTCTCACATCGTAACTTTATTGCGAATTTTCACTTGTTTACAGCACGTCATGTCGTACCACATGATTCTGACCAAACACTCCCCGTTTAAACACTCACTAACACAGTGTTAGAATTTTGTAACAAAGAAATTTGTTTAACCCTCCCAGGTCAAGAATTTGAAATTAGCTAGAGAGATGAGGCAAGGAAACACAAGGTAGATTCCATCCATTAGCAAACGTTGAGCATTAGAAAATTAGAGCAGGGGTTATACTATCAACCCAAGATAAATTGGCCCAACTTTGATACGCCTTAGAAAATCAAATTTATAAGCATCCACTACACCTTGTTTTTTCAAAGTTTTTTTTTTCAAGTGGAAGGAACATCAAAGTTAGTTCATGTGGTTACATTATTCAAAGAAAGTAAAGTGTTTTCTTTGAATGGTGTATGAATAATTAATGCGGTATCGATTAAATTGGGTTATGAAAAATTGATTCAAAAGAAGATTTGAGCGTTTAAATGTTAAATGTTAGTGGACATATGATAAGAGGATGAAAAAGGTCATGAGATAGTTAATTATTATTAATTTGGTTTGCGTTATATGATGTTTTAGTAAAGTGATTGATGTAAGTGGGGATGAGAGTAATCTAATAGTGATATATAAAATGTATCTTTCAATATTATTTAGTGATAGAAATATTTTCAATGATGAGACGTGACATGTTTTTAAAAATTTTCATTTTTTTTAAAATCAATTTTCACAATTCTTATTGAGATGCTTACTAATTGAAATATATTAAGGAAAATTTTAGAGGTTAAATTTTGTAATGTGCTAATTTTTCATGTTTTTTTCCCAAAAAAAGGTCACGATTCCCAGTTTGACTAAAAAAATCATTTGTCCAAATTTTATATGATAAAATTAGTTTACAGTAAAAATTGCCAAAATTTTATAGAGACTAAATAAAATTTTACAGAGACTAAATTTACATCCTTAAAATTTTCCCTAAACTATATCTATCTAGAGTCTATTAAGCATAAAGGAAATGAAAAAATTTGTATTATTTAATTTTGTTACTTTATTCCTAATTTGGCTATTATGTTTTAAATAAATCCAATGCCATCATCTTGATTTTAAGAGCCAAACATAATACCGCTTTAGATTTCTTTAGTGCCTTTAGCTTTTGGATATTTTACCACCATCATACTTCAACTTAGCCTTCCATGTAGCAATGCTTTATACCCTAATTAATAATTAAGTAATGTATACGCCCAACACCATTTCTTTCCCGAGCTAAGGAATTTGTCCACTCCTTTAATCTAATATGCCCCCAATGCCCCCTTCTTAGTGCTAGAACAAAGCTAAGGAATTTTCCCACTCCTTTAATCTAATATGCCTCTTGTGCCCCTTGTCAGTGCTAGAACAAACTTATTTGAGTAGATTTCAACCCATTCATAATCTAATCCAAGAAAATATGTTGATTACAAATCTGATAACCAGTAAGTGGTAAAGTTAGTCTTCTCAACTTTAAAAATGACATGATTAAAATAAAAAATGGCATGATATTTAAGTTTTTTTGTTTTGTCAAAATCGGACTTAAAATAATAGCATCCCCACATCCAAAATAGAATCAACACGTACTTTAACTTATTAACTATTACCTATCCCCAAGAATTATTATCACTTATTAATGGAAAATCTAGAACTAAAGTCTTCATTGGAAAATCTAAAACTAGAGCCTTCACTGCTTTGATACCCTTTTTATATTGTTTCTTAAAGTATGGATCCATTCTAAAAAGGTTCAAGGGGAAGTATACTCTACTAAATCACTTTTTTTTCCATAGATTATGGACTCGTTTTAAGCACGCTTGAGCCAGAGGCGATCTAGGATGGGTGACCTCTCGGGAAGTCCTAGTGACACAGGGTTACCCCTGCTTTACCCACAATATGCATATGTCTATGCATATAGCTGTTTGTCCCAGGAATTTGAACTCTCTAAGGAGTCAAAATCTTCAACCATCAATGATTTAGGCCCCTTACTCAATTCCTATGTGGAATTATTCAATACAATAGCCTAGAATTTCAATCTCCTCTATTGGACTTATTCAACCTTTATAAACCTTCATTAACCCTTAAGCCCACACATTAAACCTTCACTTTATAAACTTTGGTTATAACAGACTTAACACATAAAAACCCTTTATCGGCGCTATATTTCTATTATAACCCTTTTATAATAGAAATTCACTTTAAACATACCTTTCTGCCTTAATACGGCCTTTGCACAGAAATCGATGTTTTACCTTTATCACAATCGGGGTATCGCTCTTCCGCGGGTCACATTACACACTCCTTCCACTTTCCCGATATGCGATCAACCTCCGGAACTCAAAACATATTAACTGTGCCATATAAACCTTCTCGGTTCCGCTTCTTATCGCTCCTTCGCACTTTACCACAATACAAAGGAAAACACGGAAAACTGACCCGAACATTTAAGGTCAGACTTCAAACCTTATAAACCTGCATTCACAATTGTTGTTGGGTCCACACTCATCCATCACTATCGGCGCTGTCCTTCATTATCCCCGATTTGTGATCAACGATTAGAACGTGATCGTCCATTTCTTCTCCGATCCAATGGTCAGCGATCAAACAACTTGCGTTATAACCTTCTCCATTGATCTATCCTTAATAGATCCGACGATTCACCCTGATTTCGAGTGGATAACAAGCATGGGGTTTAACTGCCTGATAAAGCGGTTTACCCTTTCCACTTTACTGATACGTGTCGTGATATGTATGGGATCGCCACTCAACGCTCGATACCACTTATGGTTTCTTCATCACCCGAAATACCATGTCGCTTATATAAATCCGTCTTTTCATTGCGTTAACTCCTATGCTCTTTCACCGAGCAATGACTGTCGATCTATTGATCCGTCGATCGGATGGTCAACATCTAATTCCTCCCTTATTCCTCCTTCAAGGTTCATCGATCCTCCGTAATTGATCTGGACCGTTGATATATAAGATCTAACGGTTCTTGTGTATTGAAGCCTCACTTCTCCGTTCCTCCCTTTTCACTTGGTTTTTAAGTTGTTTCTTCACTTCTTCTCTATGGTTCGGGTTCTTCAAAAGGTTCTGAATCTTCTGTTATTTCACTGCACAATCCTCTCGGCTTTACTCTATGAGTTCTTTACTCACGAACGATTCAACCATTACCTTGGTTCCGCAATTGTTCAACGCCATTAAGGTCCTTTGCCTCTTCTCTTTCTCTGTGTATTCGCCTCGACCTGCCTGCACATATTTATACTATGCAAGTCTCTGATAACACATAATTCGTCATTCAACACTCAAAATACACATTTATACATATTCTAATCAATCTCTCTATATATAAACATATAACAAACGATTACATATTGAGACTCAGTCTTTTTGGTCTTATCTTCTAATATCAGTGGCCTCTATTCCAATTCTACCCGTAGGCTTACAGTCACTCCAAATATCTAACCTATCTAACCTCTAACTAACTCTGCTCATGCCTTTTAGGCTTACATTTATACCAAGGGATTCTAAAACCAATTCTAGTTTAGATCCATAAATTCCTTAACAAATTTCCTAAATCTCTTCCTCATTCCTAAAACTCCTCTCTAATCCATAAATTCATGAACTGACTCCTAATCTCAGATTTACAATTAATTCTCAATCCTCTCATCACTCAACTATCCTAAATCTCTCATGTTCTCCTACATTCAAGAACATTTACAATTATGCCTCACAATATTCAATTAAATCCTATTCTCATTAAAATCACTTAAAACCCTTAATAATTACATTAATTCAACATTTAGGAACCCAACTTCCTTAAAACACAAGACCCCCTATGTCTACTAAAATACAATGATTTTCCTTGAGCTGAATGCTCCTGCATCAAACTCCCAAAGTACAAAATTTTCATGATCTCCTAATCATGTGTCTTCATATGTTGATATAAAACCTCTAGGATCCCAAACTTTAGTTTGTAGCTGTCCAAACGCTTTGCACCTTTGCTGCTGCATTTCTGATGTCTTTTGCTTTATATTCCTCTCCTTGTCAACTAGGTTCAAGTTTTGATTGATCATCCTTCCTGCTGCTATCATTTTCCTCCATATGGAATGCTTCATCATTAACTACCACATTTCTTCAATTTTTGTCTCCAGCACATCCTTGGACTGGTCCATATTCTGCTGTTCACTATTATTTCTTTCTTTATGCTCCAGGTTGCTGTTGTTTTCCACTAACTCTTCAAACTGTTGTTATTCTCCTTGGCGTTGTCGAATGCTATCACTTACTCTTACTTGTTGTTGGACACCTAATCCTTAGTGGGTTAGTGTGGAAGCCGAATAGACAAAAAGAAGTCCAAGAGACCTTGGGATGTGAAACCCAATGGTCAAACAATGTACTATAAATGTATATCAGCTGTTAATAAAAGATGTACTCTCATGTTTTATCTTTCATATTTCTCTTGCTGCCCATGTGTGTTTAAAATGGTATTAGAGCGGGCCAATTCTGGCCCTACTCATATTTAAGTCCATAGAAAATTTTAGGGGCGAATGTTCGCCCTTTGGCGAAATTAAGGGGTTTTAAATTTTTAGTGGGCGAATATTTTGTATCATAGTACATTTTTACAAATCACCTCAAATAGCCACCTTATTTTAAGGGAGAGGGTAAAAAAGGTAAATTTAGCCCTTGAAATTAGGAGTTACAGCCTTCCATTCACCCATTTTCAAGAATAGGTTTTATTTAAGTGAATCCATTCGCCCATTTTCAAGAATAGGTTTTATTTAAGTGAATCCTATTGGCCAAAGGCCCAAATACCATATTTATAAAAGAGGTATGGTAAATTAATAAAAATATAAATAAATGAGAGGTATGGTAAATAAATAAAACATTTTTTATATTTACTCCATAAGTCACCTTATATACATGCAAGGGTGTAAACAAATAAAAATATAAGTAAAGTGGAGGTATGGTAAATAAATAAAATGTCTTTTTATACTTACTCAAAAGGTATGGTAAATAAATAAAAATATAAATAAACTAGATGCATGGTAAATAAATAAAACCTCTTTTTATATTTAGTCCATAACCCTCGTTCTATTTATGAAGGCTCAAGAAAGAGGTTTTATTTAAGTGAATCCTATGGGCCAAATACCATATTTGTAAAAGAGGTATGGTAAATTAATAAAAATATAAATAAACGAGAGGTATGATAAACAAATAAAATATTTTTTATATTTACTCCATAAGTCACCTTATATTTACGAACACTCAAAAAATGCGTTATATTTAGGTGAAACCTGTGGGCAAAATACTATGGGACAAATACCATGGACTAGATTGTTATTAATACCATGCAAAAAAACATTATTAACCGTAATATTAGTATTAATAAAAATAAAAATGGCACGTGGTATTGACCCATGGTATTCACTTGGAATGTAGCCTATTTAAATGGGGGAATTAAACCAGCATAGATCCATCTTTACTCTGGATCTACTAACCCCCGAGAGGTATCAAATATCGTGATATGCAAACTAGCATAGAGTGAAAAAATATTTGATCCGATCAAGAGTAAAAATGGATGTTGTAATTTAATGTATGTTAAACATTTTAGCTTGGTTAAAATAAAAAATAAAATAAAAATCAACTATTAATTTTATTAATTTTTATAAATTACTAATAGTAATTTTTAAGCTCTAGGTTTATGATAACCCATGGTATTGACCCATGGTAATACCATGGTATTCGTGTGAGCATAGACTATTTAAAGGGGAAATTCTATCATCTTAGATCCATTTTAATTCTGGGTCTATCAAGTGTTCAGAGGGATAAATAGATTTCATCCCCCTAAGAGTGGTAGATGTGGAGTTAAGCTGGATATAGGTTGTTTTTTATGATAATGAAGCTACTAAATAGACTTAGGAAATTATATTGTAAAAACATCTTAAGGTGAATGGTTAAAGCATAGACATTGGACAAGTATATTTATATACTTTTGTTTTAAACTGAAACAAATCCAGGGCTAAAAGGAATGGATTGATTGCACTAGTCATCCTTCTATAACTTTCCAACATATACTGGAGTAAACAGATTGTAATTTGGGTAATTTTTCTAATTGCAAACAGGAACATACTTGTGTATTGGCAGGGTGGTTACGAGGTCCCTAGAAGTGATGAATTTGAATTTTTCTTGGTTTTATATATAGTATTAGGTTTTTTCTCGTGCTTTCTGTGAATGGCATGGGTGAATTTTATCCTACACCCACTAGGTTATCGATATGTAATTTCGGTAATTTTGATTTCAAAAGGTATTTTAAAGAAATGCAATGATTTCATTTGTGTATTCAATAAACACAAGATTTTATAATTGAGTAAAATATTCGCCATGCCTGGTGAGAGATTCGCCAAAAAATTATATATACATATCATATTATTGATAAAATCGCCTTCCATTTTTCCTATATACCATGGAGATTTGCCCATTTATTATACATGTAAATTTAGGGGGGGTTCTTAAAATTTTCCCTATTTAAGTCACTGTTTTCTTGTCGCCTTTTATTGTGCTCCTTTTACTAGACCTATGCATTGACCATTAATGTTATTTGGGTCATGAACTCTTGGTGCAGTGATGTTGCTGGTTGACTGATTCATGCGTTGGCATTGAGCTTGAAATCTAAGCGAAATTCACAGGAATACAAAATGTTTCAAGGCATATATATCCACGTGTTGGAATGGAAAATCGATTTTTCCTTGCGTTGTGTTTCTATACACTGGTTAAAGGAATTCTAAACATTTTGAACGCCCCTGTACCTGGTGATGTCCATGTGTAATTCCTGATATGAGCGATTGTTTCAGTTGTTGTAGTTGTATTCTGCTTTGAAGAAAGATCAATTTTAGCCATTATCCTGCCATCCCTGACATTCTTGACCTCTGAAATCCGCAGGTCTCTATTTTTGGTCTCTCACTCATTGTCCATATGTTGAACTGCCATACCAGAGTCCGCTGGTCACTTCAGTCTTCTGTTGAATGCTGTGTTTAATGCTTCTCTACACCAATTTTCGTGTTAGTGTATTATTGTTAATTAATGTGGTTGTTTCTCTGTGCATATACTGTATGAGGTCGATTGGGGGTCCATCTACATGTTGTTCTAACCTATGCATTACATTGAATCATAGTCTGATCACTGGGTTCCTCTTAAAATTCTGCGCACCATTCAGATTTCTCTATACCTTTTTGGCACACCCACAATCCTGAAATCGTCAGACGTTACATTCCTCCAACGTTGAATCACTGTTTGAAGTGTGGTCAGCTTTGGTGATTGGTTTTGTGAGTGTTGTATTGGAGATGAACTAGGTCGAATGTTATTCTTGTTTCAGAAGGAGCGGCTGTTAAGGATTGTTATTGTCCCTTGGAGCAACGAATTCCAGAATTGTGGCATCTAGGGCCGAGAACATCTCCAGCGCGGGGATCAAACTGTAAACAGAATTCTATCAAGGGCCAAGAATCTGTCCCTTCCAGCCACCGAGCCAGATTAATGAAGCTAGTACAAGATCGATTATGAGCTAGAGTCTTCCATCAGGAAGAGCGATGGATTGAGAGTTGTATGAGCATAAAATCTGGAAAGTCGAGCTACACAGGGAGGCCGACTATTATCGCGTTGACAGAAGCATATTAAATTAAATATCTCATCGCACTAGAACCCATGTACTTTGGTAAAATCACTGCATGCTGAATAAATTGAGGCAGCTCGAGCCACTGAGGAGAATTCCCATTCATCGCTAGTGTTAAGTTCATATATTCAATAGTGGGCTGAAGGTCGCAGGGGTATCCATCGCATAGAGGAGGCGTGTTACCATTGCACGCGAAGGCAACATCCTGCATCTTGAACGCCTGAATATAGTCAGCCACCTCTTGCAACAGCGTGGGCGTGTCCAGACCTAGCATAAGACTCTGAAGCATCTTGATGTGGGCGTCCCAGGTTCGAGTCTCCTCTCACTGCTTCAAGGCTTTGGGTAGTTAAATATTGTCTTTTAACGCCAACAATGCCTCACTCAGAAGCTGTGTTTAACACGTGACATCCTTCAAGCCATCAACAAAGTACAAAAATGTCAGATCAGTAGCCCCTTCCTTGTAGTATGAAAAAACCATAGAGCCGTCATCATGAATTCTCTCTCTGAAAATAAAAAAATTGGAGGTTGCTCAACTTAGAAACCAGCCATTTGGCAGCTGCTTCCAAATTTTTCTTAAATTCGGCGTGGCGTTCTTCTAACAATTTGGTAGCAAGATTCTTAATGTATCGCTTAATAAATGCTAGAAATTACTTTTTGTCAAAAGAAGGTTTTTCCTGAAGCCTGAAGGTATCAACAATCCATCGACGGAATTCTTGTAAATGAGAAGAAAGTTGATAGAAAAATGCCACTGGCGGTGACAACGATGGTAACTGTTTGAACCTGTACTCCAGAAGACGTCATTCATTGCGTTCCTGACTTGGTAATGCAAAGAACTTGTTTCCTCATCCAACTTTGTAATGGTAATTTCCCACGGGTGCTATAAGGATCAAAAGTGAGTTCTCTTCCTATTAATCTTCCTCCATCTAGTAGAAATGTATGGTGCATTCATTAATGTGCATTGATACTTGTGTTGAACGTGTGGAGTGATCCTTTAACTAGTGCAAAGCTCCTACAACTGGGTCATTACTACATTGAACGGGTGTCATTACTGTCGTGCATTTGTGTGTAGTTTGTGCTTTGGTTGATTGAACACTGAAGATATCATTGGATCTCTGTTGAAAATTTTGTGAAGACCATGAGCATGGTCATTTTTATTATATGTTAGTTGTATACACTGAATTCCATAAAGGTTGTATATATAATGGTGTAAAGAAGAGATCGTTGAGAGGAGTTTATTTTTGTTAACATAATGACCAAATTTGATGATATATTAGAGCTACTGAACACCCTAATACTTTCCACTATTGATGGGAAGGTAAACATCAACAAAGACACTCTCTGTGACATTCAGACCTGCCTGCATAATGCACAGGAAAAGATCGAGTTTTTGCAACTAGAATCTCAATTCCAGCAAGAAGAATTAAAACAGAGGAATCATCATTCTGAACATGTTTCTGTTCAGAACATTGTGACTGCAACCCATCAGAAGCGAGTCAATAATGTTACAGTTGGTTCAGATTTAGTACCCAATAAAGCAGCAGTTGTACATGCAGATGCAGAAATTCAATCTGCACTTCCCAAGCCCATCATCAGACCTTGGGAACAACTTGTCCACAACAAGCATAGAACTGGTCTTGGATATGACAAGGACTTGTCCTTTCATATTCTAGACTACTCAAAGCCCATTCATTTTCAGAGTGTTGGATTCATTCATGAAAGTTCACCTGCTCCTCATGATAGCTCACATCCAGCTGTTCCAGATTCTGACCCTCTTCCACAACAACAACAACAACAACAGATTATGAAATTCCAACATTGTGATCGAGTTGGCCATTTGAAAGATCATTGTTTTGATCTTCATCCATTTAAGCGTTGTCATAAAATCAGTCATTCTTCAAACAGATGCTTCAAAAACAAACATCCTGCAAGAACAAAGATTCATCTTGGATGGATCACTTCTTGGCAATGGGCATCAATAGCTAAGAAGATATTCCAATCATATGTCAAAACTTGTTCCAGAGTATTGAATAGTCTTGCAGTTGAGTTTTCTCCATCATCTCACCTTGTATCTGAAAGGGGGGGAAATGATGGTCATCTACAAGCTTCAAAGTCACATCAAGCGAGCCTGAGCCACAACATGTCATACCAGATTCAGAGTTGTAGCCAAAAACAAAGATGCCCCTAAGCATGCCTTCAGTTGGTAATCTGGGACACTGCCTCTAGTAGAAGACTTCAGCTTCTTGCCAGTTTCGGAAGAATTCCAGGAACAAAATTGGGGACACTTCCTCTAGGAAAAGACTTCATCTTCTTGCCAGTTTTGGAAGAGTTCCAAGAATTGCATTAAGCATTCTAGAGTTGTTGGTCATCCTTAAACCATCACAGGTTGATACTTCACTTTTTAGGTTGAAGTTCTCCCTTTTATGCGAGGTGAGACCTCCCTTTCATGGTTGAAGGTTTCCCTCTTCAAAACAATAGGAGCACTTCCTCTAACAGAAGACTTCAGCTTCTTGCCAGTTTTGGAAGAGTTCCGGGAACTACACTAAGTGTTCCAGTGTTGGTGGTCATCCTTAAACCACCGCCCTTTATACCAACATTTCAAGAGACCACATTCAGCCTAGTGCTGCCATGCATTTTTGCACATTTTGTATTTCAGCTCTCTTCTTGGACTCATACATAACCCTTCGGATTAAGGGGGGGAATGTTGGACATCTAATCCTCAATGGGTTAGTGTGGAAGCCGAATAGACAAAAAGAAGTCCAAGAGACCTGGATGTGAAACCCAACAGTCAAACAATGTACTATAAATGTATATCAGTTGTTAATAAAAGATGTACTCTCATGTTTTATCTTTCATATTTCTCTTGCTGCCCATGTGTGTTTAACACTTGTTATTCGCTTATTTTGATTGCCTCCCTTTCATCCTTACCCTTTGTCAAGATTATCTCTGTCTGCACTGAATCCTGACTTTCCAGCATTCTCTCCAGCAATTGAACATCTCTGTTCCATGGATTAAATTCTTCCATAGAATCTTCTTCTTCCATTTTTGTTTGGCTGTCCATCTGTGCCAAATTTCCTCCAACACCTGCAACTAAACCTGCACTCATAAAACACTTGTTAAAATAAAAATCATAAGGCCTCAGTGCCTCCTCTTCCTTTGGCAACACATTAATATGCTGCTATGTTTTTTCCTCCTCTTCTATCAGCACATCAGTATGCTGATTCAACCTCTTTAAAGAATTCTCTAAAGTATTTCCAAGACTATCAGTTAGTCTTTCCTCCACACCATCTGCTTCAATGATGTATTTTTTCTCTTGCCCGTTGAAATGAACTTCTTCCTCTACAATCACACTGTCATACTCTGAATTTCCCAACAAATAATCCAGAAATTTAAGTTCTCTGTGACACTTCATAAGTACTTCATCATTACTTATGATTCTTGCATTTATACAAAAATTATCAATCTGAAATTTACAAGGTTCAACTGTCCCAACTGTTGCTTTACATATCAGTTCTTCAGACTGAATTTCATCTCCTTCTTTCATAAGAAATTGTTCCTGTGTTGTCATAGTTTCAAATATCAATGCATTATTAAGTTCTTTCTGCTGCAATAAATCACTGCTTCTCTCATTTAAGAGATATTCTCCATCCTCCTTTACTTCAAAGTTTTTATCTTCTGAAAGATATTCTCCCATACTTTTGACAACTTCAAAAGATTGCTCATCCTCTGCAAAACCTGTAATCACATCAAAGTTATTAGATTCAACAATACAAGGTTTTACATTTTTCTTCTGGTCTGTATTTTTCCAACAATTCAGAAAGTCATCAATAATTCCTTCCTCTTCACCCAAAACTTTGCCCTGTTCTAGTTCACAAATGGACACTTCCATTTCCAATTCAGCTTCTCTGAGTTCTTCAGATCTCAATTGAACACCCAGTACCTATTCAAGCTTCATCAGCTCTTCTGCTAATTGCATATTCACCTGCTGACTTCTCTTCTTTTGTAGCCTTCTCTGTAATTTATGCCACCTCACTGGCTTTTTCCTCAAGACCCAACCTTGTCTTTGGTTTTCCTCAAGTATCATCATCAATACATTGAGTTGTTCTTTCATCTCTGCAATCTCTCTGTCAATTTCCTCTTGACTCATCCTCTTTCCATTTGCCTTGGCATCCTCTTTCTTCATCTTTCTTCTGCTGTGGTCTTCCTCAGAACCTCTGCTATGACTATCAGTAGCCATCTTCTTCTCTATCTTCGTGAGCTCCTTACTCACTTACTATGAGTTGCATTAAAGCCTCTACATCAGCAAGTCTTCCCTGCTGCCACTTACCTCACCAAGCTTTCCTCTGTACTTGGTCTTTTGGCAAGCACTTGGTTCTCTATCTCTGGAACCTCCTTTGAGCACTCTTCTCTGCTCCTTTAGGCTTCAACTCATCTTCACCTTCTCAAGAACACAACTATCCTATTGTATTTCAATCACCATGAAATACTTGGTTCTGACCACTTTTTCTTTCACTTAGAAAGTCTTACCAGTTTCCTTCATTACCTTGGAAATTCTACCCACATCCTTTATGGAATTACCTTTGTGAGCTGCAACAATACCTCTGCAGTAACAAGTCTCCTCCTTGCTACATATGCTTCACTAAGCTTCTCTCCTCTGAGCTCAGTCTTTTAGCATTTCTCTGGTTCTTTCCTTTGGAACCAATTGAGCACTCCTTGCTCTAGGCTTGCTGCAATCTTCTCACCTCCTTATGCTATCACCTGTGTGTCAATATAAAAAACCACAACTCTCCAGTATTCAAATCAAATTAAACAAAACATGTCATCTCACCTTCAAGATTTCTGCATGATCTTGTTCTACCATTTCCTGTACTTTGAATGGACTATCCTTTGTGTTTTGCATCTGCAAGTTCTGCTCCAAATCATCTCTGTGTGCCTACTATTTGTCATATTAAAATCTGATCTCCCTTGCCTGCATACACATCTTAAAACACAACTCTGTTCTAAGTCCTTTTCTATAGAATTCCCTTATTCCATTCTGCTATCAATTGTTCCAATAACAATTATGCTATGATACCAAATGATGCAGGGTTACCCCTGTTTTACCCACAGTATGCATATGTTTATGCATATCCGTGTTTGTCCCATGAATTTTAACTCTCGAAGGAGTCAAAATCTTCAACCATCAATGATTTAAGCCCCTTACTCAATTCCTATGTGGAATTATTCAATACAATAGCCCAGACTTTCAATCTCCTCTATCGGACGTATTCAACCTTTATAAACCTTCATTAACCCTTAAGCCCACACATTAAACCTTCACTTTATAAACTTTGGTTATAACGGACTTAACACATAAAAACCCTTTATTGGCGCTATATTTCTATTATAACCCTTTTATAACGGAAATGCACTTTAAACATACCTTTCTGCCTTAATATGGCTTTTTCACAGAAATCGATGTTTTACCTTTATCGCAATTGGGGTATCGCTCTTCCACGGGTCACATTACACACTCCTTCCACTTTCCCGATATGCGATCAACCTCTGGAAATCAAAACATATTAACTGCGCCATATAAACCTTCTCAGTTCCGCTTCTTATTGCTCCTTCACACTTTACCGCAATACAACAAAAAACACAGAAAACCGACCCAAACATTTAAGGTTGGACTTCAAACCTTATAAACCCACATTCACAATTGTCATTGAGTCCACACTCATCCATCGCTATCAGCGTTTTCCTTCGTTATCCCCGATTTGCGATCAACGATTAGATCGCGATCGTCCATTTCTTCTTCGATCCAACGGTCAGCGATCAAACAACTTGTGTTATAACCTCCGTCGTTGATCTATCCTTAATAGATCCGACGGTTCACCCCGATTTTGGGTGGATAACAAGCATGGGGTTTAACTGCCCGATAAAGCGGTTTCCCCTTTCCACTTTACTGCTACGTGTCGTGATATGTATGGGATTGGCACTCAACGCTTGATATCACTTATGGTTTCTTTGCCGCTCGAAATACCATTTCGCTTATATAAATCCGCCTTTCCGCTACGTTAACTCCTGCGCTCTTTCACCGAGCGATGACCATCGATCTATTGATCCGTCGATCGGACGGTCAACATCTAATTCCTCCGTTATTCCTCCTTCAAGGTTAGCCAATCTAGCTCTGTGATTGATCTGGACCATTGATCGATAAGATCTAGGTTCTTGTGTATTGAAGCCTCACTTCTCCGTTCGTCCCTTTTCACTTGGTTTTTACATTGTTTCTTCACTTCTTCTCTATGGTTCAGGTTCTTCAAAAGGTTCTGGGTCTTTTGCTATTTCGCTGCGCAATCCTCCCGGCTTTACTCCATGAGTTCTTTACTCACGAACGATTCAACCATTACCTTGGTTCTACAATCGTTCAATGCCATTAAGGTCCTTTGCCTCTTCTCTTTCTTAGTGTATTTGCCTCAACCTGCCTGCACATATTTATATTATGCAAGTCTCTGATAACACATAATTCATCACTCAACACTCGAAATACACATTTATACAGATTCTAATCAATCTCTGTATATATAAACACATAACAAACGATTGCATATTGAGACTCTGTTTTTCTGGCCTGATCTTCTAATATCAGTGGCCTCTATTCCAATTCTACCCATAGGCTTATAGTCACTCCAAATATCTAACCTATCTAACCTCTAACTAACTCTTCTCATGCCTTTTAGGCTTACATTTATACCAAGGGATTCTAAAACCAATTCTGGTTTAGATCCATAAATTCCTTAACAAATTTCCTAAATCTCTTCCTCGTTCCTAAAATTCCTCTCTAATCCATAAATTCATGAACTGACTCCTAATCTCAGATTTACAATTAATTCTCAATCCTCTCATCACTCAAATATCCTAAAATCTCTCATGTTCTCCTACATTCGACAACATTTACAATTATGTCTGAAAATAGTGAATTAAATCCTATTCTCATTAAAATCACTCAAAACCCTTAATAATTACATTAATTCAACATTCAGGAACCCAACTTCCTTAACAAGAAAGACCCCCTATGTCTACTAAAATACAATGATTTTCCTTGAGTTGAATGCTCCTGCATCACCTGGTTATCGGGTGCAAGCCCTAGAAGTGATGATTGACACTATGTGATTCATTTCACTAGTTTCAATCCCACTTCTTCACCCCTGTGAGCATCAACCGATGCTATGAGTGCTAAGTGGACTATTCAAAGTTCATGAGAAGTTAGTCAGTTATGACTACCTATGATGGAAATGGTCATACATGAATGACCTACTTTACACAGTTGAATCCCAAAAAATGATATGTAATATAATGCACTGCGAAAACCCCTTAATACTTAAATTCAAAAGAGTGAAGGGAACTCTACTTGAATGGTTCATGAGGCACAATACTTGCTAAGGTTTTGCAAATGGGGTAGCAAGATAATTGGGCTTGATTTTGGGGAAAACTCCACAGTTAAGCGCACTTGAGCCAGAGGCAATCTGGGATGGGTGACCTCTTGAGAAGTCCTGGTTACCGGGTGCAAGCCCCGGAAGTGATGATTGACACTATGTGATTCATTTCACTAGTTTTAATCCCACTTCTTCACCCCTGTGAGCATCAACTAATGCAATGTGTGCTAAGTGGACTATTCAAAATTCATGAGAAATTACTCAGTTATGACTACCTATGATGGAAATGGTCATACATGAATGACCTACTTAACACATTTCAATCCCAAAAAATAATATCTAATATAATGCACTGCGAAAACCCTTTAATACTTAAATTCAAAAGAGTGAAGGGAACTCTACTTGAATGGTTCATGAGACACAAGACTTGCTAAGGTTTTGCAAATGGTGTAGCAAGCTAAGTGGGCTTGATTGTGGGGAAAACTCCACAGTTAAGCGCGCTTGAGCCAGAGGTGATCTGGGATGGGTGACCTCTTAGGAAGTCCTGGTTATTGGGTGCAAGATTCATTTCACTAGTTTCAATCCCACTTCTTCACCCCTGTTAGCATGACTCGATGTAATGAGTGCTAAGTGGACTATTCAAAATTCATGAGAAATTAGTCAGTTACGACTACCTATCATGGAAATGGTCATACATGAATGACTCTCTTAATGCAGTTGAATCCAAAAAACTGATATCTAATAAAGTGCACTGCAAAAACCCCTTAATACTTAAATATACTTCTTCTCAATCAATTTTTTCTTTCCCCACATACTTTCCTTTTTCACCAAATTTTGAACACTTTTGTTTGTAAAGGCTTTTCCAAATAGGAGAATATGTTTAAACCGTATCTACTCATATCAATATGATTTTTAATATCCAACCATTTAGCTAAATGAATTCCATTGTTTTCACTTTTTCCTTTCCATAAAAAGTTAATACATACTTTCTCTAAGATTTCTAAAGGCATTGTCTACCAAGATGACAAATTTTCCTAGACAACAAAAATTCACATGGATCCGACCATTTATCCTAAGAAAATATGACAATAGGAGTGTGTGAATCATGTTTTTTATGGTGGAAATGGATTCATCACCATCAAAAATGCTTGGGGCACCCAAAATATCGAAACTTGACAGTTGTAACCCAAATTTCCCAAAATTTCTGTCAGATTTTACGAAAATATCGTCGGAATTTCCATTGTTTTTAGGGAAAATTTGAATCCATGTGCTTTCTAAAACCCCTTTACGACTATATGCAAAGAAATACTAATACATTGAGATGGATTCTGATTTAGAGTTAGTAAGAGTTAATCTTCCACCTATAGAGAGTCATCTATTAAACTAATAATGAATTATGTTCTTAATCCTTTCTAATCAACCATAAGTCTCTCTTCCTATAACCATTAGGTTTCAAAATAAAACTCAAATATTTGAATTCCTTTTCTATGTCAAAGGAATCGAAAAGAAAATGTATGCTCAACCTATGCATCAATCTCTTCTCTCAAACCATTGAAACCAAATGAAAAAACTAAGTATCATGATTTGGATTGGATCATTATATTAATGTTTTTAAAATTTAGAATTCTCATACTTTTGTTATTTAAATAAAATTATAATTGTATAAAAGACTTGGAAATAACTACTATATAAAGAAATATTATATCAATCAACTTCAACTTGATTTGTTGTAGCTTCTATTCATTTTAGTGAGGAAATCATCATATACATTCAATATTCAATATAGATAAATTTTTATTAATCAATTAAATTCAAAATCACCACAAATACATAAATTGAATTCAAAATTCACTCTAAATTTTTTTTTTTTTATTATAAATACATTTATTTATCAACATTCCACCATTTACCTATAAATTTTTGCAAATTGATAATATTTTGTTAAATATAATTTTATAATAATTTTAAGGAATGGAAATATAAAGTAAAATTTTTAAATATTTGGTTATATATATAACTAGTATAGACTCATATTAAGCATGGATCTAGCATGCGCTAAGAGGGGTCAAACCTTTTTAGGTACACACCTCTTTTAAAGTGTAAAAAAAAATTGCATCATTCTCGTCGTTTGATAGATCCCAATGAATCTGCACTTGTTATCTATATATACAATGTACAGTTTTTCATTGTTTAAATTGTATTTTTAATGCTATATATAGAGTACATAACTTAAATTTGTAAGTCCAAAAAACTTTGTTGGACTTGAGGAAAAATTGACCTAAACAAACCTAAAAAAGAACCAGAATATAAAATAATAAGATTACTTGCAAAGTTTTAACCATAAAAAAAAATATTTTTTTCCAATTGTTTTATATCATATATAGTTTTTTTTTTCAAACAAAATATATTATATACATAGTTGATAGTAACATGTGCATTGAGACATTTTATCTATGGACTACATTGTCCACATTAAAATGTCTTTTTATTATTAATATATTTTTAAGTATACGCCAATATTCCTTAATCATGCATATTAAAATATTTTATTGATGACCCATATTGAAATTTATTATTATTATCAATAATTTTAAATTTTACATGCATTAATTTTATATTAAAAGTTAAATGAATTACACATATCTCACTTATTATTCTTATTATTAAGTACATTTATTTTATTTTATTTTTTAATTTTCAATTACCTTTTTTTTTTTGTAGACTTTGAATATTTTACTATCTACAATATTAATATTTTTCTTTATATATAAATATCAATATAAATTACTTAACATAGATTTTGAAATAGTTTATTTAAATTTTATGTTGAAATATTTTTAAAAAGTATAAGGTTTAAACATCTTACTCATACATTTTTTACTTCTAATTACTTTATCTCTTTTTAAAGTTGATATGAAATTATATTACGTCAAAATATTTTGTTTATGATTAAGAGTGAGTGAAATTTTTTTACCACATTATATTGTAATATGAATAACAAATGAAGTGACTTGATATTATCCATGTTTATTATTTATTATCATTGAAATTATAGTTTTATTTATAGATATATATATATATATATATATATATATATATATATATATATATATATATATATATATTTGCTTGGGGTATTTCAATTGGCAATGGCCGTGGAAATGAAGTCTCACCGAACCAGAAGTCTTGGGTTCAAATCTTTTGTTATCCCCCGACCGGGGTGAGAAGTTGGACATGATGAAGATGTAGTCCTACCAAGCATATATATATATATATATATATATATATATATATTTGTGTGTGTGTGTGTGTGTGTGCGCGCACGCGCGCCATATTGAACACATCCAAAATCACACATCACCCTCATATTAAATTAGAAATACACATCAACACAATAAAAACTAACCAAATATTTATCATAAGATTAACAAAATATTTATTTTTCTATTTATGAACATTCCACCTCTCATGCAAACTTTTGCAAATTAATAATATTATGTTAGCCCTATTGATTCTCTCTCGATCGATATAGAGAAATATTAGTCAATTAAGTCATTAGATGACCTCAACCTACCTATCAATAAGCATAAATTGATACGCAACAAAAATCTTCAAAATACTTCGAAGACATAGACATCCATTGTAGGACAAGTAATTGCATATTGAATAATGTATATAGAATTGATGAGATAATTACAATGAGGATGAGAGCTTGCTTATATACCCTAGACATATAACTCTTCACCAACAGTCATGTCCTTAGTGACATACCTCTTCATTAACTAATTACTAGTTAATTAATCATTATTTATTGTTATTATTGTTTATATTATTTGTATTATTATATCTATATTTTATTCGTAACATTGTCTTCCTCTTCAGTAAGCTTTGTCTTCGAAGCTCACTGATGAAAAAGCTTCATTTCTTTTTCTATTTTGAATGTGTTCTCGTCTTAGAACTATCATCTTCATTGATACAAGACGATATGATCCTCTGAGTAATAAATAAAATTGTCAGATTGAGAATGGATCTGACCATACTAGATTAATCCTTTGTGGAATCTTTTTATTACTGAAATTTTGTAATGAATTGTTATCATAGGACTAGATTCTGCAAACTTCAGTATTCCTTGGAACATAAATCTGTTGTTTATTTTCTGGATGGTTCAAATATATAGATTGACTTAATTGTCTGCTTTTATGGTTTAGATGTCGATAAGGAGTTCTTATTGTTGGATTTTCCCTTATCGTGTGTGTGGCAATTTCCTTATTTACTTCAGGTACTATTGGTGTTGAGTTGGTTATGGAACCATCACTTGGAATTCCCATTGTTTGGATTACAACATCTAAATACATTTGAACTTTTGTTGGTTTCTCATCTTCTTGAATTATGATATTGACTGGATTGGTATTTGTTCCTTTATCTTGAACTTCGACTGTTACAATTGGAGATTTCAATACTTCTTCTTAAGTAAGTTGTTCTAACTTGTCATTTAGTGACTTCTTGTCACTTTTAAGCTTCTTTATTTGTGTAAGAATATTTTGGTTATGATTCCTTAGACACAAAAGTTCATCATTTTCTAAATTGTTGACTTTGTCCTTACTATCATTCTCTTTATCTTTTATAATTTTGATTTATTCTAATAAATTTTTATTCACATCTTTTAAATGCAAATTCTTTTCTTCCTTTTCTGATAGATTCTAGTTGAATTTCTTCTTGAGACATTCATTTACTTCTTGTAATTTTCTTCTTGTACATTTGGACTTCTTGACCTTCTCAAGTAAATTTTTATTATGGTCCCTTAGACACTAAATTTCTTCTTTACTTTCTTTTGATTCTTCATAAAAACGATCTTCAAGATCTTTATATTTATTTTCTGATGATTCATTCTTTTGTCTGTAGTTTTGCGAGTTCTTCCTTTAATCTTTTCATTTGCATTGTCTCATTATCTTGACGTTCTTCTGTACTAAATAATTTCTCATATGTTGGACAACATAAAATGCAATTTTTTTTTAATCCACTCACACCCGAATTTTGTTTTACAAAATGAACATTTAGTCCAAAATATTGAATTATTTATGGAATTCATCTTTAGTTTAAATTCCCCTTATAACTTTATCAACATTATTGAATTTTAGGATTATTTATTAATTTCAATTGAACACCTTTTTAGAAAAAAATTCTATAATATAACATTTTTTTAATCAAATAATATTTTTATAAAAGTTTATGGTTATTTGACCTTATATTAAAAACCCTTTCAAATTAAGACCCTTTTTTTTCCTATAAAATTTAACAACCTATTTTTGTTTCACATGGACCACTATACGGTCGGATTTAATTCCGTTGGCGATTATTGATGGACTAACCCTTTTTTCTGGTAAAATATTTTTAATTACCACTTGAGTTTAACTCGTTAAGAACAACTACTATATAAAGGCACGGCCTGGTCACAACTCACAAATTATTTTTGTTTCCCTTTTTTTTTTAATGCAACTCAAAACTTGGTCGGATTATGGATGGAGCATTCATTCAAATAAGACTACAAAGTGGTATATGTGGTGAGTGATGATGATTGTTGCTCAGGAAGATAAATACAATAGTGAACGTGTGAATAAATGGTCGTAGTGGGAATGGCGGCTCGACGTATGATTATGCAGTTTCGTGCAGTGGTGGTGCCTGTGAGAGGTGTCGTCGAGTGGCAACCTTGCTTTGCTGAGTAATAAGGTTGTTGCAGAGATGCTAGTCTCTCCTGAAGAGGTGTAACGGTGAGTTGGTTCACAATTGAACAATGACAGGCACACCAACAAAAGGTTGAAGGGACTCATCAGCCAGGCGAGTGGTTTGTTATTTTGTTTTGTTTTTATAAAAAACAATCAATTATTTTTTAGTTTATAATTAACTTTTTTTTTGTTTGTGTATACGATTCCTTTTTTCTTATATTTGTAACTTTTTTTTAAATTATTTTGATTTTTTTCCCATCTTTTAATCTTTTTTATATTTTCACTTTTTATTTAAATAAATTTTTTAATATTTTTTTTCGTCAATATATATTTTCTCCTTTTTTATTTTTTATTTTATTTGTTTTCCTAGTCTTTTTTTAAAAAAGGTCAAAAGCCTTATGACAATATGGAGAATCTTCAAAAACTGTGCAACAAAACGCTTGATATCACAACATGCTTACGAAGAGTTGATGGCCAAAAGCTAGATCATACTGGCTTTGTGCAACGGTTGAGCGGCCAAGAAATCCAACAACTCTGATATCAATGCAACGAACAAGGTTCCCATACGCAGCGAAAAACTTTAAAATACTTCGAAAACATAGACATCCATTCTAAAACAAATAATTATATATTAAATAATGTATATAAAATTAATGAGATTATTACAATGAGAATAAAGACTTGTCTATATACCCTAGACAAATATCTCTTCACCAACCATCATGTCCTTAAAAGTATACCTCTTCATTAACTAATCACTAATTAATTAATTATTATTTATGGTTAATATTGTTTAACTTATTTATATTATTATATCTATATTTTACCCATCACACGATATTTACGTTGTGTAAATATTTATTAAGTTTATATTTAAAAATAATGTTTAATTTTTATAAGGTAGTAAAGCATATTTTTTCCAACCGTTTGTCTTCTCAACTCAATTAATTATTACTCGTGAGATTGAAATTTTGTGCCTATGATTATTTTCTGCTTCCACTGTATATAATGGGTCCTCCAAAATACGCTTGGAGTTTTGTGCTCCATTACCCTTTCAGACCCTAATTACAAAGTGACGGGGCAGGACAGGATAAGAATCTTTTGGTGCGAATTTTTGCAGAAATTCGATGGTGAGAGATAGTTTCAGGCGGATCTAAAGTTTCCATTACATTATATGACTTCCTTTCGAAGAGATCTTTGTTTATACATCCACAAAATATGTCAGTGACATCGCAGAATTTCAATGGGTGTATCATGTTGAAAGCACACAGACCACTGAAAAAGTGACTGTGTATCATTTTGAATGCACACCTGCCAATGAAGGAATGGAGTGACTCCAATTTTGTCTCTCCTTTCCCTTTTCTTTCTTTTTAATTTAGTCTTTTTAATTTATAACTAAGACATTTATATTTAAATTAGAGGCGTTTATGTGACATTTATATTTAAGCTTTAAGACACACCATGATGTGCAATGATCTTTGTGAGACTGGGTATAACCTACATGCTTTTATTGACCATAAAAGAGGGTGTAAAAAGAAGACTAAATATGATATATTTCACTTATTATTATTTTTTAATAATATATATATATATATATATATATATATATATAATAATTGAATTAAAGATAAAAATAAAAATAAAGTTATATATAAATATATTGTAATTTTGATGTTATTAAAAATTAATGGTGAAAAGATTTTTATTGAAAAAATGGTGAAAAGAGAAAAGGGGTGATGCAAAAAATTCAACATCTCACTCTATTGGTTTATATGTAAATTTGGAAAGTTTTTTTTTTGGTAAATTAGAATATTTGTATTTCATTAACAAAACAAGATTACAGAGTTTTCCTTTCAGATCTCACCCACTGTTACATATCATAACACTAAAATAATCTTGAAAACCAAGTCACACAAAAAGTTGATTTGAAAAGTTGAGAATATCTCAAGAGTATTCAAAGAACCTTAAATTCTTTAGAGAATATCTTCAAAACTCTGGCGAACCGATACCTAAATGTTCTACCACATATACATGAATAGTGACACATCCTTCTTCTCAAAATTGTATGGTGTAAAACATTCTAAAAGAAAATTATAGTGAAAATTACAAGATGACTTTTTTACTCCACAAATCACATTTTTTCTCCACCTTTAAAATCCTAAGAATATTTCCTAGCTTCTCTTTTGCACCTTAGATGTCTTCTTGATTTGATAATATTAAAATGCACTCATATATCCTTTATTTATAGTGTTCATGCATTCACTTATCGGGCTGACTTCTAAAAATGGTTGGGTTGACCTATACTTTCTCGCTGGGTCTACTTGTGTTTTCTAGCTAGGTCAACTTGGCATAATCTTTCATATCTCCTCATTCCTATGGAGTTAGAGGGAGTTCCATATACCATTGGAAAGGTATTAGTACAATATTTTCAACTATGTATTCTATTCTCCCATTTGAGCTAGGTCATTAGAGTAAAATTTCTTCAAAGATAGATTATCCAAACCGGGCATGTAAAAACTATATATCCAAACAATATTTCCAACAATCTCATATTGCAATCCTTGTCTTGGACATCTATAGTTTCATGTTGTTTTCGACATCAATGAAAAAAATATTCTAACAATATTGTACTGTATTCATTGTAAAGGGAGATTCTACCCTCAAAGTGGATTGTATTCATTGTGTTCTTATCATTTTTAAGGTGGAAGACTCACAACAATTAGTATTAAAGCATACAACCCTAGGTTTTTCTACTTCAAATGAGTCGTCATGGAATTTTCACTATATATATATTTTAAGCTTTAGAACATGAAAATTTCACACGACTAATGAGAGATATTGATGTACGTCTAGTCAAAATTTCATATTTTAATTTGCTATATTATTAGAGATATGCCATATGGAATTTAGGGTTTGTGAATGGTACTAAACTTTGTTTTCAATGAGTGATTGTCTCTCTCTCTCTCTCTCTCTCTCTCTCTCTCTCTCTCTCTCTCTCTATATATATATATATATATATATATATATATATATTTCTCTAACTGTTGGATGATATAGTTTCAAGAAGTCTACTCTAGGAAGTAGATTCTTGATCTGCATTGACAATCATGTTCATGAGAACAAAATGTATATATTTCTTCCTATAATAGAAATATATATAATTTTTTTTCAGATATATTTTGGGATATTTCAGACTATGAAATTTTGAGAATATTCAGGATTTATCTCAAAGTACATATGGAAAACTTTAAATTCTTGTTCGATATACTTTTGGTGATATACCCTATGGAAGTTATAATTTTTTAATGGTCATAAAATCAATTTCAAATGAGTGAATTTTGCATTTTAAGTATAATTGTTTTGGATACTTCAATTATTTCAACTTTTAAAGGCACGGGGAGAGATATTGGGGTACATTTGATAAAAAAAAAATAGATTTTGGTTTTCTAATTTTTTGGAGATATACCCTATGTAAGTTAATGTTAGTGAATAGTCATGTAATTCATTTCAAATGATATTGAAAATTTTGTTGTAACTTTCTCCCAAATGAATTTCAGGCTATGTAATTTTTAGGGATTTGAAAAAACATACTGAGACACCTCAAGTAAAAATATCATAATCTGGGATGCTATACAAGTTCACTCTCGGGAAGAGGTAAAAAATCAACAATCTTTGAGAAAGCTACCATAACTTTCACTTAGCACATCAAATTTTGTCACACTTATAAAATTACACAAAAGGCATATCACAGTAGGTCAAAATTTTAGATTCAAAAGGGCACTATTTTTATGATATATTAGGATAGAGGTAAATCATCGAAATAGTCTATAAATTAGGGTTTTGAAAGGTATGTAACTTACAAGTCGAAGAACTTTTGATTGGAAAACCTTTTTTTGGTAATTCAAAATTTGTGATAAAGAGGAAAAAGAGGAGAAATATTATTTACTCACATGGCTCCTAATGGTGTGTAAAAAGTTCACCACATATACATCTAGAAATCTCATTTGTCAGCGATGAAGAAATATTAGATGTTGTTTATTGAGTATCCAAGTTGGAAAGTTAGTTGTGATATGTGCAAGGACCAATAAAAATATGGAACAAAATAAGGGGGAAAACAAGGAATAAATACAAAAATCCATGAATTCTATGGAAAAAATTCTCTTGAAGAGGTTTCCTAAAAAAGATATGAAAATCCTAGGAAATCATGAAAATAAAGGGAACAATTGTGTTGAGACCCAATTACAGACGGGGAGTATTTTCTCACAATTAGAGAGAACAAATATTTAATCATAGAACCACAATAATAATTTTTCAACCCAATATCCACAACATTAGGGCTTCGATTAAGCACTAAAGAATAGTTCATTCCAAAGATCGATATGAGGAAGTCGGATGGTAATGATCCTATAGCATGGATATTCTAGATGAAGCAATACTTTTATCTACACCAAGTGACAACCTTAAGAAAGGTAAATATGGCATCCATGTACATAGAAGAATATTAATTTGTATGGTACCAACGAATTTGTGAAATAAAAGCTAATAAAATTGTATCTTGGTTCATTTTTATGGAAGAATTGACAGCACGTGGGGATATTAATAAAAATACATTATTTAGTCAATTGGTAAGTTATGGACAAACACATCCATTTACAAAGCACATTCAACAATTCCAAAGTTTTAATATCAAGATAAAGAAAAAATCATATAATAATTTGCTAGAATTTTTAAAGGGAGCTTGAATGGAAGACCACAAACATGAAGAATATACAAAAAATAAAAATGTAGCAATGTTGATTGATTTTGGTAGTACCCATAACCTTATCAAATAAAAATTGGAAAAACTACTTAATTTCTTTGTATTCCCAACACCAAAATTTCAAGTAATGATTGCAGATGGAGGCACCATAGATTGTTCAAATGTCATAGTTTTAATTTAAAATATGAGGGAATATTTATTGCATAGTCTCATAATGACAATCCTAATGGGTTGTGTTGATGTTGTATTAGGGGTCCAATGTACAATCATTGTGAACAATGGCCCTTAATTTTCAATACCTTTTCTTGATATTTTCCTCAGAAGGAAAGTAAATTGAGCTTAGAGGTATCCAAGGGAAACCCTTTAGATTGATATGCCCTAATAACATGACAAAAATACTTAAAATGGGGCACCATGGTGTAATTCCATAATTGGTGGCTCATTAGATGTTAAAGCATCTATATCCTCTGCTCCAATATATCTCCAAAAAGTTATAATCAAACATTCCAAGGCATATGGAGAGATGCCTAAGGACCTTCCACTTGCTTGAGATCACGACCATGCTATTCATTAGAAACTTAGAAGTGTACTACCTAACATTAGGCCTTACATGTATCCATATGCATAAAAGAGAGAGATTAAGTGTTTGATTAAAAAAAGAGTGAGATTGATAATCTAATTCAGGAAATATTAGAGGCTATCATCATTCAAACTAGCCAAAGTGTTTTCTTTGTAGGTCCAATGGTGGTTATATAGATAAGAATACGTGTCAAACTAAATTAAAAACACAATATTATGGCCCATATAAAGAGTTGCAGAGGATTGGAAGTATGACTTGCAAATTGAAGTTATCTCCATTTCATGTGTACATCAAGTCTTCCATTTTTCTTTTTTAAATAAGGGAATCAATGACAAGATTCTAGTCCAAACTATTTTACCAAATATTAATGAAAAGGGGAAATCATACAAGAACTAGAAACAATCTTTGAAACAAGGATTAATAAATGGAAAATTGAGTAATTACTAAGTATCTCATCAAATGGAAGAACGTACTCATGGAAGAGCTGACATGGGAAGATGAGTTATTCACACATAAACAACTGCAATCAGTTAATTGTTGAGAACAACACATGTTTGAAGGGGAGTGGCATGTTATGCTCTAGATAAGCCTCATGTTAATCCTAGAACCTAGTATTAAGCTTTATATATTTAAATATTACACTTTTATTTTTATATTGTTGTGCAAGTAAGAAATGTCATTGTAACCTTTTATTATAATTGTACCTTTTTGTCTCCTACATATACACACCAAGGAGACCTAGTTCTAGGATCATCATATCTTGTCTTGTATTATTTTCATTCTATAATGAGGTTCCACCCTCAAAGTGGATCGTGTTCATTAAATCCTTATCATTTTTAAGGCACAATGTTCATAACACATGTTGTTTAACCTCTTTTTATACATTAGTTACCTAGTTATAGCCATGCTCTCAATGGGGAAGTTTTCCTTTGATGATGATAATAGGATATCGTGTATTTCCTTTAATTTTTAAGTTATAGGTTATAAATTCCTATGAGAAGTATTCTATCTTTATCCACTCTATGGAGATAGTGGATCCCCAAAACTCACAACCATATAAAATAATAGGGTAATGAGAGTCTTAAAGAGGAGTTGGGTTTTTTTATCCCATATCCAAAGACCTATTGATTTACAATTATTTTAAATTCTATAATAAACTTTCCACCCTCTATTTATCCTTTTCTCCATGTTATAATTCTAGTTGAGTTTGTGATGGACATCTATTATGGATATGAGGAAGTAGGATGGTAATGATCCTATAACATGGATATTCTAGATGTGGATCATAGGATGTTTCTATATAACAATTAGAGTCATGTCTAGGCTTAATGAATTCCCTTTTTCCTCCAAGTTCTCAAATTATTTATGTTCAATTTGGGAGAGTTAATGGAATACTTGATCATAATAGAAATATTCTCAATGAAAATTGTATTCTCACCCTATAAATAATTAGTAGAAGTCATGCCTAGAAGGACAAAAAAGAATATATAAAACTTACGTTGTAGGTGAGAAGGAGACAAAGGATGTATTCAACAGAAAAAATACTAACACAAAAAAATAGGGGAGATGATAAGTATTAAATACTTGATATCCCTTTTGATAAAACAAAATAAAAGATGAAAATAAATATGAAAAATATGACAGATAGAAAACAACATGGATACCTTTACATAGTATTGACATTAGTTGGGGGACAATATTAATATAGAATTTCAAGTTTGCAAGATAGTGAAATGATATATTATGAGTTGGAGCACTTAAAATTAAGCAAGCGTATCGTAACACCCGTAAAATCCTCAATAGAAATTAAAGATAAAGCAACATGATATATAGAAATAGGAATTCAATGAAAATCATAAGTGGAATAGCATTGAGCATATCTTCCCATTGGATATTCATAGTTCGATTTTGTTCTATGTGGTGTAATTATAGTGTATGTGGTACAAGTGATGACATTGTGGTATGTGTAGTAATTGTAGGGGGAAAATGGTTGATGTGATGTATATGGAGAAGTTATTGGTGTACACAATGCATAATGATTTTTTATATGATTAGATATTTGATTTCAATTTAGTAACATGGAATGATATATTGTGTTCAAATGTGTTGAGTGATCTAGGAAATATTTTATTATTGTCGAGTTTCATTCTGGCATTATTATTTGATGGGACCCATTTGAATATTTTAATAATTCTATAGAGGAGTGAAAGATGTCGATGTAGACGGTTTGAGCCTTATGGAGTGTTTTGTGAGGATATGTTTGACTCTTATATTGACTACCCCTCTCACTTAGATAGATTGATAGTGAATTTAGAGAAATATTTAAATGTTCATATTTTCATTTAGTGTTATGGAATTAGAAGACAGTCATGGAACATTAAAGATGACATGATATATAAATTAAACTTGCATAAAAATAAATGAATAAAAAAAAGCACTTTGAAATAATATAAAATAACAAATATATAAAGTGGGCATTTATTAAAATGAAGAAACATAAATCTTTAGAAGTTATATATATATAAAAAGAGACACTTGTAATATAGATGGGAAACACACTTGGGACATGTGCTTTTATGGAAGAATTAAAATATTAAATAAAACTTTTCATGGAAAAAAAAATCATTACATATTATTTCTAAAGGTATGTTACTCAATTATGGATGGCCCTCATTGAGAGAAGGGAGATCCAAAAAGTTTAACATTCCACTTTATTCATTTACATTTACACTTAAAAGCTTGGGAGATTTCTTGAAATTATTTAAATGTTGTTGTGAAAGGTGGTTTATTATAACTTGAAAGTGTACATCAATATTAATTTTCAATAAAGGGTGTTTTCTTTAAATTTTTAATGTTAATTTTTATTAAGCATTGTACTCAAAAGACTATATGTAAAATATTATTGTGAATGAGATCATACAAAATATGATAAGTATGTCATGTTCCACACAATTCAAATAAATGGACATGCATTTGGAATAATGATATTGGTATTTTGAGGATTTCAAAATGAAGAGGTTGTGTGAATTATTATTGTCTACATATTGTATTTGTTTCTTTAGATTGACAATGTCATAGGGGATGTCTAGTAATTGGTGATGAATTGGTTGTTGTAGATAAGCCGTGGGAAATACCGTTGTTGACATAATGCAATTTTTTCTTTAGAATAGAAATGTCTTAGAGGATCTCTAGTAATTGATGATGAATTGGTTAGAGTCAATCAAAGGAGGAGATGGAGGTAAGGATAGTCATACTTATGTTCAAGAGGGTGACTCATGTATAAATAAATAAATTCCTAACGTACATTACGAAAGTATTCACTTGATCTCCATGAATTTTGAGTGTTGATTTTGATTTCTTAATTATGCTTGTAAAATCATTCTTGAAAACCAAATGCATGCTTGTAAAATGTCTCTACAATCATAAGAAGATTAAGATCTAAGGTGGTGATGAAAGGAATTTCAAATTTTCCAATTATAATTCAATTCCCAATATGCTTGGCCTTAATGTTCAATTCAATCAACTAACTAATCTCTAATATACTCATGATGTCTCTCAACATAGCATTTGGAAAAAAAATGTATATATTCTATCTATTTAGCTTGGTGTGCATCCACTTAAGCTAGGGGTGTATAATTTGAATTAATAGATGTAAATCATGGGATGTTATTGCATACTAGAGCCATCTCTAGCCTAAATGGCTTCCCTTTCTCCTCCAAAATCTCAAAATATATGTGTTCATTTCCATAGAGTCAATAGAATATTTTATCTTAATAGAAATATTTTCAAACTGAATTGTGTTCTTACCCTAAAAGCAACACTGCCAACTAGTAGATGTCATGCATAGAAGGACACACAAAAATATCTAAAAACTTATGTTTTAGGTGAGAAGGATACTAAGGATGTACTTCATAATAATAAAAAAAAGAGTATCACCAAACAAAATAGGAGGTGTTAAACACGAAAACCTTTGTAGGAAATTTCCATCTAGATAAAATTGAAGAATGGAAAGAAATCCTAGCTAGAGCACCATTGTAGTGCTCCCTATTAACCAAAATTCAATGTGATGAGAAAACTATGATACATAAACAACACCAATAGGGATACCTTACCATAGTAAACTCTTCATGCCAACTGAGGACATTACTAATATAGAATTTGGATCTAGCAACAAAATGAAATGAGCTTTTATCAATTGAATCAACAAAATCAAGGACATTCTAACACCCACAGAGTATATTGAGTTGAAACTAAAGATAAAACAACATGATAAGAAAAATGGGGACTTGGAAAAAATCATAAGAGAAATAACATCATTGCTACCTTCTTGTTGAACATTCATAGCTTGACTACATTTATATGGTTCAATTGTAATATGTATGGTGTAAGTGATGAGATTGTGGTTTATTTGAGACAAGTGAGACAAGAGAAATTTAGGTGATGTGTATATAGAACTTATTTGTTTATATAATGCATTGTGAAGTGATATAAAAAATATTCCATTATATTCAAGTTTCACATTTTCATTTTTATAGAAGTTATCTAACTATTTTAATAATATTATATAAAACACACTGAACTAATTTTTATTGTATATTGTAAATGGATATATATAATTCTCATAATAAATATCCTTATTATTTACCTGAATTGATATTAAATTTATAATCTATTTTTTAATTAAAAAATATAAACATTTAATTTTAAAAGTGACATAATATCTACTTATACTCATAAATGAATAAATCTAGTGGACCTTGTAAAGTTATATAAAGAACATGTGAATGTGATAGGGGAAGAAGAGCTGGCATATGTGTTTTCATGGAAAATTTAAAATATTAATAAAAAAATTGAAATAAAAATTTATAATATTACTTTTAAAAGAGAGTGTTAAAATAACATACTGTGTAAAGAAGAGCATCTAGATACCTAAAATAAAATTCTTGGGCTTTTTAGTAAATAAGGTCATGGCTCTAGATTACAATTCAGGATGAATGAGTGTTGATAAATATTCTCATAACGTCGAGTGCCCTAAAACTTGAGACCACATTAGTTATAAGGAAAGTGATCCCATTCCACATGTTTTTCGAGGAAAATGATAATCCAAAGCAGTACAAATTAAATCATTAAATCAACTATAATCATTGTTACATAAAAAAATTATAATTAAATCTTATAATGTTAAATTAATATTAAATAATATTATTTATTAAGTATTTTCTCTAAAAATTAAATAGAAATTTTAAGATAGATGTGTTTCGAACTACTTACTATGGTTTACTATTAAGATAGAGATGGATAGTCTCACTTAAGCAACAAATAAATATAGTAGATAAGTAATAATTAGATCAAAACAAATAAATAATAAATAATATTATATGCGTCTAGAATATTAGAGAATAAATTAAAAAATCATTAAAAAAAAAATTGAATTAACGAGAATAACAATAAAATAATTAGAATGACAAAGTATTAAAATAAAAAATTACTATAAAGAGGACCCAAAAGAGATATCTTTAAAAACATAAATTTATTAAATAATAATAATAATATGACTATTTTTATTTTAAATATATGATTAAATAAAGCATTAAACAAACAAAAAGAGAAGAAAACTAAAAACAAATTTTATTTTTTAATAAATAAATAAATAAATTCTGAAAATCAAAGAATAAATCTATCAAATTAATAGTTTATTAAATAAATATATAAATTAATAAGAATAAATAAATATATAACAAAGTATAATCTATTATAATACCAAAAAATATATGATAGAAGGAACAAAATAAGCCAAAGAAAGGAGTCAAAACCACTATATGAAAAGAACAAATAATGAATAGTCGTCTAAAAATAGTTTCGAAAGCTGTTGCCTTTGCTATTAAGTCTAATAGCTCCATCAACTCCATAATCCATAAGCTAATTGAGAGCAACCTACTCACTTTGAGAATCTAAGGGCTTCCCAAGATTCATAAGGAGCCCCCCCTTCGACCCATTGTCAATACAATAGGTGGGCCCACTTATCTTCTAATTAAATATTTAGCCCGAAAGCTCAAGTCCTTTGTTGGTCACATTGATTATTTTGTTAAAGACTCATCTTCTTTTGTTAATGAGTTAAAGGATATAAAATTTGAGCCTAATGATATAATGGTGAGTTTTGATGTGGTGTCTCTTTACACCAATATCTCTAGTAATGAAGTTGTTGAGGTAATCAATCATATTACTGATCATGATACAAATAAGTTTCTCGAGATATGCCTTGCCTCTACTTGTTTAAACTTCAAAGGTGAATTATATGAATAGACATGCAAAGTTTCCATGGGTTCCTCACTCTCTCCCATCGTTGCTAACTTGTTCATGGAGAATTTTGAATCAAAAGCCTTGGGTTCAGTTAAATTATGGCCAAAACTTTGAAAAAGATTTGTAGATGATAACTTCATATTATGGCCTCAAGGTCGTGAAAAGTTGGATCTATTTCTTCAAAATATTAACAATCAATCAGGATCCTTCAAATTTACCATGGGGCTTGAAGTTAACAATAGTCTTCCTTTCCTTGACGTTCTTGTCTCTAACAAAGTTGATTGTTCTTTTTCTCACCTATTTTTTTGTAAGAAATCATACACAAAACAATATCTTCATGCTGACTCCCATCACTATCCAGCCCAAAATATTGGAGTTTTCAGTAAATTAGCTACTCGTGATTTACAATTTTATGATGACAGTCACCTCGAGGATAATAAAACCCATTTTCTTAATGTTTTTGAAAAGGATGGCTATAATAGATTCTAAGGTATCAAGGTTTTTTTAAATGTGAGCAAAGTTCTGAAGATAAGGAAAGATTAGCTGGGGATTTGGTTTCTAATGTTCAACTTCCATGTATCTAAGGGACTACCAACAAGATTGCTCGAATTCTCAGGAAGCACAATGTTTCTTCCACCTTTAGATCCTTGAACACAATTTGTAGCTCCCTAAGATCAGTTAAAGACTCGGTAGAACCTAATAACATGAAAGGTGTGTATTTGATCCCATGTTCCCGTGGGACCCCCTAAATTGGAGAAACTGACAATTCCATTAATCAAAGGATTCAAGAGCACGTGAGTGACATAAAACATTGTAGGACTCACTCCTCAACTTTGGCAGAACATGCTCAGAAGACAAAGCACCACATTTGTATATATAATTCCAAGGTCATTGTCAAGATTTATCATTTCCAACACCATAAGTTTAGGGAGGCCATCAAAATTGAGAAAAGGTCTAAGACGCTGAATAGGGATGATGGATGGAAGATTAGTAGTTGTTGGATCCCATCTCTTTATTTCGAGGTGGCATCTTTTAATTTTCTCCCTTCTTTCCTTGTCAGTTCCCTTTCCTTTTCTCCATTTTCTTATGGTTGTTAGTAGATTTGATTGATCCATTTCTCTTATGTCTATTTGATGGTTGATGGTAAATTTATTTTTTCTCTTTTCTTTCCAATATATTGTTCTTTCCCTCTACTCCTTTTTATGTAGTTTGTTTCCTTCTCTTTAATGATATTTGAATATATTTTTTTTCTAGATTTTAGGTTTTTTTTTCTTCATCATGTTCATTAGTTTATTCTCATTTAGCTTTTGGTGTTTTATGATTTCTATGATTCCATAGATTCTTATTTACTCTTTAAATTAATTTTTCTCTTTATATAATGATTTTGACTCCTTTCTTTGGCTTATTTTGTTCCTTCTATTATATTTTTTCAATATTATAAATATATTATCTTTGTTACATATTTATTTATTATTATTAATTTGTACATTTATTCAATATATTATTTTTTTTTCTCGGTAAAAGACTATCTATTATATTAAGTGGAATTTACATATGAGCTGTACAGTCAGTAAGACAAGTCCAGGGCCAACTATGACCCCTGGGAGAACAAGTTTTGACATGAAATATACCCTCGCAGGGGCAACTACCAGACTCACTGAACCATTTGACACAAAAGACCAAAAGATCGTGACTGCAATCTGTCATAGAGCCGCAAAAGACCGCATAAACATGACTGTGGGCTGACATCGAGCCGCAAGGAGTTAAACATTGACCACATGGCCCTCGCAGGGGGTTCCTTCCTTCAATCTTGCATCAGAAGATTTCCCAACTAGATAAAGACCATTACAAGGCCAGACCACGAGACAGAGACCTTTACACAACAAAATGCAGAACTGCCTATGAATGTAAACAGAAGTAGACACTAAAGTGAACAGAAAGCAAATACCCGCTGAGACAATTGGATAAACCGGGTGCCGAGAGAAGATAGAGTGATCCTGAGAGCGCGTCTGGGGATTAATCCTCGGGCTCAGCCTCGTAGATGTAACTCCAGCCCTGTCCTTCCGGCATTCCATCCCACAACTCCACTGGAGGATTGGCCGCAATTGGGGGAGCCTGCTCCTGAGGGATGGGAGGAGCTTGCTGGATTCCTCTTCCTGAGGTACTGGCTTCAATAGGAGGCTGCAGCACCGGACTTTCCTCTTCTTTTCCTTTTTGGGGTGGCCCCTCCTTCTCGGGTTGCTTCCCTCCTTCACTTCCTTCCTGGGCCTTTGTGAAGAGCACCGAGATGTGGGCATTGATGCCCGCATTCTCCCTCGAACCGCCCAATGTAAAGATGACAGATCCAAAGGCCGGAAGCCCTGCCTCTCCCTCGCTCGAGCTACCCACATCCAGGAACTGTCCAGCCTGTATTGTTGTTGCTTTCGCCCTCTGGTGACAATAGCAACAACAACAATGATGATGCTCCTCTTCTGCTGGGCGACGTGAGGCCGATCCTCTTCCTGGGCCTCTTCTACTGATCTGCCTCTCACGGATTTTGGCCATGGAGCCTCTCCCGAGTTCTCCCTGCTCCCAAACCTTTGCCAAAGAGATGAAATCCCTGCAAGTCCCGGAGCGGGAGAACTGTATCCGAATTGCTCTGGTAGAGCAATCCCCCAGTGAATTATACCACAGACCGCTCTTCGGATACCCCAGGCACCTGAATTCACAAGACTCCGCCCCAAACCAGGCCCCAGAAGATTGCCTTGCTTCGCATTTATCCCCTTCCTGCGCTGCCTGTCTTTCTCCCTCAAGACATTCCTTTGGGTGGCGGCCCCAGAATGCTGTAATTGTTCTGCAAGGTGGTTGATCTTCCACCCAATCCAATTTTCCCCGGGACTGCAATATCCCTTGCTCACCATATCCACGCAATTGTAATACGCCGTCCTCCCTATGAAAAATCGCTGCAAGACCTCGAGGCAAGCCCGCCTTAACTGCTTGCTGTACATCCATACTCTCCCCTTGCTCTGCATTGAATGCATGGAACTTGGGCTTCCCAACCTTCTTACCTGACGGCGTATAGCCATTACTTCTTTGCGCTGGCACGGGGCGGCACATGCTAGGCATGTGTCCCGTCCTCCTGAGACGTGCCCTCACCCGCATCCGGGAAATTTATTCAATATATTATTAATTTATAGATTTATTTTTTTATTTTCAAAAAATATTTGTTTATTTATTAAAAAATAAAATCCTTTTTAGTTTCCTTTCCTTTTGTTTTTTTTTAATTCTTTATTTATTAATATATTTAAAAAAAAATAATTATATTATTTTTATTATATAAATTTATGTTTTTAAAACCTTCTCTTTCGGGTCTTCTTTATCGTAAATTTCTATTTTAATTCTTTGTTATTTTAATTAATTTATTGTTATTCTAGTTAACTCATTGATTTTCTTTTTAATTTTAATAATTTTTTATTTATTCTTTAATGTTTTATTTATTTTTATTTGTTGTTATCTAATCATTGTATCTCCAGTGTATTTATTTGTTTCTTGGGTCAGGTTATTCATCTTTATCTTGATAATGAACCACAATAAGTGATTCTAAACAAATCAACCTTGAAATTTCTATATACCTTTTCCTATAAAAAAAATTGTATATACTGATGAATTAGAAACCTACATTCAAAAACAATTATTTCATTTAATATAAAAAACAATATATACTTTCATATTACATACTCATTAAAATAATTATATCAATATACATAAATTTTAAATCATTTTATAATTATATTATTTATTTTATGTTTTTAATAAATTTATTACAACCATATACAAATAATTCAATAAAACTTCCATGATTAAGAAACATATGAATTAAGATTGAACTATTTTTAATATAATATGTTTTAGATATTTTTTTCAAATAATTTTTTTATTTAAAAATCAAATTATTTTCCATGTTTTAAATGATATTATTTTAAATCACAAATTATTTTTATTATAATAATTTTCAAACATTATTAATAAAAAAACTATTTTTATTTAAAAAATCAAACTATTTTAAGGTTTTTTTTAATGATATTCTCATAAATCTTGAATACTCAAAATTACATTTAAAGGAACACTGTTATGTATATCTCAAACATAAATGATATATAAAATTTATACGAGTATCCACTATGGAACATTTAAATTCTATTATTTTTGCTTAGCATTTTTTTTTGGGTTAAGTTAAAATTTTATACATTCGGAATGTTTTACCATTTAAAAACGTTTAAAATTTAAAACTTAAAATTATAGTTGTAAAAATAAAAATTTTATTATAAAAATGAAATTTTAATTTATAATAGAGTTTGTATTTTTTTTTTCCAAAAATAATATAGAATAAATACGTTTTATTCATTTTATTTATTTGAAATTTGAAAATAAATAAATAAATTTATTATAAAAAATAAAAATATTAGTTCCATATATATGAAGGAGTTTTACATTGAAGATTTAGTGTTTATGAAGTAATATGCTTTATTATAGTTTTTAGAATATATTTGGAAAGTAATTTTTTCCTAAAATAATTGTAAATAATATTATTTATAATATAATATATTAAGTTAGTTTATGAGGAAAAATTTAATTGGTCATGGCTTTGTTGCGAAGTAATATTATTTATAATATATTATATCATATTAAGTTATTATATCGAGAGATACTTTATATCGCAATATAAATATTGTAGTGGTGTAAATGTTTGTTTGTAAACACTTACATATCAACGCAATTAAAAAATAATAAAAGGTTAAAAGTAATATAGAACCCAATATGAGGTAGATGTTGTAGTGTCGGTAAATGAGTGTAAACATTTAAATGTTGGCTAAATTAATAATAAAAAGTTAAGAGTAATAAAAATAATAGGATTCACGTTTTTAAAAATATAAAATAATAAGATTCAAATTTTTATATTGTAATTTTATTTTTATCGCACTTACTCCAGCCTAGTATGGAAGAGATGTAAGGTTATGTTATGTTATGTAAACATTTTGATTCAGTAAAATTACATAACAATAAAAATAAAATAAAAATACAATTAAAAATAAAATAAAATATAAAAGTAAAAATAATAATTATAATAATTATTATCAATATAGTTTACAAAAGTCTAAGATCTAGCAATGAGTAGGTCAAATTACATTAAAAAAAACAAAAACAAAAACAAAATAAATTTAAAATATTTAATAATTATAATATCAATTATTAATAATTAAACCAACCTAGATCCATCTTAACTCTAGATCTAGCAAGCCCCAAGATGGATTAGATCCCTTGAGGTGCAAACCTCTTTTAGAGTGAAAATAGATTTGATCCCTCTCAATGTTTGGTAGATACATACTTAAGATGGATCTAGGTTGGTTAATAAAATTATGAACAAATATTTAGGTAAATGAAAAGCATAATATACATATTACATTAAAATAAACATTTAAACTAAAATAATGATTCCATAGCAATATTTAAATTAAATTAATAAGCACGTAAGAACATAATACTTATAATAATTTTACAATATAACAAGATTCTTAATCATGGATATTCACATCCACAATAGAATTTGTTACAATACCATAAGCTAACACCATGTCTGATCAATACCACCTGCCCAAAAACCATAAATCACAATCAAAATATTTTATTTTATTTTTGTTAAGTTGTGTGAATACCACATGCCCAAAACCTATAAATCACAATCAAAATATTTTATTTTATTTTTGTTAAGTTGTGTGAGTCATGAGATGACTGCACGCTTAACCTTTGGCTTGAGAAGCAGTGACCCAATAACATCCAAGACATCAAAATTGTTGGAGGATCACACTCGACCTAGGCCACACCAACCCTTAACATGGTTGGATTTTTTCCCTCGGAGTTTTGAATCGGTGACCTTGACATCACATATTGCTTTAATAATACACCCTATCACCTTCTATTCTACACCTCATGGGAATTTTAATATCGAAGGGGGATAGGAGATTTTAATATATAAAACTTTACATCATTATCATAGTTCAATTAGTCGTAGATTATTAAAAACATGATAAATTATATAATTATCAATGTTATACAAGGTGACAATAACATTAGGATAAACCAAATAGACAAACACACAAATGAACATCAAGATTACCCTGGAAAACCTAAAGGGAAAAACCAATAAATGTTTTTCCTTATTAAAAACATTTCGTGAGGGAGTTCACCCCTCACTCAATGACAACGAGGGAGTCCATCCCTTGTTCATCATTGATATTTTTACAAATAAATATAAACTTTCATTCAAAAATTATTAATTAGAGGCCCATATATTAGACATATTTTCATATTTCTCAAAACATTACCCAACAATTCTTAGAGCATAATATCCTTGTGGCATGGTTGTTTACCGTAGTAACTTTCTTCGCCATCATGTATCACCATTTTCAAATTGTAACAAGTTAACAATATATCTTGGTAAACCAAGTTTCCAGTTGTAAAACTGCATCTGGGGATTTTCCATTCTTCATGTAACAATAGTTATATATAATGATCTCCTTGCCTGCAATAGTATTAGTAATAAACCATCGTTCAACTACTCAAAAGAGATTAATTTAAAAATTGTCACTAAATCCCTTGTAAGTTATGATTTCATCCCTGCAACCACTGTCATTAGCAAAAGCTCTAACATCATGATTATCTAAAATATCAAATTATCAAAACCCAAAAGATTATGGAATTTCCTCTAAAATGCGAGAGAATTTAGATATTTCTACCTCAATGATTCAATCTCTATTGGTTATCACCTTCATATCAGAATCCCTAATAACTTCTATTTATTATACGTATTTGCATGAAAGCACTTTATTTCAATGTATGAATAAAAGTCAAATCATAACCATAATTAATCTTTTACTTCTAAATGCATTATCAAATACATAACCATAACTATTTAACACATGTGATACCATAACTACTATTTGATAAACCATACTTTTATTGCATTTAAAAAAATGCAAAACTATAGGAATAAAGTCGCAAAACCATGGGTATCAATCTACTTATTCCTTTTAATACAAAACCATTCTTGTTATAACCAAAGAAATAACATACTCGCTAGCAATATAAAATATGGTTATTTTCATTTTATTTATTTCGAATGTATTATACCAATGCATACAATTATAAAAACATGTTTATTTTATCCAAAATGCATTAAATAAATGCATTGTAGTTGTAAAATATTGGTTATTTATTGTTGTAAATGCAAAGTCCTAGGCATTAATAAAACCAAGCTATATTAATATTTATAAATTATATGTGTGACAAGCACAACTTTCTATCACTTCAAAATGCCTTACAACATTAAGGGGAAATCTTTGAAATTCACATTTCAACATAAACCCTATATCCTCAATACTAGTTATCAATGTCTGGTCTAAAGGAAAGGATGGGAAGAGGTAATGATACTAGTCCTGCTAACCCTCTCCTTGAGTTCCCTAACACACCTACATCCCTTGTTCCTTAAGTTCAAAAAAATTTCACACAATTTGACAAGCCCAAACAACATTTCTCCAATCTTGGATGTTACTACTTACTAAAGGATGGGTGAATGAACTTCACAACCTCAGAAGGGTTTTGACAAATTTAGGTTAATCATTCCCAACAAATAAACTATGACAACTATCCGAACTGCATGACATCAATTCCTTTGCATTGACACACAATGAACCTTAAAGGCTTCTCTATAAACTGAACTTCTGAACCTGTAAATATGACAATATTACTATGAAGAATTTGTTCAGATGGGAAACCATTATCGATCTTTTATTCAAATAAATTTAGAGGAAGAAATAAGTTCATAATCCAATTGAGAATTATATTACTCACCTTTATCCTCCGGAGTAAAATCATATTTATAGATATGGTTCTTGTAGCGTGACTCGTGAATTTGTCATTAACATAATAAATAATATCATTTAGTCCTTCCTCGAGTGAGTGAGATCATCCTCCCAGTAAATCACACATGCACAAAATATGGATTTTTTTGACAGTTTTCAACCCAACTTAGTTATATTAAACAACATATAATACAATAGTCTAGGGCTCCCATATGAGGGATAAGGGCCCTCATACATCCACTAGTACAAGAGACAAAATTGGGGCTTGGTGTTGGTCCATCGATAAACAATCTACCCTCAACAAGATACTTTGACCATCTCGCTAATGTAGTCAACTCTCTCAGCTCCTCATGATCATACCTTGTACCTGCCCACTCCTTCGGCTCCCGATCTGCAACTCCTGCCTCAATCAATGCTCCAAGTCCATATGGCCACTGAACCTCGCCTGTCAATCTTCTCACTAGTTGATTGTTCATCCATCAACGCATCAACACATCAAGACTCCTGTCGAGTTTTTCATAACTTAATTTGTGAACAAATCTCAATTTGCCCACTACTGCTCCCCAGCTACTCAGGGACTTCAACCCATTATGGTCTTCCTGCGTTGCTCCGATGAAGACCAACATAGGGCACGAAGGGCTGCCACCTATCACTGCAAGATGTCAATCTCCCACAATGAGCACGGGCTAGGAGGAATGCCCATCATCTGTTGTAGAATTCCTTCTCCACACACATGTCTGGGGCTGCTCAACTACTCCTTTGGTTTGTCAACCCTTGAGCTAAACAATTGCCACTCTAGAAACTACTTTTGTCCATCAAAGTGTTGCACACCAGGCTCCAACTTGGGCACTATCACGTTGTCCTCCAACAGACCATAAATGCCCAATCCACATCCACATTTGATCCACTCTCATGCTGCCCTCTAACAAACCACAAGTGACTAATCCTTGATGTAGCATCTACTCCTAGTTAGGGCATTGAACACCTACGAAGCCCCTCTAGATGGCTACTAATAGAGTTCTCTAAGTGTTTAATATATGGATGAACAATCACTATATAAACGGCCACTAGTTAGGGCATCTAACCACCAAGTCCGCCCCTCCACTTTGGCTACTATAGGCTGGAACAAAATCCCATTCAAACTGATCCAAAACATGGATCAAACACCTACAAGAATGCACTAAAATACATACCTTAAGCTCACTATTTGAGGTCTGCTCCACTGCTGGAATCTAGGCTTGGTTAGGGCACAAAACACAGTCCCCTGACAACCTTAAATTTTTCCCAGAATTTCTCTTTAGGAGTGCAGCTTCCCTTCCTTGAGGGGATTAGACCCCTTATTGTGATGTTAGGCTATTCTAGCCCTTAGAGCCTCCTTGACTTGCCCTTAATTCCCTATGGCATGCTAAAATAACCCTCCATAGGCCTAAGGAAACCTTGTTAAGGGTATGCCCACCCGCAAATGACGCTCAAATAGTCCCTAAATTAGAGCCTTGTGCCTCGTCCCTCTCTCTCTCCAATTTCGTCATCAAAAGAGGCTCAGAACAACCTTCCCTTCAATTTCGGTCACCTTCCTTTTTCTATGACCTAGAGAATGTCTCCTCTCCTCAATGAGCTATCTTCTTGTGATGCGTTTCTAACTTTGACGTGTAGAAATGATCCTCTCTCACCTCATATTTATACACAAACATGAGGGCTACATGTGGTGTCAACAAGTCTAATTTGGACACAAGCCGACCTGCTCTTTTCTCCCAAATTAATCCACAACCTCATATATTAACTTCAAAAATTCATAACTCCATTTCTACAACTCGGAATCAAATGATCTTAGTTGCGTATGATTCATCTCGACAAGAGCTATCATCCTCATCCATCACATGTTGAAATGTGTCCATGGTTTTGCCCAAATCATGATGGGTACAAAACCCCAAGCTTGTGTTTCAAGCCCACAAGGCCACTTGTGTAGATCCTTTCTCCAAATTCTCAATCCATGAGGTTTGGAGTACCTCCCAAGCTACAAAAATCAATAATTCTTAGTGCCAACTGAATGAAAGCTAACCATTTTAGAGTTCATCAATCATATTAATCCAATAATATTTTTTGTGTTATTAAAATCATAAATTTCAAAAATTTCAAAATTAATATGCGGGTTTTAGGAATATTACATACTCCCCACCCTTAAAAATAACATCATCCTCGGTGTTCTTCTTTTCTTCCTTTTGTCATCCTCGGTGTTCTTCCACACACCTTAACCTACTCTATTTCTCAATCTCAGAGCATGAGCTCCTTCTGCTGTAAAATGCATTTAGGCTCTACCTGGAAATCTCCTGTTGATTCCACTTCCACCTCAATGATGGATACCTAGTGACTTGCATGTCTATTATCAAATGCTGCATAGATCCAAGGAATGCCCTAACCAACACGCCAACTGTGCCTCCTGTGCACTGTAAATTTGAGGCATTCCACACTTCCATCTCACCACTTTGATACAAAGGAAAATCCTTCCTGTGATGATCTCCATCACAGTTTCAACACCGCAATGGTTCTCTACCTTTACCGTTATTCTATAGCTCCAAAGATTGAAACCCATGTCCTCTCTCAGTTGAATTGAATTTCTTATACAGAGCCACATTTTACTTCTCACCGGAGATATGTTTTCCCTTTCAAATTGAAGGTAGCTATCTTGGCTTTCATATTCTATAAATACTCATGCAATCTAAATAACTTATTTATCCCAAACAACCATGATTCTGCATCCTTTGATTTCTTCACTTCCCCATCAAAGTAGGAGGCTTGGATTTCTTGAACTCCTCTAGAAAATACTGCTTCTCAATCCTCCTATAAGGATGTTGGCTGTGATGAAAGTGATGTCTCTCTGAACCATAATTAGAATAAAACCCATAAGCACTACCCCTTGTTGGTGCACTAAGATGTCTTTTTACAGGCAATATTAATTCCTACATTAATTTTCAACCCAAAGCAAGTATTTTTATTTCAAGAGTGTCAACAATTCTGAAAGAAGTAATTCTAAAATAAATTCATAACATAATTTACAATTCTACTTAACCTATTATGATAGCAAAGGAATCTGAATACAACTGCAGAAATCACACTTGACAATCTTAAATGGAATTGAAACTAACTCACTTAATCATTAAAGAGAACTGCGACAATTGAATATCAAATGATAATTGAACAGAAAAACTCAATTGAACAACAACTAATAATTGAACAACGAATGATAATAGAACAATAATTGATATCTGAGTAGCTATCTCTGAAATCTATGATAACATTACTTGGAATGAATCAGCGATCTAATGCTGGAACTAACATAACCAATCCAACCAAAAGCATTACTCATATATAACACACAGCTAAATCTGAATCTCGAATGAACAACAAAAGAAAATCAGAATCGACAATCCTCATGATAATCAAAATGATATTAACTTAACATTAACAAACAATAAAGAATAAAATAGAAAATATTATAGCACAGGTGAAGCAGTAGATCTTCTCTTGACTGGGCCCAGAGTCGCCAGAAGTCTCCACTATGAGATACTCAGAATATAATTATGATTTAAATGCAGTCTTCTTCATTAAAACAAATAACAGAGTTACAACATCACCAAAGTAACAGTATTATATGTCCAAAAGAATAATTGTAAACTATGAATTTCTGAACTAGTTGTGTAGTTTTCCTTTCGACCTTATATATAACAATTAGAAAAGTAAATAGATAAAAGTGAATCCTCGGGATCAGGGGATCCTGAGGATTTCACAATACTCGATCTAGTTCTATCATAAGATAGCATCGGTCTGCTCGGTATTTCGTTGTCCTTCTTTGCCTTTGATGTTGTATTTTTCCTTTATAAGATGTTTTTGTTCTTTCGATTGAACAACTATCGTCCAATTCGCGTCCTCTGCACATAAAGATAGTAAAAATTAGTTTTTCTTGCTTAGATTCATCCAATTTATTACTGATTACTTTTACCCAACTTTAGCTGTTATTTCCTCTACTTTTATCCATAAACAAAGATACTCATGTGAGGAGGAGTGCTAAATAAAGCTATGACCAAGGAGAAAACATACCTTTTTCTTGACCCAACATACTCCCCAACTTACCTTGTTGCATGTACTCATGCAATTAAATGGTTTAGGTGCAGCTGGGTTAGGGAATAGGCAAGGTATACCTCCTCCTTATAAAATCTGAAGCCATTTTTCTTCTCAAGTACCACAAAAGCCTAGTTTACTTCTTGATCCTTCAAGTTGTAGTCACTGCGATACTTATCTAGAGGATACCATATGATTGGGGTTATATACTGACATCATATCCATTCAGGCCCCATGGTTAAGACCATGTTATTGTATTTATGGAAACGAGAGGAGACAACTTTAAGTTCCGGTGTCCAAATGGTTCTCAGTTTCTAACAGTATTGCTAGAGACTTCCCACCTTTATCTGGTTGTAGAAAAGGCTTCTCCCTTGATCTCTTGGAAGTACTCCTTCCTAGCTTGTATAATATCTGTGTGGAATGGCCCGAATTGGCCCACAACACTAGTTCGCTTCATAAATTTCTTGTGCTTGACATAGAGATGTAGGGGTTTTTTTGAGTTGGTTAGTAGCAAAAGAAAGAAATGCCTGGAATTGGACATCCCCTATCAAGGGACTAGGTTTTCTGTCTCTGTCATCTTCCAAAAAGAAATTGTGTATGTAAAGTTCACACAGGAGGCATTGTACCTGCTCATTCTGCTCTCTGAAACAATTAACAAAGTGTGAGATAGTTTTGATTTCCACAAACTTGCCAGCCTTAACAACTTTGATTTTCAGTGGGAGGTACCTTTCCAAGAGGAATAATTCATAGTCTATAGTATGAGCTCGGCATGACAAGGTGTCTAAATAAAGATAGAAGACAGTCTCCAACTACTCTTTATCCTTTTGTAATTTGTCTTATGCTTTCTCAATCTTTTTTTGCTCAACCTTGTACTGAGTGAAGGTATCATCCTCAGTAGCTGTGAGTGCCTCAAAATTTTTCCTTAATTCTTGATGTATACATAAGGGCACTACTTCCTCTTTGTACTGAGTTAATTCCTACTGAACCTTCAGTAGTTCATTTTGCAGTCTCCTAATAAATGTCTCCCTTACTAAGGGAATGTAAGAAGGTGTCTCCTCTGTTGGGCATCATTATCTTGTGTCTTCATAGGCTCATTTTGGACAGTAGCCTCGGTTGCTTCTTGAATTATGAAAAAATCAATTGAGATGCTTTCTTCAGCATCAGTTTGAACGACAATGTTGACAGTAGGGTAGTCAGTTTGGGTCTCCTGTGAGAAAACATAGGGGTCTTCAGTTTGCATTTTAGTGTCATCTACAAGACATGTCTTTGTCTGAGTTTCCTTTGAACAGACCAAAAGAATCTCAGTTTCGGTTTCAACATCTTTTCCAAAAAAATGTTATGTCTGTGTTCCTATGGTCTCCATTTCCACTCAATTTTCTGGCTCTAATTGCTTCTTTTAACCATTGTCTTAGTTGCCCAATTATTCTCTTCTATTTTCTATACTTTTTACGCATTTTTTTGAGTTTTTCCTTGTAGATCTTCTTTATTCTAGGACTTCCAACCAGTGGTGGTGCAACTGCATTTTCCTCAAGTTCATGCTCAGGTGGTATTGTGTCAGCATTAGGGAGGGTTTCAATTGGAACTGTATCTCTCGATGGAGCTTCACCTTCTAGATCTTCTTCGTCATGAATTTCTCTCTCAGGAGACCCCAATAAAATGGTGTCTCCTGAGCAATTATCATTCTCCGAGTTTTCTTCTGGGTAGGCCTCGTCCTCAGGGGACTTTAAAAAAATAGTATTGCTTGGTTGATTTTCATCTCCCAGGGTTTCATCTGCAGGATTTTCTTCAGCTGGGGGGTCCACTGGACCAGTATCTGCTATCTGATTTTCTTCTCTAATGGCTTCCTCTTCATGCACCTCGGCTTCAAGGGGTTTTTCCACAGAAGGGACTGGTTCCCTCTGTTCTTCCAAGAAATCAGTAAATGGCAGGGTTTGATCATAACTAGGGCTGTCAGCAGAGGTAGACTGGTTGGGGGTACAATTATGTCCTTCAACATTCTCAGATTGTTCTCTTCCCTCACCAAATATCCCCATGTTTTCCAATACCCTGGCCACCTCTTCCTCATAGTCTTGTGAAGGGGAATTTTGTGGACTTGGAGGTGGTGTGTGAGATTGCTCAACCTCATTTGTTTGAATTGGGGTATGTTGTTGGGACTTCACCCGCACAGAGTGCCTACATTTTGCTGGTTTTAAGGGTACAGTGGAATTCTTTATTTTCGGTGTCCTTCTCCAACCTGGGGTTCTTGGCCCTTTTTGTTCTGTTGCTGGGTTTTCTAGAGGTGGGGCCAGAGTAGGATTTACAATATTGTCCCAGGTTAGCTACTGTTGGGCCAGTCCATGCATGATAATAAATTTGATCAGTCCATGATGACTGATGACTGTGTGTGGGTCCTTAGCTTTCCTAACTCGACGAGCAACATCATGCAATAGGGAATTCAAATAAAACGACAAATTAACTGAAATTTTCTATTTTAAGATGGCTAACAATTTGAGTTGGCGGGGCTTTACCACATCCTGACGACCGTCGCATGTGATGTACCATTTCACAATGACTGCCAATTCCTTCCATGGTTGTCTTAACGTTGAAGGGTGAATCCCTTTCCCTGTTTGCACCAATTTCTCACTTGGGTCCTGGAACACTGCAACCTCATTGTGCAGAAGGACGTGTTTGTCTGTCCATTTTATTCCCTCAGCTGAAAGTTGAGTGAATTTGGCTATGACTGCTTCAGATATCGTTATGTCCTTGCCTCTTAATGTGGTGATGCCATTCTGCAAATTCTGCAGGAATTTGAGTGTCATTTCTTCGTGAAATCCATGCAATTTATTCAGATATTGCAATTAGCCAACGCGCTAGAGAATTGCACGAGCCTGGTTCGATACCATGAATGTTGTGGGTTCATTGCAGATAGCTCTACCTCCCATGGATATTGTTTTCCTGTGACTAGTTCACTCGCATGCACTTCTCTTGCACTTTCGCAGTTTAGAACAACAACAAAGAACGTTAAAGCAATTAACAGGAAAATGACATTGTTTTGGGAATTAACAACATATACAATCAAGTCATTTGTCTCATCAAAAATATTTGACGCAGGCTCATAATCAATCCACATGCCATCCATAATGGTTGCCATCCTTTCTCCAATAGAAATACTTTGATAATTATTACACATACACAATCATCATGCAATCCTTTACCCAGAAATCAATTTAATAATTATCACTCAATTATCCATAACTGTCACACATGTTGTTCATACGCAGACCATCCCCCCTCCAATGAGAAAAGGGCATCCACATCTACCAAGCATGTGAAAAGCAAGAGAAAGAATTGGTAATTCATAAATGCAGGAAACCAATCCATAAAAGCGGCGCGATTTATGACAAAGCAATTAAAGCAATACATGTATCAGAGGTGAAATGGCCGAAAAATAAAAAATAGATATTTAAATCATTATGTCAAAAGATTTTCACCTTAAGTGGTATTAGTAACAAATGCATAATTGGCGGTAAGTATTAATGACTGTCATAAAGTGATTGGACAAATATAATATAATGAATATATAAAATAAGTTGCCATGCATGTTGGCTTGTAAGAGTGCTTTTCAAATGGGAAATTTCATTTAGAAACGAATCCATAGGTGGTAATAGAATAGAGATCATTTCGCAGTGTAAGATAATACTTTGATACCACAAGCAGAGCCACTGCTACCAGCAGGCGTTCATAGCCTCGACAGGGTTGCTTTTTAACCACTGAAATGAGCCATAATCCTCCATTTAGCATGTAGATGATTCTTTTTTTTCTTGTCATAAAGAGATCACTATGCTAGCATGGTGATTAGGTAATCATAGTGCCATTCACCAGGATATAACAAAGTGATCAGGTTGGCTCGTGATGAAACACCCTATCCTCTTTTTGTTGTATTTTCATATTTCGTTATTTTCATATTTTGATGCTTTTATTGTAAAAAGAGGGAGGCTCATTTACTCCTTAAGAGTCAGGGATGGTGTAAGAAGTAAGAAAAATTCTAGTGAAATTTTATAATTTTACCCCCATCTCATCATATCAAAGGGATTTATCCATTTGAAAGTGTGAAAAATAAGCCATCATGGTTTTAAAATAATGAATCATTTTATGATGTGTCCAAAGAAAAGATGATTAACCAGTCATTATAGAGATGCACAATATCAACTTTTGAATAAAGATAACCATCAATAGGCTTCATAGGTCGTAATGGTATTGACATCATTGCTTTTCTTTATGTTAGGCACAAATCCACTTAGATCGTGTTTATTCAAAACGTAAAAGAAAAAAGAAAGATGGCATAATGACCGGTGATGAAACAATAAAAGGAATCATAGTTCTTCCCATGAAAATCACAAAAAGTGATGTTCAATTGATTAAACAACAATCATTCAATCGATTGAACAACAAAATCGAAAAGAAAAGAAAATTGTTGTTCAATTGATTGAATAGCAATCGTTCAATCGATTGAACAACAAAATTGAAAACAAAACAAAACTACTACTCAATTGATCGAACAACAAAATTGAAAAGAAAACAAAACTCTTTTTCAATTGATTGAACAACAATTGTTCAATCGTTTGAACAACAAAATTGAAAAGAAAACAAAATGGTTGTTCAATTGATTGAACAACAATTCTTCAATTGTTTGAATTGCAAAATTGAAAAGAAAAGAAAATTGTCATTCAATTGATTGAATAACAATCGTTCAATCGATTGAACAACAAAATCGAAAAGAAAAAAAAAATTGTTGTTCAATTGATTGAACACCAATCGTTCAATCGTTTGAACAACAAAATTGAAAATGAAAAACACAAAAGTGTTGTTCAATCTATTGAACAATAATCGTTCAATCGTTTGAATAGCAAAAATCAAAAAGAAAAAAAACATGATAGTGTTGTCAATCGATTGAACAAAAATCGTTTAATCGTTTGAACAACAAATCACAAACGCACAAGTATTGTTCAATCAATTAAACAACAATCATTGAATCGTTTGAACAACAAAATCAAAAGCGCAGAAATGTTGTTCAATCGATTGAACAACAATCGTTCAATCGTTTGAACAACAAAAATTGAAAAAAAAAAAAAAAAACACAAAAGTGTTATTCAATTCATTGAACAACAATCGTTCAATCGTTTGAACAGAAAATCAAAAATGCAAAAGTGTTGTTCAATCGACCAAACAACAATCCTTCAATGGTTTGAACAGAAAAATTGAAAAAGCAAACAAAACTGTTGTTCAATTGATTGAACAACAATCATTTAATCGATTGAACAACAAAATCAAAAAGAAAAAAAACTATTGTTCAATTGATTGAACAACAATCGTTCAATCGTTTGAACAACAAAATTGAAAAAGAAAACACAAAACTGTTGTTAAATCGATTGAACAACAATCATTCAATCAATTGAACAACAATAGTTCAATCATTTGAACAAAAAATGTCAAAAAGAAAAAAACGCAAAGTGTTGTTCAATCGATTGAACAACAATTGTTCAATCATTTGAACAACAAATATCAAAAAGAAGAAAAAAGACACAAAAGTGTTGTTCAATTGATTGAACAACAATCATTCAATCATTTGAACAAGAAATCAAAAACGCAAAAGTGTTGTTCAATCGATTGAACAACAATTGTTCAATCATTTGAATAGCAAATAAAAAATGCAAAAGTGTTGTTCAATCAATTAAACAACAATCGTTCAATCATTTGAACAACAGTCGTTCAATCATTTGAACAACAGTCGTTCAATCATTTGAACAACAAATAAAAAATGCAAAAGTGTTGTTTAATCAATTGGACAACAATCGTTCAATCGCTTGAACAACAAAATCGAAGAATGTAAAAAGTGATATTCAATCGATTGAACATCAAAATTAAAATAAAAAAAATTAAAAAATAAAAAGTGTTGTTTAGTCGATTGAACAACAATCGTTCAATTGTTTGAACAAAAAAATTCAAAAAATTACAAAAAGTTGCTATTCAATTGATTCAACAACAATCGTTCAATCGATTGAATCACTTGCCAAAAACAAAAAAAATCTCATTTTTACATGGTGATGCCTACTGAATTGAAATCAATCAATATAACATATAAATTATTTACAATTTAAAGAAAATCACAATTTTACGAAAGAAAAGCTTCGGGTCATCACTCCCTGCAGCTATGATTTGCATGGAGGAGTCCTCACATACCTGCTGGCATAAAGAATCCTTGGTGAGTGGTTTGTGGTAGAGACACACCCGATGCCCATTCACCTTGAAAGAATGGCCAGACCTGTCAATGGTAGTCAAAGTGAGAGTACCATTGTTATGTACTTCTTGAATTTCATAAGGGCCGAGCCATCTTATTTGCAACTTGCCCGGAAAATCCTGGAATCTAGAGTCATAGAGGAGTGCCCAATCCCCTTTTTGAAACGTCTTCTTTTTTATAAGGTTGTCATGCCACTTTTCTCTTTGCTATTGAATAATTGCATTCTGTTGTAGAGCAAGCAGTGGAGTCTCGTCTAGTTCGTTGATTTGTTGAATTTGCTTGGTTTAGGCTTCTGTTAAATCCAGTCCCACTACTTGAGCCGTTCTTAGAGTTTTTATTTTGAATTCAATTGGAAAAATAGGTTCTTTGTTGAACACGAGTTGGTACGGAGAGTATCCAATAGTATTCCTCCAAGTCGTGTGATAGGCCCACAAGGCCTCTGGCAGTCTAGCAACCCAGTCTCACCGATGTGTTGAGACTGTCTTGGTCAGAATTGCTTCAATGACCTTATTGGTGCTTTCGACCTGCCCGTTCGCCTACGGGTGATATGGGGAAGTGATCCTGTGTGTAATGTGATGATTTCTGAGAGTGGTTGTAATCTTGTGTCCTACAAATTTCCCTCCCCCATCTGTTATCACTTCCCATGGTAAACCATACCACACGAATAGCCCAACGAGGAAGTTAATCATGAATTCCTTTGTAGCTCTTGGTAAATCTACTGTTTCCACCCATTTCGTCACATAATCTATAGCAACCAGTATGTAGGCTTCCTAATTTGATGGCGGATGGAATGGGCCAACAAAGTCCAATGCCCATTGTTTGAAGGGTTCTATGACTAGTTGGGGCTGTAGCAGCATTTCATCAGATTAGCTGGGCCGACCCATCCTTTGGCAGCTATCACAAGCCTGGGCATATTTCTTAGCATCTTTAAAAATAATGGGCCAATAATAGCCCATCTACAGTACCTTATGCTCTGTCCTTTAATCTGTGAAGTGTCCCCCACAGGGCTCGTCATGGCAAGCCTTCAGGATGTCATAAATCTCATCCTCGTGAATGAATATGTGTACCATGGCATCTTGATTGCTACGGAAAACAAATGTTCATCTGGAAATTGGTCATCTACTGCCAATGGATCATTTATCTTCGGAACTCGGGATAGAAAATCAGCGACTGGGTTTTCCTTCCCTGGATGATCTTTGATAGTGATGTCAAACTCCTGCAAGAGCAATAGCCAACGAGTCACTCGACCATTTGTGATAGGTTTGTTAGCTAAATACCGAATGGCAGAGTGATCAGTATACAAAAAAACTTGGTAGCCAGTTATATAATGTCTAAATTTGTTTATGGCATAAATGACAGCTAAGAATTCTTTTTCTGTTACTGTATAATTGAGCTCTGCAACAGTAAGATTTTTGCTAATATAATATATAGCATATGGTTTTCTGTCCTCCTCTTGGCCAAGGACAGCACCTATCGCTGCATCTGATGCATCCATGGATATGTGAAAAGGCAGCTCCCAGTTTGGTCCTCGTAATACTGGTGCCGTCGAGACTAGTTTCTTTAAACCTGTAAAAGTTGTGTCACATTTGTCAAACCACTTGAAATCAACATTTCCAGTTAAAGCATATAAAGGTGCAGCAATTTGTGAAAAGTTTTTAATAAACCTGCGATAATAGCTTGCATATCCCAGGAATCTATGTACCTCCGTCTGAGTATAGGGTGTAGGTAGTAAAATAATTACCTGTATTTTTGTTGGATCTACCTGTATCCCTGCTGCAAAAATATAATGTCCCAAGATTACGCCTTCAGTCATCATCATGTGACACTTGACATTTCTTAAACATAACCTGGTAGTAACACATCATTCTAAAACATTTTCTAATGTTTGCAGTGCTTGATCAAAGTCATCCCCACATGGAGTAAAGTCATCCATATATACCTCAAGTCCTTCATTTATCAGGTCGGAAAAAATGATGAGTATAGCTCTTTGAAACGTGGTTGGGGCATTGCATAAGCCAAATGGTAACACTCTTTAAGAAAATGTACCCCAGGGACAGGTGAAGGTTGTTTTTTCATGATCTTTAGGGGCGATTTGAATTTGATTGTAGTCGCTGAAGCCACGTAGAAAGGAAAAGAACTACTTCCCTTCCAAAGTATCAAGGACCTTATCAATAAAGAGAAGAGGGAAGTGATATTTTTGTGTTTCCTTATTCAATTCCCGATAATCCTCATAGATACTCCACTTCCCATTTTTCTTGGGATGACTACTAATGGAGAAACCCATTTACTATCCGAAATAGGATAAATGAAATTCACATCCAACGACTTCTGTAACTCTTCTTTCACAATGTCCTTGCGATGAGGATTCAATCTCCTCTGAGGTTGCCAGTTAGAACAAGCATCCTTTTTGGTATAGATGTGATGTGTACACAACTATGGGTCTATACCCTTCATGTCGAGATAATCCCAAGCAAAAGCCCCTTTATATTTTTGCGGGACCTGAATGAGCTTTTTTTGCTGATCACTGTCGAGGCTATCATTAATGTTTAAAACTTTGCCTGGTTCAATTTCCACAGGCTTGCTGTTATGAACAACAGTCGTCTGGATGTGTTGATCATCAATATCCTTCAAGGGATCTTCCAAGGCTTCATTATCTAGAATTGCTTTTAACATTTGACACTTTACATTGCTCACATTAGCTTACTGATTGATAAAGTTGTTGATAATGCCATTTTCAGTTTGATCTTTGAATTCAAGTGTCTCTACCACTGTGAGTGGTGAACGGATGCTTTCTTCTAGGTATGCTGGTGGTTGTTTACATATTTTTACAATGGGCAGACTTGGTTTGGCAGGGGGATATAAAACAAGATTTTTTACAGCATCCCCCTTTGCAATAGTCATGCTGCCCTCTCGGCAGCCTATATATGCATCAGTTGTCACCAACCAAGGTCGGCCCAGTATTAGAGGGTGCCCATCCAATCGACTCTTTGGGTTTATAACAAGAAAATCTACTAGATACTCCCATGAATCAACAGAAATTGTAATATCTTGTAAAGTTCCTTTTGGCCTTACCACTGAATGATCAACAAGTTCTAGTAAGGTGGTGGTTGGTTCCAAGGCTGTAATACCAAGTGCTTGACAGGTTTCTGCTGTTAAAATGTTAATGGCTGCACCCAAATCAACTAGCGTATTGGGAAAAGAGTGGCCATATATTTGAACTGTCACTATGGGATTCCTAGGATCTTCATACTTTACTGGAGTTTCCCCTCCCAAGAGTAAATCAGATAAGGTTCCTACAACATGAATGGTGGGTGAAGTTTTTGCTTTCCTCACAGGATTCTTTACACATAGCTCTTTAATTGTTTTAGCATAGATGGGAATGTCCTGGATGGCCTAGAGGAGAGGAATTTTTATACAAAGATTTTTTAGTTCCCCTACAAGATCAAAATCTAGGTAAACAATCAGCTTAGGTATTGTTAACCTTTCATGGAATAGGGGAGAAGTGACTATGAGTTCCTCAGGATCTTTATGATGATCTGCTTATTCTCCTTGTTTTATTTCAGCATCAAGTATAGGTGATGGTATATGTACAGGTGGTGTTTCGATCTCAATTGATGGCTGATCCCTATATTCCTTAGGGGTGATGATATGTCCTTACCTCAATCTTAGGTCATTATATTCTTTTTGTTCAATCTCATAGTTTGAGCTTTCGACAATCTGGACTAGCTGAACCAGAATGTTATTGGGATTCGGATTTCGTTGAGCTAGTAGTTGAGGATGCAGAAGAGGCTGAGGATTTTGCTGTAATGGATAAGGAGCTGATAATGCAAGTTGAGGTTGAGGACCTATCCCCATAGGAGTATTGGATATTCCCAAAGGTCACTGCTAATTTGTAGACCATTTCGGATTTTGAGAAGTGGAGGCAGGCCATTGGGATGGATAGGAATTACCTTGCCAAACAAGAGTAAAAGGAGAATTTGGCTAGCTATTACCCGGAAAGGATTGAGTTGACCACGATGTCATAGGGAATGGCTGAGGTTGCCAATTTGAGTAAGGTGATTGGCCTTTCCATGCTGCCCAAGGGTTCTGTTGTTGATTAAAATGTGAAGAAGGAAAGAAATGGGATGCATCTTGTGACATACCTGTAGGTTTGGCCTGCCACTGTCGACGTTGGTTCATTAGATATACTAGCTCTGTCTCTTCTTCTTCTTCCTTGAACACTGCTTTCAATATTGGGAGTGATGGACATTGTTCAATGGCATGATCCTTGGTACAGATGGCGCATGTTTGAACCATGTCTAATGGACACTCCCGTTGGATGTTCTTCTTTCGACAACTTGGGAAAAAAATGGCCAAGTTTTGTTTTGCTAAGGCTTCTTTCTATTTATCCTATAGGACGTCCAGTTGTGCCGTGAGGGTGCCCAGGATGTATGTCTTGAAATCTTCCAGGAGGTTACCGATTTCCATTCATGTTACGCCTCCACTGTGTGGTATGTTTCCCCTGCTCATGGGATCTTGGCTTCTTGCTCTTGTGCGTATGCTTCCTCATGAACACTTGATACACAAGCAAATTATTTCATCATAATCTTCTTGATAAATATCCCCTTTCCCCATTAAGTTTAGAGTTTCTATCCACTCTTCTTTCATTTGTTTAATTAAGATAGCTCTTAGGACTTCTTTTGGTAAGGTGGTGTGTGGAGATCTCTGCAAGTTATAATGAAACCATTTAATGTATTCTTCTAGAGTTTCATTATCCTTTGCATCCATCTTAAAGATTTCATCTTTTAGCTCCCTAGTCTTGCAAAAGTCCTGGTATCTTGTGAGGAAGGAAGTCTTCATATCATCCCAAGAATTAATAGTACGTCCACCCAGACCCATGAACCATCTTAAAGCTGCTCCTTTCAAAGTAGAAGGGAACAATTTTAGCTTTTGAGGGTCAGTGGTGTAGTCATACCCTCTGCAGAGGACATCAAATTCAAATAGGAAGGCATCAGGATCCTCTGTGATCATCCCATGAAAAGTTGGGATGCTCTACAGAGGAATAGCCTTCATGGGGGCATTAGCTACTTGGTCGACTATGGGGTATTCCAATGTCGAGGTTTGACCTTGAGGTGGTTGATTTTCCATTTGGTCAAAGATGTGCCAATATCCTTTAGGGATTTCAAGGGGTTTTTTTGAGTAAGCGGAGGATTAGCAATCCGAGTTGGCTTTGCAGCACTGCCTAGATCTGGGATCACAGGAGACCCTTGTTTTGATAGCTAAGGTCCTGCCTTAGCAGTTCCACTAGTTTCTCCCTCTCCTTCTCTTAAGTTACATGACTTTCCCTCTTGTAGAGGATCAGAATGTAAATTTTTTGTAACCTGAAGACTCTGCTCAGATCCTCCAATTTGGCTTTGAATCTCAGCGTAAGCTGCAGATGGTGAGCCTGCTACCTGAGGGATTATAGTAGGACTTTTTCCAAATACAACCCGGAATCCTATTGATGCTTGAGACTCTGCTTTTCTTACAATTTCGTCTATAAAGGTCATTCTCCCAAGGTTCAACGATCCCTTGGGTTTTGTGGATTTAGGTGGGGATTATGATCTTTTTCTATCTTTCTATTCCTAGTCATTCATAAAACCCTATTCCTATTTATCCTCTTAGCTTTTGCTGAAAAGTGGGCTGGTAAGCAAGCACTTTACTTGCTAGGTACGCAGGTTCTTACCTCTTGTTTTTAAAACCCAATTCTTTTGCAACAAAATAAAAAAGGAAATAACTTTGAAACACTCTCCTTGGCAACGACACCAAAATGTTGGTGCACTAAGATGTCTTTTTACAAGCAATCTTAATTCCTACATTAATTGTCAACCCAAGGCAAGTCTTTTTATTTCAAGAGTGTTAGCATTATATATGCAGTGAATTAAGAGGTTAACTAATGATAAATCATTGTAATTGCTAATGACTATCTCTTCAAACTCAATCCAAACAATTGTAAAAGAAGTAACTCTGAAATAAATTCATAACATACTTTGCAATTCTACTTAACCTATTATGACAACAACGAAATCTAAATACAACTGTAGAAATCACACTTGACAATCTTAAGTGGAATTGAAACTAACTCACTCAATCATTAAAGATAACTGCAACAATTGAACGACAAGTCTCAATTGAACAACAACTAATAATTGAACAACGAATGATAATAGAACAACAAATGATATCTGAGCAAAAAATAACTAAATTGCAGAAAGTGATCAATTATATCTCTAAAATCTATGATAACATTACTTGGAATGAATCAATGATCTAATGTTGGAACTACCATAACCAATCCAACCAAAAGCATTACTCATATATAACACAGGGCTAAATCTGAATCTCGAATAAAAAACAAAAGCAAATCAGAATCGACAATCCTCACGATAATAAAAATGATATTAAATTAACATTAACAAATAATAAAGAATAAAATAAAAAAGATTATAACACAATCGAAGCAGTAGATCTTCTCTTGACTGGGCCCAGAGTCGCCAGAAGTCTCTGCTATAATATAATTATGATTTAAACACAGTCTTCTTCATTAAAATGAATAATAGAGTTACAACATCACCAAAGTAACAGTATTATATGTCTAAAAGAATAATTATAAATTGTGAATTTCTGAACTAGTTGTGCACTTTACCTTTCGGCCTTATATATAACAATTAGAAAAGTAAATAGATAAAAGTGAATCCTTAGGATCAGGGGATCTTGAGGATTTTTCAATACTCGATCTGATTCTATCATAAAATAGCAACGGCCTGCCCGACCTTCCGCTGTCTTGCTTTGCCTCTGATGTTTTCTTTTTCCTTTATAAGATGTTTTGTTCTGTCGATTGAACTATCGTCCAATTCGCGTCTTCTGTACATAAATATAGTAAAAATCAGTTTTTCCTGCTTAGATTCGTCTAATTTGTTATTGATTACTTTTACCCAACTTTAGCTGTTATTTCCTCTACTTTTATCCATAAACAAAGATAATCATGTGAGGATGAGTGATAAATAAAGCTATTACCAAGTAGAAAATATACCTTTTTCTTGACTCAACTCTTAGGTGTATCCAAAGATTTTCCACCTTTGACTGTATCATCTTTATCCAACATGTGTATTCTAAGAGACTTACTACCATAAACCCCATTAACCTTCTCCTCTTGTCCATAATTGATCCTTAATTGTCCCTGATTTTGTAAATTTGAAAGACTCTGAGGATGATTGCATTAACTTCTGCTTGCTTTTCTTGAGCTCTTGCAAGTCTTTCCTGTGTCTCAATCAACTTGTCATTGTTTGCCTTGCAACTTCTTATATTTTCCCTTCGACTCCTTAGTGTATTGGCTAGATTAGGAGAATACCCTTATCCTTCCGACTCAATTGACCTTTCCCGTTCCATAGAATTCACATCAGGCCTATAAAAGGAGTCATGTCAATTGTATTCCACTACTATTCTCTTCATCTCAGATCTTCAATTGTCCTACAACACACCATGTTAGATAAACCAAATAGAAGACATAATGAAAATCTCACCTCAATGTATCTGAGAGGAGGCTATCACATCTGCATAGGTTAGTCTAGATTAGTATGATACATAATAACATTAAGAACTTAATTGTCATGCAAGCAGTTGCAATGACAATAATCCTGATGCATACGACTGCAATGCATATAATAACAAGTTATTATCATGCATGACTAACTGATGCATGTGCATATGACCACACTAATCAACTAGCATCTATTATGCATGTAACCACAACAATAATATAATGATAGTAATGCATATAATTGTGATGCATATAAAATGAATTAACCATCATACCTGCATTCCAACATATAATACATGTATGATGATCTAATTTTACCCCAAGGTCCATTGTTATAACCTCACTCTGATACCACTTTGTAACCACTCTCCCAACATTTACATGCTTTTACCAGCTCCCCGGGTAAATTTTAGGCTAAGTGCTACTATGACATGACCCGAACTCCAACTTCCAGTTATGGAAGTGGGGCCTACAAACCGACAACTTATTGATACCCCTCAAGAGCACCAAATCACCCAAAAGTCAGTCCACAACCTCTGATGAACAAATCCTAAGCTGGAACTTATTTTCCTCAAGCCTAACCCCAAACTACATGCACCACAATGCAAGAGTACAGTTAAGAGGCCCCAACCGCACGCACAAGAATGCTTCCATTTCGGTTATGACCTAAATCCTCTAGTTCAGTGCTTGCAGTTTTGCGATTTGAGCCACTTTTTTAGGCTAGCCTCCAGACCACTGCCCAAAACTACCTATAACTTTCCAAAATCATAATTAAAGTGATAATAAAGCCAAACATTCAAACTTGGAGCCAAAAATTGACCTAGACTGCCTAGTACACATTCGACATTTCGTCAAACATATGGTAAACATGTAAGTTGGTCATGAATGCATATCTGATCATAAATATCTAAACTTCATCTGAGAATCACCAAGAATGTCTAGTGCCCACTCAAGTAGGTACAGCAACACTTGTCACCCCATGCATTCATCAACCATTTAAATACTTATCAAATCATGAACAAGATCCATAGCTAGAGCACATCATAGAACCATGCTTATAATCAACATATAACCAAAATATTAACCATGACAAATCATCCATAAAATCAACATAATAAAAAGTACAAGTTATCATAGATCACAATAGGAAAATAAATCTTATTAACTTATGCAAAATCCAACCAAGTCAAGGAATTCCACGTACCACCTAACCATCGATTGGGCTGAACCATATATTTTTTCAGCCAATCACCCTCGTGCCATATTCCAAGCATAAATGTGGGATCTCATGGGATACACCAAGACATAATCATCTAGGGACTCTAGAGGTTAAAGAACCTCCACCCTCAAGCTACCGTGATCTCACCTAAACTGGTCCCGAGATCACAAAACAAAATCAAGCTTGGATTCCTTAGAATTTCTTTGCCATACCTTGAGGAATTTTCTTATCTCCACCCACCTATCGAGGGCTTCCTCAAGAAATCCATCTCCACCACCGACCCTTGGGATTTTTCTGATACCACCTCACCCAGTTCCAAAACCTTCCAAAAATCCAAAGCTCAACCAAGAATGAACCCCATCACACCATGGCTATCCAGGAAATGGAAAGGCAAGGCTGAAACCACTATCAAACCAGGGAAAACCCATGCCAATGACAATAAATGAACCAAATATATAAATGCATGTACCATGCAATCACACCCCAACAAGGAAATCACACATATAACCTATTACTTGCAAGATCTTCCTGTTGAAGCTATTGATCCAACCTTCTCCTTGCTTTCCTTCACTTTCCTTTGCTTTTCCTTTTTGTTCCTTTACTTGCTTATCCAAGCACTTGTTCTCTTTTCTTTGCTACACCTTCTCCGAAGATGGGCAAAAGTTGTCAATTGTTTCTCAGGTGCCTTTTTATCATTGATGTCTCCTTTTTCTTCATTTTTCTTAATTTTTCCTCTAATTTCCCTTTCATGCAAATTTGTCTCTTCACATTCCTTTTTCTCCTATTTTCCTTATTTTCGTAATTAAATGTCAATTATTGTCTCTTTTCCTTTGCCAATGCCTTTGCCAATTTACATAACCAATATTAAACTGCAAGTGACCCCCAATGTGATGTTTTCCACACCATTTAGTTTGGACTACATGTCCCATGACCTTGGTCTTACTTTTATTTACATGGAAAATCAACCAAGGGCTATTACAGATGCCACAATGATGTCAACATGTCATGGGTCGTGCCACGTGGAGGCTTGATATGTTGGAGTGATGGTGTGGCAAGGGTGTGTGGAAGATGGAGTGGATGAGGAGTGGCAAAGCACTAGAGCTAATGTGGGATGCCTACGTGGAGAGACACATGGTTACCCTTTGCACAACCAGCAAACTCGTAGTTGAAAATCCCAGAGCGGTGCGAAGGGCTTGGGAGGGTGTCATGTTTCCCCCTTTGCACCAATCTGCACTACTCTACATGTTTATCAATTGGGTTTATTGAAGGTGTGAAGAACTCTAGGTCGTTGGATGGTCGAGTGCATCCACCATTGGATCCCGTCGGTGCACAACTGCCTTGGTGCTCATGGTGCCATGTGCCCATGTCATAGCATCGTGCCAATGCTCGTCCATCGATGCCCGCCTGATAGGACTTATTAGTCCAAATATTTTTCCATTAAACTTTAGACCTTCCATTCTACACCCAAATTTTGGAAATTCTTTCTTTGGCCATGAGGGGTCTTGGAGAGAATTTTGAAGGGTGACATGATTTGGTGCAAACACTAAGAGGTGCTAGTTTTGCAACCTGGGCTCTACTATCATTTGTAACATCCCTCAATATACCTCTTACAATATACACAAGATAAATTTTTTTACAAGTTTTATAAGCATGTAACATCCCACAAAGGACTTATCACATAATGTTTAAATTATCATCAAATAATATATTCACTATCATTAAGTGGATTAATTGTAGAAATGGAAATAGCTACTTGAATAAAAAAATAATCTGTAGTGCAAATTGTTAACATAATGCATTTTGATGCAACTTCGCATCATTAGCATTGTTCAATTAGTCAAACCTTATTAAAATCATAATAAACGATATAATTATCAATGTTATGCAAGGTGACAATAACATTAGGATAAACCAAATAGAAAAACACACAAATGAACATCAATATTACCATGGAAACCTTGAAGGGAAAAACCAACAAAAAAAATTCTTTATTAAAAACATTTTGTGAGGGATTTCACCCCTCACTCATTGACAATGAGGGAGTCCATCCCTTATTCATTGCTGATATTTTTATAAAGAAACATAAACTTTCATTCAAACATTATTAACTAGAGGCCCATTCATTAGGCATGTTGTTATGTTTCTCAACACATTACCAAACAATTCTTAGAGTATAATCTCCTTGTTGCATGGTTGTTTACAATAGTAACTTTCTTCCCCATTGTGCATCACCATTGTCAAACTGAAACAAGTTAGCAATATATCTTAGTAAACCAAGTTTCTCATTGTAAAATTACATCCAATGATTTTTCACTTTGCATCTTATAATAGTTATATATAATGATTTCCTCACCTGCAATAGTATTATTTATAAACCATCATTTAATTGCTGCAAAAGAGATTAGTTTAAAAAATGTCACTCAATTCCTGTTAAGTCGTGATTTCATCCTTGCAACCATTATCATCAGCAAAACTATGATGTCATGATTACTTGAATATCAAATTATCAAAACCCAAAGGATTATGGCCTTTCCTCTGAATTGTGAGAGAATATAGATCTTTCTACTTCAATGATTCAATCCCTGCTGATTATCACGTTCATGTCAGGATCACTAATAATTTCTACATATTATATTCCTTTGCATGAAAGCACTTTCTTGCAAATGCGTGAATAAAAATAAAATCATAATCATAACTAATCTTTTACTTTTAAATGCATTATCAAATACAAAACCGTAACTATTTAACACATGTAATTTCATAACTATTAATTGCAAAACCATAATTTTATTGCATTTAACAAAATGCAAAACCATGTGAAAAAAGTTACAAAACCATGGTATTGATTCTCGGTTACTCTTATTGCTGCAAAACCATGGGTATCAATTTACTTATTCCTTTTAATACAAAACCATTCTTGTTACTACCAATGCAATAACATATGATAATAATATAAAATATGGTTATTCTCGTTGTGTTTATTTCAAATGTATTATACTAATGCATACAATTACAAAGACATATTTATTTTATCCAAAATACATTAAATAAATGCATTGTAGTTGAAAAATACTAGTTATTTATTGTTATAAAATCAAAATCCTAGGAGCTAGTAAAACCATGCTATATTAATATTTAAGAATGATATGTGTGACAAGCACAACTTTCTATCACTTCAAAATGCCTTACAACATTAAGGGAAAACCTTGGAAATTCACATTTCCACATAAATCCTATATCCTCAATACTAATTATCAATTTCTAGTCTAAAGGAAAGGATGGGAAGAAGTAACGTTTCTAACCATGTTAACCCTCTCCTTGAGTTCCCTAACACATCTGCATCACCTATTCCTCAAGTTCAAAATATTTTCACACAATATTGGCAAACCCAAACACCATTTCTCCAGACCTAGATGTTACTACTTACGAAAGGATGTGTGAATGAACTTCACAACCTCAAAAGGGTTTTGACAAATTTAGATTAATTGTGCCCAACTGATAAACCATGAAAATTATCCAAACCTCGTGACAACAATTAATTTGCATGGCACACAATGAACCTTAAAGGCTTCTCTATAAATTGAACTTCTAAACCTATAAATATGAAAATATTACTATGAAGAATTTGTTAAGATGGGAAACCATTATTGAGCATTTATTCAAGCACATTTAGAGGAAGAAAGAGTTTCATAATGTTGAGAACTATAACTAGTTTTGGTCTTCATAATTGTTGTACTGAATTCAATATGTATCCTATGTAACAAACAAGAAAAAGAAAAGAAAAATATTATTATTAAAGCATGAGTTTCATGCTCATTATGGATAGTATTTTAGGTAAAAAAAATGTTCTTTGTGCTTCTAGGTTTTGTTAGGTCTTAGGATTTATTTTCATGAGTCAAAAGAGTCAACATCATGTTTATAAGACCCTTCTAAGTAATTTTTAATCATAAAAAGAATTATTTTTGAGTCTAGAAAGTCCTGGAGCCTCCAAGAGTTCAAGTCGGCCTTGGGATCCTCACGTTAGCCTAAAGGATGGAATTCAACCCATTGAGAAGGTTATATAAAGAGTAGTTTGACCTGATTTGGAGACACACTCACTCAGAAGTTCAATCATCAAGAAAGAGTTTGATCCATAGTTGGGATGGAGTAGAAAAGGAGAGTGAAAGTATGGGAGAAGCTAGGAGGATGAAATATATTGTTTTTGGGCTTTGTCTCTCTCACATTTGTGAAATTCTATGGTTGATATGTTGCTAAAGAGCCTGAAGTTGCAAGAGGCTGAAGTGCAAAAATTAGTAGTTGGAAGGAAGGAAGCTATATCGAGACCTTTCTGAGTTTAGGAAGAGCAAGATTGTTCTTGGAAGGTCCCAGAAGGAGGTCAAATTAGGGTTTCTCCAGGTGTTGTAGGGTTGAAGTTTCAAGTCAAATTTGTAGGCAGATTGAAGTTGTAGTGTGTAGCAGTTTTGTGTAGAATCAATGACTTGAGGAAGGAATGACTTGGTACTGGGAGAAAGACTTGCTCTAGAGATTGTGTCTTTGTATCTCATTTGAAGTAGATCCTAAGAAGAGAAGATTTTCCACGTTTTCCCCTTAGAGGTGTTTTTCCCTGGACAAAAGCCTATATCTGTGTCCTCCTTTGTTATTGTTATTTCTTGATATTGTTTGATGAAAAATTCTAATTAAAGAACATTAAGAAGATAACTAAGATTCACAAGAAAGTATCAAGGTTAAAGAAAATAAGATATAATTGCTCCCACATTGCATTTTCTAACATGGTATTAGAGCTAAGGTGAACAAGGAAGGCAATCGAAAGGACACTAGAATTAATCGATGATCAAGGGATAGGAAGTTCTCAAGGCCTAAAAGAAGAAGATTATCTCTTGAAGGGATTTGGTTAAAGGCTCGTTGGTAGAAGACCCTTCTAAGCTAGGGTTTCTACATTGAAGATGATCAAAACTACATCCATCTTGCAAGGAGGGCATTGATCTCACAAAAAATGAAGTCTACTTAAAAAGAATTAATCTTGGAAGATATTGGTGGAGTAATCCAAGTGAACACCTTTTAAGTACATCATCAAGAACTCTCCAAAGATCTTGAAGGCATCAAGAAGGTTGGAGATATTATTCAAGTAAGTATCACACTATCTCATAATGGTTTAATCTTCAAGTCATGTAGGTTCTTTCTATAAGGAGATCAATAAGATCATAGGGGATTCAAACTATCTAGCATGGAAGAAAATTATTGACTTGATACGCACAAAGCAAGATGTAATGGGATATGTTACTGGAGAAGTTACTGAATCTGAGAAAGAAAAGACATAAGAGCTAGAAAGGTACAAGAAAGGGAAAGTAAAAGCTCAAATGATCATAGTTGGGTAAATCAAGGATTATCTTAATCCATTTGTGTAAAATCTAAAAACTTCTAAGGCCATGTATGACAAGCTAGTGAATTTTTACTTTGTAAGTACAACATGTCAAAAGATGTCGTTATGGAACAAGCTATATAAAATGAATTAATCTAAGGATTAGGATATGACATCCTTATTCATGATAGTATCTCAACTAAGATACCATTTGCAAGGACTTGGGGAACCCATCACTGATTATGAGGTGATTGTATGTGTTATGAAGGCATTTCCGCCAAAATGGAGCAACTTTGCAACAAGTGTCTAGTCCAAGAAGGATTCAATGCACTTTGATGAGTTATGGGCACAATTAATATTAGAAGAAACAAGGATCATGGTCAAGGATGACATTGGATAATATGAGAAGACTCAAGCCTTTCTATCCCGAGTCAGGAGATGAAAAAAGGAAAGTTTGGCAAGTCCAAGAAAAAATATATGTCCAAGGTGCAATGTTTTGGATGCAATGAATTTGGACACTTTAAGAGGGACTGTCCAGACAAGAAGAACAATAAAAGAAATGATACAAGTGAATCTCATGTAGCTAAAGTAGTGGGAGAACCTGAGAAGAAGGAAAAGAATGAAGAAATGGAAGATATTTACTACTAAAAGAAGGTTCATTGAATTCTAGGTTCTTTATGAATGTTGATAATATGTTTTTAATAATCATCATAGGATTGAATCATATGAGAGTAAGATGTATTGAATTTATTATGTTTCTTAGTAAAGATCAATATATAGGATATAATTGTAGACCATTTTTCATAATGTTCATCCAGATTATGTTAGAGATTGTCATCTTGGTTAACTGGATCATTATGATCCTTGAAGGGCCATCATCTTGGAAAGTCCTTGGAAAAAGTATCATGATAGGAATAGTATGTATTTTATGTAATGTGGAAAAATACTAGTAAAAAGGGATTAAAGGTTGTAATGGGCCAAGATACAAACATTTTGTAAGATATATGGCTATCTAGATGATTGGATGAAAGCATAGGAATGTATGTTGAAAATTAAACTTTAGATAAGATTCATATGTGAAATAATCTCATGAGATGAAGTTGGTCATAAAATTATGCTTAAGTATTTATGATGTTGATATAATGTGACTTACTTAAGAAATGTATACGAGATTGGAACTTTCTCTAGAATATGTATTTGATAATTAAACATCCAAGTATAATCTCTGGAAGAAAGGTTGTAACTTGGTAATCAAGTTTGATCCTTGGGAACTCGGATGCATGAAGTATCAAGTGGAGACAGTAAATGAGGATGTTGATGGCATGAGAAGATCTCCATGGTGAGGTAAGTCTATTTCATTTGTGGTTTGGTTATTTGGATAACATATTATTTTTTGCTACTAGGAAAAAGGATGTTCCACGAATACATTATCAAAGTTGGGGAAAGTTAAATTGTATGGACGAAGAATGTTGAGAATGTCTAGTACCTGGCAACTGTAAAGTCAATATGACTCCATCTTGATATTGAAGGGGTAACTATGCGAGAAGATAACCTGTAGGTCAAGGAAGATCACTTTCATGATCAAATTGAAGATCGAGAAGGCCCATACAATACCTTCATGATTGAAGAAGAAAGCAATGAGAAAGAGATATGACCTAGATCCTATCACAAGAAAAAAGAGTGTAGATGGTTCCATGATACCTGTTAAAATTGGTAACCAGGGCAAAAATTCATGTGGGTCATCTTATTCATGGCTAATAATATTTTTATTAGATTCCTCTCGTCGAGAGGTGTAGGATTGATATAAAGATCATCCAATTCCGATAAGTATTCATGGAGATATGAATTTATTTTGATTATGGAATTATTATCAAGCCGACCTACAACTCATGTAGGCTCAGGAGCCCAATAGTCGCATCTATTCACCCACCAATGTTGTGTATAAATATAAGAGGACTTTTCCTCATTTGGACTCACTCATCTCATCACATCTCTCTCTCTCTCTACTGCGCAGATATGAGTCTCTTCTCTACTGCGCTGAAATGGGTCTCTCTCTCTCACACATGTGAAACCGGAAGCTGTTGAATTTGAAGCTGCAACTGCAGAAGTAAATATTGACTTGCGTGGCCTAGAAGATCTCCTCTTTGGAACTGCGCTGTAGGTTCATCTGAACCTCCTTTGAAAGCTGTAACTTTTGGTGGTGGAATGAAGTCAATCCGACGAACGGTTTGCAAGATATCGACTGCCCTAGTTTGAAGCCGGAAACTGTTGAAACTGAAGCTGCAACTGCAGAAGTAAAGATTGACTTGCGTGGCCTAGAATATCTCCTCATCTGAACTGCGTTGTAGGTTCATCTGAACCTCCTTTGAAAGCCACAACTTTTGGTGGTGGAATGAAGTCAATCCGACGAACGGTTTGCAAGATATCGACTGCCCTAGTATGAAGCCGGAAACTGCTGAAACTGAAGCTGCAACTGCAGAAGTAAAGATTGACTTGCGTGGCCTAGAAGATCTCCTCATCTGAAATGCACTGTAGGTTCTTCTAAACCTCCTTTGAAATCCGCAACTTTTGGTGGTGGAATGAAGTCAATCCGACAAACAGTTTGCAAGATATCGACTGCCCTAGTTTGAAGCCGGAAACTGCTGAAACTGAAGCTGCAACTGCAGAAGTAAAGATTGACTTGCGTGGCCTAGAAGATCTCCTCATCTGAACTACGCTGTAGGTTCATCTGAACCTCCTCTGGAAGCCAAAACTTTTGGTGGTGGAATGAAGTCAATCCGTCTGTCAGCTTGTGAGATATGGTCTACCCTAGTTTGATAATGAAGCCGCTAATACTAATGCTACTGATCTAGGGTTTTATACTGCTGATATGAATCAGATTTATTGTACTATTTCTCTCCACTGAATTATTGAAGATAAAAGAAGATTTTATCAAAGGGTTTCCCCACACATTGTGGGGTTTGTCCCTGGCTAGCCGCCACATCTTGTGTCTCTTGTCTTGGCTTGTTTTCTGTCGATCGTTTAATGTTCTATCTGCACTTTACTTTATGTACATGTGACTGCTAATCGATGGAATATAATAAGGAAAAGAAGTAAAATTTTATAAGCATATAACATACCATAACTTAACATGGTATCAGAGCTGAGGTGAAGACAAAGCTCGAGCAAGAGCAAGAGCAATCATCAAAGAGAAGATTGGCAAGGCTATCCTAAAAGAACTATGGGGTCCTCAACACTCTTTCCTGCCGAAGACAAGCTCCGTGAGAAAGCTGACTATCACGGATGGAAGATGTCTATCGATCTAACCCTTGAAGATCAAGGAGTGCTGGACCATGTAAGAGGCAATATTGTTGAGCCTTCATCAAATGCATCTGCTGCTACCTAAATGGAGAAGTCAAAACAAAGAAGATCATCCGGGACTCTATCGACAAGCGCTTGGTGGCCTACATCTCTGATCTAGACACCTCCAAGGAAATCTATGACAGATTTGTGAGTTTATTTAAAGTTAATGATGCAAATCAAGTTTTGTTTCTTAGAAATAAGTTGAGGGAAATCAAGAAGGGTAAAGATGAAAGTATGCAAGCATACTTCTTAAGAATCACAGAGATCAAGAACGATCTCCTATCTATTGGGGAAACCATTACTGACAGAGAAATGGCACTCACAACTCTCGGAGGATTACCATCTGAATGGTATGTGTTCAGGACTACTCTTCTGAACAATAATGTAATTCCTAGTTTCGAGGAATTAATGGCTTGATGCATTCAAGAACAAACAAGGGTAGAAGAGCAGGAAATTCCCTTGCCTAAAGGTCCTCCTGCTACTTTTTCTTCTCATGCTAAGAAAAGAAATAATTCTGGGTCTAAATCAAAAGGAAAGGCTGGACCTAAGGGTGGAAGAAAAGGATGATGTTACATCTGCGATAAAGCAGGTCACTATGCAAGGGAGTGCCCTGATAGAAAGGACTCACAATGGGACAATGATCAAAATCCCTCTAATGGAAAATCAAAGGAATGAAAAATTCAACAGCAAAGGTAAGAGGAGAACTGGGGATCGAGGAAGAGGACAACCATTCAAGAAGGCTAGAAAGTCTAGGATGTATTAAATGCACCTGACCTCCAAAAGAACCTACTGTCCATCTCGGCAATGGAAGACAAAGGCTACAAGGTAACCTTCAACGGTGGCAAGGTATGTATATGGAAAAATAATGTTAAAAATGCCTTTGCTCTTGGGTTTAGTGTTGATTCATTATATCAGGTCGATGGAAGTCCGCTAGGTGTCATGTCTTGTGACACAACTATTTAGTCCGAACTTTGGCATCGGAGGTTTGCCCACCTTCATTACAAAGCTCTACCCGATGTAAGACAGATGGTGATAGGGATGCCCGAATTCTGAATAGAGAATGAAGGTGTATGTCCAGGATGTGCTGAAGGAAAGCTTAAAAGGGGACCATTCCCCTCAAGCCAAAGCAAGACCTCTGATATATTACAATTGGTTCACTCAGGCATACCTAAGGTTGGCATTAAGAGGGAGACTTCTACACCACATACTCCTGAGCAGAATGGTGTGGTGGGAAGGAAGAACCGCACGATGATGGAAGCTGTCTGGGCCATGCTACATGATCAAAGACTTCTGATGTTTCTATGGGCTGAAACTACAATCATTGCCGTATATGTACAAAAATCGATGCCCTCGTCAAGCATTGGGTTCCTAAACTCCTGAAGGAATGTTCACCACCGGTCAAAGGGAAGTCGTGATTAGCCATGATGTCACCTTTGACAAAGATATGGCTTTCAGCAAGGTGAACAATCTTCCGACTTTGAGGAGCTCTCAAGAAGCCGACAGCAGGGAACCGAAAGAAAAGGCTGATGAATCAATGCCTGATGTAGAAGAAGCCATGGATCCGATTGATCCTCATCCACATGAGCCTTCCTATTCTAGGAAGAGGCCTTCATGGCTTAGGGGGATACTTGATGATGCTGAAGGACATGCTGCACCTTGAGGAACGTTCCATCAAAATAGAAACTTAACAGGTGTCAGGGATACCTGACCATCATGAGCACGATCATACAAAATGAACCTTCATCATTCTCAGATGTCATCAAGCATTAACTATGGAAGGATGCTATGACCATAGAATATGGGTCTATTATGGAGAATGATGCCTGGGAAGTAGTTCCCAGACCCTGGACAAGACAATTGTTACTTCAAAATGGATTTACAAGATAAAGCATGCAGCAAATGGAAGTATGGAAAAGTATAAGGTTCATTTTGTTGCTCGTGGTTTATCCCAGAAGGGAGGTATAGACTATGATATTTGCACCTGTTTCCAGATATACGACCATCCACTTGATCATAGCCCTTGTGGCTTCACAAGGATGGAACCTACATCAGATGGATGTCAAGATCGCGTTCTTACATGGTTCTATCAAAGAAGAGGTCTATGTGGAGCAACCTGAAGGTTTTGAGATTTATGATTGAAAAACTCATGTATGCAGGTTGAAGAAGGCTCTCTATGGGCTAAAGCAAGCACCCCGAGCATGGTATGAGAGGATCGATAGCTACTTGATGAAGCTGGGATTCACTAGGAGGGAAGTTGATCCTAACCTTTACTTTAAGGTTGAAGATGACAAGCCTCTCATATCGGTGTTGTACATGGATGACCTCTTTCTAACAGGTGCAAGCCCTCTCATTCACAAATGTAAGAGGGAGATGGCTGCTGAATTTGAAATGAAGGACCAAGGACTTGAAGTATGGCAGAAGCCAAGGGAAATTTTCCTATCTCAAGGAAAATATGTGGTAAAGATATTGGAAAGATTTGGTATGATGGACTGCAAGCCTGTGACTACCTCGAGGATCTTAACTTTTAGAAGTTATATGGTAGTGATGTCGGACCAGACTTGGGAAATGCCTCTGAGTTTCAAAAACTCATTCGCATTGATGTTCTTGGTGAACCTCCGTCCGAACATATGTATTGCAGTTAGCATTGTGAGCTCATATTTGGTTGAGCCTCACTGGATTGATGCCAGGAATCTTCTGAGATGTCTTCAGGACACAACCTCTCATGGATTAAGATACACTGTCGGAGATGTGAGACTACTTGGATATACTGATGTTGATTGGGTAGGCAGTGTGGTGGACAGTAAGAGCACTTCAGGGTACTGTTTCACCTTGGGATCTGCTTCGATATCCTGGATGAGCAGGAAGCAGAAGTCGGTGGCTTTGAGCACCGCCGAAGCAGGATATATTGTTGCTAGCATAACCTCATGTGAGGCAGTCTGGTTGCAAAAGCTCTTCAGTGAGCTGTTTGGATTTACATTGGATACCACTGTGATTCTCTGTAACAACCAGAGGTGGGATTCGATTATTGAGGAATACCGCATTCGTCAATTGCTCCAGCACATAGACATCATCTGGGATATGGTAAGTTGATGAGCAAGGAAGCTCCATCACATTAAGATGATGTACAGGTTGATACACCTTGTCAAAGCCCCGAGGAAAGATCTAATCTGTGATTTTCCAAAACGACTTGGAGTCGGCAAGAAACCTTTGTACAAGGGTCCTGCATGTTGCATACATTGAGCTCTGGGAGCTCTAAGGGCTTGCGGTTCCTACTGGAGCAACATATGACCACAGGGTGACTCACCCTCCCCTGGTGGTGCACACTGGAAAAAGATGATTCGCTCTCTTGTGGGACAAGATGATTCGCTCTCTTGTGGGACAAGATGATTCGCTCTCTTGTGGAACAGGATGATTCGCTCTCCTGTGTAGCAGGATGATTAGTTCTCCTGTGAGGCCTGGATTGATGTGTTCTCCATGGCAGCCTGGATTGATGTGTTCTCCACGACGATTGTAGCAGGATTGATGTGTTCTCATGTGAGGCCTGGATTGATGTGTTCTCCATGGCAATTGTAGCGGGATTGATGTGTTCTCCTGTGAGGACAGGATTGATTAGTTCTCCTGTTGAGGCATCCTACCCATGCAGTCTGGGACTCATGGGAAGTACCTCTCATCTGATCAATGAGCAGGGAAATGAAGTTAGGGACCATAGTAGTACCGATGGACGCATCGTTGTAACTACCGTACTCCCTACGCTAGGATGACCTCCATTGATCTGGGATCAATGATACTGGTCTGGGACCAGTGGTAGGAGTTGTACCATACTATGACGCTGACTTCGGGTCGGTTGAGACTGGTCTGGGATCAGTGGTACATACTCTGAGACTGACTTTGAGTCAGTGGAGGATGATATTGGTCTGGGACCATTGGAGTTGTACTCACTATGACGCTGACTATGGGTTGGTTGAGACTGGTCTGGGACCAGTGGTAAATACTCTGAGACTGACTTTGAGTCAGTATGATACATCCTCGATCATTTCTTCTTCTTCATAATTTGGACAAAAGCATAGTAGAACATAACAATGCAAGAGCAGAGCAGAACAAAACAAAACAGTACAGATCAGTGCAGGGCAGAACAAGACAAAGCAGAACAGGAAAAATAGAGCAGAGCATGGCAAGGGTCAGGCTATACAAGGCAGTGCATTTGATGGATGAATAGTAACGACCGATAGACAGATTGCAGATGAAGTTCTCCATGGTTGAGAGGGAGTGTTAAAATTGGCAACCAGGGAAAAACTTCATGTGGGTCATCTTATTCATGGCTAATAATATTTTTATTAGATTCCTCTCGTCGAGAGGTGTAGGATTGATATAAAGATCATCCAATTCCGATAAGTATTCATGGAGATATGAATTTATTTTGATTATGGAATTATTATCAAGCCGACCTACAACTCATGTAGGCTCATAAGCCCAACAGTCGCATCTATTCACCCACCAACGTTGTGTATAAATATAAGAGGACTTTTCCTCATTTCGACTCACTCATCTCATCACATCTCTCTCTCTCTACTGCGCAGATATGAGTCTCTTCTCTACTGCGCTGAAATGGGTCTCTCTCTCTCACACATGTGAAACCGGAAGCTGTTGGATTTGAAGCTGCAACTACAGAAGTAAAGATTGACTTGCGTGGCCTAGAAGATCTCCTCTTTGGAACTGTGATGTAGGTTCATCTGAACCTCCTTTGAAAGCCATAACTTTTGGTGGTGGAATGAAGTCAATCCGACAAACGGTTTGCAAGATATCGACTGCCCTAGTTTGAAACCGGAAACTGTTGAAACTGAAGTTGCAACTGCAGAAGTAAAGATTGACTTGCGTGGCCTAGAAGATCTCCTCATCTAAACTGTGATGTAGGTTCATCTGAGCCTCCTTTGAAAGCCGCAACTTTTGGTGGTGGAATGAAGTCAATCCGACGAACGGTTTGCAAGATATCGACTGCCCTAGTTTGAAGCCGGAAACTGTTGAAACTGAAGCTGCAACTGCAGAAGTAAAGATTGACTTGCGTGGCCTAGAATATCTCCTCATCTGAACTGCGTTGTAGGTTTATCTGAACCTCCTTTGAAAGCCACAACTTTTGGTGGTGGAATGAAGTCAATCCGACGAACGGTTTGCAAGATATCGACTGCCCTAGTTTGAAGCCGGAAACTGTTGAAACTGAAGCTGCAACTGCAGAAGTAAAGATTGACTTGCGTGGCCTAGAATATCTCCTCATCTGAACTACGCTGTAGGTTCATCTGAACCTCCTCTGGAAGCCGAAACTTTTGGTGGTGGAATGAAGTCAATCCGTCTGTCGGTTTGTGAGATATGGTCTGCCCTAGTTTGATAATGAAGTCGCTAATACTGATGCTACTGATCTAGGGTTTGCTACTGCTGATATGAATCAGATTTATTGTACTATTTCTCTCTGCTGAATTATTGAAGATAAAAGAAGATTTGATCAAAGGGTTTCCCCACACATTGTGGGGTTTGTCCCTAGCTAGCCGCCACATCTTGTGTCTCTTGTCTTGGCTTGTTTTCTGTCGATCGTTTAATGTTCTATCTACACTTTACTTTATGTACATGTGATTGCTAATCGGTGGAATATAATAAGGAAAAGAAGTAAACTGTTATAAGCATAGAACATACCATAACTTAACAATACCTCGAAAAGAAGTAGGAGCGATGCAAAGAAAATAGGGAACCATGTAGCTATGGAGAACCAATAGGTGATACTCTGATGAAGACAAGTTAGAAGGCTTGTGATGCTGACTTCCATTATTGGAAGGAATGAATCTCCTTTTGTTGGAGAGGGAGGAAAGGATTCTCCTTGGGTAAGGAGCAAGGATTTATTCTCAATATTAAAGGATAATATGGATGACCTCTCTAGTTGAGAGGGAGTGATGTTGGACATCACATGTGAATTCTCCTCTTCGGGTGTTAAAGAGAGAATTACAAAGGATTGGATAAGAATTTGTGGTTTCCTTGACGATATAACATCCAAGAAAGGAAAGGTACTAACACTCTTTGAGGGTGGGACAAGAATCCAAGAGAAGAGGGGTAAAAAAGAACTTATATTATTTAAGGACCCAGGTATAGATATCCAAGATAAGAATAATCCTAAAAGGACATATCTTGTGGACATTCGATGGGGTATGTACCTTAGAGAGGTAGTGCAATATCACACATAAAGCCTCCCAACATAATTCTCTTGATTAAAAAATAGCTAGTCCAGTTAGGCCTAAGGGAAAATGTCAGTTACAATAACGATGCTTACAATATGGCTTATCAATCTGACTCTTTTTGAAAACTCTTCAGTTTGAGATATGATGTTGTACTAATTGTATAATTATGAATACATCCCTAGTTAAGAGGAAGTGTTGAGAAATGTAACTAGTTTTAGTATTCATAATTGTTGTACTCATTTAAATATGTATCCTATGTAACAAACAAGAAAAAGATTAGAAAAAGATTACTATTAAAGCGTGGGTTTCATGCTCATTATTGATGGTATTTTAGGTAAAATTGTGTTCTTTATGCTTCTAGGATTTGTTAGGTCTTAGGATTTATTGTCATGAATCAAAAGAGTAAACATCATGTTTATAAGACCCTTTAGGGCAATTTGTAACCATAAAAAGAATTATTTTAGAGTCTAAGAAGTCTTGGAATCTCCAAGATTACAAGTCTCCCCTGTGATCCTCAAGTCAACCCAAAGGAGGGAATTTGACCCCATGAGAAGGCTATATAAAGAGCAGTTGACATCCATTGGAGACACAATCACTCACAAGTTCACTCATCAAGAAAGAGTTTGATCTATAGCTAGGAAGGAGTAGAAAAGAAGAGCAAGGGTCTGGAAGAAGCTAGGAGGCCAAAATACCTTGTTTTGGGCTCTATCTCTCTCACATGTGTAGAATTCTAGGATTTTTGGGTTGCAGAAGAGGACAAAGTTGTAGGGTCGAGTTGTAGGAGTAGGAAGTGTATAATCTGGTAGCTATAAGGAAGGAAACTTTGTCTAGACCTTGTTGACCTTAGGAAGAGAAGTATTTCTCTTGGAAGGTCCCATAAGGAGGTCAAATTAGGGTTTCTCCAGGAGTTGTGGGGCCAAAGTTTCAATTCGAAGTTGGAGGTCAAAGTTGCAAGTTAAGTAGCAGTGTTGTAGCTAGCAGATCAAAGTTGTAGTGTGTAGCAATTTGGTGCAGAATCAAGGAAGGACTTGAGGAAGGGATGACTTGGCACTGGGAGAATGACTTGGTCTAGGGATTGGGTCTTTTTATTTAATTTGAAGCAAATTCTAAGAAGAGAAGAGTTTTAGGGTTTTCCCTTTGGAGGGGTTTTTCTTTGGCTGAGAGCCTATATCTGTGTCTTGTTTTGTTATTGTTGTTTCTTGATATTGTTTGATGAAAATATATAACTAAAGAACATAAATAAGATAACTAATATTCACAAGAAAGTATCAAGGTTAAAGAAAATAACATATAATTGTTGCCACTTTACATTTTCTAACACATATCCTGACTGAGAATGAGAATACTCACCTTTATCCTTGGGATTAAACTTGTATTTATGGAGATGGTGCTTGTAGTGTGACTCATAAATTTAGCATTAACATAACAAATAATCTCATCCTCTTCTTCCCCAAGTGAGTGAGATCATCCTCCCTTCCATACACATGCATGTTTTTTGATATTCCTTGAACTGATAATTGCAAACCGTTCTAGAACTAAAAACTGGTTTTTGGTTCCAAGTGAACGAAAACTAACTATTTCGAAGCACGTCAATCATATGAATCCAATAGTATTTTCCATGTTATTAAAATCATAAATGTCAAATGTTTCAAAATTAATATGGAGGTTCTAAGGACATTACAGATACCAATCCACCCTCTTTCATAAGGAGCTATAACATTTTTCCAAAAGAGAAGGTGGAACATTTTTGTCTCCAACTTTCACCCTTGTCATAGAAATTTTCTTAGGAGGATTTCAATTTTCTTTAGAATTCTAGTTGGTGCTTGGAGAATCACATATTGGAAGAGGGGAAGAGTTGACAGTACACATTTTATTAATATGGCATGATTTGCAAGATTTAGCCATTGTGTCCCCCAATTTTGGAATTTATTTCTCATCTTGTCCATTATCTCTACCTAGACCTCGTTTTTCACATCTTTCTTGAATTTTAGCATTCCCAAATACTTAAATTGAATCTGATATTATTTGAAAGGGATTTCAAATTTTGGGAGATTTGTCTTAGGATTTTCGGGGTGTGTTCCAACCATATATACTGCTCCTGATTTTGTTAAGTAATCCTCTTGATGCTTCGAGGGAGAGATCAAGATTTGTCTTGATTCTTCTCACCACTATTGTTGAGGCTCTTCCAATTAGGAGAGTTTCATTTACAAATTATGAGTGATTTAATCATTTTTTCCTTTACTAAAGTGAATATCAGTGATCAACCCTCTTTGTCTTTAGTGCTCTAGCTTTCTACTAAGGGAATCTCCATTAGAACATATAGGAAGGGTGAGAGAGGGAAATCTTGCCTTATCCCCCTTGTGCTTTGGAAGCATTGATATGGTCTTCCATTCACTAATGTTGCCACCCACGACTGTTATCACCAAAAAATGATTACCTAGTTATTTCTAACTAGGTGGATCGAAATACACCACATGGATTTAATTTAACCATAGTAAAATCACTTTCACTGTGGAAAATACTTTAGTAAACCACTTTTATTAAATTATTTTATGATTTAAATAAAAAAACCCCATGAGAATAATTAGATAAATCATTATTTATTTAATTTTCTCTAGGAATAATTATTAAATCATTATTTAATAATTATTCCTTGTCCCATTTGACTAATCCCTTAGAAATATTTAAATAAATCATTATTTATTTGAATTACCTTATTTCTGTTATTATAATAATTATTAAATCACTATTTAATACTTATTTAGATTTCACACCTTTCTTGTTTCTTGTAAAATAGTTAATAAATAAATTTTTTTATTGATTATTTCTAAATAAAGGAATTTTTCTATTTTAAATTCCTTCTTGCTCTCCAATAAATATAATAAAGTATTCCAAGTAGTTAGATCTGAATTTGGTCAATAATATTTTATTATTCTCCATTTTCAAGATTAACTCCATTCTTTGCTATATAAAGGTGATGTCCTAGGTTGTCATTGATGTCAATATGGCAATATTCTGGATACTAGAGGATGACATGAAGCCAAGGGGAAGCTGAGCGATCCATGAAGAGACAGGAGCAAGGCCATCAGGATAGCCAAGCTATAAGCAAGAGGAGTTAACAAAGAGGCATATCAAATAATATTGTAGGATATCATAGCAAGAGAGGCATTCATATATGCAAGGAGGCCTTTGAAAGACACTGCCAAGCCAGAGGAGCCTAAGAGGAGCCACACACACATATACATATACATATATATATATATATATATATATATATATATATATATAGATAGATATAGATAGATAATAGATAGATAGATAGATATATATATATATATATATATATATATATGCCAAAGACGAATAGAGCCATGGGAGGCAGCACACAAAGCTATCAGAGGAAACAGCTGGAGAAGCCATATATATGTATATGTCAGATATATATGCCAATGAAGAGCACACAGAGCAAATGGAGGAAACACATAAACAAAGCGATCAGAGAGCTTATACGCATGCATTTAATAACTATCGGGAGCAGAAATCACATGTATGCGTGCAACTACACTATCGGGAGCCATCGGAGGAGAAATGGATGCATTTAACAGCAAACAGAGCCATCAGAGCCACAAAGGAAGTAGACAGAGTTATTGGGAGCCATCGGGGGCAGAACTCATATAGATATATCCAGTTATGTTATCGGGCTTGTAAAACCCATGTATGCATGCTTTAACACTATCAGAGGCAGAAAGCGGACTTGAAAATATATGCACGGGAGATTTGGGATCCTATTGGGTCCTGCACATCACATCGCTATGAGGGGTCTATGCTAACGATGAGTCTTGACCCTGTGCGACTTGCGATCGCTGATAGCACTAATCGCATTGGCACTTCGAAAGCGGGCGCTACAATATGTTAAGCGACCCCTTTGCGATCGTCGATAGCGATACATATACATGTGGACCTGACGGGCATATAAACCATGGTTTAATACCATATCGCATCCGTCACAATCGCATATGTTATGAATCCTTGCCACACCCAAGCCCCGATTGTGATTGTAAGACCGAACTTGATGCAACATTGAAAGGTGGCTTAATGTCTTATCTCGTCCATCGGCCATCGGCCATTGGAGACTGCTGATTGTGATTACAAGGCAGACCTGATACATTATAGACTCAGGTGAATTAAAATTGAATTCGACCGTTAGTGCTTCGCTCGTGTTTCTTCTCTGATTCCCTGTGTATTTGATATTTGCCGTGCGTTGGGTTTTGAGGCAAAAATACATTAAGGAATGGTCCCGATAGTTTAGGAGGCTGAATCATGGCAATTATGATTGTGATAGAATGTAGTTGTCCATTAAATGAAGCGGTCCCTGTGTATGCCCGTTATCATGAGAAAATAGGAGCGCTGTTACCGTTTTCTGAATATGTGTCCTCTGCATATGACTCAGTCCTCGCCATTGAATCAACGTGTCTTGTGAGCACGAATAGACAGAGGAAACTGAAAGCTGGGAAGTTGAAGAAGCAAGCGAGCACAGAGGAAATGAGAGTGAGCGTTGAGGAAGTCTAAGAGGCGGTGTAAGCGGAAACGAATGGACGAAGGCGTGGGAATGTATAAAACAGTAAAAACATAGGACTGTGGGGGCCGTTGGTGTTGTGAAGAACCAAAACATGAGGTAGCAGAAGCAACAAAGATGGCTAAGCATTGTATGAAATTGCTGGTGAATGTTGGTAAAGGCTGCAGCTGTTGAACACTGCTGAAAAGTTGGAGAAAATAGTAGAATAGAAAGAGGGTCCAGCAGAACAAAAAGAGGGCCGAAGGACCAACAGGACAAGAGGAATTCGAAGAGTAGAAGTTTCCAGCAGAGAAGCAGTCTTGCTGAAACATTCACCGTGACATTAGAACATATGCTTGAACTGAAATCAGGTTCTTATGCAGAGTTTTAGTGCAGTTGTAGTGGACTCACCTAAGCATTGTGGAGAAATGATCAGAAGTCAACTATTGGAGACTTTGTGTGAATGGTAGGAAGAGTTGTAAAGACTCCTTCAAGAGAAGACTGGTTATCATTGATGTTGTAGCTTGGAGACTACAGAGAAACTATAACCCAACAGAACTCAGCAGAGAAGAGTTTTGAGAGTTGAAAATTATTATCAAAAGTGCCTTGACAGGATTGGAGTCCTTGGGGCTGGTGCCTCGAAAGCAAGAAGGATAGGAGTCCTTGGGGCTGGTGCCTCAGAAGCAAGAAGGATAGGAGTCCTTGGGGTTGGTGCCTCAGAAGTAAGTAGGATTAGAGTCCTTGGGGTTGATGCCTCAGAAGTAGGAAGGATTGAAGTCCTTGGGAGTTGGTGCTCCTAAGTCCAAGATTGGTGTCTTGGCGAAATAGAGTTGGTGCTTTGGAGGTTGGAGCCTCACCAAAGTCCAAGTTGGATCTTGGAAACTGATTGTAACCATCTATATATTGTATCTATTTTACTACACAATTTATATTAATAAAAGAATTTATTCTTGTTGTTCATGTTGTGTTCTGAATATATATGTTTTAACTGGTGAAACAATATTGGGAAAAAGAAATACTGATTCACCCCCCCTCTCAGTATTTCCAACAATTGGTATCAGAGCAGGTACCTTCATTCAAAGCTTAACAGCTTGAAGGTTGACCCTTAGAACACAAATGGCGAAGTCAAGGAAGAAAGTCTCCAATCCTCCTAAGGATGTGTCTCCCTCTACTACTAAAATAGAAGACAATCAATTTGAGGAGGCTCCAAGGCTCAATGGGAACTTTAATATATGGGAAGCAAGAATGAGGAATTTCTTACAGACTCAAGGCATTGAAATTTGGAAATCAATGATTGATGATAGCAGGATGAATAGAGAATGCAAGGTGTACAATGCAAAAGCAGTAAAGGCAATCTTGAATGGGCTCCCTAATTCTGTAAAGAACAATCTAGGAAAAGATTCATCAGCAAAGGGCATATGGGACAAACTTCATGATCTTCAATCAAAAGGAGCACTGACCATGACCATCAATCAAGAAGGAGATCCTGAACCCATCATAGAAGCTGAAAATGAGAATGATGACATCAAGGCTAAAGCAGACCTAGAAGATGAAGAGAATGAAAAAGACTTTATAGAAGAACTCCTCGCTCAACTTATGACTTCCATGGAAGAGATTAACAATTTGAAAAAGGAAAATGAGGCTCTTAAGAAGATAGCTCCAGTTGGTGACCAAGATCAAACAAGAAAGAAAGTTGACCTCATCAAGCTTCAAGTACAAGAAAGGGATGAAGAGTTTGCCAACTTTCTTAAGAAGGAATTTGATCAAAGTAAAAGAAAGCATCATGAAGAAGTCATATCCATGAAAAATCAACTGAATAAAGCAAAGAAGAAGGAAGATACCTTGTCAAGTCAACTTGAACAAAGGCACAAGAGCTTGAACAAACTTGAAGAAGAGATTGGTTAGTACAAAATAGAGGTCTCCTCTCTCAAATCTCAACTACAAGAAGCAAGGAAACAAGCACAAGGAGATGAGAAGGAAATGGAGAGAAGTCAAGAAAAGAATGAAGAAATCTTCAAAATGAAGTCAGATGTCATCTTCCTTAAAATAGTAGCAGCTGAAGCTACTCATAGCAAGGAAGAAACTGAGGAACAACTTGCAAAGAAGAATAGTGAGTGTGAAAGATTGGAAGAAGAGATTGTCTTCCTCAGAACAAAGGTTGAAGGGATGACCAAATCTTGAAGAGCTCTCAAGCCTTGGATGACATACTCAGCTATCAAAAATTTCCATCTGATAAATCAGGTCTCGGTTATGCAGGTGAACCCCCAAATAAGAATGAAAATGATTTAAACAAAAGAGAAGTGAAGAATCCAGAAAGAAATGGTGATGCTTCCAGTTCTAGCAAATGCAAGGAGAAAAATCAAGGCTATAATAGAAGAAAACCAGATCCAAGAAGAAATGTAGATGATGACAAAGATGCAAGAGGCAATGGTTATCATCAAAGGATCTCAAGGCAGAAAGGCTTCAGAAGTACATCAAGGAAACGTCCATCTCCCAGGTACCAAAGTTCATTTTTTGGTTATTGTTATTCTTGTTCAAACTTTGGTCACATGGAAAAACACTGTAAAGCATATCATAAAGATAGATGTTATGGTCCCTAACGATCTCATAGAGATAGATGTTATAGTCTCCGACAACCTCCAAGAAACAATTTTGCAGGAAGAAATCATGAATTCTTATTCATGAACAATGTAGAATGCTTCAAGTGTCATAACATTGGTCATATGGCACATGATTGTAACTTAACATGGGCTCTTACACAAGCTAGAACCATGCAAAAGAAGAAAGTTACACAAGTATGGAGAAGGAATGAAATACAAAGAAGGAAGGAAATACAATCCGAAAGTCCCTTGAGCTCTTCATCCAACAACATATGTCATTGGCCTGAATTTTGACAATCTAAGAATTAGATGGGCAGACTCTGCCCAAAAGAGATGATGCATACAGTTAGGGGGAGCCTATCATGTCTCAGGAGCACTCCATTGAAGCATATGATCCTGTAACCATTCTTTGGACTGTTGTTAAAGAAATAGGGCAAACAACCATGGTGCTATTATCACAGAAGTTTATGTCTTAACTCAGGAATTTAATGTGAGAACAGATAAATTATGGACACTAATAGAGGCAGTCTTCAAACAAACAGATACATCTAGAATGGAGTTTGAAGTAAGAGCAGCTGGCAGCATATAACAAAAATAAAGTATTACATGAAGATGCAGATCAGCAGGATAAATTTAAAGGACAGTCATAGATTGGATATCTAAATTTGTAGAGATATGTACAAGAACACAAGGAAAATATGGCTCATAGGAAGGAGAATGTTGTGCAGTCAAGCATAACTTAAGCTGATACAGATCACTTAAGAAATATAGCAACAGTAAGGCACAACCCCTCACATTTTTGTCCAAATACAATGATGATTGAATACTAGATGGCAGTAACTTAAGGGGAAGCACAGAGACACAAAGGAACTCAGATCTGAAGAAAGATAACAAGAAAGACAATCTCAGGGGCATTTTCTCTTGATTCAAACTATGAAGGCCTCTCAATGTTACATGTGGAGATAGCAATATGGATTGAAGCATAAAATCTTGCACTTGGACGCTTGGTGTATGGTCGTTTGCAATATGAATGAAAGCATTAAAGTAGAGCATCTTTAAGCATTGTTGAAGCCATGATAAAGCAGTTCTGAGACATGAAGAGGGAATAATGTGTTAATTGATGATAAAGCATCAAACCTTCTATCTTGAGTAAAAAGAAAAAGAGCACTATGACAGGGGGAGTCACAGACCCATGAATATCTACCATTCATGAAGAACATAAGCAGCTTGATAGGGGGAGTCCCAGAGCACTCCTTTGCCATTGATGTCAAAGGGGGAGAGAAGAAGAATATTTCCATCAATAAAAAAGGGGGAGATTGTTGTCCTAGGTTGTCACTGATGTCAATATGGCAATATTTTGGATACTAGAGGATGACATGAAGCCAAGGGTAAGCCAAGCGATCCATGAAGAGACAAGAGCAAGGCCATCAGGATAGCCAAGCCATAAGCAAGAGGAGTTACCAAAGGAGGCATATCAAAGCATATTGCAGGATATTAGAGCAAGAGAGGAATTCATATATGCAAGGAGGTCTTTGAAAGACACTTCCAAGCCAAAGGGGCCACATTGGACTAAGAGGAGCTACAGGAGGAGCCATATCTATATATATATATATATATATATGTGGAAATAGACATATCAGAGCAAGGAGGCATTTCAAAGCAAGAGGAGCCACACATATATATAACATATATATATATATATATATATATATATATATATATATATATATATATATATATATATATATATATGCCAAAGAAGAATAGAGCCATAGCTATAGCTGGAGGAGCCATATATATGTATATGTCAGATATATATGCCAATGAAGAGGAGCACACAGAGCAAATGGAGGAAACACAGAAACAGATCGATCAGAGAGCTTATATGCATGCATTTAACAACTATCGGGAGCAGAAATTACATGTATGCGTGTAACTGCACTATCGGGAGCCATCGGAGGAGCAATGGATGCATTTAACAGCAAACAGAGCCATCAGAGCCACAGAGGAAGCAGACGGAGTTATCGGGAGCCATCAGGGGCAGAACTCATATAGATATATCCAGTTACGTTATCGAGCTTGTAAAACCCATGTATGCATGCTGTAACACTATCGGAGGTAGAAAGCGGACTTGAAAATATATGCACGGGAGATTTGGGATCCTATCGGGTCCGGCACATCGCATCGCTATGAGGGGTCTATGTTAACGATGAGCCTTGACCTTGTGCGACTTGCGATCGCCGATAGCGATTATTGCATTGTCACTTCGAAAGCGGGCGCTACAATATGTTAAGTGGCCCCTTTGCGATCACCGATAGCGATACATATATATGTGGACCCGACGGGCATATAAACCATGGTTTAATACCATATCGCATCCATCACAATCGCATATGTTATGAAGCCTTGCCACACGCAAGCCCCAATTGCGATTGTAAGACCGGACTTGATGCAACATTGAAAGGTGGCTTAATGTCTTATCACGTCCATCGGCCATAGGCCATTGGTGACTGCCGATTGCGATTACAAGGTGGACCCGATACATTATAGATTCAGGTGAATTAAAAGTGAAGTCCGCCCTTAGCGCTTCGCTTGTGTTTCTTCTCTGATTCCCTATGTATTTGATATTTTCCATGCGCTGGGTTTTGAGGCAAAAATACATTAAGGAATGGTCCTAGTAGTTCAGGAGGCTGAATCATGGTGATTATGATTGCGATAGAATGTGGTTGTCCGTTAAATGAAGCGGTCCCTGTGTATGCCTGCTGTCATGAGAAAATAGGAGCTCTGTTACAGTTTTCTGAATATGTGTCCTCTGCATATGACTCGGTCCTCGCCATTGAATCAACGTGTCATGTGAGCATGAATAGACAGAGGAAACCGAAAGTTGGGAAGCTGAAGAAGCAAGCGAGCACAGAGGAAATGACAGTGAGCATTGAGGAAGTCTAAGAGGCAGTGTAAGCGAAAACGAATGGACAAAGGCATGGGAATGTATAAAACAGTAAAAAAAAAGGACTGTGGGGGTTGTTGATGTTGCGAAGAACCAGAACATGAGGTAGCAGAAGCAGTAGAGATGGTTAAACGTTGTATGAAGTTGCTGGTGAATGCTGGTGAAGGTTGTTGCAGCTGTTGAACACTGTTGAAAAGTTGGAGAAAATAGCAGAATAGAAAGAGGGTCCAGCAGAACAAAAAGAGGGCTGAAGGACCAACAGGGCAGGAGGAATTTGAAGACTAGAAGTTGCCAGCAGAGAAGCAATCTTGCTAAAACATTCACCATGACATTAGAACATATGCTTGAACTGAAAGCAGGTTCTTATGCAGAGTTTTAGTGCAGTTGTAGTGGACTCACCTAAGCATTGTGGAGAAATGATCAGAGGTCAGCTATTGGAGACTCTGTGTGAATGGTAGGAAGAGTTGTAAAGACTCCTTCAAGAGAAGACTAAATGTCATTGATGCTGTAGCTTGGAGACTACAAAGAAACTATAACCAGACAGAACTCAACAGAGAAGAGTTTTGAGAGTAGAACATTATTATCAAAAGTGCCTTGATAGGATTGGAGTCCTTAGGGCTGGTGCCTCAAAAGAAAGAAGGATAGGAGTGGGGCTGGTGCCTCAGAAGCAAGAAGGATAGGAGTCCTTGGGGCTAGTGCCTCAAAAGCAAGAAGGATAGGAGTCCTTGGGGCTGGTGCCTCAGAAGTAAGTAGGATTGGAGTCCTTGGGGTTGATGCCTCAGAAGTAGGAAGGATTGAAGTCCTTGGGAGTTGGTGCTCCTAAGTCCAAGATTGGTGTCTTGGCGAAATAGAGTTGGTGCTCTAGAGGTTGGAGCCTCACCAAAGTCCAAGTTGGAGCTTGGCAACTGATTGTAACCATCTATATATTGTATCTATTTTACTGCACAATTTATATTAATAAAAGCATTTATTCTTGCTATTCATCTTTTGTTCTGAATATATATGTTTTAACTGGTGAAACAATATTGGGAAAAATAAATATTGATTCAACCCCCCTCTCAGTATTTCCAACAAAAGGAGGGTTTTTCATTCATTCATCACCATGATCATTATCATCGTCAATATTATCATCATATTTTTATTGAGCTCCCACTTGAGCTCTTCACTTTGTTTGGGTTTTTCACACGATTGAGAGAGAATCTATTTTTGAAGCATCAAGGATATTGAAGGTCTCATTCCATGGAGGGGGACTTACAGACCAATCTGTATATCTCCTTCATCAAGTGTTATCAATAAAGATTTCTTTATTTAAAATCGTCTTTCCACTAGGTTATTATTTTGGATATATCATCCTATTGCTATTTGTTCCAGATCTTATTTTCTTTTACTGCAAATTTTCCATTCGTGTTGCAGATCTAGAATGACAACAACCATCAACTTGTTGTTAGGGTAACTTGTCACCTAGTGACCTAAGTGAAGGATTTTGGTACATCTTCCAGAAATTTTCATACTAACAATGACTTACTAATACATGCTTTGATCAAGTGAATAAAGTCATTAACAAAGACGAATATTTTTAAAACAGCAAAAATGAAGGAATGTCTTACCTTGTCGAAGGCATTTTCCATGTCGAACTTCAAAACAAAACCATGCTCTTCTCTCATGAGACTTGAATGGATTGCATCATGGACTAGCAGGATGTTATCTAGCATCTTCCTCTATTAAATAAATCCTCCTTAATTTTCAGATATCAGGTTAGGAAGAAGAGTCTTTAATCAGTTTGCTATAATTTTGGTCAAGATTTTGTAGGAGGATTTTCATACAGAGATCAGTTGAAAATCGTTGAAGGAGGAGGGCCATATTTCTTTGGGGATTAGGGCTAAAAAAAATGAATTGGTACTGACCCCGATTTTTAATTTCTTTTGTTCCCAATGAATCAATTTTAGGAGATGTTTTTTGATAACCCCCCAATAGGATCTATAAAAGGAGATGGAAAAGTTGTTAGGTATGGGTTCTTTGTCAGGGTGTAGGCCCCAAGCTGCTCTTCGCATTTATCCTTCAGTAACTAACTTGGTTAAGATAACATTTTTCTCTGTCGTTACTATTTTTGGGATAAGACTCAACATTTCCTCATAATTAGTCGTCTCAGGTTCAATTGTTAGGAGTCCACTAAAATGATGATAGGATTCTTGTTTAACCTCCTTTGCCCCTTCAACTAATATGTTCCCTTCTTTGTGGATTGTGTTGACACTATTTTCATCTTGTTGAGCCTTTGTTTGGTTGTGAAAAAAGGTTGTGTTTTTGTCTCTTCCTAAATCTAGAGGATTCTTAATTTAATTCTCTAATCCTCCTCCTCCTCTATTCTATTAACTTTATATATTTTACAATAGAACTCCTTTTCTTGCGCATGGAGTTCTTTTGTCACTGCTTCATTCTCTAGTCTTAACTGCAGTTTTTCCAACTCGCTTTCAATAACACGCTTTTCCTAGAGTGGCTCTTTGTAGCTGCTTTCTGTCCAAATCTTGAGCGCAGACTTAACAAGCTTGATTTTCGATTCCCAAACAAAGCCTGGTGAGCCATCAATTCTTGTCTGACATGCATGTTCAACCAACATTGTCACTTCCTTATTTTTGGACTAGAGGGGATTATAGCAAAAGGGGAGAGGACCAAAGTTTGCTCTTTCTTCAAAAGTTATGCTTACAAGTTTGTGGTCTGATTTTATTGTTGCTAATATATTAGAAGAGGTTGTAACAGGTCCAACTATGAGATCTGCGTGAACTATGAACTAATCTAGCCATTCTTTGATGTTTCCAGGTCTAACACATCTATTACTCGATGTGAACTTTCCATTCCTTAGTTTGATGTCCATAAGATTGTGATCAACCATTATATTTTCTAGTTTTTCTCTACTTGGGTCGAGGAGATAAAGACCTCTTCTTTTTTCTTCACTATTCATTACTATATTAAAGCTGCCTCCAAGAATAGTTGATTGGCCACCATCTAAATCTAGCTTAAGTGCTAAAGAGCTCTAACATTTCTCTTTATCTCTGTAGTATGCTAGGGTGTAAATGTTATAAACTGAGAAGGTATTCCCATTTTCTTTATTCTGAAAAACTATCTTTATCCAATGTTGCTCCCGATAAGTATCTTGAATGTCCAAAATCATATGGTTCCATATTGTGCATATACCTCCTAAAGTTCCTCTCACGTTGATTGCTATCCCTTTAAAACCTTTTCCTAATTTCTTGATTATGGATGCCATTTCTTCCTTACTTGATTTGGTCTCCTAGATTATTAATAGAGTTGTGGGTTTTTTTGATCTTACTAGATCTTTTGTTGAACTTATTTTTGAAGTGTTCTCAAGGCCTCTATAGTTCTAGGAGTCCAGGATCATTATATACCTTGAGAAGGGGTGGTAGAGCCCTTGAATCTCCCTGACTGGGTCTGAGGTTCTCTCAGTGTTTTCCCTCTCCCTGGAAATGAATCCATAGGTTGTTGGATTTTGATTTCCATATATGTTTGTGTTGCTTCATCTCACCCTCTTTATTGGATTTTCTTCTATATTTTCTTTGTGGTGCTTCTGGGGGCGCTGTAGTTTCTTTAGATTTTGTTTTGGTCAGAATCCCTACAAAGGTGGGATTTGGTTGAGTCAGAGATATCAAAGGTGGATCAGAGAAAAGTAAGATGGTTCCATCATGCAACATCTCTCGAGCCATTATGGGAATTTCTAGACTTTGAGGGATATTACTTATTTGTTCAAGGAAAATGTTTTGGCGATCATTGTCGGGTTTGAAGGCGGAAGTTATTTTGGAGCCTCCACTGCTTTTAATAATATAGATATACATTGATATTTGTTTCTATTGGTCTACCACTTGGGAAACCAGACCAGTAACATAAACACAATTATTTTTTTTTATTGTTCATATTATTCTCTACCTGAGAGTCTGATAACGAAAAATTATAATAGTTTATAGTATAGAAAACTAGAATTAAACTTTATAACATAAAAAACAACATGAAGTTAAAGTGTTGTTGCACAACATTGCCTTGTTGATATTCATTTTGTAGGGGTGTTGTTAAGGCCTGATGGTTTTGGATGTTCTCCAGAGTCAGATGAGGAAAGGTCCATGTTTGTTAGGTTCTTGGCTAGAAGTTTTATCTTTTTGTTAAGTTTATCCACCTTATCAAGCAAGTCTTCCATGCATATGATTAACTATTTTTGTGTGTCTTTCTTGTCTGTGAGAACTCTTCCCATTAAAATTTTTATATGCTAATACAATTTAATAGTTTGCATGTAGGAGGTTGTTCTAGCCCTCGTAGAATTCCCAATATCCGACATCCAGTCTCTTGTCTCCTTATCTACATATTTGTTAGGAATGAATCTTTGATATTCATTGACTTGTTCCTCCACGTTAGAGATAACGCTTTGAACAATTGCAGGGATTATGTCCCTATAACTTTCTATTGCCACTTTGGAAGTTACTTGGGATCGAGTGCCATGAGTAGAGGGTATATTGAGATCAGAAGGGGGGTGAGACCAAGGTGTCCCCACCTACCACTATAATGCATTCCAATATATCTACATCGAACCATAATGAAGGGGATAAGATAGGGAGTTGGGGCTACACAGGAAAGCCTCTCAATCAGGCAGAATCGAAAGGAAAGAGAAAAGTTGGTAAAGTGGATGGAGGATAGAGAGAGATAGGATCAGGAGGGAAAACAAGCTTAGAAGGTGGGAGAGCATAGGAGGAGCAGGGGAGGGAAGAGATAGAGAAACAAGGAGAGAGGAGTGAAAGGGGGTGGGCCCAAAGAGGAAGATAACAACGAGGGGAACACTGAGAGAGCCAAAGTGATAGGCAAGTAAAAGAGAAATAAAGTAAAAAAGAGAGAGATGCTTGGAATTAGCCCATAGGGAAAACCCGTCCCCCAAAACAATTAAACCTAGAGAGGGAAATAAATCCATAAGCCCACAAATCCAAAGATACTACTTATTATTAATACTTGAGGAGGTGAAATTATGTTGGGTGAAAAACACATAATGTTTATTTGTTGATTTTGATATAAGCTTGTGGAGCATAAATAATTTAGTTGAAGATATATCATCTATTCAATCTTTAATTTATGTTTATAGTCATGTCTATTTTAGAATATGGTTTTTAAAATATTAATTTAATTATCAGTAATCTTAGGTAAATAGCAAAGAATTAACCTCCAAGGAATATTCTAAGATATTCATAATAGGATACATAAATAAAAGTTTGATATTTATCTTCAAAGTAGTTACGGTCTTTTCTCCCTTTTAACTAAAGTAATTAATTAAAACAATGTCATATGAACAAGTGTCACTTGAAGTGTGTTATGGTTTTTTGAGCATGTGGTATTGATAAACCATAGTATTGGCCTATGTTATTGTAACAAAGTCTGTTTATAGATTAAGAATCTCCATGGTAATGTAGGGGTAAATCTACATGGTTAAGAATATTGTTCCATGTTTTTTTAAAGGTATATATGTTTAACTTATATATTATTTTTTTTTAAATTAATAATAATAATTTAAAATAAAGTTATAATTTAATTACTTTTTATGATTTTTTTAATTTCAGAGATATATAATGAAGTGTTTTGATGTTTATTATCGATTGATCCCTATCCATTTAATTTATACCAACCTAGATCCATCGTAACTCCGGATCTATCAAGCGTTGAGAGGAATCAAATCTCTCAAACCTCTTTTATGAGTGCACAACTTGAGGAAAGGTTTGCACCTCAAGAGATTTTGATCCCTCTCGGCACTTGATAGATCTGGAGTTAAGATGGATCTAGGCTAGTTTCAGTTGTGTGCTGCCAAGGAAAATCTATCGAACATATGATTAATTTGATCAATAATATGTAAATACATCTAGTAGTAGTATAATCATTTTAAATATGCTAAATATGTCTTAGATTTATTTGGTCATTTTAATTTTAAATTTTCTTAGTTACCTCAGTTTGTTGAGATGATAAATATTGTTAATAACTTTAATGATGAAACACAATTTTTTAATGCAAAGTGACAATGTAATAGTGTTGAATGATAGAAAACGTGAATAATAAGACTGTAGTCAATTACAAATAGTCTTCATTTTGATTAATCTCAAATTATTTTCTTGACTATTCTTACTGTCACCCTTGTTAGTTTTCTTATCTTTTCATATCGATTATATGAAAAGGATAGTTGAAATCATAAACCATTTAAATATTTAGCTTGAGCTATTGTAGTAAACATCATACCTTGTCTCTCTTGCTCTCCATTATTAATTGGTTGAATTACTATAACACAAAAATAAATTTACATTGTCAATAATTTTTTGTGCTTACACTGAAATCAATGCACATTGTTAATCCAATCACTTTCAAAATAATGTACCATCGTACATCTAATTACATCAAATCAGAAATCGACATCTACACTGAAATCAATGCATCTAATGCAAGCAATCAAATAAGATTAGAAAACAACATATACACTGAAAACAATGTATCTAGTGCAAGTAAGCAAATAGGATTAGAAACCAACATCTACACTGAAATCAATGCATCTAGTGCAAGTAATCAAATAGGATTAGAAATCACCATCTACACTGAAATCAATCCATTTAGTGCAAGCAATCAAATTGGATTAGAAATCATCTACATTAAAATCAATGCATCTACTACAAGAAATCAAATATAAATAGAAAATCAACATCTACATTGAAATTAATGCATCTAGTGCAAGCAATAAAATAGGATTAGAAATCACCATCTACATTGAAATCAACGCATTTAGTGCAAGCAATCAAATAGGATTAGAAATCATCTACATTGAGATCAATGCATCAAGTTCAAGTAATAAAATATCATTAGAAATCAAAATCTACACTAAAATCAATGCATATAGTACAATCAATCAAATAGGATTATAAATCACCATCTACACTCAAATCAATGCATCTAGTGCAATAAATATTCTTCCTTCTCTCCCCCATCCATCTATATCTATATCTCCCTCCATCTCTCCTTCTTTATCTATCTATCTCACCCCCCCAAACTCAAACGCTCTCTCACTCCATATCTATCAATATCTTTGTTCATCCATCCCTCCCTCCATCTGTCTCTTCTTCCCTCTCTTCACCTTCCATCTATATCTCTATCTCCCTTTGTCTCTTTATATCACCCCCAAAACATACATTCTCTTTCTCCAATCTCTCTCTCTCTCTCTCTTCCCCCTCTCTCCCTCTCCCTCGCTTCCGTCTCTCTTCCCTCCTGCTATCCTCTCTCCCTCTCTCTCCATCTTCCTTATCACTCCCTCTCTCTCTCCCGAACTTTCTCTCTCTATGTATTTCTTATTACCTCCATCTCTCTCCCCTTCCATCTCCATCTCTATTTCCCTAACTCTCTCCACTCTCTCTCTTCCTTCCTCGCTCTCCCTTTATCTCCCAACCCCCCCGCCCCCTCTGTCTCTGTCTCTATCTCTGTCTCTCTCTCTCTCACTTCACCCTCCAACTCTGTTACTATATGCCTCTCTCTCTCCTTCTCTCCACCTCTCCTTCTTTGTCTCTTTATCTCACCCCTAAACATACACACACTCTCTCCCTTGTCACTCCCCCCCTCTCTCTCTCTCCCCACTTTTCACTCTCTGTGCCTTTCTTCTTCCCTCCCTCTCCCCCTCCAACTCCATCTCTATATCCCTCCCTCTCTCCTCCTTTCTCTCAAGTCCTCTCTTTTGTCCTTCCTCTCTCTCCCACCTCCCTCTCTCTTCCCCCATCACTCTCTTCCTCTCTCTCAAGTCCTCTCTCTTGTCCTCTCTCTCTCTCTCTCTCTCTCTTTTCCATCCAATCATCTCTCTCACTCTCTCTTTCTCTCTCTTTTCCCTCCAATCCTCTCATTCTTCCCTCATCACTCTCTCTTTCTCTCTCTCCAACTGTGTTACTATATCCCTCCCTTTCTCCTTCTCTCTCCTTATCTCCTCCTTGTCTCTATCTCTCCTTTTTCTCTTTATCTCACCCCTAAACATACACACTCTCTCTCCATCTCTCCCTTGTCACTTCCTCTATCTCTCTCCACTTCTCAGTCTCTATTTCTTTGTTCTTCCCTCCCTCTCTCCCCCTCCAACTCCATCTCTCTATCCCTCCCTCTCTCCTCCTCTCTCTCAAGTGCTCTCTCTTATCCTTCCTCTCTCTCTCTCTTTCTCTCCAACCTCCGTCTCTCTTCCCCATCTCTCTCTTTCTCTCTCTCTCTTCCCTCTAATCCTACCATTATCTCCCTCTCTCTCTCCTTCTATCTTTCCCACCTCCATATTTATGTCTCCCTCTCCCTCTCTTACCCTTATTTAACTCTCTCACTCCTCTCCCTCTCTCTTCATTCGTCGTCTCCCCTATCCTTTAGTTTATCTTCATCTCTCCCTTGTCACCCCCCTATCTCTCTACCTCTATCACTCCATGTCTTTGTTCTTCCTTTCCATATATATCTAGTCTTAATATATATATCATAATATATTAATATATATTACAATATAACAAATTTAGTATTGTATTAATCCAAAGTTATTAAATTTAATAATATTAATATTATAATATATTAATATGAATATTAGATTTAATAATAATAATAATATTAATCTTTTAATATTAATATTAATATCGCGTATAATAATGTTTTTTTTTGCATGGTATTAATATAATTTGGTCCATGGTATTTGGCCCATAGGCTTGGTATATAATTAGATGTTGATTTCTAATCATATTTGATATATTTTTATTTTTTCACCATGCCTCTTTTATATTTATTTATTTACCATACCTCTTTTATAAATATGGTATTTGGACCATGGTATTAATAATAATTTGCCCCATGGTATTTGGTCCATAGGCTTTGTCAGGCCAGGAGGTAACTCCTCGAAAATGAGATTGTATATTCATTTAGGTTGTTCATTATTATATACATGAGGGAGTGACAGTTGAGTTTCATCTCCCAATGACTCTCCATTTTCTCTATTATTTATTTACATTATTTACAGTTGTTCACCCAATCCCTATGATTAGATGTCAACATTCCCCCCCTTAATCTAAAGGGATGTTGGTGAGTCTAAACATCGTTATGAATCTTTCAAGATTTTCTCTTCCAAGTGCTTTGGTGAAGATGTCTGCAATCTGCTCATTAGTGGAACAATGGTGAAGATGGATTTTTTTGGCCTCAACATGATGTTGAATCAGATGATATTTTGTATTGATGTGCTTCGTTCGATCATGGAACTTTGGGTTCTTTGCCAACTTTATTGCCTAGGTATTGTCAATCATGAGTGGAGTCGAATGTACTTGTTTTACCTGCAAATATTCCATAATTTTCCTGAGCCACACAATTTCTTTTGTTGCCTCAGTTGCTGCCACATATTCTGCCTCTGTTGTGGAATATGTTGGAACTAATTGTTTGCGTCATCTCCAGGAGATAGCTCCTGATCCAAGACTCATTGCATAACCCGAAGTAGATACCCCAGTTTCTTTGTCTCCATCAAAGTCTGAATCAGAGTATCCAATCAAGCTGAAGTCGCCCACTTATGTATACTTGAGTCCAAAGTCTTGAGTTCCCTTCAAGTATTTTAGAACTCTTTTTGCTGTAGACTAATGTCCCTCACAAGGCTTTTGCATAAACCTGGAGAGGATTCAAACAACAAACAAAATGTCTGGTCTGGTAATAGTCAGGTAGTTGAGACTTCCTACAAGCTGTCTATACTTTGTTGCATCCTCAAATTATTTTACTTCAATGGATGTAAGCTTTAAGTTTTGTTCCATTGGAGTAGTCAAAGGATTGCATTCAACCATGCCAAACCTGTTCAACAGATCTCCAATGTACTTCTTTTGAGAAAGGAATGTGGACTTTGAATGTTGAGTTACTTCAATACCAAGATAGTAATGAACATAGCCCAAATCAATCATTTCAAAACCTTTCCTTAATTCCTTCTTTATGGATGCAATGTACCTCTCATTGTTCCCTGTCATCAAAATATCATCTACATATACCACAATATAGACAACTGTTTTGCCGACTTTCTTTACAAACAAAGTTGCATCATCAAGATCATAATGTTTGGAATTGAGTTTCAGAAGATGCTTAGTTAGTTTTTCATACCAGGCTTGCAATGCTTGTTTGAGGCCATACAAGGATTTCACAAGTTTGCATACTTTATGTTCATGTCCTTTCACAACAAATCCTTCAGGCTGGGACATAAAAACATTCTCTTTTAGATCTCCATTCAAGAAAGCATTTTTTACATCCATTTGATGGACTTTCCAACTGTTCTGAGCTGCTAGGGCAAAGAGTGTTAGGATGATAGCCCATTTTGCTGTGGGGACAAAAATATCCTCATAATCGACCCCTTCCTTCTGTGCAAAACCTTTTGCCACAAGCTTGGCTTTGTGCTTGTCAAGTGAGCCATTAGCTTTATACTTGTTCTTGTAGACCCACTTGCAGCCAATTGGTTTGGTTCCCAATGGAGGATCAACCAACTTCCAAGTGTTATTCTTTATCAAGGCATTATACTCCTTTTGCATTGCTTCTTTCCATTCATCATGAGAAGCAGCTTCTTTGAAGGAAGTTGGTTCAAAATCTGTAGACAAATTCAATTCACAATCATAATATACATCCATATCAATAGGTGAATCAGAGTCATCTACATCACCTCCATTTTGCTGGGTTGAATATCTATTTCCTGCCTTTCCAACCTCATTAGGATTAACACTTTCAAGTGTCTTTGTCAACCACTTTGGGGGACCTTTCTGAGATGGTCAGGTTGCTTCGTTGATTGAGTTGGGGCTGAATCAAGATTGAGACTCCCAATTTTGTCAATCACATCACTCAAAGTATCATTCGTTGTTGGAGTTTCATGCGGAGGAGAGAGAATTTCAGAAGAAGACTCCATAGGTTGATCTAGTATAGAAATCCCCCCTTCAACATGTGGAATCTGGTTATCAAATTTTTGAAATGTTTTTGCATTTGCAAATCTATCCAAGTGATTAGGTTGCCTCTCAACAACATTTTCAGCTTTGGATGATTCAAGAAAGATTACATCTCTAGATACAAACTTTTTATTGACTTCATCATAGAGACGGTATGCTTTGGAGGTGTTTGAATACCCTAGGAAAATACACTTACGACTCCTTGCACCAAGTTTGTTTCTATGTACCTTTGCTATCAAAGCATAACATGTGGAACCAAAGACCCTGAAATTCTTTACCAAAGGAATGTGCCCATACCACATTTCATAAGGAGTCTTGTTTCTAATAGCAATAGATGGACATATATTCTTTACATATACAGCACATAGAATTGCATCAACCCAAAACATCAATTTTACATTCTTGAAAAACATCATGGAGCGCACCATATTTAAGATTGTCTTATTCATTCTTTCAGCTACTCTGTTTTGTTGGGGATTATAAGGCATAGTTTTTTGATGTTTGATCCCATGTTGGCGAAGATAGTTTTCAAATTCATTTGAAGTGTATTCTTTTCCATTATTTGTGCAAATAGAGCCAATATGAGATTGTGCATCATTTTCAATCAATGTATGAAAGTTCTTAAATGTTTGAAAAATATCAGATTTTTTCTTCAATAAATAAACCCAACACATTTTGGTGTAGTCATCAATAAATGTCATCATATATTTATTTCCATTTGCAGAAGGAACATGCATTGGACCACATAAATCTGAATGAATGAGTTCAAGTTTTCTATGTGCTCTGGAATGTGAATCATGAAAAGACTGTTTGCTATGCTTCCTAGAATGCAAGCATCACATTGCTTAAGTTTCCTAGGAATTGTAGGTAAACCAGTAACACCATTTTTCTTCAACAAGCAGAGGTTGTCATAGTTTAAGTGTCCAAGTCTAGCATGCCATAATAAACTTGATGGAAATGTACTTTCTTCATAATGAGAATTGTATGAGAAATTTTGTGCACGAGCAGAGGTACCCTGCAGCTTGAGAAGCCTTTCTTCTTCTATCCCCGTCATGACAAGTGAGTGGTCTAATGCTTTTCTCACCTCAAGCTTGCCATCAAACATATGAATGGAGTGTCCTTGCTGGCGGATGTGGACTAAGGACAACAAGTTTCTCCTCAGCTGTGGGAGATATAAAACATGATGTAGAAGAAAGTCTGGAAGACCAGGCAATTTAAGCTTGATTGTGCCAAGCCCTGATGGCTTGAGTTTTGATTTGTCTACAAAGTATACTACTCCATCAAAACTGTCAATAAATTCTTCAAAAAAGTCTCTTCTAAAAGTCATGTGGCAAGTTGCTCCTGAATCAAGTAAACAATCATTTTTCCAAGGAGCAAGTGAAGCATTAAATAAGTCTTCATTTACTCCAATATTACAGTGTGCCACCACATAGTGAGCGGATTCAGGTGTTTTACATTTCTCTTTGTCATTAGTTTTACCTTTGGGTTGGTTTCTTTCCTGCTCAATTCTTTCCTAAGGCAACTTGCATGTGGATGCATCATGCGATTCATCTCTTTTGCAGCGTATGCAATGCAAATCTGAATTTTTTCCTTGAGAGTGTCTACCCCCCCTACCTCTAAAATTTCTTCCTCTTCCTCTTCGACCACCTCTTCCTCTAGAAGAATCTTGAGCAAGATTCTTCTCTCTATGTGCAAGACACACAGGCTCTTCAGAAGACTGAGGAGTTGTCTTCTTCCCAAAAGCTTTCTCTCTTTCAGTAAATTTTTTCACAAAGGAGTCAAAGGTAATATCTTTGAGGTTTCCATTTGCTTGCAATGACTCAATATAATTTGAGTAAGTGGGATAAAGTGCCTTGAGAAAAGGTATCATAGGAATGTCTAGTTCAACATTAGTGACTTTGATATCATGCATAATAGATTTTACTTCTGATGCAAGAGCAAGAGGATCATCATTTTTTAATTCAAGACTGAACAATTTAATCATGAGTTGAACAACTTCAAGTGTAGAGTGTGAGTCATAGAGTTCCTTCAGTTTTTGTAAGGCTTCGAAAGCATTTGAAAATGGCGAAATATGGTGACTCACCTCTTCATTTACTGATGCTGCAATCAATGCATACGCCTTGCTATTCTTATTTTCCCAAATGGCGAATTCCTTGTTTGAGGTAGGTTGTTCTAGCTTTTTGTCACCTTCTCCAACACACACTCCTTTCCACAGCTCATTAAAAATGAGAGTGTGTTTGATTTTCTGCAACCATTCTGGATAGTTCTCCTTGCCAGTGAGAGCCACTCCCACAATAGATATCAGTGAATGCATTGTAAAGCCTATGTATTTAAAAAAAAAAAACTTCTGCTGGCAAAAAAATGCGCTTTTGATGTAAAAAAAAATTGCAATGTAGTAGCAATATTCTGAATTCTTATGACAACTAGGAAACTAGCTGCAGTTTCTTACAAAACAGGGGCACAAAATCATGAAAGAAATTGCAACAAGCCAAAAAAAAATTTCGGAGGTCACATATTTGAATCTTTGCAACTCAAAAAAAACTCCTCATATACCCAAATCTCTGGTCCCAAAAGCCAAAAATGTAGTAATCTTTAGTCCAAGGACAAGAAAATGGTATACCACATTCAACAAGTTTTGTGGCACTAACTGTTGAAACACTTGGAATTATCAAACGTTGCAATTCTTCAGAACTTTATGTTGGAGACCGCAATTTCACTCTGCGATATCTTCGACAATCTGAGTAGAATCAACCATTTTTCAACAGAATACTTGCTCCCTCGGTGGCTTGGAGATGGGAACCCACATGGGTTCCTTGCCGCATTACAATCTCAACTCTACCAATTCTTTTATTGGCAACTCTATGCATGAGCTCAACACCGTTAATGACACCTCCACTCCTCAAATTGATGGAATCAGCGACGTTGAGAGGGATGTTGTTACCGGTGACAGCTTAGACAATGACGATGTTTCCAGTTCCGCTAGTTGTGTGTATCAGTCCTATGGAAGTTCTTTGCAGCTATAGGAGGGGGGGAATCAGTGATGTCGAGGGGATAGTGCATAGGAGAAGGGAGTGAGCAACGTATGGAGTGTACTGCAAACAAGCTGCAAAGGAACGCTGCTACTAGGTGAGGCCAGGAGAGAAATAGCGAAACGTTGCGTATGGGAATGCAACAGTTCAGTTTTGAACGCCCTAAGAAGAGCAACACAGTCCAGGGAGTGGTATGAGTGCCGCAAAGCTTGTGAAAAGCTGCTTGTAGTTGCAGGCTTGATGCCCTGAATTGGCTCAAACGATGGCTCAATGTCACAATGAGAGTAGGCCACAAGAAAGGAGCGTTTTGTTGCTCTCTGTCGATAATATTCTATGGGGAGAATGGGGAGACCAGTCGTTCAGGCGGGAATAGAAAACGCATATGACAGTGTCAGGCCTCAGAGCCATGACAAAGGTACCAGTTCTGCAAAATATGCAAAACATAGGGAGAACATTAGGCATAAGGGAGTTACAAGGGTAGGAATGCTAAAAGTAGCGCTGGCTCTAATACCATGTCAGGCTAGGGGGTAACTCCTCGAAAATGAGAATGTATATTCATTAAGGCTGTTCATTATTATATACACGAGGGAGTGACTCTTGACTTTCATCTCCCAATGACTCTCCATTTTCTTTATTATTTATTTACATTATTTACAGTTGTTCACCCAATCCCTATGATTAGGTGTCAATATTAGAGGTTTAGAGAGTAAAGATAAAAAGAGATTTTATTTATTTACCATAATTCTAGAGTAAGTATAAAAAACGGTTTTATTTATTTACAAATGTTCTTAAACCTCTACATATTTTAAATTTATATTGTGTTTATACATAATAATAATAATAATTAAATTGATTTAAATTGATTTTAAATAAGGCTTACATTACATTAGCAATGTTAAATATTCAACGTTACATGTTAAATCTTTACGTGTTTAAATTTATTTATATTTATTTAAATTATTACTATTGAGCGAATATAAACTATACTGATCCGTTTCCATATAAAAGGAAAGGTCTGACAGTAAATTTTTCGATCCCATATTCATACTATCTACAAAAGTCTAATCTGTACAAGCTAGAAGCGTAATTGCTGGGTACGGATTATTTGTACAGATGAGGCCATCGCAATCATTCTTAAAGTCAAACCCCATACTATTGGCTGACTATGACTATAACACAATAAGGCACTTAGTTCATAACAAAATTGCAAGCGAAGGAAGCTGACTATGTTCAATACTCTGACACGGATTTTTAGCTTCTTGTTCAAACCATCGGAGAAAAGATGAGATGGTGAGATCATCATGTTCAGTACCAGGGAGCAACTGAGCATTCCACTGGTTTAATGGAGTAGCGAGACTGATCATTGCAGTAATCGTAGAGCAAGTATTTGCTATTCACCCACCTGTAATTTTCCCTCTGCTTCTTTGTCAGAGTCCAGGCCACGGCCTCATCCCACCAGTGGCTTGCACTTGCATTCTTATCGTTAGCACAGGGCAATAGGGTTGTATTGTCATCCCCCCATTTGCAGCCGAGGCCATGGAATTTCTTGTACGATGACACGAATGGAGCAGCAGTCCAGTTGGTCTTCTCAAGCCCACCCCTGGTTGCCCAGTTGTCTGCATTCCAAATGCTGGAAAACATGTACATCCCCTGTTCTTTAGGGAACACATCGCTCGTAGCCTCAGTGTGCCTGTGGACTCTCACAGGAACTTGGTCTACGAAGAACCTGCAAAGCCATTGTATATCTCTATGAATTTTGGGAATTATATTTGAACAATTCATATAAACACTGATCATGAGAGCAATAGTGATATGCTTACACAATCTGATGAGAGTTCCAGAGGATGGAGTAAGTGTGAAACTGTGTTGTTGGATCGAACCAGAGGATGTGCCTCTGTTCCCTGCCACCCACACCCTTTGCATAGATGTTCGTCTGCAGAGCATAGGGCTCTCCACTTCTGTTCCCCAGAAACTCAAAGTCCAGCTCGTCCCTATTCATGTCGGTGTTGGAAGACATCTGCAATCAAGTATCAGACAAATAAAACAAACCACCTATTAGACCATCATTTCTTAGAGAAAAATTTTCAGCACCTGAGGCCATTCCTAGAGGAGATTTTTATCTAATTATCATCATGATATAATCACAATAATGTTAACCTTAATCGAATCCATACAAAAATCTCGATATAAGACTTTACCAAAATGAACTAAGAACATATTGTATAAAATTTAGGCAGATGAAACGCACATAATAAGCTGTGACGACTCCTGCAGAATCTCCTGGTACGAGCTTGAGCTTCATGCTAAACCATCCGAATCTGTACTTATACTTGGACTTGAACCCAGAACCTGCACAAACCAGAGATCATCCTCATCATTAGGACAGTGATTAGTTTATTCATTGAAGACAACAATACATTAGGGCCCATATTCAAGCTCAGCATGCCGATTAACATAACAAATCTTGAACGTTGCCCTTTGAAGTTTCCACTAATCTAGTTCAACCTTTATTTTGTTTACTAAAAAAAATGCTGACCATATAAATACCTGAGTTCTGGTCAAGAACCAGGTGCCATACTTGACCATTTTCAGAGGTCCTAAAATGATCCTCAGCCCACATTATCTGAAAATTATCATCAAAAACCTTAGCAGATGAATCATCCCCTTGGGACTGGGAACAAACACTAGCAATCAGACCACTGAACACCAAGAGCAAGAAACTCAATGCCACTGTTCTCCAAGTCCCACCCATAGTTACAAAATCAAAAGAGAGAAGCAGTTGCTGAGTGGCTACTGCTCAAGTGCTCAAAGCTGTGGAGTGACACGCCTACCAGCATGAATATAAATAGGGCGGGCTAGCCCGCTCCATCACGGCACAGTAACCCATACGCCATACGCCATCTGATACTGACGTGAAAGCGTGAAGTCGAAGGTATGGGAACTCGAGATTCGCACCGCAGAGATCGATCACGGGTCGTCCTGTGGATGCTATTAATTAAGTTTACCGGTCGACATGTATTTACTTCGCCATTGTTTGGGCCTCTCTGTGAATCAACAGGAGTCTAATGGTGGAATCCACAGAGGGCTGCTGTCCGTGCCACCACTTTCCATGTTTTTATTGATTAGGGTAGGCCCCAAGAGCTGCCCATAATATAAGGTGGGCCTTCAGCTCTGATAGAATTTATAAACCTTGCTGTAGCCCATTACCCGTTGGAGACACGCATACCATGCTGTGTTTAATCTTCGAACAGTTGGTCTTCTCACCTCAGTTAATTATTCATTGATGAGATTGAAATTTTGTAGCCGGCCTCGATGATGGCATGCTCAATTCACATATTATTTTTTTGTTCCGCCAACATAGGTCTTGATACCAAGGTCTATGATTATGTTTCCCATTCTCATAAAAATGAGCTGTTCTGCCTCCACTATATATAATGGGTCCTCCCAAATACGCTTGGAGTTTTGTTCTCCATTACCATTTTGGACCCTACATACAAAGTAACGGAGTAGGATGGGAATTTTATGGTGCGATTTTGGCATAAATTTGATCAGAAAGTTTTAGGTGGATCGAAAGTTTCCTTACATTAGAACTTTGTGAGCTTTGTGTTAAGTGGTTTTGCAGTTTTAGTCCGTCCAGACCATTAAAAAACTGAAACCTAACCATGGAATTTTGATCCGATCACTCACAGGAGAAATGCTCTGGTTTGAGTATCGTTTATCGAGCTTCTTTACCTTATATACAATTGCAGGAGTCTAATCAGACTGTTTTTTTGCTTGGAAATCATGGAAATTACGGTAATATTTTACTAAAATTCTGCAGGGTTTTTTGTAAATCTAGATTATAGTTGTTAATTTTCAATATTTTTGATGCCCCAAAATTTTTGATAGTGCTGAATCCATTCCCATCATCAAAAACATAATTCAAACACTTCTATTGCATTATTTCTCGAAATTTTTTTGCCCAAATTCCCACCACTTTTGGCTGTCCAAGCAATTCCCCTGCCTCCGTTTGTCGTTTTCATACAGTTCTTTAGTGTCTCAAACATTTTTTTTTGTTTCTTTGCATTTTAACCACCCCCCTTTCCCTCCATTGAAAATAAAGTTAAAGTGATTTGTATCTTCAAATGAGGAGATGAAGATATTTATATTTATTTTTTTCAGCTAAGTTGAGTTTCAGTGGGGACCACTCTCAATTTTGGATGGAAGAATGATTTGTCCACCATTTAGATGCTATCACTAAGATTATTGTACACAATTATTTTTTCCAACTATGTTGAGTTTCGGTTGGGGGCCCACCATTCTCAATTTTGGATGGAAGAATGAATTGTCCACCATTTAGATGCTATCACTAGGATTGTGGTACACAACTAGGTTGAGTCTAGGTGGGGACCAGCTTTAATATTAGATAGAAAAATGATTTGCCAACTAGTAGGATGCTATCACGAGAATTATACCCACCAATAAGATGCTATCACTTGGATTGTGGTGAAGCTAAAAAACAAAAATAGTTTAATTTCCTTAAAAATAACTTCCATCCTCAACTCTTCCTAAAATTTGAATCTAAAACTCAATAAAAACTAAACCCGAAACAAACCCACAAATATACACCTTATAAATAAATCCAAATCAAAATAAATATAACTTGAGTATTGATAATAAATATAACTTGAGTATTGATAATTCTTCTTTAAAGTTGTATCAGTGCAACTTACCAAAAGAAAAAGTGTTCAAAATTCTTCATTAAAGCTTCATAGCTATGTGTAAGAGGTTTGGTGTTAAAAGAGATAAAAGAAAATGATGCTTTATAGTAAATGGTATCCATGGGACCTGAGAAAACTGGTTTCAAAAGCTTCAATGGTCATGAGTTAACAAATATAATTCAAAGTGCACTTGTGAAGTGCAAAAGAGAAAAAAATAGGAAATCAGAATCAAATTGTTTTCCAGTAAATGCTTGGTTTGATGAACAATGCAAAATGGCAAGGAGAACCTTGAAAAACGCAGGAGAGGAGAAGACGAATGTAAAGTTATACAAGCAGATACTAAAAAGGAAAAAAGATGAGTTCATACAAACAAGGAGAGAAGAGTTAATATATTTAAGCAAGAATAATCCAAAGCTTTTCTGGCAGGAATTGCAACCAAGGAAGAAGCAAATTGAAATTAATATTACAGCCAATCAATGGTTTGAATATGCAAGGCAACTCTATGGGAAAGAATCTGAGGTGAAGCCCCCCCGGGATCAACACAAATTCAAAGCTCTTCACGTTACAGGAGTTGGAGAATGGAATTAAGAAGCTGAAAACAGGAAAGGAAAAGGACTTGGTTGAATTTCAAGTAGAGTATCTAAAATGGGGAATGAACGCTCTTGCACCACACATCATGGAAATATTTAACAACATCATTCAGCAATGATTTCCAAGAGACTAGACAACTGGCCTAGAAATACCTTTTTTTAAAGTGGATACATTAATAATCCATCCAACTATAGAACAATTATGATCAATCCTTTGTTTGCAAAGCTTTTTTGCAGCATGGTAGAAGATACAATAAGTAAGTGGGCAGAAGTAAAAGAAAAGAGGGCAAGAGGACAAGTGGGTTTTAGGCCGAAACATTCTATAGTAGATCATGGTATCAAGTTGAGACACATTGTTGAAAATGTTTGGCAGGACAAAGAAGAAGTATTTTTCTGCTTTGTTGACTTCAAAGAAACATTTGACACAATCCCTAGGGATAAGTTGTGGCGTAGAATGGAAGAACTTGAAATTATTGTGCATTATAGAGCCATTTTCCATAAAATTTATGAAGAAGTGAAAGTCAAAATTAGAACCTCACCAGTTATTTCAGAAAGCTTTAGAAGTGACATTGGATTCAAGCAAGGTTGCCCTCTATCCCCTACTCTTTTTGGTCTATATATTGATAAATTGGAAGAGTGGCTAAATCTGCAAGGTGGGGATGGTGTTTGGTTGGGGGAGTTTGTGATAAAGCTCCTTTTATATGCTGATGATATTGTATTGATGTCTAAATCAGCCCATGGATTGAAAATGCAGTTATATGCCCTTAAGCATTTTTGTAGAGCAGCGGGGATGCAAGTCAATACTAGCAAGACCAAAATAATGATTTTTTCTAATAAAAGGAAGCAGAGTCAGCATACTTTCTTCTTTGAAAACAACATTCTTGAAGAAGTAAATGAGTACAAGTAGCTTGGGATTTATTTCAACAACAAACTCAATTGGGAGGACTATAGAAAGAAGAGAATTTTAGGAGGGTGGAAAGCATTATATCCTCTTCAAAATAGATGTAGAGAGGCAGAGTTATGGGATTGGAAAATGATTAAAGTGCTTTCTGGACTCCTAGTTTGTCTGGTGATGCTATATGGGTGTGAATTGTGGGCTAGCGGCACTCCCGTCTCAAAATGGAAACAAATTGAGAAAATCCAAAAACGCTTGATCATGAGCAAGTTCAAAAGAAAAAGTTCAATACCTTATGAGATAATGTTGAGTGAAACAGGAGCAACTCCCATTGAAGCAATTGCTATGGTGAAGCTCATAAGATATCTCAAAAGAATTGAGAAAATGAGAGTAGGTAGATGACCTAATGTTATCTTCAATGAAGGCATGAGTGAAAAAAAGAAAACATGGATGAAACAAAACTACACATGGATGAAAAAATGGAATATCTACCTCAACGTTTGTCCCACAAATAACAAGGAGCTAAAGGATTTTTTATGGAGAAGTTTCGTAAAAAGGTATGGGGAAAACAATTGGGTAGAAATAAGAAATATTGCATTGAGGAATTCAACCCTACGTGTGATCTACAACAAAAAGAGTTCATTGGAGCTAGCATTTCGTGGAGGGAAAAGGTTTTTATTGCTCAATTAAGGACCAACTCACATCAACTTCGGTGTGAAACAGGACCGTGGAAAAGGCCTAAAGAAGCTTGGGAAGAACGGGTGTGTACATTTTGCATGCTAAGGCTACGGAATCGGAGAAAGATTTCATTTTGGAATGTGATGCATTCAAAGTCATCAGAGAAAGATATGAGAACATGTTAGCATCAATTTCTTGGCATTCTCTTTTTAGTGAAGGGATTGTTGGAAGGTTGGGCCAGCTCATCATCAATTTGAATCAGAAAAGGATTGAATTGCAAAAAGCAAAAAATATAGAGAACTAATGGTCTCATAGACTATTTTTAGTCTTGTGGACCTTAAAATATCATTTCATTTCATTTCATTTTCGAGAGATTTGTTGTTTGATACAAGGCACTCACTGATGTGGGTGGTTACAATCTACAACATACTTGTAATGGCATTCCAGAATGTCATAGGGGTACCATCTTGAAAGCACACAAACCAATGCAAAAGTGACTGTAATGACGATGGATTAGTCCAACCATTCCCTCTCCTTTTCTTTTAATTTATAATTTAGACATTTAAATTTGAGGGTGTGGCAGTTACTTTTGGAGTTGTCTTCAGTGCGATTTTTTGGACTTTCCGGTGTCGAAATCCGGTGGAAAAAATTGAGGTGAAATCTTGATTTGTATTATTTAAAATGGTTTTTTGACTCTATATATGGCTTCAACACCCTCAAAATCCCTTAAGGCACTTAGATTGTGCAGGTTTACTGATCAAACTTGCGATTTCAATAAATTCTAGCTAGATTTTAAAAAAATTAAACTCGATAAATCTGTGAGAAAAACTTCCAAAAAGTCGCACTAAAAGCAACTTGGTTACTTTTATTTATAAATTAGACATTTATATTTAAACTTAAGGCATAGGCCAATATAAAGAGTTATCATTAACAATAAAAAGGGGGTTTAAAAGGTGGTTTTAGAATGTTAATCGGTGTTTTGCTTTTGGTTTTTAAAAGAAAATAAAACATAACATAGTTGGAAAATTATAAAAATCTATAATATTATTATCATTGGAAAAAGTATTTACTAATACATTAAATTTATTTCATAATGATAAATTAATTATAGATTATAATGAGTGAGTATCAAATTTTAATGTATTTATTTAAACAATTATATTGATTATTTTTATTAATTATAAGTTAAAAACATAATCATATTCAATAATATATTATTATATTATATCTTGATGTCATTCAAAATTGATTGTTAAATAACATATTAGTCGATTATCGATGACTTTCATTTAGTGAATATCAAATTTTAATGTATTTATTTGAACAATTATAATGATTATTTTTATTAATTAGAAGTTAAAAAACATAATCATATTCAATAATATATTAATATATCATATCTTGATGTCACCAAAAATTGATTGTTAAATGTCAGATTACTGATTATGGATGACCTTTATTAAGAAAAGGGTAAGCAAAACATTGAACATAACAATCTATTCTCCTACTTATACAATTGAAATTTCTTAAGGTTCTTTAAATGTTGCTATGAAAGGTGGTTTATTGCAATTGTCTTCAAATCTTTCATATCAATTTTCATTGATATTGTATTGTACAATAATATAGCTTTAGAGTAAATGGAGATGGATTTGGAACAATGGGCTTGGGATTATAAGGATTTCATAAGTGACAAGGTTGTGAGCATTCAATGTTTGTTTATAGAATTCATTTATTTCTTTACAATAAGAATCACGTAGGAGTTATGAATTTATTGGAGTATATCTTCTAGGAGGAGATGGAGGTGAGGACAACTATAGTTATGCTCAAGAGGGTGGGTCATGTATGAGTGGATAAATTTCTTGAATTACCTAATTAAAATATCAACTTTCTCTTCACGGATTTTGAGAACTGATTTTGATGTTTTGAATATGTTTTAGATATGTTCCTAATAACCTGATATATGCTCGAAAAATGTTTCTATGACCATAGGATGATTTAGGATCTAAGAAGGTGATAAAAGGGATTGCATTTGCTTCAAGCTAAAAAAACAATTTATAATCCTCTAAGCGCAAATGTTTAATTTCATAAAGTAACTACATCTCAAATATCCTCAAAGTGTCTCTCAACTTAACGTTTGACAAAATGTTTTATGTGGTCCATGCATTTGGCTTAGTGTACATCCACCTAAGATCTAGGGGTTGAAATTGAATTTGTTATGTGGATCATGGTATGTTACTATATAATAATAAAGCCATGTCTAGCCTCAATGGATCCCCTTTTTTCTCCAAGTTCTCAAATTATTTGTTTTTAATTTAGGAAAGTTGATGAAATATTCAATCATAGTAGCAAGATTTAATTAGATAAATTAAAAACTAGAAAGAAATCCTACCTAAAGCATTATTCAAGTGCTCCATAATAACTAAATCCAAGGGGAGTGTAAAAATTGTGATAGATAGAAAACATCAACAAAGATACCTTTCCATAATATTGACACTAGTTGGGGAAATTATTAATATAGAATCTTGAGCTAGTAGGACAATGAAATGAGCTTTCACTAGTTGGACCCCATAGAAGTAAGCAAGTATATTGTAACACCCATAAAGTATCTGGAGTAGAGACTAAAGATAAAATGACATGACACATAGTGCTTTCTATTCTATTTAGGCCTCACCCTCTATGCTTTGATATGGCTCACTTGTAGCACCCTTGTGTTTTCTAGCTCCTTATTGTAAACCCATTCTTGACCTTGTTTACTATGTTGTGTATATATCTCCAATCATTTGGTCTTTCTACCTATCTTATTTTTCATAGCTATGGTGCATCAACAAGCACGGTGTAGAAGAGGTGGAAATGGCTTGACTTGACAAACTAAATCCTCAACTATACTATATAGGGAACAAATCCTCAAGTCATTCAAGATGTGCTGCAAGATGTGAAGGATGATTTGGTTAGTGAATGCAATTGTTTGTCAGATTCTAAATTCATTTTAGCAATGGTAGCTTGGTGTTGTAGCAACTACAACCACCCTCCAAAATTTTTCCTATGCATTGATTTTGGAGCCCTCCTTCCTATCCATAAGAGCTCATCTTGCACCGATCCAGGTATTCATGCTTTGGCTAAGACTTATATGTTTCATTTGTGCTTGTGCTTGCTTGTTTTCATAACTAGCCGTTCTTTCTAACTCACAAGTTGATCTCTCGACTTGGTCTCACAACAGTTTTGGACTCCCCTCTAGAAATTGCGGAATCCTTAAGGGCAAGTATCCTTGATGATGGCAATTGCATAGTTTAGACTGGCAGTTTTCCCTAAGCTTAGAAATTGCACATTCGTTGAAGGTAGCCTAGCACTAAGACAAAAAACTATGCAATCCCTCACTGAGCTCAGAAATTACACAATGCACTGAAGCATAAAGTTTCCCAGTTCCCCAGAATTGCACAATATTTCTCGACAGCATGCATGGAAAGTTTCCACAGAAAGGAAAGAAAACTAAAGGGAAAAAAATATCCCTAGGAAGTAAGGATTCATTATTAGTTTCCCAAAGGTGGAACATTTCTATTTTAAGAAGTTCTCACCAAGTGTCACTTTTTCCTTGATTTTAGGCATGTGTGTCATAAACCCTAATTGTGCAAATCTAGTTAATTGACACATCTAGAGCTCATTTTTGCATTCTATCTTGGAGCTCTAACATTCCCGGGGAGATCAAGGAACCTTCGGTGGAGTTTTCGTCACTTTTTTGGGTGAGCTTTGTTTTCATCACCTTTTGTTGCTTTTTTGTCACTTTTTATTGTTTCGCTTGAGTGAGTGATGTTTTTCTTGTTTCTCTTCATGGTTGTTGGAGTTTCAACATATTTTATCTTGTAGAAGTGTTATTTCATTTTTTCATTTGCCTTTCACATGTTCAGCATCAGTTTTCTTGTTTTTGCACCTATGGTCATTGTTTCCTTCTATTTGTTGAGTTTATGCACTTGATTCACATTGATTCATTTATACTTAGTCAATTCTGCACTCAAGCTCACATCATCACTTAGATCTACATGTTTCCCATATCTTCACTCGACATATCTGCACTTTCCTTGGCCAATTTTTACCTTTCCCAGTTTTTTGGCCTTTGAGACTATGTAGTGCATAGTACAAGTTGGCCCAACTATGCACTGCATAGTTCCAGGGCTCAGTCTTCTACCCTTGGCCACTGATACTACACAATGCATAGTCTTTCCCAATCTCTTCCCAGGCTGGGACCTCGCATTTAGTAGTCCCAAGCATCAAGCTTCATCTTTGGCTATTGGGACTGCGTAGTGCATAGATCCCATAGTCACTTAGTCTCCCTTATTGATAAAAGTTGCACAATCCTTCTCTCTAGTTTCCCGGTTTGCAACTTAATCATGCTTTGAAGGTAGATTTGTTGAAGCCAATGTTTTCTTTCCATGAGTGTCCTTTTTGTCCCACAGGTAGCACACTTGTGAAGCAATTCTCTCCAACAATCATTTTTACCATGGAACCAAAGAGAGCTCCTTCAAATGAGCATTAAAAGAAATAGTGGGGAAGAAGTTGCAAAAACATTAGATGACTTGCCAGTGTATGCAGAAACTCAGTTGTTTATAGAAAAGGGGTCAATACTAACATTGCAACAAGTTAATGAAGCTCTTTTAGCATAAATCCTTGAAGCAGATCTAGAGGAAAACTCTGGAAGAAACACCAACAAAACGAAGCAATCCCATACAAGATAAGGGAAAGAGAAAGGTTGTTAATAGTCTAGGGGCAGAAAAAATATACAAGATGAAAGAAGAACTAATCTTTATGAAAGAAACTTTGGCACCAGAAGCGAAGAGGAAGCAGAGGATACAAAGAGCATAAGAGAGGAAGAGAGAAAAAAAGAGCTTGTAGGAAGAAGAATTGAGATTGAAACAAGCAGAACAAGAACTAAAGGAAGAATAAGAGGTGAGGAGGAAAGAACAAGAAGAGAAGTAGAAGCATGAAGAAGAAGAAAGGAAAGGCACCATAACAGAAGAAACAACGCTGATACAGGCTGAAGAGAAATAACATAAACTACGAGCAGTAGAGGAGGATGGTGAATAGATGTAGGATCGAGAGCTTTCTCAGCAGATTGAAGACTTAATTGAAGTTGCAGATATGTAGTTGGAATTGGAGCCACAAAATGAGGATGTTGACCTGATGTCAAGTGCACCACAGGTCACCGTTTAGTCTTCGTCACCTCTAGCAGTAGAGTTAGCATCGAGCGAAGAAGGGGATGTTGTTCCTCTTGATGATGATATGGTAATGGATTTGTACAATCTGTCTTATGATGAATTCCATAATATAATTGTACAAGCATGGAGAAATCATTTTTCAGACAATCATGCTCCACCAACATTCACTAGAGAGAGGGTGATAGTGGAAAACACTTGCAAGAATCCAAATTCCATTGCTAAATCCAACTTGGACTTTGCAGGTGTAGCAAGATTAAACAGTCAATATTTGACAGTTACGAATAAGCAAATGGCACAGAACTTATAGGATGTCCGGCAAGACATAGAACAACTTCATGCAACAACACAGAACATAGTCTCTGCACAGGTCTACTTGGAGGAAATGAGAGCATCAATACTTGGTGAAGTATCAACATTTGGAGAAAACATATGGGACCTCTATGAGGAGCTCACAACCATACATATGGTAGTTTTTTAGTTGCATGGTTTGCAGCAACAGATTAGAGACTTTGTCAAAAAAAATGTACAAGCTGTCATTGTCACCATGAAAGAATGTAAAATGTGATACAAAGGGGCATCACTTAACTTGCCAAAGAAAATTAAGCCATAGGAAAAGCTGGAGAAATCAAGAGTTCAAATATTGATTCAGAAAAACAAGCAGCTCACCTCGTTCATTGGAAGTATTCATGGCCTCATATGTATGACTATACAACAAGTTTGGATTTCCTAGTGAAAACACACAAGATCCCATCAGTTGGCTCGCTCATCGAAGCCAAATGCAGACACCAGATTAGGAAGCAGATTAAAGAGTACTTGGAGTAGCTGAGACAGATTTCCACCAAGGAGTATTTGGAGATGAGTAGACAGATCATGCAGAATTACATCGGTGGTCCTGTCTAAATTAGAACAATGTTTTTGTTTCTCAAGAGGGATGTTAAAACTCGCTCCAAGTCATTATACCCGAATTCTATGGAGGCTAGAGTCTTCTTCTAGCCAGACGCCATCACGTAGTTTGGGGATGTCATCATACAGTACCAAGCTTGGCACCAATATGTGACCGAGAAGCATAAAGTGGAAATTGCTGAGCTAGAGTTTCCCCAACTCAAACATCATAGTGTTTTGTCTTGTTAGGCTATCAAGTTGTCTCTACCCTATTCTGTCTTATATGGGTACAAGTGTAAATTGTAATATTATTTGTAATTATATTGTAAGTGAAATTCCAAGTGTCAATATTGGAATATGAAGAGTCATGAGGGTAGTCCAAAGGTCACAAAGGGGAGTTGAAGAGTTACCCACTCTTGTTATAAATATAACCTCTTAACTCATGCAACATGATTTTGTGAGCCAAGCTTTTGGCTAGGCTTAGGATTATAAGGAGTTTGGGAGTATTGTGAAGAACCTTGGATCCTCCATAGCGTAGAGTAAGTATACTTATTTGGAGGAGTATGTGTTCTTGACTTTAATGTTCCACTATTGGGGCTAGTGGTCTATCAATGGTGTATGTATGAATGGAAATTTCACTTACAATAAAATCAGAGCCAACATGCTTTCATGCATATGTTATGAATATAGTAGGATTATTCTTGTTGTGTTTTCAATGTATGTTATTTAACATCCACTTATTCTTATGAACTATTTCGTTTGAATTTGTATGAATCTTGTTGAATGCATGTTGTTGTATTAATTCATCATGTTAACTTGTGGACTGTTTCACACCTTAGCTTATGATGTCATTACGATCATGTGATCCTTTCAAGCTATGTACTATTACAGGCTTCCAAGGGGCACACTTCCTTTTCCATTCGTGTGTTGGAACCTTCATGGATCGTACTTGAATTTACATAGGGTCACACACTTACTCTCACCCAAAGTTACCATACTACACTCTACGCGTTCTCGCAGTCAAGGCATAACATTACCACCCACTGCAAGGAATCCTACTCCAAACAGTGTGACGTTTAGTTGGGACTTCACATTGGGGAGATCCCCTAAATGTTGGCGGGTCCAAAACTGTCAAAATTTCTGACACTAGAAGGTGGCCCAGATGACAAGTTGATCCCTTGAAGTCTGTTTTGAATTTCTACACTCATTTAATGACTTCTCCCTGAATCATAACCTTGACATGTTTTTCTAGACATGCAAATATGAAAGTGCCAGCGAGAATTATTGATGACTTGTCAAATTTGAAATTCAATGGTGAGGGTGAAACAACCTTATTTGAGCACACCACACATTTTCTTGATTTCTGCACAAAGCACAATATCCACTGTGAGGATGTTGGTTGTAGGTTTTTCATTCTCACATTTGAAGGACACATGAATGGTGTAACACATTACCTAATGACTCTATTCACTCTTTCGAACAACTTTTCATAGATTGTGTTGTGCTTTTGATTTCTATGATAATAAAAATCTATGCAGGAAAATTTTGAATTTGTGAAAAGCACCTAATGAATCTATTCAAGATTTTCACAATCACTTTATTCATTTCTTCTTTGAATTTCCAGAAGATGATGTTGATTGGTCCTTCTTAGTAGACAAATTCCTATATTTTGTTCACATTTCACAAAATTCACATGAGCTTGAATCTTTCGAACCTCTCCCAACATACCTCAATATTAGAGATTCTAAATCTACACTAGATGAGGTTGTTGTTCCAAGTGACCCTTCGTCCCCTTCTCATCAAACAACTCTAGTTCTGCAGGTTGAGGTGGGAGAAGTTGAAAATTCATCTGTTGATCTACCACCATATTTTCCCACCTCACATACTTAGAATTTAAGTGAAGGTTTGGAATGTGAGGTCGATGGTTGTGATGAAGTGTTATCTCCTCATCCTCCATCCTTTGGTCCCTCTGATCCTTTGTATTGTGATGTGTTGTGTTCACTTGTTTCGAATATCTCTTTTGATGTTCACGAGGATCAAGTTCTAGATGGAGTTGGTGTTGAAAAACCAACCTATGATATAATTTTCGATGAGTATGCGTGGGAGTCTAAATATAAACAAGAATTTGTGATGAAGGATGACCTCCTTCTCTGTGCACCGCTTCCACATTATCTTGAAATTTTCCACGAGTATGTAATTCCTGTTGAATCTTGTGAAAATTCAGTTTATGTTGATGTTACTACTTTCAATCATTCTCAAAACACGTGGAATGCCAATTTTTCATCTGAATGCAGAGAGGACAAATTTTTTCTACCTAATCCTCCCAATCTCTCATTTTATCTTTCTAGAAATATAGAGGGTGAAATTTCTCGTTTTCCATCATCCCCTCTTTACAATTCGTCATATCATGAGGATGCCTATGTCTCTAATCTTGAACTTTATGATCGTGGTTGTCGTGATATTTTCATTAATTCATTTAATCATGATTCTGATTTTTCCACTGTTGATCTTTCCAAGCCACTGATCTTTGATGATACATCTTCTAGTGAATTGGAAATTCCCCAAGTTATCAAGGCACTTTAGCCTGAGATGATGGTTATGTCAGGTTCTTGTAGTTTTGAGGTCATTTCCACTTCTAAGCATAAATGTGTTGAATCTTTCTAGGCTCATCATCACTCTATTGTACACACTGAAAATCAATATATTTTACAATTTTCGCATCCTCCACCCGTATCACATGATCCTATCGCTTAGTCATTGGAGGAGTATTACATGGTGAGCATAGTTGTAAAGAGAAAATTTTCTTCTTTCTTTATGTTCGTTCGTTTCCACAATTCGAAAGCTTGTGCTTGCATGTCTTCAGGTCACAGTGTGTCTACACACCACCATGCACCCAAAGGATGTCTCTGATGCACTTTTATTTCTTTCTTTATTGCGCATTCTCTCAAACTTTGGACATTTTAGTTTGCACTGCCTTATCATTTTTATTTGCTGTTATGCTTGCATATCTTTCTTGACTTGCATTCTCTTGCATACAAAGGCCATCCAATGCGTCGGTGGTTGCATTCGAAGTATCATTTCATGTGAGTCTGGCCTATTCAATGGGAGGTTAGGCGTAGGAGTAGTTGTTTTCTTTTCTTGTTTATTTCTTTGAATCGATTTCTTGCACTTTCCGCTATGCTTATTTCCTTTTGTTTGTTTTCTTTTCAGTCATAGGATAGCTTTTGCATGAGACTGTGTTTGGCTTCTCAGACAAGTAAGGTGAAGTCCAAGTGGTAGATGTATTGCTATCAACACTTGGATATCTGTTTATTCCCTCTCTTTATGTGAATCTTTCATTTCTTTTAGTCGATGATACTCTGATGGAAAATACGTTCCTTTCACATAAAGTCATAAGTGAAATCACGATGATTGCACTTTTAACTAGTACCACCTACTCTAATCAGTCTTCTATTTTTGGTTAATCCTTTTCAACTAAGTCGAGTAGAGTAAGGAGGTGAGGAAAACCTTAACAAGTATCTCAGAGGTGTATATAAATATCCTTCTCTAAAGGGACAACCTCTTCCTCCCTCAATAGATTGGGATCCATCCTTCGTACCCATGAAATAAATAAGTGCCTATGCATAGTTCTTTGAACAAATACAAATGAAATAAATGAAAAATTCAATAAAGGGCGAAAGAAGAGAAATGCTTCCTACGCAAGGAGGTGAAGCAGGAAACTCTATTGGGGTAGTGTCCGGGCTCCCTGGCAGCAAAGAAATGTTTATGTTCCTGAAGTGATTTCGTCAGGGTACTGTCAAGGGTTTTTAGCAGTAGAGCAACACCAAAGATGACAACAAAGACTTTGAAAATCTATTTTACTTGTGCATTTATATACTCCTCATTCCAAATTGAAAAAACTAAGTGTGACTCGGCTTGGTTTGTGTGTTTCCAATGAATAGAATGGTAGGGACTATATCTTTAACTGATATTAAGTGAAGAAGTTGTGATAATTGATGAACTAAATAATAATTCTAGAAGAGTTAGACATTTTTGCATGAGACAAGATCCATACAGAGAGTTGGAATTCTACCAGAGTGTCACAAGTGTTGTAGCAGTTACAACCACCCTCCAAAATTTTTCTTATGCTTTGATTTTGGAGCCTTCCTTCTATCCACAGAATCTCACCTTGCACTGATCCAGGTATTCATGCTTTGACTAAGAATTATATTTCTCATTTGTGCTTGTGCTTGCTCGCTTTCACACCTAGCTAATATTTCTAACTCATAAGATGATCTTTTGACTTGGTCTCGCAACAGTGCTAGGCTCCCCTCCAGAAACTATTCAATCCTTCAGGGCAAGTGTCAGGCGGAAAGAGTCGATAGTGCGGACACAACCAACCTCCCTAGGAGCCTAAGACTCTCTAGTGACAAACAAGACAAACGAGAGCAATCCTTCTCTAAATATGCATTCACTATATAAGAAATCAAGTGTTTAGATCCTACCTGTAATCCAATGCTGTTGTAGCAGTCCAGCTCCACTGATCCGGATGAGCTCCTCCTTCACTTTGAAACCTGCATCCACTAACAATCAAAAAATTAAATAGCACTTGATAATCTCATAGAATAAAACATATTTAACACATAGACCAAGGAGTACATGAAACAACTCATAAATAACAAGTTATTGAGAAGAATGGACTCATTTGCATTAATAGGAAACAAAAGGAACAATTACAACCTGAGCCTTGGTGTTGTGCAAGTCCCTCCCAGGGTCCATCAAGAGTTCTCCTTTACTTTGACAAAGCTCACCCACTTCCAAATAGAACAAGCAAAGATGGAAATCTCTCCTCACAAGCTTCTAAATGGGAGTCCTAATTCCAGCATCATCTACCCTTAGAAATGTTTAGCTTCCAACCTCCCCTCCTTCTGGCCCAATGCCTGTATTTATAGTGGTCTAGAGGAAGTTATTCAGGTCCACCATCAATGGGATAATCCCCTCTTTGGATGGGATAGCTCCCTCATTGATGGGATAAGTTCCTCTTTGGTAGGGGTACATGAACCATCTGGAGGTGCTCAATACACGTCGAACAACCTTCTAGAATGCTCTAGAAATGACCACAAGTAACTTTTTAAAGATGAAACTTGCGCATTTTGACCTTTACAGGGGGACGCACCTGCCCCTTTACATACAGAGCGTACAAGTACGCAGCTTTTGTGAACATTAGGTGTGTACCCGCAGGTAAGGTTGAGAGAACCTGCGTACCCAGAGATAAATACATTTATAAAGACTTTCTCTCTTTTTGGAGTTTGACATGGAGAGCAGAGGTATGAGACTTGCCCAGGAGGATAGCATGACTGTTGATAGAGCCATACTAACTGTAAATAGTCATGGTGACATTTTTTAGTGTAACAGCAAGCAACCTTGATGATGGGAATTGCGCAGCTCAAACTGACAGTTAGCCTTTAGCTAAGAAACTGTGCAGTCATGGAAGGTAACCCAACACTAAGCCCAGAAACTGCGCAATCCCTCACTGATCTCAGAAACTACACAGTGAACTAAACTAGAAAGTTTCCCAGTTCCCTAGAATTGCACAATCTTTCCCGGCAGCTTGCATGGAAAGTTTCCCCGAAAAATCAAGGAAAATAAAGGGAAAAAATAAATCCCTAGGAAGTAGGGATCCATTATTAGTTTCCCGAACGTGTCACATTTCTATTTTTAGAAGTTTTCACCAAGTGTCAATTTTTCCTTGATTTTAGGCATGTGCATCATAAACCCTAATTTTCTCAAATCTAGTTAATCGACGTCTCTAGAGCTCATTTACGCATTCTATATTGGATCTCTAGTATTCCAAAGGAGATCAAGGAACCTTCAGTGGATTTGTCATCTCTTTTCTGGATGCATTTCGATTTTATCACCTTTTTGCTACTTTTTCTGTCGCTTTTTGTCATTTCGCTTGTTTCTCTTCATGGTTGCTGGTGTTTCATTTTTTTTTAGCTTGTATATGTGTCGTTTCAGTTTGTTGTTTTCCTTTCACACGTTTCACATTAGTTTTTTTTTTCCACCGATGGTCATCGTTTCGACAACTCTCCTTGCATATTTGTTTTTCCTTTTGTTTGAGTTTTTGCACTTGATTCACATTGATTCATCTGTACTTAGTCAAATTCACACTCAAGCTCACATCCTCATTGAGATCTTCTTATTTCCAATACCTTCACCGGGTAGAGCTGCATTTTCCTTGGCCAGTTTTTACCTTTCCCAACTGGACACTACACCATCCTAAGGCTCAAGCTGAGAGCTTGGCCTATGAGATTGTGAGTGCACATTACAGGCTAGCCCAATTGTGCACTGCACATTTCCAGGGCTCAGTCTACTACCCTTGGCCACTGAAACTGCACAATGCCCAGTCTCTCCTAGTATCTACTTGGGTCGGGACTGTGCATTGTGCAGTCCCAAGCCTCAAGCTTCATCCTTGGCTGTTGGGACTACACAATGCACAATTCCCATAGGCATGTAGTCTCCATTGTTGATAAAAATTGTGCAATCCTTCTCTCTAGTTTCCTGGTTTTCTGCTTAATCATGCTTTGAAGGTAGATTTGCTAAAGCTAATTTTTTCTTGCCATGAGTGTCCTTTCTGTCCCACGGGTACCACACTTGTGAAGCACTTCTCTCCAGGAGTAATTGTTACAATGGCACCAAAGAGAGTTGCTTCAAAAGAGAACTGAAAGTAGTACTGGGGAAGTAGTTGAGAAAACATCAGTAGGCTTGCTAATGTATGCAGACACTTTGCTATTTATAGAAAAGGGGTCAACACTAACATGGCATCAAGTTAATTAATTTCTTTCAGAAAAGAGCCTTGAGGCAAATCTAGAGGATAACTCTAGAAAAAACACCAGTAGAAAGAAGAAATCTCATACAGGATAAGAAAAAGAGAAAGGTTGTTGATAGTCTAGGGGGAGAAAAAAGTTGCAAGATGAAATCGAATCAAATCCATATGAAAGCAACTTTAGTAGCAGAAGGAAAGAGGAAGCATAGGATATAGGGAGTAGAGTGAAGGAAGAGAGAAAAGAAGAGATTGCAAGAAGCAAAACTGAGATTGGAGCAAGTAGAACAAGAACTAAAGGAGGAACAAGAGTTGAGGAGGAAAGAAAAAGAAGAGATACAGGAGAAGGAAGAAGAAGAAAGGTAAGGCACCATAGTAGAAGAAACAATGTCGATATAGGTTGAAGAGAAAGAACAGAACCAACCAGCAATAGAGGAGGACGGTCAACATATGGAGGATCGAAAGCTTTGTTAGCAGATTGAAGACTTAATTGAAGTTGAAGATATGGTGTTGGAATCGAGCCATAGAATGAGGATGTTGACTTGATGCCAAGTGCACCCAAGGTAACCTTTCAGTCTCCATCACCTCTAGCAGTAGAGTTAACTCCGAGCGAAGAAGTGGACATTTTTCCTCTTGATGATGATCCAGTAATGGACTTGTACAATATATCTTATGATGAATTCTAGAAGAGAATTGTACAAGCATGGAGAAAGCATTTTCTTGATGATCATGCATTACCTACATTCACCAGAGAGAGGGTGATAGTAGTGGACACCTACAAGAACCCAAATGCCATTGTTGAAGCCAACTTGGCCTTTCAAGGTGCAGCAAGATCAAACACTCAATATTTTACGACCAAGAATAAGAAATTGGCACAAAACTTAAATGTTTCCCAGCAAGAGATAGAACAGCTCCACCTAGCAACACAAAACATAGTCTTCGCACAAGTCCACTTGGAGGAAATGAGAGCATCGATACTTGGTGAAGTATCGACACTTGGAGAGACCATGCGGGACCTCTATGAGGATATCATAACCATACACAAAGTAGTTATTCACTTGCATGGTTTGTAGCAGCAGAGAAAATACTTTTTCAAAAAGAATGTACAAGCTGCCATTGTCGCCAAGTAGGAATGGACAATGTGATACAAAGGGGCATCACTTAACTTGCCAAAGAAAATGAAGCCACAGGCAAAGCTGGAGAAAGAAAGAGTTCGAATATTGATTCAGAACAACAAGCAACTCACCTCATTCATTGGAAGTATTCATGGCCTCATATGTATGGTTATACAACAATTTTGATTTCCTAATGAAAATACACAAGATCCCATCAGTTGGCTCGCTCACTGAAGCCAAATGAAGACACCAAGTTAGGAAGGAGATTGAAGAGTAGTTGGAGTAGCTGAGACAAATTTCCACCAAGGAGGATTTGGAGATGATCTGATAGAACATGAAGAATTACATTGTTGGTCCTATCTCGATAAGAGTAATGTTTCTCTTGCTCGAGAGGGATGTTAACACTCGCTCCAAGTCATTATACCTAGATGCTATGGAGTCTAGAGTCTGCTTCTAGCCAAACACTATCACACAATTTGGGGATGTTATTGCACAATACCAAACTTGACACCAATATGTGACCGAGAAGCATCAAGTCGAAGTTGCTGAGCTAGATTTTCCCTAAACTCAAGTATCATAATGTTTTGTCTTGTTAGGCTATCAAGTTGTCTCTACCCTAATTTTTCTTATATGGGTACAAGTGTAAATTGTAATATTATTTATAATTATGTTGTAAGTGAAATTCCAAGTGCCAATATTGGAACATGAAGAGTCATCATGTAATGCAATGAGTCATTTTATAAAGAAGTTGAAGAGTCATGAGGGTAGTCCAAAGGTCACAAAGGGGAGTTGAAGACTCATCCCTCTTGTTATAAATAGAACCTCATAACTCATGCAATAGATTTTTTGAAGCCAAGATTTTGGCTAGGCTTAGGCTTAGAAGTAGCTTGGGAGTATTGTGAAGACAGTATACTTCTTTGGAGGAACATGTGTTCTTGACTTTAATGTTCCAATATTGGGGCTTGTGGTCTGTCAATGGTGTATGTATGAATGGAACTTTCACTTATAATAAAATCAAATCCAACATGCTTTCATTCATATGTTGTGAATATAGTAGGACTATTCTTTTTGTATTTGCAATGTATGTTATTTAACTTACGATCATGCTTATGAACTAATTTGTTTGCAATTGTATGAATCTTGTTGAATGCATGTTGTTGTATTAATTCATCACTTTAACTTGTGGACTATTTTGCAGCTTAGCTTGTGATGTCATTATGCTTTTATGTTCCTTTCAATTTGCTTACTATTACAGGCTTCGAAGGGCACACTTCCTTTTCCCTTCGTGTGTTGGAACCTTCATGCATCGCACTTGACTTTCCTTAGGGTCACACACTTTCTCTCACCCAAAGTTACCATACTACACTCTGCATGTTATCACGTTCAAGGGATAACATTACCACTTACTGTTGGGACTCCTACTCCAAACGGTGTGAGGTCTATTTTGGAATTCACATCAGGGAGATGAATGTTGGTGGGTCCAGAACCATCAACACTTGGGTGTGAGATATGGGACACATTGGCAACTCACAAAACTAGTATCTGTTACAATAGATCTCTATTTGCATATGAAGTTGTTGGACATTTGATGGTATGAAGGTGGTTGGTTGTGAAAGTGTTGGCATTGATGTCAAACAAGGCTCAGCTTGATGATGGGGCTTCATGCCTTGGTGGTTGTGATGATTTTCTATGTAGAGACTTTGGATCCATATTTTGAGGTATAATACGGTCTCAGTGGTTAATCAAACTCCTTTCATTGGAAAGTGATTCCACTGGACTTGTGGTTCAAAAGATATGGTCTATTGGAATTTAGGGTGAATCAGGCCTTATGCAGTTAGTAAAATCAGAGATCGGAGGTCCTGGCAATCGATAATCGAGGGATTCAAATCTCAGTGAACGGTGGAAGTGAACTGTCAATTAGCAATTTTTGATATCGCATATTAGAGGTCCCGAAAAATCGTAATCGACGATCAGAGGTTTTGCGGTGAAGCACAAAAGCGATATGTGATATGCGATTAGTGATATCACAATCATAATATCATAGGTCGGCATAGTAGTGTATCGGCACACAGTGGTGCATTGATGATTGACGTTTGACGTTTCAAAAGTGATACCGAAATTGAGGTCTCTCGTGTTAAATCGTCGGGAGAGCCAAAAATATTTTTACAAAGGAATTCGCTGCAAGCCAAGCAATGCAACCCTTTTTATCTCTCCTCCAAGAGGACAAGTGGAGGTGTCTAGTTGGCTTCGATAAGGACAGATGGCAGCATCAGATAAGCTCCAATGAGAACACGTGGAGTTGTTTGGTTGGCTTCGATAAGGATAGAGGGAAGCGTTTGATTGGTTTTGATATGCCAGGTGGCTCCTGACGTCAGCATGATGTCACGATACGGAGGGACACGTGGTAGGCTATTTCAAGGTTTTGAATGGCCTAATGGGCCATATTCGAGTGACATGTTTCACTAGTCATAATACGCAATGTGTTAAAGGATGACATCACTTTAGTAATAAACGATCGACGATCCTTGGTGGCTGGCATAGTTGCAACATAAAGAATTCTTCGATAAATGGCCTCCTGGGTATAAAGTGTCGGTTTTATGAAACAAACATGTAGGGGGCCAACAAAGAAAATATAGCCCTCGTTGAGGGTTTGGAGGCCTTAGCAGCTTAAGGATGAGCCCTTGGTCATAGTCCTTGGTTCTATTTAGGAAAACACAAGGAGGGGCTTATACATAAGGGGCTGAGGATTATCAAAGTTCATTGTTTTGTATGGCTTTAATGGGTAAAAGCGACGATATCAAAAAAGCTCCGATGGTGTTCGATAGTGAAAATCCATCGATATAACAACAATAAAAAGGTGTATCAAAGATGTATGAATCACCAATTGTGGCTTTGAATGCAGTTCAATAAGGTTAATGGCCGAAGAAATATCGTGCACACATTGTAAAGATAAATGAAGAATAGAGGTGCCATGAGAATGTCCAACTAAGTCTCTATGAGCCATAAATGATCATGGGGAGCTTCTGTGAAATATGTAAGGAGAGCTATGATTTAATACATAACATGAGTTCCTGCAATGTGATACAGAAGTGATCATCACCCATTCCTATGATCCTAAATTCAGCGATAGCGCAAGGGAAGTGTGTTTCAGCAAAAGGATGGGATGCCATGCTAGTAGTACACACCTGTGCAGATTTGATGATGACAGTGACTACATCGAGCTAATCGGAGCACAAAAACAAAAGGGTGAATCTCCATTGAGCTATTGTGAGTGTGAGAATATGTGTGAAAGAGCAGAGTTGAGAGTGAAGGCATTGAAGTAGAGTGTTGCAAGGGTAGTGTTGTGTTGAAAGAAGTGGAGAGCCTTGAGTAGAGACAATAGAGCACAAAGAAAGAAATAAAAGGAGGACTGCCACAAGTGTTGAGAAATAAGAGAGAAGAAGTTGTATCTACATACTTTTATTGGATGGTATTTTAATTATAATATTTAATGATTCTGTTTTCAGTTTGAAAATTGTATGAAAAAGTAGAACAATGGTAGTGACAAGTTGGTGCCTAAATACTTAAGGGGTTGGTTCCTCTCAGCAAGTTGGCGCTTGCTAAAACAAAGGGGGTTGGTTCCTCCAGTGAGTGGGTTCTCACAAACAAAGAGATGTAGTTAAGTTGGTGCTTAAATTACATCATAAAACAAACAACAAATTAGTGGTTTTTTTGCTCTGGGTTTCCACGTGAAAACACTGTGTCAAATGCATGCTTTACATGAGATTGTTGTTTGAGTCTTTGTATCTAAAAGTTTGGTAATTTACTAGTTCATGAATGAATTCTCTTATATAAGAAATAGCATAAGAAGGAAATCAAAGTACAATAAGAAAATGAAAGTAACAGTTTCTTAAATTATTGATTCACTCCCCTTCTCAGCAATTCCTTATTCCAATAATTGGTATAATAGCCAAGTTCCTTTAGTAATAGTTTAACCATTGGAAGGTAGATCCTTAAGGAATTATGAATAGGCAAGAGAGTCAAGAAGTTTACACGAGTAAGGTACCAGTACTTGATGGAGCCAATTATGAGTTTTAGAAAGTAAGAAAGGATGCATATCTCATGTCCCTGGGGGTATACATTTGGACCTTTGTACTAGTAAATTACAATGTCCCAGTTATACCTCCCACTGATGTAGATGACAAGAAACTATATCTAAGAAATGGTAAATCCAAGCATGCCATTCTGGTTGGTCTTAGTCAATCTGAACTTGTGAAAGTCATGCATTGTAAGTCCGCTTATGAAATTTGGGAGACGCTTAACCAATAGCATGAAGGAGATGACAAAGTGAAGCAAGCAAAACTTTAGACCTTCAGAATGAGGTTTGAAAGCTTGAAGATGACTGAGAATGAAAGCATTGTTGAATACTTCCTCAGAGTTGATGAAGTAGTTAATATGATTAGAGGACTTGGTGAGGAAGTTGATGAAGAATTTATCATTCGAAAGGTATTGAGATCTCTACCCATGAGATTTAATCCCAAAATCTCAGCCATAGAGAAAATGGTCAACTTGAAGGATCTCAAAATGGATCAGCTACATGGTACTCTCACAACCTATGAGATGAGAGTAGGAATGGAGAAATTTGAACCAAAGGGAGCGAAATTAAGAGTATCCAATAAGGGCAAGGAGAATAGAGTTCATCAAGATTACTTTAGCAGTGAATTTGATCAGGATCTGGCTCAACTAGCCAAAAAACTGAAGCGCGGCTCTGGTAAATATAAAGGGAAGTTTCCCTTTAAATGTTTTGACTGTGGAAGAGTTGGATATTTCTCTTCCAAATGCCCCTACAAAGAAAAAGGTGAAGGATAAGAAAATATGAAATTTAGAAATAAGTCTTAGACATTTTAGAAGAAGAGAAAGGTGTGGTAGACCTTGAAGGAGAACTCATGACTGCCCTTGATGAGTTAAAGAAAGCAAGAAAGAAAAACAAGTAGTTGAAGGAATAGTTGCAGCATGTAGAAGAAGGGATGTATAACTTAGATAATGAGGATTTTTCATACTAGAAAGAAATACTTTAATAAGTTATCAAGAGAAAGAGTATTCTATCTCTTCCACTGAAAGGAGAATAAGGAAACCATGAAAGATTAGAAGTGGAGAACAAGTAGTTGAAAAATAATTTGTTAAAGTTAAAGAGGGAAACAACCTCAAAAACTTGCAAATATGATTCTCTGTCTTTGAAGGTTGATCTGGAGGATGCCAGATGAAAGGAGAAGGTACTTCAAGATATGATTCAAGAATGGGAAGAAAACTGCTAGTATCTTGAAGCAGAGGTGGTCTCTCTAAGAAATGACTTTGAGAAAGCAAAGACCGAGAAAGGTCTAAATGAGATATTTTCTAAAGGGACTAGAATAATACATCAGATTCTGGGCTATCAAAGGCCCTTAAGAACTAGAACCAGACTTGGGTACTCAAATGAACACGAATCTTCTATCAAAGGCCCTCAAGAACAAGAACCACATTGGGGTACTCAAAGGAACCAAAATCTTCAAAATCCATATGCGACTCTGACCACTACAAAAACATGTACACACATGGTTCCTATGAACTTTATCCACGTATAAAATTTTAATTTAAAAAAAAAAATCTACTTTTCGGGTTGGCTATACGGGTTTTTGCCAAAAGCGCACCTACAAGATCCCGTGTCATAACTGAAATAACCAATTTGAGTTGGTATATATACACCACTTTGGTAGGCCTAATGGATAGCATAGGAGAGGTATTGATACTATACCCAAATTCCCCTAGATCAAGTTTGCATTTTCCTGTGCCTCCTGCACTCCCAGTCTATAATAAGCCCTTGTTTCCTTGTAGAGATGTTCAATTCTCTTATCTAGCATCTCCTTTTCACTTATTATAGAGGAAGTCTATGTTGGCTCAAGCTAGGTGGATTCAGAGGAAGGTTTTGTCAGTAACTTTGGCTTGGATAAGGTTGTATCTTTCACATACTCATTTTTTTTCATTAATAAAGAGGCTCATGTCTTGCTCCCAAAATATGTTGTCATCTTATGAATGTTAACTTATCATGTTATTTATGATGATCTAACATATCTATATTCATGTACTTTGAATTCTATTATCTCTCTATGCTTCTTTAATTGACTTGCAAGTCTCCACATCTTGGAAGAAGCAGATGGTTTGGACCCTATAAGATCTACCCCAAACATAGAACCCTCGGGTACACCTCTTATCCAAATTTTGTGAATTTGAATGTTTGACATGCTTGGATGAGTGTTCTTTATTTTTTTTTGTATTCTACTTCGTTGGGGCTTCCAACCTTGGCTCTCGAGAATCTTTCCCACCAACACTTTGTTTATGTCAAGGGTCACAAAATTATTTTAATATGATTCAAGCCACAAGATGAGACCAAATTCCAACTATGATCTAGGACTTGACCTCGTGAAAGATATGAAAAACTATTGCACTCCACCACTATGCCACACTATATGTTGTGGCTGAAATGAAAAACCATGTCAATTATAAGCCAATACTTCGCTTCGTGATAGAGCCAAAAAAAATGGGCTTAAGCCACTATGCCATACATTTTCTCATATACCAATAATGAGCTGAGACTCGACCTCATGACAAAGCCAAAACTTTCATTCTTAACCACATAGTCACACCATACGACACCAAAGAGCCAAAACTCGACTTTGCAACATAGTAAAAAAAATCTTCACATTTTAACCAAAGAGTTACATTGTATTCCATTAACAAGATGAGACTCAACATTGCAACTGAGCCAAAACCTTCATGCTTGAACCACAGAGTCATGCCATATGCCAATGACATTGTAATAGGGCCAAAACATTCGTGCTTAATCCAAATAATCATACCATATGTCCATAATGAGTTGTACCAAAACCTTCATGTTTAAACCACAAAGTCACACCATATGTCCACAACAAGTTGTGATTCAACCTCACAATTACACCAAAACCACACTATTATTATATCAAACCAAATCGGTGCCATTATCCATCACACCAACACACACACATGTGTGTGTGTGTGGTTTCCCCCGATATGACGTTAAATTGAGCTTGGGCTGACATTTGGGATGACATGATTCAAATTTGGAGCCAATGAGAAAAATTACATATGACCTTGTTGTGTGACTTGGTCCTTATGGGCCCATTGTCAACCAAATGTTGACTTTAGCATGATTTCATCTTGCCACATGGTTCCCTCTAAGTGGTGCCATATGTTACTCAAATTTGGCTCGATTGGCCACTCAAAAATTCCAACTGTACAAGCCACATGGCACCCTTTTGTGCTACCACATCATCCAATGTACTGTCACATCATCTAGCATACATACTACCATGTCACCTCATGCTACCACTTTTTAACCTACCATTGGTGTCACACATGTCATCCTACTACTGTGTAAAACTTCCATTGGATGTGTCATCAACCCACATGTCATGTCGATGAAGGGTCCACATTAAGAAACGTGTCATGATTCGATTAAGCCCATGTAGTAAAGGTCAAAGGGAATGACCTCTATAAAACTTCGTGCAAGTTTGCACTCTATCTGTCATACATCACATCCATGATCGCTAGATCCACCGAGAGTTGTGTGATGTTTAATCCTGTTAAAAAACACACATGTTCCCCAGCTAACAACCACTAATTGCATATGAGTGCACAAATCCACGTCGAACATGCATGAACTTTAACAAATTTTGTTTTTTGACTCTTTTTCACCATGATACTTTTAAACTAGCTTATCTTCTCATTTCAAAGGAGTTTGATCAAGTGTAATATACCATTGCAAAGGTCCTGGAGAGGAATATCCAACCAAACAAATTATATACTCATTTGATCATCATGATTTCAACAAAAAATATCATTAATATTTAAGCCATCATACTTCCTTTGACATCAATCAAATTGGTTTTCATCAATCTTAACACTATACCCAAAAAAACACCCTTATATATATATATATATATATATATATATATATATATATATATATATATATATACATGTTTTTATTGCCATAATTAAACAATTAAAACAATTATACTAACTAACCAACTTAGTTAGTTGACCCAACAAGGATTTGACTAACTTACAATATAAATCAAAACTCAATTAGATATGTTGACTCAACGAGGCTAGTCGACTAAGTCAAACAATCCCTCCCATACCTACCATAATCAATTCTTAAAGAGATGTTAAAAAAAGTGGGGGTTGTGAAAAATAAAGTTAATATAAAGAGGGACCACAAATCAAGTGCAACAATTAAGGAGGAAATCACATCACAGATGCCTAAAATTGGGTATTCTTAAGGAGTATATAAACCAAGTACTTTAATATTATGGTATCTATTGGAAATATCAAAGAATTAGATTTTTTAGTGGCACAAAAAGGAAACCATAACAATGAGATTTCAAATAGGTAGTGTTAGTGCCTAAATCTACCTCAGGCTGAGAAAGGTAGGATCTAGGGTAACATCAAACCACGCTTAACCTGGTAGCTAGCCCTACCAGGTTGGGAGAGGGCTCTCTCCTTGTCAATCTTAGAAATGATGGCCAATGAAAGCTTGAGATGACTAATGTAATGACTAGTTTTAGGTTAGGCATGTGTACAGAAGTGTTTGATTGAATTTGATGATGTTTTGTTGGCTCAAATGTGAAAGGCAGATTTGGGTCCGGGGAATGAGACTCAGTTTTGCAGAGATCTCTATGGGGCAAGGTAGGGAAGTGATTTGGTACTTCAAATTGAGTGAGATGGAGAGCTTTTAGACAGGTGAGAAGTTGAAAAGGGCATGAAAAACTCAGGGATCCTTTTCAAACAGCTGAAAACATAGATAACTAAGCAAACCCTAGGTAGAGCACTGCATTTTCAATGTATTCTACCTTTATCCTTGTTTGTTTTAGTTAAGATGAAATAAAGAGAGATATGGCATACATAAAACACATGTAGGCTTACAATTACAGAGGAAAACACAATAGCAAAGCAAGATGCCACATGAATCCCATAAAGTGCTACAAACCACTCGTCTATTCCTTAGCCAAACTGTTGAAATGAATATACAATAATCTCCAAGCTTTCCCAAAAGTCCAACCATGCTAATGACTGAAAAATTACAAGGTATAGGCAACCAACAACTCATCCTAGCCTCTAGGGGTCAAGCTCATAAGATTAGGAGCTATTCCAACAAAATCTAAACTGAGAACTAAAATGTAGGCAGTGGAACAGCTTGCCTCTAAAAACTAGGAAACTGATTCATTCAGTTGCAAACTACCTTTTGATGGATGAATCTACCTCTATGAGTGAAAATTTAGCATAATTACATCAAAATCCATCATGTCACATTAAATTACATCATGAGTTTGACCATTAGAAGGAAAAAAGTCAAATGTGAAAAAACTAGGTGAAAAACAGAGTTTTTGACCAAAAATGAGCAAAATTCCTCCAATGCACCACGCTAATTTCCCTATGCGTAGCACCTTTTTGCAGCTGATTTTGGAGGCCTTCCTGGTGTCCAAATTTGTTCCAAGTGGGCTTGTTGGAACGCTCTACCTATCAACTTTCCAGCACAAGTAAAATTTTTGAATTTGGCCTCCATTTGCCCCTCCAATACTGAGTTCTCCCAACATTGCTTCCTGTGTGTCAAAAAAGGGGCAGAAAGGTCATTTCTGAGGTGTTTTTGACCTTTTTGGAAGCTCAAAACCTGTCAAAATTTCTAGGCCATTTGTAAGCATGCATATTTTTTCATGACAAATCCAAAAATGCTGATTTTTCCTCAAAAGGAGGTCCCCATCAAAAGTGAGCGCCGGGTGGCAGACGCATTGGGCAGAAAAACCTGTTTTCTAGGCCAAAAATTCCAAAATTGCAAAAAGCGTCCCAAATTTCTTGAAATTTGGGCTGAGTGTCCTTCATCAAGTGCTATGTTGGGCCAAGAAAGCCTCAGCCAAGATCTGAAGTCTATCTTGCTCTTTTCGCTTCCTCGATGCCTTCTTCAACTTGGCCTTCAAAATCCTGATTCTAGCCTTGCACACTTTGTTTCTCACCAAGTAATGATATGCCATGTTCCTCAACATGTTTTTCTCGTTGTTGGCCTTCTCTAGCATCCTTTATAGGTGCATGTTTGTTCTCTCAAGCCAAGATCTACGATCATCTTGAATTTCTTGTTTCAAGTGTTGTCAACTTGGTTTTCCTTCTCTTAGCAGCTTGCCAGTTGCTTTCATGTTTTTGAGCTCCATGATGGTTTGTTGATAGGGTTTCTGGGGAGTGAATGGCTTTAGGGAATGATACTTAGGGTTTTGGGATAACAATTAGGGTTTGGGTATTTAGTGGAATTAGGGATTTAGGGTTAGTGATTTTAGGGATATGGGGTTTTGGGAATGGGTTGATGAAAATGTAATGAGAAGGAGAAAATGAATGAAGGAATGAAGGAGTGAGGGAGTGAGAGATAGCTAGGAGTGGAATTGGCAGCAAAAACACAATTTGTAAACCCTAAGCAATTTTTTTTGACCAAAATTGCAAGGAGGTAGGGTTTCAAGTTTTTCTCATTAAATCACCATAAACATCAAGAGAAACTCATTCACTGATCATGGAGGAATGTTTGACTTACTTGAACACCTGAGGATTGAGCAAAATTTTTGCAATTTTGGAGCTTTGGAGGAAGATTTGAATGGATTTCAAGCTTTTTATCTCAATGTGCCGCACTGCCCCAATGCGTAGTGCTAGTTATAAAATTACACTATAAATCACTACTCAATGCGTAGCGCCGGCTCAATGTGCTGCGCCAGTTCATTTTTTACACTGCAGAGGGCTGCCCAATGCGTTGCGCCATCTCAATGCGTAGCGCCTTTTTGGAGGAGACTTTTGGAGGCCTTCCAGGTGTCCAAATTGGGCGCGGTATAGCTAGTTGGAAAGATTATTGAGCTTACTTTCCAACCCAACTTGAATTTTTCAATTTGGAGTTCATTTTCCTTGTCAAAAGTCAAATCTCCCAAGACTGGTCAAAATGTGCAAAATGAGGCTGCCTCAAGGCAGAGTGCTATTGCAGTAAACTTTTGAAGGTCTTCCTCAACTCCAAATTGAGCTCATGATAGCTCATTGGAAATTTCTTTGTGTCTAGTTATCATTTGAATCATCAAGAAATTCATTTGGCCAACCAAACTAGAAGAAATATTGATTTTCCCAAGGTCACTTCAGAGGTGCATCAATTCTCCTGAGGCAACTGTATTTTTGACATTTAACACCTGTGTAAAAAGTGAAGGAGTTTTTTCTTCCTTGGCCTATTGTGGACAAAAACCTCTCTTAGTTTTCCCAAATTCATCTTTTCTTGCTCAGAAACATCATTGAAGTAAAACCTATCCCGATGTGTGGAACAGGGGATTTGTCGAAATGAAGCGAAATGAAGGGGATAAGGGGATTCTAAATTCTTGATAAAATTTTGAGAAGTAGGGAGGGATGTTAGGAAGTAGGGGAAAGTGGAATTTCAGAGATTGAGTGAGGGGAAGGGGTCCAAAAGGGCAAAACATATGTCTAGCCTAGAAAATTGCCAGTTTGTAGCAAGAAACTAGGGTTTGTGCAAAAATGAGGAATTTGAGGGACATCAGTGATGGGAAGTGTTTAATAAGGTACATTAAGGATAGGGGAAGGTGTATGAACATCAGGATACAAGTTTTGCTGATGATTTTCCCATCCAAGAGGAATTACCTTCAAAACCCTAGGAGAGGGAAATGAACCTTACCTATGCGCAACTAAAGCATGAACAAGGTGTAAAATGACCCATTGGAATTTGACATGATTATGAAAACCCTCTGAATGATGGTACACTCAGATGAATAGTGACATGGACCGACATTTGGACAACTTTGATAGGAGTAAAAACAAACCCTAGACCTAATACCTAGTGACCAAATTTTGCTTGAAGACTCACCGAAATGACAAAATTTGACCTTAACAACTTAAAATCACTTTGTAAGAGCATGTTTGATCATTGGAGGAAAGCTGCAAAGACTGACACTAACAGGTAGTACCAATTAAAACGTACAATTATGGAAATCTCATTAATTCTATTTGGGCCTTCACGTTTGGAAATGGAGATACTCAAGAAATTAGAGAAGAGATAGAGGTAGGGGAAGTGGGATTGGAAGTTGGGAGTGAAGTAGAGGAAGAGGATGCTATTATTTTGAAAATAACATCCAAGGTTGTTGCACGGACTTAGATGAGAGAGGTAACTCTACCAATTCTAATTGATGTGGAATCCAATTTCTATGCTTCTCCATTTGGGTTTTTTCCAAACAATTGTTAATACTCTAGTTTACACCTTAAGAGTGTGTATACAAAATTTTAGGTAGTGGTAGGTAAAATGGGGTTTGTTTGGGTAGTTTGGGTGGGTAGGGGAGTAGGGTGTGAGACATGAAACTAGACACATGTTCATATTTGTTTTATCATTATGGAGGATTCCCCTCCAAGGACTATCCACAATTATATTTTTTCATTTTATAGCCCATAAATAATTTTAGGTGGTAGTAGGGGGCAAGGGGTTGGTGTGGGTAGTTTGGGTGGGTGGGGTGAGGGTGTGGGGTGTGAGGCATGAAACTAAACACATTTTCATATTTTTTTATCGCTATGGGGGAGTCCACTCGAAGGACTATCTACAATTATGTTTGTAATTTCTATTTCACACACACACATGCACACACATTTATTTATTTATTTTCTATGTGGTTCACGGTCCCTAGATATTAGTGACTACTACGTCCATGGAATATTATACCAAAAAGATCTACCCGAAAGGATCACTTCCTACCAGCTTAACCACGAAGACTGACCTGGAGAGCATTAAGATAATTGAACTTGTCACCTCTCGATAACAATGATGCTTTTAATGATGGGGACTTGGCCAATTGAGCTAATCCTCAGGGCTATCTATCTATCTATCTATCTATCTATCTATCTATCTATCTATATATATATATATATATATATATATATATATATATATATATATATATATATATATATATATATATATATATATCCTTCAAATTAAATAAAAATAAATAAATTTTCATAAAAGCATACATATTTTTGAGGAATTTCAAAGTGTTAAAAATTAGAATATATGCTTTTAAGACAATAATCATTTTGTAGACATCTATATAATAGATGATCCTCTATGTATATTCCTATAATGTGCATGGATTTTGTGTTATATTCATATCACAAGCATAACCTAAATTAATTTTATTCCTTTGTGTATATGCATATGATGGCATGGATCACATCTTGGATTCATATCACAAGCATATCATAAAGTATTTTCAACCATGAGAGTCAATACCCATTAATGCCCTAGTTTTCACAATTGCTAGTTTACTTGTAGACACCATTAAGAAAGAAGAAATTGTGGCAAGGTTCAATGCATTTATCAAAGGGAGATAACTCCACCAAGACAATATAAGGGAATGGAAAATAGCCACTAGTAATATGAAAATCTAATATGATTGCAACATTCATTGATTATTTAGGATAAGATGTATATTATTTGGAGCTTCATGAGATCCTTACAAACAACAACTAAAATAAATTGTTGATATAACTTCACCAAGTGTATTACTCTTATTAAGGATATTGATTATTCACTCTCTATCAAACCATGAAAAAAAACTTGTTGGATTAAGACGTAATAGCATAATCCCTAATGCATAGATTTAATGATAAGAAAAATTCTATACATTTGGCATACTACTTTAATTATCTTATCCATCTATAAAAAATGTTGCTTAAATTCTACATAAGTCGAGTGCAGTGTTATAGTCGAACGGGAATATTAATGAATCAAAACTAAAATAACAATATTAATTAATAATTTTTTTCTTTTGATCGAACAAGTGGTTGGAATGAATTTCATGTTGGATACCAACCACACTCAATGTAGGAAATCATTGATCTAGTTGAGGGAATCACCTCTTAAAATTAAGTCTAGTGTTTTTTTCTCTCTCTCACAACCTTCTCCTTATCCTTCCTAGAGAGGCCTTCCCATATGATTATATTCATGCATCCTGGGCTTAGGATGAAGCATAACAAAATAGATACTTAAGGGCATTCTTGAAATATTTCATAGAACAAGGTATTGTTAAACATATGGTGATGTTGCCAGAAATATCAAGAAGAAAGTGAGAGAATGTGATAAATATAAATGTGTATAATGGATAAAAAGATGACGATCATTTTTTTGGGTGCATTCATAATTGAACTTTAAAAACAAAATACATTTTGAAATTTCATTTAAATTGATAGAAAGTTTTATCCAGTAAAATCATTAACAAACTTATATGTAAAAGCTATCAAAACTATGCATCATCACAATGAAAGAATTGAACACATCAAATATGGCTAATAAACAACATACTCATCTTAAGATTGATGTTGTTGTCAATGATGATTATGATTAACATTCATTAAGAATGAACATGGTCTATCAGACCTAAATAAGATAAGATATTACTTGGAATTGTTTAGAATTTTATTTCTATGATTGAAAAGCATTAAGAGAAGAGATAAACAATCACCATAGTTTTGTTAAGTTAAAATGTTCAGAAGGTTGGTAGTGTAACAAATATTTTTAAATTTAGATCTAATTTGAGTATATGATGGATATTCTAAGAGAAAGTGCTTTTCAACTTCAACCCTCATAGTTTTATAAAGGTGACCAAATATTTCATCCCATGTCGATTTGGGAATTGACCAACATCCAATTTCATTGTGTAACTCATGGGAATTTATTCTTATTTTAGTAATCCTTATTTCTTCACCTCCTTATAATATCTTAATTTCCTTTTTCCATCTAACTCTTTATCACACCATAATTCTCCTTAAATTTTGATATATTAGTCTTTTTAATATTATCCCTTTTTTTCAAATTGATCCCTTCCTTTAGTGTCAATGGTTTAGCCAATATTGGACATCCTTATGCCATCCCCCTTGAGTTGAAGTTTTTTAACTAAAGTTTCAAAACGTTTTAGCAAGCCTCTTGTCCCTCATGTTTTTAATCCCTAGTCAAGCTCCATGTTAACCCTAAAACCCATTATTAAGCACTAGACATTGGGTTATTAAATTTATATCATATATTTTTATGTAGGCCATAACCTTTCATTATACCCTCTTTCTCCTATAATATACCAAGGAGACCTAGTTTTAGGATCATCATATCTTGTCTTTATTGAGACACACTTATACTGGGGGGGGGGAGGTGCGTGAATAAATATAAGACATTTTTTACCTATTTAAATATTCATAAACAATAATAAAACAACCATGTAAGAGATCTATCAACTACAGAACATGGAACAAAGATTTAGATGGAAATTACTTTGGGAGAAAACAAAAAAAAATCCTTTTTATAATTATTTGTAGGAACCAACCTATTGGAGACACCAATATCCAATTTTGCAAATATTCATAAGCACCAACCAATTGGAGACACCAATCCCTATTGCTGCAAATATTCATAGGCACCAACCTACTAGATACACCGATCCCCATTGTTGCAAATATTTGTAGGAACCAACTTATTGGAGATAAAAATTCACACTACTAGAAATACTCATAGCCACCATCCTACTTTATTTAGTGTGATTTCCACTTCTACTTCCACCAAGTATGTTAGTTGCTTGTGCCTTCACCAGGCCTACTTGTTACTTTTACCTTTACCAGTTCTGCTTCTCTCAAAACTTTTTTTTTGGCATCTTCCTAAGAATGAACTTGTACTGCATTCCACATATCCATTTTTTGAAATAATATTCCAATTTTTTTACCTAAGGAGCTTCTATATGTCTGCTTAGATCTTTGAAATTTTCACACATTGGAAATTCCTAGAAAACAAGTTACGAAAAAAATTCCAACATGACCTATTTGAAACCCGTTTCAAGATCATTGAAAAAACTTAACTTCCACAAGGAGTACATCCAAAATTATAGTGAACTAAAGTCTAAAATTTTACCTATGGTACAACTATATGTCTCCATAGGTCTCTAAACATTTTGTAGTAAAAAACATCCCAAAATATAATTTATAGCAAAAATGTCAAACTAACTTGTTTGAAACTAATTTAAGGACTATTTAGAAACCCTAACTTCTTGAGCGCATATATACAATATTGTAAAAAATTAAAGAATGGAAGTTTTAACTGAGGTACTTCCATATGTATCCATAGGTATTTGAAAATTGTACAGTCTAAAAAATCCAAAAAGAAAACTTATAGAGAAAATGAAAAACTGGCTTGTTTGAAGTTGATTTCAGGACTATTCAAAAACCCTAGATTCCATAGGCCATATATTAGAAAGTATAGAAAACCAATTCTGAAAATATATAACACATGTACAAGAATATATATCTTCCATATATTCAAAATTTCATGGTTTAAAACATCCCAATAGAAAAGTTATAGTGAAAATGCCAAATTGACCTATTTGAAGTGGATTTCAAGAGCATTCAAAGACTTTAAATTCTTTAGAGAATATCTTCAAAAATCTGGCGAATTGATACCTAAATGTTTTACCACATATACATGAATAGTGACACGCCCTTATTCTCAAAATTGTATGGTCTGAAACATCCTAAAAGAAAAGTTATATTGAAAATTACAAGATGAATTTTTTACTCCACAAATCACATTTTTACTCCACCTTTAAAATCCTAAGAGTTTTCCCTAGCTTCTCTTCTGCACCTTAGATATATTCTTGATTTGATAATATTAAAATCCACTCATATATCCTTTATTTACAGTGTTTATGCATTCACTTATGGGGCCGGCTTCTAAAACTAGTTGGGTTGACCTATACTTTCTCACTGGGTCTACTTGTGTTTTATAGCTAGGTCAACTTGGCATAATCTTTCATATCTCCTCATTCCTATGGAGTTAGAGGGAGTTCCATATACCATTTGAAAGGTATTAGTACATTATTTTCAACCATGTATTCTATGCTCCCATTTGATCTAGGTCATTAGAGTAAAATGTCTTCAAAGATAAAGTATCCAAACTTGGCATGTAAAAACTATATATCCAAACAATATTTCCAACAATCTCATCTTGCAATCCTTGTCTTGGACATCTATAGTTTCTTGTTGTTTTTGACATCAACGAAAAAAATATTCTAACAATATTGTATTGTATTCATCGTAAAGGGAGATTCTACCCTCGAAGTGGATTGTATTCATTATGTTCTTATCATTTTTAAGGTGGAAGACTCACAAAAATTGGTATTAAAGCATACAACCCTAGGGTTTTGCTACTTCAAATGAGTCATCATGGAATTTTCACTATATATATTTTTAAGCTTTAGAACATGAAAATTTCACGTGACTAATGAGAGATATTGAAGTACGTCTAGTCCAAATATCATATTCTAAGTTGTTATACTATTAGAAATATACCATATGGAAGTTAGGGTTTGTGAATGGTACTAAACTTTGTTTTCAATGAGTGATCATGGAAGTCTCTCTCTCTCTCTCTCTCTCTCTCGATCTCTCTCTCTCGATATATATATATATATATATATATCTCTAACTGTTGGATGATACAGTTTCAGGAAGTCTACTCTAGGAAGTAGATTCTTGGTGTGCATTGAAAATCATGTTCGTGAGAACAAAATGTATATATTTCCTCCTATAATAGAAATATATATAATGTTTTTCACACACACACACACACACACATATATATATCAGATTTTTGGGATATTTCAGACTATGAAATTTTGAGAATATTCAGGATTTATCTCAAAGTAGATATGGAAAACTTTAAATTCTTGTTCGATATACTTTTGGTGATATACCCTATGGGAGATATAATTTGTGAATGGTCCTAAAATCAATTTCAAATGAGTGAATTTGGAATTTTAAGTATAATTGTTTTGGATACTTCAATTATTTCAACTTTTAAAAGCATGGGGAGAGATATTGGAGTACATTTGATAAAAAAAATAGATTTTGGTTTTCTAATTTTTTGGAGGTATACCCTATCTAATTTTATGTTAGTGAATACTCATGTAATTCGTTTCAAATGATATTGTTACTTTTGTTGTAACTTTCTCCCAAATGAATTTCAGACTATGTAATTTTTAGGGATTTGAAAAAACATACCGAGACACCTCAAGTAAAAATATCATAATTTGGGATGCTATAAAAGTTCACTCTTGGGAAGAGGTAAAAAATCAACAATATTTGAGAAAGTTACCATAACTTTCACTTAGCACATCAAATTTTTGTCACACTTATAAAATTACACGAAAGACATATTAGAGTATGCCAAAATTTTAGATTCAAAAGGGCACAACTTTTATGATATATTAGGACAAAGGTAAATCATCCAAATAGTCTATAAATTAGAGTTTAGAAAGGTGCGTAACTTACAATTGGCAGAACTTTTGATTGGAAAACCTTTTCTTGTTAATTCAAAATTTGTGATAAAGAGGAAAAAGAGGAGAAATATTATTTACTCACATGGCTCCTAATGGTGTGTAAAAAGTTACTTCACCACTTATACATCTAGAAATCTCATCTGTCAGTCATGAAGAAATATAAGATGTTGTTTATGAGTATCCAAGTTGGAAAGTTAGTTGTCATATGTTTAAGGACCAATAAAAAATATGGAACAAAATAAGGGGGAAAACAAGGAAGAAATACAAAAATCTATGAATTCCATGGAAAAAGTTCTCTTGGAGAGGCTTCCTAAAAAAGACATGAAAATCCTAGGAAATCATGAAAATAAAGGGAACAATTGTGTTGAGACTCAATTACAGATGGGGAGTATTTTCTCACAATTAGAGAGAAAAAATATTTAATCATAGAACCACAATAATAAATTTTCAACCAAATATCCACAACATCAGGGCTTCAACTAAGCACTAAAGAATAGTTTCATTCCAAAGATCGATATGAGGAAGTTGGATGGTAATGATCCTATAACATGGATATTCTAGATGGAGCAATACTTTTATCTACACCAAGTGACAACTTACAAAAGGCAAATATGGCATCCATGTACTTAGAAGAATATTAATTTGTATGTTACGAACAAATTTGTGAAATAAAATATGATAAAATTGTATCTTGGTTCATTTTTATGGAAGAATTGACAGCACATTGTGGGGATATTAATAAAATTACATTATTTAGTCAATTGGAAAATTATCGACAAACAAATCTGTTTACAAAGCACATTCAACATTTCCAAAGTTTTAATATCAAGACAAAGAAAAATTCATATAATAATTTGCTAGAATTTTTAAAGGGAGCTTTAATGGAAAAGCACAAACATGAGGTGCAACTCTTTGAACCTACATCCCTATAGTGTGCTTTCAGTTTGGAAAGGAAAGTTGAAAGTAAAAGTATGACTACTAGAAGAGTGGTAACTTACAAGTATAGAGAACATCATGCACCCTCTCCTAACCTCACTCAATTGACAAGGTTGACACCTTAGCAAATGGATGAAAGAAGAGAGAAATGACTATGTTTCAATTATGCCAACAAGTACAGTAAGGGGCATAAATGTGGTGAAACGAAACTATTATACATAGACCACGAAGAGGAAGAATATTAATAATTGGAACCATCACAAGCTCTAAAACTATAAGATACTACTCCAACAACATCTTTCCATGCATTGCATAACATCAATACTCCACAAACCCTCAACATAGAAGAATATATCAAAAATAAAAATGTAGCAATGTTGATTGATTTTGGTAGTACCCATAAACTTATCAATTAAAAATTGGAAAAACTACTTAATTTCTTCGTATTCCCAAAGCCAAAATTTCAAGTAATGATTGCAGATGGAGGCACCATAGATTGTTCAAATGCCATACTTTTAATTTAAATATGAGGGACTATTTATTAGATAGTCTCATGATGTCAATCCTAATGGGTTGTGTTGATGTTGTATCAGGGGTCCAATGTACAATCATTGGGAAAAATGACCCTTAATTCTCAATATATTTTCTTGATATTCCCTCAGGAGGAAAGTAAATTGAGCTTAGAGGTATACAAGGGAAACCCTCTAGAGTGATAATCCCTAATAACATGACAAAAATACTTAAAATGGAGCACCATGGTGTAATTCCATAATTGGTGGCTCATTAGATGTTAAAACATCTATAACCTTTGCTCCAATAGATCTCCAAAAAGTTATCATCAAACATTCCAAGGTATATGGAGAGATTCCTAAGGACCTTCCACTTGCTTGAGATCACGACCATGCTATTCATTAGAAACTTAGAAGTGTACTGCTTAACATTAGGCCTTACAGGTATCCATATGCATAAAAGAGTGAGATTAAGTGTTTGATTAAAAAAAGAGTGAGATTGATAATTTGATTCAGAAAATATTAGAGGCTAGCATCATTCAACCTAGCCAAAGTGTTTTCTTTGTAGGTCCAATAATGGTTATATAGATAAGAATACGTGTCCAAATAAATTAACAACACAAAATTATTGCCCATATAAAGAGTTACAGAGGATTGGAAGTATGACTTACAAATTGAAGTTGCCTCCATTTCATGTGTACATCGATTCTTCCATGTTTCTTCCTTAAATAAGGCGATCAATGACAAGAGTCTAGTCCAAACTATTTTACCAAATATTAATGAAAAGGGGAAATCATACAAGAATTAGAAAAAATCTTTGAAACAAGGATTAATAAATTGAAACATTGAGTAATTACTAAGTACTCATCAAATGGAAGAACCTACTAGTGGAAGCGTTGACATGGGAAGATGAATTATTCACGCATACTCACCCACAATTAGTTAATTGTTGAGAACAAAACATGTTTGAAGGGGAGTGGCATGTTATGCTCTAGATAAGCCTCATGTTAATCCTGGAACCTATTATTAAGCCTTATATATTGAATTATTACACTTTTTATTTTTATATTGTTGTGCAAGTAAGAAATTTCATTGTAACCTTTTATTATAATTGTACCTTTTTGTCTCCTACATATACACACCAAGGAGACCTAGTTCTAGGATCATCATATCTTGTCTTGTATTATGTTCATTCTATAATGAGGTTCCACCCTCAAAGTGGATCGTATTCATTAAATCCTTATCATTTTGAAGGCACAATTTTCATAACACAAGTTGTTTAACCTCTTTTTATACACTAGTTACCTAGTTATAGCCATGCTCTCAATGGGGAAGTATTTCATTTGATGATGATAATAGGATATCGTGTATTTCCTTTAATTTTTAGGTTATAGGTTATAAATTCCTATGAGATCTATTCTATCTTTCTCCACTCTGTGGAGATAGTGGATCCGCAAAAATCACAACCATATAAAATAATAGGGTAATGAGAGTCTTAAAGAGGATTTGGGTTTTTTTATCCCATATCCAAAAACCTATTGATTTACAATTATTTTAAAGTCTATAATAAACTTTCCAACCTCCATTTGTCCTTTTCTCCATGCTATAATTCTAGTTGAGTTTGTGATGGACATCTATTATGAAATATTGTATGAAGGTGCTTCCTCAAAGTTGTAGTTGTCATATATGAAAGTATGATAATTGGTATTTTTGGATTATAGATATTAGTTTCTTAATCAACATCATCACCGGAATCCAAAATTCCAAAAGAACAATGTCATCAACTTAAAGAAGCAATGTGATGACTATACTTGCGAGAGTTTTGCCAACACAACCTGCTTCTTCCAAAGACTCTTCTAACTTATCAATGTATATGCCAAAAAAGGTAGGGAACAAGAGACACCCTTTCTTGAATTTGATATAGTAGTTAATTTCTTTCCAACCACCCTTCCATGGCCCTAAAATTGGCAATAATGTTCTCATATAACTTTGTCACAATAACCCTCAACTCAAAATGAATGTTTATCTATTCCAACCTCTTCTAAAGGTTTATGGTGTGAACAATGTGAAAAGATATTCTAAAGCCAATAAAACAATACAAAAGATCAATTTTATTAGTGTTACACTCCTCTACAATGATCCTAAGAGTAATAAGGTGGTAGACAATTGAATGATAACTCCTAAATATACCTTGGTCTTTGCCTATTTTTTCATGGCTTTCTAGTCACATGCTAATCTCCTTTTCCAAAATAATTCCATTCAACTTGTCTTGTACTTTAAGGAAATGCTTTTACCCACATGTTAAAAAACATGTTTTTTGTCTACGGTTTACTGAAACCTTGCTTCATTGTCAATTTGAAGAGCTTTTGTATGCAAGGCATAAGGATAGGATAATGATAGACCCTCGGATTTTAAAATTTTAAGCTTGTTAACCTTTAATGTCCTTAATTTTTAAAGTAGAAATTCTTCAAGAAAACCATGATACTTTTTTTAATTTTATAAATTAGATTTTTCCTATAAAACTCTCTAAAATCCAATTTAGCTAAACACTCACAATACATAAATTTCAAACAAAAATAAAAACTAAAAAGAAAACCAATCCCAAATTTGATTCCCTTCTCTTGTTCTCTTGTGATTGTGCCATCTACAACCCAGTATATGAGGGAGATGTTGTCATGTAATGTTATATTAAAAATATATATGTCCTTTAAAATAAAAGATTATATAGAATATGTTGGTTCAATTAAACTTTTTAACAAAAAAATATATACAAAATAATATTATTGATTACAAAAAGAAATCAAGCTTAGAAAAAATTGAAGAAAACAAGTGGAGTACAAAGTTAATTTAGGGAAGTAGGATCGATGCTCCCGAAATATTCAATTAAGGTATGTTTTTCTTAAAAATTCTTAAACTATCAATTAAGGTATGTTTGTTCTTAAAAATTCTTAAACTTTGTGATTTGTAACCTATTGTAATGAAATAAAATTATTTGTCCATAAATTATCCAAAATCATATAAGATTATTTTGCAAAACGTAGAATTGAATTAACACATGTCAACTCTTATTATGTTTGAAATGTTGAATGAAAGTGGAATACTTACAGAACTAAAATGCTACTTAAAAGTGATATCATAGTTAAAATGTGTTTGTGTTGGGTAAATTTTTTCAAAATAAAAAATAATAGTATTTCATATATAGAAATTAACTAAATTAATATAGTTAAAAATGTTTTTGTGTGAGATAAGTTTTCTTTAAGTAACAAACCAATAAGTATTTTTGATATACAAGGAAGTAAATTGATATGAAATTTAAAATGGTTTTGTGGGAAGTAAAATTTATCCAATTAAAAATTAATAAGTATTCAATATATATAAATAATGTAATTTGATATGATAGTTAAAAAGTTTTTGAATGAGATAAATTTTATTTAAATGAAAATCAAGCAGCTTAAATTCAGGGATCAAATCTTTTTTGATCCTAGGTTTGATGTCTCTACCTTTAAGAGATCTAAAATTAAAATGAATCTAAACTAATATATATACATTCATATAAACGGCAACCTAACATATAAAAAAATCTTTAAAAAGCAAAATACTCCATTCATATTCATATGATCAGTTGCAACTAAATAATTATTCACCCACCAAAACCATACTAGCATGCAATACTACACTGTAAAACATGGCAAGCAAGCTAACTAATTACTGGGCATTAAGAAACTTGTTTTCATACTTTGTTAAACATGGCCGGAAGAGAATCTACTCATTAGGGAACTCATGGATTGGTTTGCTAAGCTCTCCATAATGATAAACACATAATGTGGCCCTCATGGACTAATTTGTTAAGCTCTCCATAATGATGGAGGAGGCGAAGCAACACTGCATTTTTTTTTTTTGCAACATAGCTTCGAGGAGCATACGCAGTCCATCTGTGGAGGACAGAGAATCTATATCAGCCTCAATAATATAAGGTAACACAGAGAGCTGTGAACGGAGGGTGTATCATATTTCGTATGAATCATGGTAACGTGGACGAGACAACTTGATGCGAATCATACCTGTAGAGAATTGTCCTATTCCAATGAATCAAGCCATTCCGCTTAAGAAAATGTGAACTATATTACTGACCAATTTCTATATAAATACAAAGGTTTAATAGTAGAACTTTTATGATCGGATCAGGGGACAGCGTATGCACAAAAGTCGCCTGTACAAGCTAGCAACGTAATCTGTGTACCAATTATTTGTACAGACTAAGGTAATCTCAATCATCCTAAAAGTCAAGCCCTACACTGTTGGCTGACTAAGACTGCTCTGACACAGATCTCTAGCTTTTGTTTAAACCATAAGAGTAGAGATGAGATAGTGTGATCATCATGTTCATTCCCAGGGCGCAACTGAGCATTCCACTGGTTTAATGGACTAGCGAGACTGATCATGGCAGTAATCGTAATATTCCTCTGTTTCTTCGTCAGAGTCCACACCACGGCTATACACCAGCTGATACTGACGTCCAAGGACGGCGAGAACGTGAAGATTAGGCTGTGGGTAATCGAGATTCGCACCTCGGGGGATCGATCACGGGTCGCCTGTAGACGCCATCAGTTCAGTTTAATTATCGGCCTCTCAGGGAATCAACACAAGTCCAATGGTGGAATCCGCAAAGGAGTGCAGTCCGTGGCACCACTTTCCATCTTTTTATTGATTAGGGAAGGGCCCCGCGAGTTGCCCTTCGAATAACGTGGGCTTTGACCTCTGATACAATTTATCAACTTCCGCTCGATCCCATTGCCCGACGGAGACATGCATGCCTAACTGTGCTTTCCAACCGCTGGTTAACTCAATTACTTATTATTAACTCATGAGATTGAAATTTTGTACCTGGCCTCGATGATGCCATGATCCATTCACATTTTCTTTTCTTTTGTGTCAATACAGGCCTGGATACCAACGCCTATGATTATGTCTTCCATGCCCATAAAAGATTAGCGGTTCTGCTTCCACTGTATACAATGGGTCCTCCCAAATACCCTTGGAGTTTTGTGCTCCATTAACCTATTCGACCCTACATACAAAGTGATGGGTGGGATAAGAATTTTAGGGTGCAGAAATTTGATGGAGAGAGAGATTGAGGTGGATCAAAAGTTTCCTTTACATTAAAATAGCACACATGGGACCTGAGCATCTACACCTATGTTTTCCTTTCCAAGATATTTGTTGTTTATACAGGTGGGTGGTTACAATCCACAAAGTATGTCTAGTGACATCCCAGAATGTCATTGGGTGTATAGTCTTGAATGCACACAGGCCAATGAAAAAGTACTGGAGTGACTCCAAGCTTTGACTCTCCTTTTCTTTTCTTTTTTACCTCCTCTTTCTTTAATTTAAAACTAAGACATTTATATTTAAATTTGTGGCTGCTGTGGTGAAATTTATATTTAAGCTTTGAGGCGTGGGTCAATGTTAAAGTCAAGAACCTATCACGATGATGTGCAATGATCTTTGTGAAAATGGGGTAACCTACTTGGTTTTATTGACCCTAAAAGAGATATAAAAAGAAGACTAAAAGAGGTAAAAAAAAAAAAGAAAGATTAAAGGTGGTTTAAATTAAATATTTTTATAAAGAGAAGACTAAAAGTGGTTTAAATTAAATATTTTTATGATGTATTTATTTTTAGGAATAAGAGATTATATGTACAATATTATTGTGAATGAGAGCAAACAAAGCATGAGAACTATGCTAAGTTACTTATAATTAGTTTTGGGGTAAGTGGAGATGTGATTCCATAAAAGACAAGGTTGCGAGTATTATTGTTATCTAAGTAATCATATCTATTGCTTTACATTGAAATCTTTTAGAGGATATCTAGTAATTGATAATGAACTTGTTGGAATATAACATTGTTGTTATCTAAGTAATCATTTTTATTGCTTTACATTGAAATATTTTAGAGGATATCTAGTAATTGATAATGAATTTGTTGGAATATATCATCAAGGAGGTGAAGCCAACCATAGTTATGTTCAAGAGGGTGGAACATGTATGATTGGATAAATTTCTTGAACTCCATGATCAAAGTAACAATTTTATCTCCATTGGATTTTGAGAACTAATTTTGGTGTTTTGACTATGTTAGTAAAACATAATTATTTATAGCTGAATAGATGCTTCAAAATGGTTTCTACAACCATAAGATGATTTAAGATCCAAGGAGATGAAAAAAAAGATTGCACTTTTTTAAATTAGGACTCAATTCTTAATTATGTTGGTCCATATGTTCCATTTGATAATGCAACTAAGTCTATGATATCTTCATGGTGTTTCTGAACACAGTGTTTGGAAAAAAAATTGTATATGGTCCATGTATTTAGCTTGGTGTGCATCCATGTAAGGACACGAGGTTGAAATTGAATCTGTTATATGTGGATCAAGAGATGTTGCTATATAACTGTTAGAGCCATATTATGTATTAAATTTAGTCTATCTAGAGTCTATTAAGCATAAAGGAAATGAAAATTTTTGTATTATTTTATTTTGTTGCTTTAGCCCTAATCTGGCTATTTCTTTTAAACAAATCCAATGTCATGATCTTGATTTTAAGAGCCAACCATAATACCACTTTAGATTTCTTTAGTGCCTTTAGCTTTTGGATATTTTACCACCACCATACTTCAACTTAGCCTTCCATGTAGCAATACTTTGTACCCAAAATAATAATTAAGTAATGTATACGCTCAACATCATTTCTTTCCCAAGATAAGGAATTTGTCCACTCCTTTAATCTAATATGCCCCCTATGCCTCCTTCTTAGTGCTAGAAAAAAGCTAAGGATTTTTTCCACTCCTTTAATCTAATATGCCTCTTATGCCCCTTTTTAGTGTTAGAACAAACTTACTTGAGTAGATTTCAACCCATTCATAATCTAATTCAAGAAAATATGTTGATTACAAGTTTGATAACTAGTAAGTGGTAAAGTTAGTCTTCTCAACTTTAAAATTCCATGATTAAGATAAAAAATAACATGATATTTAAGTCTTTTTGTTTAGTCAAAATCAGACTTAAAATACTAGCATCCCCACATCCAAAATAAAATCAACACCTACTTTAACTTATTAACTATTACCTATCCCCAAGGATTATTATCACTTATTAGTGGAAAATCTAAAACTAAAACCTTCATTGCTTTGATACCTTTTTAATATTGTTTCTTAAAGTATGGATCTATTCTAAAAAGGTTCAAGGGGAAGTATACTTGGTTAAATCACCTTTTTTTTAATAGAATTTTTTTCATAGATTATGGACTCATTCTAAGAAGGTTCAATGGGAAATATACTTCTTCTCAATCACTTTTTTCTTTCCCCACATACTTTCCTTTTTCACCCAATTTTGAACACTTTTGGTTGCAAAGGCTTTTCCAAATAGGAGAATATGTTTAAACCCTATCTACTCTATCAATATGATTTTTAATATCTAGCCACTTAGCTAAATGAATGCAATTGTTTTCAGCCCCACGGGGGTAGGTGAGTTGGTAATCACATTGCGGTGAAGTTCGTTAGAAAGGCGGGCTCTGTACTGAAGGTCACGAGTTCAAATCCCTCAGACTAACTCAGAGCTGTGGAGAGGGGCGGGTGCAATCTCCCAGGGGTTATAGTGGTAGTGACTAGAATCGACCCCATGTTACGCAAGTTGCAAGGCTGCCCCAGTTGCCGATTCCCCTGTCAACCAAAAAAAAAAGAATGCCATTGTTTTCAATTTTTCCTTTCTATAAAATGTTAATACATACTTTCTCGAATCTTTCTAAAGACATTGTCTACCAAGACTACCTATTTGCCCAGACGATAAAAATTCACTAGAATCCCGCTATTTTTCCTCAAAAAATATGATAATAGGAGTGCGTGAATCGTGTTTTTTATGGTGGAAATGGATTAAGCACCATAAAAAATGCTTGGGGCATCTAAAATCTTGAAACTTGACAGTTGTAACCCAAGTTTCTCAAATTTTCTGTCGGATTTTACGAAAATCTCGTCAGAATTTCCATTGTTTTTCGGGAAAATTTGAAACCACGTGCTTTCTATATGAAAGTAAATACTAATACATTGAGATGCAAATAAATACTAATACATTGAGATGGATTTTGATTTAGAGTTAGTAAGAGTTAATATTCCACCTATAGAGAGTCATATATTAAGCCAATAATTAATTGTGTTCTTAATCCTTTCTAAGCAACCACAAGTCTCTCTTCCCATGACCATTAGGTTTCAAAATAAAAATCAAATATTTGAATTCTTCCTATAAGTCAAAGGACTTGAAAAGAAAATGTATGCTCAACCTATGTATCAATCTCTTCTCTCAAACCATAAAACCAAATGAAAAACTAAGTATTCATGATTTGGATTGGATCATTATATTATTTTTCATCTATATTAATACTTTCAAAGTAATATAAAATTACAATTGTAATTAATGTTTTTAACATTTAAAAATCCCATATTTTTGTTATTTAAATAAAATTATGATTGTATACAAAACTTGGAAATAACTACTATATAAAAAATATTCTATCAATCAACTTCAACTTGATTTGTTGTAGCTTTTATTCATTTTAGTGAGGAAATCATCATATACATTCAATATTCAATTTAGATAATTTTTTATTAATCAATTTGATTCAAAATCAACACAAATACATAAATTGAATTGAAATTCACTCTAAATAAACACTTTTATTATAAATACATTTATTTATCAACATTCCACAGTTTACCTATAAATTTTTGCAAATTGATAATATTTTGTTAAATATAATTTTTTAATAATTTTAAGGAATGGAAACATTAAATAAAAATTTTAAACATTTGGTTTTATATATATGACTAGTATAGACTCATTTTAAGTATCGATTTAGCATGCGCTAAGAGGGGTCAAATCTTTTTAGGTACAAACTTCTTTTAAAGTGTAAAAAAAGTCTGCATCATTCTCATCGTTTAATAGATCTCAATGAATTTGTACATGTTCTTTCTATATATACAATGTATATTTTTTCATTGTTTAAATTGTATGTTTGAATGCTATATATAGAGTATGTAACTTAAATTTGTAAGTCCAAAAAATATTTGTTGAACTTGAGGAAAAATTGACCTAAACAAACCTAAAAAAGAAACAAATATAAAATAATAAGATTACTTCCAATGTTTTAACCATTTTTTTTTTTCAATTTCTTTATATCATATATACATTTTTTTCAAACAATATATATAATATATACATAGTTGATAGTGACATGTGCATTGAGACATTTTATCTATGGACTACATTGTCCACATTAAAATAGTTTTCTTTTGTTATTAATATATTTTTAAGTATACGCCAATATTCCTTAATCATGCATATTAAAATATTTTATTGATGGCCCATATTGAAATTTATTATTATTATCAATATTTTCAAATTTTGCATGTATTAATTTTATATTAAGAGTTAAATGAATTACACATATCTCACTTATTATTCTTATTATGAAGTACTTAATTTATTTTATTTTATTTTTTAATTTTCAATTACCTTTTTTTTTGTAGACATTGAATATTTTACTACATACAATATTAAAAAATTTCTTTGTATATATAAATATCACCATAAATTACTTAACATAGATCTTGAAATAAATAAGTATTAAACATCTTATTCATACGTTTTTTACTTCTAATTACTTTATCTCTTTTTAAAGTTGATATGAAATTATATTACGTCAAAATATTTTATTTATGATTAAGAGTTAGTGAAATGTTTTTACCACATTAGATTGTAATATGAATAACAAATGGAGTGACTTGAGATTATTAATGTTTTTGTAATGACTTTAATTAAAACTAATGTTCATATTTGTTATTTATTATCATTGAAATTATTGTTATATATGTATATGTATATGTATATGTATATGTATATGTATATGTATATGTATATGTATATATATATATATATATATATATATATATATATATATATATATATATATATATATATATTTCTGCTTGGGGTAGCTCAATTGGCAATGGCCATGGAAATGAAGTCTCACCGAACCAAAAGCCTTGGGTTCAAATCTTGTGCTATCCCTTGATCGGGGTGAGAAGTTGGGCATAATGAAGATGTAGTCCTAACAAGCTATATATATATATATATATATATATATATATATATATATAAACAGAAATATGTACCATATTGAACATGTCCAAAATCGCACATCACCCTCATATTAGATTAGAAATTCACCTCAACACAATAAAAATTAAAAAAATCATTTATTATAAAATTAACAAAATATTTATTTTTCTATCTATGAATGTTCCATCACTCACACAAACTTTTGCAAATTAATAATATTATGTTAGCCCTATTAATGCTCCCTCAACTGATATAGAGAAATGTTGGTCAGTTAAGTCACCAGATGACCTCAACCTACCCATCAATAAGCATAAATCAATATGTAACAAACAATGTTTGTATATGGAGCGGAAATCTTCAAAATACTTCGAAGATATAGACATCCATTGTAGGACAAGTAATTTTATATTGAATAATGTATATAGAATTGATGAGATGATTACAATGACGGTGAGAACTTGCTTATATACCCTAGACATATACCTCTTCACCAACGACCATGTCCTTAGGGACATACGTCTTCATTAACTAATTACTAGTTAATTAATCATTATTTATTGTTATTATTGTTTACATTATTTGTATTGTTATATCTATATTTTATTCATAACATTGTCTTCCTCTTCAAAAAAAATTGTCCTCAAAGCTTACTGATGAAAAAGCTTAATCCTTTTTTCCTGTTTTGAATGTCTTCTAGTCTCAGAACTGTCATATTGGTTGATACAAGAGGATATGATCCTTTTAGTAATAAATAAAATTTTCAGATTGAGAATGAATCTGACCATCCTAGATTGATCCTTTTCGGAATCTTTTTATTACTGAAATTTGGTAATGAATTGCTATCATATGACTAGATTCTACAAACTTCAGTATTCCTTGGAACATAAATCTGTTTTTTCTATTCTGAATGGTTCAAATATATAGTTTGACTTAGTTTTCTTCTTTTATGGTTCGGATGTGAATAAGGAGTCCTTATTGTTAGATTTTCCCTTATCATGTGCATGGAAATTTCCTTATTTACTTCAGGTATTGTTGGTGTTGAGTTGTTTATGGAATCATCACTTGGAATTTCCATTGTTTGAATTGCAACATATGAATACGTTTAAAATTTTGTTAGTTTCTCATCTTCTTAAGTTATGATATTGACTAGATTGGTTATTGTTCCTTTATCTTCAACTTGGTCTATTAACACTGGAGATTCCAATACTTCTTCTTGAGTAAGTTGTTCTAACTTGTCATTTAGTGACTTCTTGTCACTTTAAAGCTTCTTTATTTGCGTAAGAAGATTTTGGTTATGGTTCCGTAGACATAAAAGTTCATCATTTTATGAATCGTTGACCTTTTCCTTACTATCCTTCTCTTTATCTTTTATACTTTTGATTTGTTCTAATAAATTTTTATTCACGTCTTTTAAACATAAATTTTCTTCTTCTTTTTCTGATAGATTCTTGTTGAATATTTTCTCGAGACACTCATTTAATTCTTCTAAATTTTTGTTTCTACCTTTGGACTTCTTGACCTTCTCAAGTAAATTTTTATTATGGTCCCTTAGACATCAAATTTCTTCATTACTTTCAGTTGATTCTTCACAAAAACAATCTTCAAAATCTTTATATTTCTTTTCTGATGCTCCGTTTTTTTGTTATAGTTTTTCGAGTTCTTCCTTTAATCTTTTCATTTGCATTTGCTCATTATCTTGACATTCTTTTGTAGTAAATAATTTCTTATATGTTGGACAACATAAATTGCAATTCTTTTGAATATACTGATACCCAATTTCTGTTTTACAAAATGAACATTTAGTCCAAAATATTGACTTGTTTATGAAATTCATCTTTAGTTTAAATTCCCCTTATAAATTGATCAACATTATTCAATTTTAGAATTATTTATTAATTTCAATTAACCCCCTTTTAAAATTTTTCTCTAATATAACTTTTTTTAATGCAATAGTATTTTATAAAAATTTATTGTTCTTGACTTTATATTAAAAATCCTTTCAAATTAAAACCATTTTTTTAATATAAAATTTAACAACCTATTTTTATTTCACATGGACGACTATATAGTTGGAACTAATTCCATTGGTGATTATCGGTGGACTTACCCTTCTTTCTTGTAAAATATTTTTAATTACCACGACCCAATCACAATTCACAGTTTTTTTTTTTTAAATAACTCAAAACTTGATCGGATTATGGATAGAGCATTCATTCAAGTAAGACTATGAAGTGGTATATGTGGTGAGTGATGATGGTTGTTGCGTAGGAGGAGAAATACAATGGTAAACGTGTGAATAAATGGTCGTAGTAGGAATGGCGGCTCGATGTCTGATTATGCAGTTTCATGCATCAGGGTTTCAATAGTCGGTTGCGTGATTTTGTGAGTTCCCGAAGGGTTGTGTTCACTGGGTGGTTTCGTGCAGTGGTGGTGGCTGTGAGAGGTGTCATGGAGTGGTTGCCTTGCTTTGCCGAGTAAGAAAGTTGTTGCACAAACATTTGTCTCTCGTGAACGGGTGCAACAGTGAGTTGGTTGACAATTGAACGATGAAGGGTATGAGGCGGATGGTTGATGGGTCTCCTCAACCAGGGGAGTGGCTTGCTATTTTGTTTTGTTTTTATAAAAAAAAATCAATTATTTGTTCGTTTCTATTTGATTTTTTTGGTTTTGTATATAACTCTTTTTTTTCTATATATGTAACTTTTTTTTAAATATATTTTGAATATTTTCCTTTTGAATTTTTTATATTTTCACTTTTTATTTTTTAATAATAATATATTTCTTTTAAATAATTTTTTAAATATTTTTCTCCATCAATATATATTTTCCCCTCTTTTACTTTTTTTTGCCTTCTTTTTTTAAATGGTCAAAAGTCTTACAACAATATGGAGAATCTCCAAAAACTGGGTAGTGAAACGCTTGATTGTGATAACATGTTTACGAAGAGTCAATGGTCATAGGTCAGACCACAATGGCTTTGTGGATGATCTAAAAATCACTTATGTATAATCTCAGTAAATTAATGCAGGTATTACAGACTCGTGCTAGTGATATTCCTATGTTATTTTAAGCAACGGATCAATAAGATTGCGAAATACACAGGCAATTGGAAAACAACAAGAGAAACACAGTAAGCAAATATAAAAACACAACAATTTAATAAGGAGTTCACCCAATCCTCCTCGGCTACGTCTCCTGGTCCAACTTTCAGTGGTGGTCTTCTTTATTGTGTCTTTAAGCAGAGCTTTTGCAATGAGGAGCTCAATTTGAGTCTCCTGAAACAAATGATGCTTAGTAGGGTGGTTCTTGGATTCCCCAAAACACTAGAGTGCATAGATTCCCCCTTACCAAGTCTTGACCTCAACTAGTCTTAATGGGATGAGTCCAATTTGGTACTCAGTTCCTGACAGATATCGTCACAGGGATTGCTTGAACCTCTCAAGCCTGGTTCTGTCTGCTCAATGCTGCCTTAGCTCTGCAGGTTAGCTCAACTTCTCTGTTCTCTGCTTCTTGCTTCACTCTCTATTCTGTCTCTTCTGTCTCCTTCTTCTGTGCTTCTCTGTCTGTTCATGGCTTAAAGCTAATCCGTCTCTTGACTGCCGCTTCCTCTTCTGTCTCTTTGGATTGCATGCCTCTATCCGCTTGGAATTCCCTGCTTCTGCGTCATCGCCATTGTGTAACGTTTCACAGGAAGGTGGCCACTTATCCCTTCACGAATTGAGCGCTAGCTCTTCTTCGAACGGTCGTTATTTCGATTACTTTGTGAAATGATTCATTCGCCAGCTCAGTGGTCAAATCAGACTTCAAACCTTTATGTGCCGTAGCTTATTTTCCCCCGTCAAATCCAGCCATCCATCGGGTTCAATCTCCGTCGTTAAATATGGGGCCTCCAGATCCTATGGTTATCGCTTTTATCGCACGGGTGACTTGCTCAAATGTTAACCAGCGATGAGAGTGGTTTTCTCTCTCATCCGCTGGACACGCGTCCTTCAACGTATGGAATCGCTGGGTCGTCGACCAAACCCGCTTACTGCCCAAAATGCCTCCGATATTCCGTCGGTTTTGGAGCGCGGGACCTGCCTTTGGTTTTAACGCTTTTCCCACGATTTTTCGGTTTCTCTTGTGACCGAGCGCTCAGGGATTTTCTTTCTCGAGGGGTTTTGCCCAACTAATTGTGCATCAGAAACGATCTCTGTTTTCTGATCTGGACTTCCCAACTACCATTTTGCGCCATGCATAGTCCCCATGGGCCAACAGTTAGCGCGCTTTGACCAAAGGTCCCCATTGCTTCGTGCTGGCTGCAAATTGCCATTATTCAGAGGTTATTTCTGATAGCTGTAAGTTTTCTTGAAGTCTGTCATTCTTAAGTTTTAACAGGCATGGAATTGTTTGAGGATCCAATTCGGATCAGTGGAGCAGTTGAGCGGCCAAAAAATCAAACAACTCTAATATCAATGCAATGGATAAGGTTCACATACACAGTAAAAATCTTCAAAATACTTTGAAAACATAGACATCCATTGTAAGACAAGTAAATGTATATTAAATAATGTATATAGAATTGATGAAATAATTACAATGAGGGTAAAGACGTGCTTATAGACCTTAGGCATATGCATGTTCACCAACCATCATGTCTTTAAAAAGATACCTCTTCATTAACTAATTACTAGTTAATTAATCATTATTTATTGTTATTATTATTTAACTTATTTATATTATTATATCTATATTTTCCTACCACATGATATTATGTAAATATTTATTAAATTTATATTTAAGAGTAATGTTTAATTTTTATAACGTAGTAAAGTATATTAACCTAATATGAACCATATTAATCCGTTTCCATATAAACAAAAAGGTCTGATAGTAAAAATTTTCTTATCCGATATTTTCTTAGCCGATATCATATAGCGTATCCACAAAAGTGTAATCTGTACAAGCTAGCAGCGTAATTTCTTGGTACGAATTATTTGTACAGATTAAGGTAAGGGCAATCATGCTAAAGTCAAACCCAGTACTATTGGCTGACTATGACTATAACACAATAAGGCATTTATTTCAGAACAAGATTGCAAGCGAAGCAAGCTGACTATGTTCAATACTCTGACACGGATTTTTAGCTTCTGGTTGAAACCATCGGAGAAAATATGAGACAGTGAAATCATCATGTTCAGTCCCAGGGAGCAACTGAGCATTCCACTGGTTTAATGGAGTAGCGAGACTGATCATTGCAGTAATCGTAGATGAAGTATTTGCTATTCACCTACCTGTAATATTCCCTATCGAACCAGAGAATGTGTTCTGTTCCCTACCACCCACACTCCTTGCATAGATCGTATGAGCATACGAACTCTCCACTTCTATGAAGATTAGGGTATGGGTAATCGAGAATCAGCACAAATCCAATGGTGGAATCCACAAAAGGCTGCAGTCCGTGCCATCACTTTCCATCTTTTTATTGATTAGGGAAGGGCCCCGCGAGTTGCCCTTCGAATAACGTGGGCCTTGACTTATGATATAGTTTATAAACTTTACAGAAACAAGCATGATTTGCTGTGTTTATTTTTTCCAACAGTTGGTCTTCTCAACTCAATTAATTATTACTCGTGAAGTTGAAATTTTGTGCCTATGATTATTTTCTGCTTGCACTGTATATAATGGGTCCTCCAAAATACGCTTGGAGTTTTGTGCTCCATTACCCTTTCGGACCCTACTGACAAGTGGCGGGGCAGGATAAGAATCTTTTGGTGCGAATTTTTGCAGAAATTCGATGGTGAGAGATAGCTTCAGGCGGATCTAAAGTTTCCATTACATTATATGACTTCCGTTCGAAGAGATCTTTGTTTATACATCCACAAAATATGTCAGTGACATCGCAGAATTTCAATGGGTGTATCATGTTGAAAGCACACAGACCAATGAAAAAGTGACTGTGTATCATTTTGAATGCACACATGCCAATGAATGAATGGAGTGACTCCAACCTTTGTCTCTCCTTTCCCTTTTCTTTCTTCTTAATTTAGTCTTTTCAATTTATAACTAAGACATTTATATTTAAATTAGAGGCGTTTATCTGTTTATGTGACATTTATATTTAAGCTTTAAGACGTGGGCCAATGGTAAGTAATGACACACCATGATGTGCAATGATCTTTGTGAGACTGGGTAACCTACATGCTTTTATCGACCATAAATGAGGGTGTAAAAAGAAGACTAAATATATTACTATTATTTTTTAAAATAAATAAGTAACGTGTTTTATATATATATATATATATAAATAAATAAATAAGTATTTATAATAATTGAATTATAGATAAAAATAAAAATAAAGTTATATGTAAATATATTGTAATTTTGATGTTATTAAAAATTAATGGTGAAAAGATTTTTATTGAAAAAATGGTGAAAAGAGAAAAGAGGTGATGCAAAAAATTCAACATCCCACTCTATTGGTCTATATGTAAATTTGATTTTTTTTTTTTTTTTGTAAATTAGAATATTTGTATTTCATTAACAAAACAAAGTTACAGAGTTTTCCTTTCAGATCTCATCCACTGTTACATATCATAACACTAAAATAATCTTGAAAACCAAGTAACACAAAAAGTTGATTTGAAAAGTTGAGAATATCTCAAGAGCATTCAAAGACCTTAAATTCTTTAGAGAATATCTTCAAAACTCTGGCAAACCAATACCTTAATGTTTTACCACATATACATGAATAGTGACACATCCTTCTTCTCAAAATTGTATGGTCTAAAACATCCTAAAAGAAAAGTTATAGTGAAAATTACAAGATGATTTTTTTACTCCACAAATCACATTTTTGCTTCACATTTAAAATCTTAAGAGTATTCCCTAGCTTCTCTTTTGCACCTTAGATATCTTCTTGATGTGATAATATTAAAATGCACTCGTATATCCTTTATTTACAGTGTTCATGCATTCACTTATGGGGCTGACTTCTAAAAATGGTTGGGTTGACCTATACTTTCTCGCTGGGTCTACTTGTGTTTTCTAGCTAGGTCAACTTGGCATAATCTTTCATATCTCCTCATTCCTATGGAGTTGGGGGGAGTTCCATATACCATTGGAAAGGTATTAGTACAATATTTTCAACCATGTATTCTATTCTCCCGTTTGAGCTAGGTCATTAGAGTAAAATGTCCTCAAAGAGTATCCAAACTAGGCATGTAAAAACTATATATCCAAAGAATATTTCCAACAATCTCATCTTGCAATCCTTGTCTTGGACATCTATAGTTTCATGTTGTTTTCGACATCAAGGAAAAACAATATTCTAACAATATTGTATTGTATTCATTGTAAAGGGAGATTCTACCCTCAAAGTGGAATGTATTCATTGTGTTCTTATCATTTTTAAGGTGGAAGACTCACAACAATTGGTATTAAAGCATACAACCCTAGGGTTTTTCTACTTCAAATGAGTCATCATGGAATTTTCACTATATATATATTTTAAGCTTTAGAACATGAAAATTTCACATGACTAATGAGAGATATTGAAGTACATCTAGTCCAAATTTCATATTCTAATTTGCTATACTATTAGAAATATACCATATGGAGGTTAGGGTTTGTGAATGGTACTAAACTTTGTTTTCAATGAGTGATCCTCTCTCTCTCTCTCTCCCACCTCTATATATATATATCTCTATATCTATATATATATATATATATATATATATATATATATATATATATCTATATATATATATATTTCTCTAACTGTTGAATGATATAGTTTCAGGAAGTCTACTCTAGGAAGTAGATTCTTGGTGTGCATTAACAATCATGTTCATGAGAACAAAATGTATATATTTCTTCCTATAATATAAATATGTATAATGTTTTTCATATATATATATATATTTCAGATTTTTGGGATATTTCAGACTATGAAATTTTGAGAATATTCAGGATTTATCTCAAAGTACATATGGAAACTTTAAATTCTTGTTCGATATACTTTTGGTGATATACCCTATGGAAGTTATAATTTTTGACTGGTCCTAAAATCAATTTCAAATGAGTGAATTTTGCATTTTAAGTATAGTTGTTTTGGATACTTCAATTATTTCAACTTTTAAAAGCACGGGGTACATTTGATAAAAAAGATTAGATTTTGGTTTTCTAATTTTTTGGAGATATACCCTATTTAAGTTAATGTTAGTGAATAGTCATGTAATTCATTTCAAATGATATTGAAACTTTTGTTGTAACTTTCTCCCAAATGAATTATAGGCTATGTAATTTTTAGGGATTTGAAAAAACATACCGAGACACCTCAAGTAAAAATATCATAATCTGGGATGCTATACAAGTTCACTCTTGGGAAGAGGTCAAAAATCAACAATCTTTGAGAAAGTTACCATAACTTTCACTTAGCATATCAAATTTTTTCACACTTATAAAATTACACAAAAGGCATATCACAGTAGGTCAAAATTTTAGATTCAAAAGGGCACAATTTTTATGATATATTAGGACAAAGGTAAATCATCCAAATAGTCTATAAATTAGGGTTTTGAAAGGTATGTAACTTACAATTTGAAGAACTTTTGATTGGAAAACCTTTTTTTGGTAATTCAAAATTTGTGATGAAGAGGAAAAAGAGGAGAAATATTATTTACTCACATGGCTCCTAATGGTGTGTAAAAAGTTACTTCACCACATATACATCTAGAAATCTTATTCATCAATCATGAAGAAATATAAGATGTTGTTTACTGAGTATCCAAGTTGGAAAGTTAGTTGTGATATGTGTAAGGACCAATAAAAAATATGGAACAAAATAAGGGGGAAAACAAGGAATAAATACAAAAATCCATGAATTCTATGGAAAAAATTCCCTTGAAGAGGTTTCCTAAAAAAGATATGAAAATCCTAGGAAATCAAGAAAATAAAGGGAACAATTGTGTTGAGACCCAATTACAGACAGGGAGTATTTTCTCACAATTAGAGAGAACAAATATTTAATCATAGGACCACAATAATAACTTTTCAACCCAATTTCCACAACATTAGGGCTTCAATTAAGCACTAAAGAATAGTTTCATTCCAAAGATCGATATGAGGAAGTCGGAAGGTAATGATCCTATAACATGGATATTCTAGATGGAGCAATACTTTTATCTACACCAAGTGACAACCTTGCAAAAGGTAAATATGGCATCCATGTACATAGAAGAATATTAATTTGTATGGTATCGACGAATTTGTGAAATAAAAGATGATAAAATTGTACCTTTGTTCATTTTTATGGAAGAATTGACAGCATGTTGTGGGGATATTAATAAAAGTACATTATTTAGTCAATTGGTAAATTATGGAAAAACACATCCGTTTACAAAGCACATTCAACAATTCCAAAGTTTTAATATCAAGATAAAGAAAAATTCATATAATAATTTGCTAGAATTTTTAAAGGGAGCTTGAATGGAAGACCACAAACATGAGGTGCATCTCTTTGAACCTAGATCCCTAGAGCATGCTTTCAGTCTGGAAAGGAAAGTTGAAAGTAAAAGTATGACTACTAGAAGAGTGGTAACTTACAAGTATAGATAACATCATGCACCCTCTCCTAACCTCACTCAATTGACAAGGTTGACACCTTCGCAAATGGATGAAAGAAGAGAGAAATGACTATGTTTCAATTATGCCAACAAGTACAGTAAGGGGCATAAATGTGGTGAAATGAAAGTATTATACATAGACCATGAAGAGGAAGAATATTAATAATTGGAACCATCACAAGCTCTAGAACTATAAGCTACTACTCCAACAACATCTTGTCATGCATTGGATAACATCAATACTCCACAAACCCTCAAGATAGAAGAATATACAAAAAATAAAAATGTAGCATTGTTGATTGATTTTGGTAGTACCCATAACCTTAGCAATTAAAAATTGGAAAAACTACTTAATTGCTTTGTATTCCCAACACCAAAATTTCAAGTAATGATTGCAGATGGAGGCACCATAGATTGTTCAAATGTCATAGTTTTAATTTGAATATGAGGGAATATTTATTGCATAGTCTCATGATGACAATCCTAATGGGTTGTGTTGATGTTGTATTAGGGGTCCAATGTACAATCATTGGGAACAACGACCCTTAATTTGCAATATCTTTTCTTGATATTTTCCTCAGAAGGAAAGTAAATTGAGCTTAGAGGTATCCAAAGGAAACCCTTTAGAGTGATAAGCCCTAATAACATGACAAAAATACTTAAAATGGAGCACCATGGTGTAATTCCATAATTGGTGGCTCATTAGATGTTAAAACATCTATATTCTCTACTCCAATATATCTCCAAAAAGTTATAATCAAACATTCCAAGGTATATGGAGAGATGCCTAAGGGCCTTCCACTTACTTGAGATCACGACCAAGCTATTCATTAGAAACTTAGAAGTGTACTGCCTAACATTAGGCCTTACGGGTATCCATATGCATAAAAGAGAGAGATTAAGTGTTTGATTAAAAAAAGAGTGAGATTGATAACCTGATTCAGGAAATATTAGAGGCTAGCATCATTCAACCTAGCCAAAGTGTTTTCTTTTTTAGGTCCAATAATGGTTATATAGATAAGAATACATGTCAAAATAGATTAAAAACACAATATTATGGCTCATATAAAGAGTTGCAGAGGATTGGAAGTATGACTTTCAACTTGAAGTTGTCTCCATTTCATGTGTACATCGAGTCTTCCATTTTTCTTTGTTAAATAAGGTAATGAATGACAAGATTCTAGTCCAAACTATTTTACCAAATATTAATGAAAAGGGGAAATCATACAAGAAGTAGAAACAATCTTTGAAACAAGGATTAATAAATTGAAAAATTGAGTAATTACTAAGTATCTCATCAAATGGAAAAACCTACTCATGGAAGAGTTGACATGGGAAGATGAGTTATTCACGCATAAACACCCGCAATCAGTTAATTGTTGAGAACAACACATGTTTGAAGGGGAGTGGCATGTTATGCTCTAGATAAGCCTCGTGTTAATCCTAGAACGTATTATTAAGCCTTATATATTGAATTATTACACTTTTATATTTATATTGTTGTGCAAGTAAGATATTTCATTGTAACCTTTTATTATAATTGTACCTTTTTGTCTCCTACATATACACACCAAGGAGACCTAGTTCTAGGATCATCATATCTTGTCTTGTATTATGTTCATTCTATAATGAGGTTCCACCCTCAAAGTGGATTGTATTCATTAAATCCTTACCATTTTTAAGGCACAATGTTCATAACACATGTTTTTAACCTCTTTTTATACATTAGTTACCTAGTTATAGTCATGCTCTCAATGGGGAAGTATTTCCTTTGATGATGATAATAGGATATCGTGTATTTCCTTTAATTTTTAGGTTATAGGTTATAAATTCCTATGAGATCTATTCTATGTTTCTCCACTCTATGGAGATAGTGGATCCCCAAAACTCACAACCATATAAAATAATAGGGTAATGAGAGTCTTAAAGAGGAGTTGGGTTTTTTTATCCCATATTCAAAGACCTATTGATTTACAATTATTTTAAAGTCTATAATAAACTTTCCACCCTCCATTTATCCTTTTCTCCATGCTATAATTCTAGTTGAGTTTGTGATGGACATCTATTATGAGATATTGTATGAAGGCACTTCCTCAAAGTTGTAGTTGTCGTATATGAAAGTATGATAAGTGGTATGTTTGGATTATATCTATTAGTTTCTTAATCAACATCATCGTCAGAATCCAAAAATCCAAAAGAACAATATCATCAAATTAAAGAAGAAAATTGATGACTATACTTGCGAGAGTTTTGCCAACACAACCTGCTTCTTCCAAACACTCTTCTAACTTATCAATGTATATGCCAAAAAAGGTAGGGAACAAGAGAGACCCTTTCTTGAATTTGATATAGTAGTTAATTTCTTCTGACCACCCTCCATGGCCTTAAACTTGGCAATAATATTCTCATATAACTTTGTCACAATAACCATCAACTCAAAATGAATGTTTATCTATTCCAACCTCTTCTAACAGTTTATGGTGTGAACAATGTGAAAATATTTTCTAAAGCCAATGAAACAATACAAAAGATCAATTTTATTATTGTTACACTCCTCTACAATGATCCTAAGAGTAATAAGGTTATAGACAATTGAATGATACATTCTAAATATACCTTGGTCTTTGCCTATTTTTTCATGGCTTTCTAGTCACATGCTAATCTCCTTTTCCAAAATAATTCCATTCAACTTGTCTTATACTTAGAGGAAATGCTTTTACCCACATTTTAAAAAACAGGTAAATGAGGCTTTTTGTCTAGGGTTTACGAAAACCTTGCTTCATTGTCAATTTGAAGAGCTTTTGTATGCAAGGCATAAGGATAGGATAGTGATAGACCCTCGGATTTTAAAAATTTGAGCTTGTTAACCTTTAATGTCCTTAATTTTTAAAGTAGAAATTCTAATTCTTCAAGAAGACCATGATACTTTTTTTAATTTTATAAATTAGAATTTTCCTATAAAACTTTCTAAAATCCAATTTAGCTAAACACTTATAATACATAAATTTCAAACAAAAATAAAAACTAAAGAGAAAGCCAATCCCAAATTTGATTCCCTCCTCTTGTTCTCCTGTGATTGTGCCGGCTACAACCCAGTATATGAGGAAGATGTTGTCATGTAATGTTATATTAAAAATTAAAAAAATGTCTTTTAAAAGAAAAGATAATATGGAATATGTTGGTTCAATTAAACTTTTTAACAAAAAAACATATATACAAAATAATATTATTGATTACAAAAAGAAATCAAGCTTAGAAAAAATTGAAGAAAACAAGTGAAGTACAAAGTTAGTTTAGGAAAGTAGGATTGATGCTCCCCAAAAGTTCAATTACGGTATGTTTTTCTTAAAATTTCTTAAACCATTACTTAAGGTATGTTTGTTCTTAAAAATTCTTAAACTATGTAATTTGTAACCTTTTGTAATGAAATAAAATTATTTGTCCATAAATTCTGCAAAATCATATAAGATAATTTTGCAAAAGGTGGAATTGAATAAACACATGTAAACTCTTATCAAGTTTGAAATGTTGAATGAAAGTGGAATACTTACAAAACTAAAATGTGACTTAAAAATGACATCTGTTTGTGTTAGGTAAATTTTATCAAAATAAAAAACAATAGTATTTCAGATATGATGATGGTGGTGGTGGTGGTGGTTAACGCCCACTGAGACCAAACTTTGGTCTATCGAACCTAAAGAAAACGAATTATTTAGTTTGATTTAAGATTTTAATCATATGCTCAAAAAGCTTGGAGAGAAGCCTCCCGAGCTCACTATAATTTTTAGATCGTAAAAGGCTAGGAAGATCAGTATTGCAAAAAATATTATGAAACTGAGATGTAATGTGGTTATACGTGGGGCACTCTAAGAGGAAGTGACTTTCATCCTCGATGTTTATATGCTCACACAGATGGCAGATTTTTTCCATCCATGGTGATTTAGGAACTGCCCAATGACCTATTTCACTATGGAGTTCATGAGAGTTCGTTTTAATATTGGCTATATTAATTTTCTTCTTTGAGCTAGTTAAAACTGAGAGATACTTTTGATCTTCTAGGGTGGGGTTGCTGACCTCCTTATAATATCTGAATTTTCTTTTAGCTGCTAAATCTTTCTCACACCACATTTTTTCTTTGAACTTAGAAGTACCAATATTTTTAATGTTATTAATGTTTTGAAATGCAACATTCTCGTCAGTCTCCTAATGGTTTAACCAGGCCCTAGTGTCTTTATACCAACCTCGTTTGAGCCTTAGGTGGTTTTGGCAGGAATTTAAAGCTAGCTTAGGAAGTCTATGGTCTCCTATGTTATTGAGTTTGTGCTTGTACAATAGAAGCCTAATCATAGCTAGCCTCTCGATAGGGGAAAGACCCACTTCTATAAGGAGAATATGATAGGGTGTATTGCTTTTAATTTTGATATTATACGTTATAAAATGCTTCTAGATTTGCTCAATCTTTCTCCAAGATTCTCTAGAGATGTTGCAACCCCAAACCTTATATCCATATAAGATAACAGGAGTGACTAAAGTTAAAAATATTTTTGCGTGAGTTAAATTTTCTTTAAAAAAAAATATATATATATTTTTGATATATAAAAAATTAAATTAATATGAGATTTAAAATAGTTTTGTGAGAGATAAAATTTATCCAATTAAAAATTAACAAATATTCAATATATATAAATAAAAATAAATCTAAACTAATATATATATATATATATATATATATATATATATATATATATATATATATATATATATATATATATATATATATATATATTCATACATATAAAGAATCTCATGAAAGCAAAATCCTCATGTCATAGATACATATTCATACGAGTTGCAACTAATAATTGTTCACCCACCAAAACCATAATTGCATGCAATAATACAATGTAAAACATGCCAATCAAGTTAATAAATTGTTCACCCACAAAAACCATACTTGCATGCAATACTACAATGTAAAGCATGGCAAGCAAGCTAACTAATTATTGGGCATTAAGAAACTTGTTTTCATACTTTGTTAAACATGACAGGAAGAGAAACTACTCATTAGGGAATTCATGGATTGCTGAGCTCTCCATAATGATGGGGGAGGCGATGCTAAATTAGATGATAAACACATAATGCAGAGCTCATGGACTAGTTTGTTAAGCTCTTCATAATGATGGAGGAGGTGAAGCAACACGATGCATTGTTTTTTATTGCAACATAGGTTCGAGGAGGATAAATAGTCCATCTGAGGAGGACAGGGAGCCATGAATGGAGGGCATATCATGTTTCATTCGAATCAGGATAACGTGGATGAGGCAAGTTGATGCGAGTTATACCTGTAGAGAATTGTCCTATTCCATTGAATCAAACCATTCTGCTTAAGAAAATGTGAACTATATTACTGATCAATTTCTATATAAATACAAAGGTTTAATAGTAGAACTTTTATGATCTGATCCCATACAGGCTATAATGTATGCACAAAAGTCACCTATACAATCTAGCAACGTAATTTGTGTATTAATTATTTGTACAGAATAAGGTAATCTCAATCATGCTAAAAGTCGAGGCTAAGGTTGACACGGTTGGTTGGGTTGGCTAACTATGACTATTGGGAAACAAATAACTGGTTTTCTAATGGGCAACAAAAGTCGAGGTTGAGGCTGACACGGTTGGCTGGGTTGGTTAACTATGACTATTGGGAAACAAATAACTGGTTTGCTAATGGGCAACAAACGTAGTAACAAATAATTGGTTTACTAATGGATAGTAAATACTAAATACTAGAGCTAGTATATGTCTACGATGGGGACAAATAATTGGCTTGTTAATGGGCAGTAAATGTCTCAACAAATAATTGGCTTGTCAATATGCAGTAAATATATATTCAAGGTTGGATAATTAACCTACCAAAATCCAATCTTAGACATATACAACCCCACTCATTTACTACTAGACATTAAATATATACTCACTGTTAAATAATCAACCTATCAAAATCCAATCTTATACATATACAACCCCACTCATTTACTACTTATTGACAGACAAATTATTTTCAACCATAGATTATTTTCAACCATAACTACTCTAGTAACAAAGACAGTCTCTATACAACAAGCTTGCTAGAGAAGGAAGTTGATTGTGAGTACTCTAACACAGACCTGATACTGACGTCGAAGGAGGATGAGAGCATCAAGATTAGGCTCTGGGTAACCAAGATTGGCACCTCAACGGTCGATCACGAGTAGCTGGGAAAAACTTCAAAATAAAGCCATATCTCGTTTCCTTTAATCTAAAAAACTTTCTTAGTAAAAAATAAATGCAACAAAAAAATCCTTTTTTAGTTTCTCTTTATTCTCTTGAACTTTTTTTTCACTTTTCACTTTTTTGTGTTTTTTTCAATACAAAAGTTGAAATCTCTATATATATCAGTTTATATATATATATATATATATATATATATATATATATATATATATATATATATATATATATATATATATATATAGATATATATATATATATATATAATTTTTTAAATATAGGTCTGGAGTATGCTCTAACACTGTTTATGCTTGGTTAAGAGCTCATCATTCTTGGACTTGGACGTAAAGAAACAGATTAACTACCCAAGATCTAGAGGCATCTAGCAGGAGTGAAAGCCTACCCCCATATGGACCACAACTAGTTATTCTAGGTGGCCTGGTTTTCCTTGATTAAAGGTGATAAGTCAGCATGCATTAGCATTTCGCAACAAGAGATGGTTTTCCTCGCTATCAGTTTGATAACTAAATTATGATAAATTTTGCCACCTATAAAAAAAAATTAAATACATCAACTAAAAGAACCACTTAATTTTTTTTTTTTAAGTCACCCCACACTTTAATGAATGATTTAAATATCCTTCAAACCTTAAAACATTTTAATGAATGATTTAAAAATCCTTCAAACCTTAAAGTCTTGTGTTTTCTTGAATAACATTAAAAAAACTTCAAACTTTTTGGCTTGGGGTAGCTAGGGTTGTGACCCTCTTTGATGGCTCTTATTAGGCTTGATTTAAGGTGGTGGAGGATTGTAACAATGGCTTCTTGCTCAAAGAGGTTAAATATATCAGTGGCAGCAACTCTGCTCACGAAAACCATCACAGAATCTCAATTATAAGCTCCGTTCTACCTATATTAGATGGCGGCTTGATTGGAAAAGAAGCGGCTTATGGTGGAGGCAACTGGCTCCTTCCTCTCGATACGGTGGCCAACCCAAAATTGCATGCATATAAATGGCTTGAAACTACATGTTTACTGAATATAACTGGGAGTAATTCTCTTCAATATCTTCAAAAAAAAAAAAAAAAACCATTTTTTATACTTATACATATCTATAAACATTTTTCCAGTCACACATCAATTTTTGGAAATTGATGATACTAGGGGAGGGATGCCATTACCTGTGCGCCCTCCCCTCCACCTCATCTAAACCCACGTGAACAACACATGACCTTGTATGACACGTGTCCGACGTGGACTACCATGTGTTGTGCAGTGTGTCACCCCTTCAAAACTCATTTGCCGACCTTCTGCCTAGTTGTTTCTGCCTATTTGCCATGACGTGTGGTTTGCCTCTTGTTTTTCTGTTCGGGTTCAGTGTTTGGGTGAAGCCCTCTACTGACGATGGCACGGGACGGCTCCATTACCTGCACGCTTCGTCCGCCATGGTTGAGCTGATGTCCGCCGTTGTTTGCTTACACGCATCCATGGTTGGAATAGGGTTTCTGTTGTTCTTGTGGTTTTCCACCTGTAATTGTTGTTCATTCTAGACTGCCAGTGGTTTATGGTTTCCTTGGTGGTTGTTTAATTCACGCGACCTGTTGTTTTGGGAGGAGCTAGTACCAGTTTCAGCTAGTTCGAGGTTGAAGGTTGCATTTATAGGTAATTACAAGTTTTTTTGGTTTTTTTTGTTTCTCTATTTGCTAATTTCCAACTTGTTGCAAGTGTGGCGAGCTCTGGAGAAGGTCTGGCGAAGGTGTGGTGAGCTCTGGACTTGGACATGGCTTCTATCCAGTAGGATTTTAATCCTACCAGCCATTACTGATGTGTTTCTCAACACCTCACCTTGTTTATTGGAATTTTTGTTAAATTTGCACTTGGAGTTTCAGGCAGGTTTTGGGTTTTGTAGGTTAGGGGTTTTGTTTTGAGGGTTTAGGGTTTTGCAGGTTAGGGTTTTAGGGTTTTGTTTGCAGGGTTAAAATCAATTATATCTTTCCTTGAAGCATTCATATATGGGGTTTTGATAATAATTGTTGGAGAACGATTGAAGGCAAAAATATCTCAGTTCGAAATTCAAATTTTTTTGGGCAAAATTCTAAAATTTTTAAGCCTTGAAACAACCCCTAAAATCTCCTCGAAACCTCATCCACTCAAGCCTTTTGCTTCTCCTCCTTTCAGCGGCTTACCTCCTCTTCCCCGCTGCCTGTAGCAGCTTCCCTTCCCTCTGCTTCAACCCCTACCTTTCTTCTTCCTCCATCTCCTTGCCACTGTCCCTTCCTCCTTCTGCCTGTTGCTGCCTTCAACCCTGTCGTAGCCTTGCCTTAGCCTTGCAACAACCTTCATTCACTCCAACCTGCCTCCTTCTCGCCTTAAAGCTGCTTGTAGCATCCTCTTTCCCTTGTCGCTGTCCCTTAAGCCTCACTGTTGTAATTTTAGTACCAAAGTTGTCATATCAGTTATTTAAGAAGGGTTGTTAAGCCTTTGAGTTTTGCTTTCTGTCATCCTTCTTGACTGTAATGAATAATTAGATCTGAAGCATATTGCTACTGCGACTTAATAAATACCATAAGACAATAATAATAAGTCTAAGACAATTGCACATTAACCAGAAGAGGCTAATAAAGTCATATGTTTTTCTATTGGTGACTTTCCAAGTGTTTTTCTAATGTCTAGTATATGTTTTCTGATATCTGAAATATGCTTTTCGAGATCTGGTGTACTTGTTTCAGTAGGAAGAAATCAATTTGCTAAGGTTTAATATCCATAAGAAATCACTTATTAGTCTTGGGAGAATCATTTTGAAGCTAATGGTGAAGTATTAAGTGATTTATTTTGTGAAATATTATTCATCTTTGCAGTGGAAAAAGAAGCCCCAAGACATAATATGAATTGACATAACAATTTCAAAAGGGGAATAAGTATCTAAGTTATCATTGTAGCATCTTTTGTGGATTGATATCATCTCTCTTAAATATTTCAGAGGTTGGTGTATTTTTTGATCCATTGGTTTCAGGTCTAACTATTATGTTTGCATCCATTGGGTGGCAGACTTCATTGGTTTCTCTTTTTGTCTTTCTTATTTGAGCATTGCATGTTTGCATCTCATCTCATTGCAAAACATTACATTGACATTCTGATTTGTATTTTTCATATAACACAACATGTTCTAGCTACTCTTCAGGAATATTAACTCTTGCATAATATATCCTTCCTATACTTATCGTCGTTCCTTACAAAATTGTTGCATTATTAAAGTAGAGAAGGAATTTTATAGAAGTCATATCTAAAATTAACATAAAGGTGACTTTTGTGCATGGATTTTAGTTTCTAAATTAGCTACTTTCAGTTGAGGGTTGCTAACATTTACTTTTCCTTCCACACCATCATCTTGAAGAGAGGCTTGTGGATGTGAATGAACTTAGTAAGCATGTCGATTAGTGATTTTGAGATTGTGTGGATGTGGATGATTGCTTCAGCTTTCCTCATCATTTGAAAAAATTGATAGATCCCAAGCAGTTCAGTAGGTATTTGTCCTCTTTAATCTATCTTTTGTCGGGGCAGAGGTCAAATTATAGTAAGGGACCTAGCAAGATATGAGACATGGAACCTAACAAGATGGTTTCTTCTTGTTGATGATTACTTCCTCATCATCTAAAAGAATTGCTAGATCCGAAGCATTTTGGGCATCATCCTACTCTCAGGCATCGTCACCCCTAGCTTCCTTTCAGTTTCCCTTGATGTTGTTGCAATGGACCATGGCACTATCCAGGTGTATGAAGGATCACATCCATATATCCTCCCTCTCATTCTCTTAGCTCTAGATGGTGAATTTATTATGCCATGTCCTTCCTCTTCCTTTTAGTTATAGCTCTATTAGTTGTCCTATGGCTTTTGATGTATTATGCAAAGAAACCTCCTCTTCCTTATCTGCAAAACTTTCCTCTCATTTGGTCCCTGTTATTTTCCCTTTTTCTCTCACCACTGCAATAGATAGGAAGGTCAGGACTTCATCCTTGTTTAGATTTTTAACGAGGACAAAATATATTTCTTCCACTGTAATAAATAGTCTTTCAATGTTATTAATCAATTTTTTATAAACATTTGTGCTTAGCTCACAAACAAAACTACTTTACAACCAACCAAGTTGGTGTTGGGTTTTCAATGTAGTGAATGCATAGAACCATAATGTTGTTAGCGTTTCAAAGCAATAAAACAACTTAGGTTAAAGCATTTCTTCCACTGTAATAAATAGTCTTTCAATGTTATTAATCAATTTTTTATAAACATCTATGCTTAGCTCGCAAACAAAACTTCTTTACAACCAACCAAGCTGTTGTTGGCTTTTCAATGTAGTGAATGCATAGAACCATAATGTTGTTAGCGTTTCAAAGCAACAAAACAACCTAGGTTGTAAGCCAAAATGATTCTATGACAAGAAAAAGACACAATCCATCCAAAATCCACATCATAATGTGGTTACAACCAAAAACATATGACACCCCTATTCTTTATGACCCTCAGAATCTTATAATATTTCTACATTATAATAGACTATAGATGTTCCTTCTAATATGGATTTTGGCTACAATGTCACACACATTATGAAATAAAACAACCTAGGTTGTAAGCCAAAATGTTTCTGTGACAAGAAAAAGATACAATCCATCCAAAATTCACATCATAATGTGGTTACAACCAAAAACATATGACATCCCTATTATTTATGGCCCTGAGAATCTTGAGTGCCAAAACTCCCCGAGTTACCTTCTTGAGCTAGGTAGGTTGGCCTACCTGTCAAGGGTTGATTGCTGCCATATGATTGAGTCCAATTTGCAGCTTCCAACCATGGAGGTATTGAGTACCCATACCTCACATTTGCACTACTAACCCTTGCATTAAGTGGAGGTGTGTAATGAGCATACATAGAATTGACACCAACTCTGGTAGGAATAAGGCAAGTGGGTAAACCCCTAGTTTGATAGTGAGGCACTTGAATGTTTATGAGATCTTGGAATAATGGTGTATTATCTGCAATGGAGTCCAATGAGTTTGAAATAATCCTAGTTTCACTAGTTATTCTTGTACCATTATCAACCATATTAATCATCCCTTGTTCCTTTTCAAGCATTTGTTGTTCCTTTCTTTTTTCCTTTTCCTGTCTTGCCATTTGTTTTTGTTGGTCCTTTCCTTGCTTTATCTCTTTCAATCCTTTCATCTGCTCGACGTTGCACTGCAACAATCGTTGTTGCCTTCTTCTCCTTGACTAGATCCTTCTTTTTCTGTTTTAATTTTTGCATTTCAAATTTCTTTTCTTTCATACTCAACTAACAGGTTTATATAGTCCTATGAGGTGAGTAACTATGAGCTTTGGCCCAGACAAAGACTACCCGGTGCACCTTGCTTTTTTTTCATTGATACTCTCTCTACTGGTAGCTTTAGGAACTGACCAAGTGTCTTCTCCACCCATCCCACCTGCATGTCATTGCTTGGTACTTCCCTTTCAGTATCTAATGGAACTGATTGAACTATATCATTATCTTCATTTAATGCCTCATTATGTGCTTCATCTTCTTCCATTGATCTATTGTCCACAAAAAATGAAAAATTTCACTGTTCAATTCTTCTGGTTGTGAGGGCATGTTCATGCTTTGTTCATTGGTTGCTGAGACACTATGTGCATTCATATTAATCATTGCTTCTACTAGCCATGAAAGTGGGGTTACTTGGCTTGGCAATGTCAATTGGTCATTGTCAACTGCATGTTCAACAATGTCATTAACAATATCAGCAACAGGAGTTTCATGTTCTTGAGTTGGTGGAACGATCTCCATGTTACTGCGAATTTGTTCATGGTTATATTGTGTTTCACATACAGTTTCATCATCTTCATCATATAAGTGTCCTTGAGAGAGGGAAATCATATTACCAGCTGCAACAACATCATCTTGGTCATCTACTTCTTGCACTTCAACACCTGTTTGGGCATTCCCTTCTTCCTGACCATCCACATGAAACGCTTGGCTACAACCAGTATCATGCATAAGAGCATCATAATTCAGTGGCCAGATTCCTATCCTCCTAAAGCCAGCCTTGATATTTGATGGTGTCAAAGCCCTTTTAAAAGCTTTACTTGCAAGCTCTGCTAGCTCAAACCTTTTCACCTCAACACCTGGATTCTTTGCCATCCATGCAGCGCGCTTCGACCTGAAATAGTTCTTGAAAGGTCCAAACACACTAAAATCAAGGGGTTGAAGTCTGTCAGTGGTATGAGCGGGCAATGTCAACAGGTCGATGCCTAAATTGTTTACTTCCTCAATTGTTTGTACAACCATGTGGCTCCCATGGCCATCTAATATCAATAGGTGTCTATTATTAGGCGAGACGCCATTTGGTACCGATGTAGCAAAGTGAAAAAGCCAATTGAAAAACAATTCTTTAGTCATCCATGCATGGGGATGTGCAGCCCTACATGCACCTAGTTCACAGTTCTATATATAGTTTTTCAGTTGATTTTTACCTTCGAATAGATAAAATCCTGGGATTGAAGTACCAATTGCATTGACACAACATAAAATAATTATCCACTCCCTACTCTTAGGCAAAATCTTTGGCACATTTCGACTCCCTCTCTTGGCAATTACCCGTGTGCCACAATTCCTCCCTGCCTATAAACCTATTTCATCATAGTTCCATATATGGCCTGCTCCATAAGAATGTTTATCGTAAGCACTAGAAAGTGTGTCATAGAACTTTTGCACAGCTGCAGAGTGCAAATTTAATGCTCTGTCTCTGTCAAGGCCCTCAGCAGTACGCAATACAAGTTTTAGATGCCTTTTTTTAAACCCAAACCACCATGATTTACCAGGAAACCTGTTATCACAAAATCGTGTACTAAGGGCTGCTACTTAGCAAGATCTCATGCAACTATTTCAAACCAGGCTTTAGACTAAGGCTTAGCCTCCTTAGTCAGAGAGGGCTCTCTCACAGATTTTTGATATGGATCAATGACAAGAAAAGATGGCTAACTCTTCAAACAGTACATAAAAGTGAGCTGGTTGGAACAACAAAATAACACCTCTTCCATTGGGTTCATGGAGTCAAACACCTCTGCAGTAAACTATTAACTACTCAATCATGGAAGCCAAGGCATATAATGTTTAAACACTCAGAAACATTTCTCAAAAAGAACCTCAACTCATAAACATACACAGGAAGTCTGAGCACTAGGTGAATTCAGAGTGATTGCATGTCTATTGAGATGTAAAACAGAAAGGATAAAGATAAAACCATATATATTCTGAGCCTTTGAACACAAGATGAATCTTGGGAAGAAAAAGTAATCTTTCTATTACTGTCAAAAGTGTTTTTACATTAGCCAATATAAAAACTCTGTTTTTTCATAAATCTCCAACCCCACTTACATCAGAGTTTCTCCTATATATAGGAAAACAAAACTCAAACTACCTTGAGTCTCCTCCTCCAGCATGAGGGGAGCTCGATGGTCTATCATTAACTAACCTTATCTATTTTAAACAAACTTATTAAATACAAAAGGTATTGTGCTGTAAATACATAGAGTCCTAATCACATTGAAATTCTAACTCTATCTCCTCGTATGCATGATGCCTTTCTTGAGCTTTGACACCTGTACATTTTCTGTTGTGGCCGAGATATGTTGGAGGAGCATTCACTGAATGAGTTGGCCTTGGATACTAGCTGTGTAGATGGCTCATTAATTAGTAAAGATGAGTGCCCTGTTTTCACGGTCCCTGTCTTCTACCACTATTCGAAAATGTAGCAGCATGTTCCCAACTCCTTAATAACTCAAGGTATGGAACTCTGCTACCAAACACCATGTCTCCAGATGAGCTGTAAGCTGTATTGATGGACAGGTGTCTCTCTTCTAAAATTCCCGGTCAAACTGTTTATTCTGCATTGAAAACATCACCTACAGCAGTTTCGTAGCGCGCTACGAAACTGCTTTCAACAACCTCTATTTGTTCCGTAGCAAATGAATCTGTAGTTGGTAAATGATTTGTTTGAGAATCTGCAGACAAGTCACAATCCTTGGACTGACCCAGAAATGTGGTAGCAATTTAAAAAAAAAAAACAACATTGGCTTTGAGAATTCCTGTGTGCTCTTTTATTGTTTTGATGCTGTGGGACAAGATATCAGAGCCTTCACTTCACATAAAAAGGCAATCTCAAACTCTACAAACTTGACAATCTGCAACTGTACAGTGTTACATAATCGAAGGTAAAATTTCACTTGCAACCCCAAGTAGCTTGACAAACAAGGTCTCTAGCAGGAGTGGACCGTGAGACTGCAACTTGCAAGAAATTTTTCTAGTGCAACATTTTTTCCTTTGAAATCTTTGAATTTCATTCTCCTACCATGACCCGGTAAAATCCAGAGGAAATCCAACTGTAACAGGCGTTGTATGTTCCCTATTTGCCTTGTGACTGAGTACTCACTAGACTCCTCCAAAATGTTCAAGTTGTTGTCAGTTGAAACTGTGAGCTGATCCCCAGTAAACAACGCTTTCAGTGGCTTATAAAATAGTGAAACCGAACCCTCTGTATGTCCTGGTCCTTCTGTTGTTATAGAATGAAGCCCTCGATATGTAGTGACAGTAACTAGTATCAAGTTCCTCATCTAACCTGGGATCTCTTTCACAATCCACAGTTCGATAGTCGCAACAGAAGACAATTAGAATCACAACAAAACAAGGTCTGTAGACTTATTGAAAGCCTAATTTCTCATATTGCCATGCACTGTGTTATGCAAACCAGGGTGATCGATCGGAAGTCGGCAAAAATAGCCACAAGAATGACATCTTGTCTCACAATAATGTACAACATCTTCATTAGTTGTATGAACACGGGGTCCTTCATGGCTCCTCTTGAAGGCTGGTACTGGGACACAACAATCCTTTCGTAGACTGTTCTGCTCTGATACATGCTCATACTCGAAAGATCCTCTGCGCCCTTGGAACTACCTTGTTTGGCGAACTAACTCCGTAAAAATCTCACATATTCCAGGCAACCTGCATTTTTCAGGGCACGCGTGCTCATTCCCAGATGATACTCACACCATTCTTACAAAAGATTACTTGAAAGCCTCCTGAGTTGTTTGTCATCTTGCAAACCACGATGCAGATATAGCAACATCTTTTAATTCTAATTTTACCAAGATCCCGGCCCAAGTAACATGCAATTTTCTGTGCAAGATAAGGATTTGCTGAGCCTGAGAAAATTCGTAGTCTTGTATCATGCCCCAAGTCTCTTTGACTATCTCATCATACGTCTCAGCATCCATCTCCACTGGTCCATCGGCAAGCAATTTATCCTCTGTATATTCAGTAGCATGTAAAGATTCTCAATCTCGTGATCGATCTCATAGGCTTCCTCGAAATCTGATTCGAATTCGGAATCATGAACATCCTCCACAACATCCATTTGCAGTTCATCCATCAACTCTTCGTCGCTCTGATCGTGTTTTCTTGAGAGCGCTCTTTTCATTACAAGTTCCGCAATCGCCTCCAAATTATCATCTTTGTCTCCATAGTACTTTCTCAGCTCCTTTAAAATTTCAATGGTCTCAACGTCTTTTACTAACGCTGAAGATAATTTCTTTAAACCTTCTTCTACTTCCGTCAACTCGGAAGAGGCCTCTCCATCTCTATTGCTGCTACAGAAGGGCCGAGCATAAAATGAAACCCTCGGGGCGCTGCTATACCTGCGATGGCATAAAATTTGCCTGGTGGCCGACGGAGCATACTTCAATAGATTTCTCATATTACAAAAACTCTAATCCTCGCCCTCACCCTGTCAATGGCAACCTGTAGGTACCAATTTGCATGTCATGTTCTCCTCGGAATATTCAATCCCAACCCAGGTTCAGACCGCAGAGAAGAGTCGGTTTGCCAATTACAAAAGCTTCACGCTGGCTTGTCATTTGGGTGTAAGGTACAGGAGTAGTCGAGGTGAATATACTACTTGCCACATGCCGTGCTGTGTCCAGAGCCGATTCTAATAGTTGATTAACACTCAGCACATGTACATTAGCAATATATTCTCCTTTCTCAACCGCTTTAAGAAACCATGATAATGCTTTCGCATGGTCACGGGGAACCCCCTTCAAACCAAAGTAGTAGAATACACCAACTTTATACATTGCCACTGCATTCCCTTTTGGGCCTTTGCATCACTCTGCTCATCATCTAAATTTAGTATATGAACCTTCTACTGAAAACCCGAGCAAATCCCCAATTTCGTAGCGCGCTACGAAATCACTTGAAGCATGTTGCGCTGCAAAACTGTTAAAAGAGGATTCATGCGCTGCAAAAACACCCTGTCCTTAAGCTAGGCTAAAAAATTTTGGCAACAGAATTTTCAGTGATAACAAAACCCATCTTTGAATGGGTTTGTCCTCCCTTGACAGATTTGAGCAACTGTGGATTTGAGTTGTATCAACTCTAGCCCATGTCCCAATTGGGCCATCTCTTTACACCACTCAACCACCTCGGCCTCCTCCTCCTCAATCATAACTGTAAGAGGCCCTACATTTTGTATGAGTCAGTCCATTTATCCAATAATTTATTGATGAGGGAGGAATACCATGTTTTTTTTCAGATGCCCGAATTGAGTATCCATTAAACTCTATGTTGTCAATTGCAACTAACATTTATTCTTTTGTCCGTCCTCTTATAGCACTGATCTTTTTAGTTGAACTTGCCCCTTGAACTGTTGTTGACGGTGGTTTTGTGGTTGATGGTGTGTTAACATCATCTTCTGTCACATGGTCATCCTCAACAATGTTCCTTGGGGCATTGTTGACATTGACATCAACTGTCTTGTCCTCATTAGACGATGTGCATCGCAGCTGCGCAACCCTTGTCACTCTCCTGCCACTTCTCCTTGTACGAGCAGCATAACTACCTTTTTCCATAGATGCAACAACCTGTAAAATTATTGCATGCATTTAGACATTATAATATTTGTAAATTTTGCTTTCATACAAGGCAAAAATACTTCTGCTTTATTACAGGAAATTATCAACATGTAAGTTAGTATCCTTGAAAAATCAAATATATAGAATCATTTTGTTGTATGTCTTCAAAATTATCAGTGATTGTTGTTTGATAACATGTCTTTATACTTAAAATACCATGATTGTATTGATTGGTTTTGTTATGCATTTCCCAACAGAGCTCTTGTTCGGTTTGACTACTTAAAATATTGTTTTGTTGTTTTGTTGTTTTCTGTAAGGATGCACTTCTCCAGAAATGGATCTCTGGCTATCAAGGAGTTATCATTGGCCAAACCAAGCATGGTATTTAATTTGACCAAGGCTCCAACTTGAGACCCCCTGAAGCACTCTTGATCACAACTTTGCCACCATAACAAATTTTTTCCTCATGTCACTTACGGTTGAAGTTTCTAGTCATCTAAACATTCATTTCAACTACAACTCTTATTTGCATCTTGTCTACATATATAAGAGAGGCCATTTCTTTTTCTTAAATCAGGAAAGCATATTATCAATTTGTAAATTTTTGAGTAATTATTGACCTCACATATTAAATTAGAATGAGGGTGCAGTTTGCCATATTTGCAATAGTTTGAGGCTGGTTGTGCCTTCTTTGTGGTCCTTCATTCTGATAGGTTTCCCCTTGTGTACAACAACCTTCCAATAGCGCCCTTCCACTGCTTCTTGTTCATTTGTTTATGTTATTTTCTTCCTTTTACATTGTTTTGTTTACTTTCTGATCATATTTCAAGAATGATCTAAACCCCCTTTTCCTTTTCTCCTTTAAACTTTTTCTTCAATTTATTTTGCAGGTCTTGTTTATGCTACCATTAGTCTTGATGATGTTTATTGTTAGCCTCATAGAAGGTTTTCGGTTACAGAAACGAGCCCCGAGATTTTCCTAGTAACTTCAATTTTATTTTCCTAATCGACATATTTATGGGATCTCACTAAGTAGTAGCAATTTGATTATGCTTTTCAAGTAATCTCTCTTAAGCATTAGTTCTCATGGCGGCTGTAACAAAATTCTAGACTTACATTTTGACCCATTAATTGGGGGTTAACATATGGTAGACTTTTAAGTGGAATTTCGAGACGAGATGATGGCGGTAACTGCAGTCTCTTTGTAAAATGATGGTCCATGGGTTACATTTATGGACCCTGTTCACAGGTCATGTTAAAGTAAATTTCAGTATTAACTTACCTGTTAATGAATTCCACTCACTAACTTAAACCCTGGTAACTCTAGGTTCTAGGAACAGAGAATGTAACTGCAGGTTATAGTAACATAGGATATAACAACAGGTCGTTTGAACAGAGTCGATGTTACTGAAGCACTGCATTAAATTGTGGCAGGAATCCGTTATTCGCAAGTCTTGTAACCTATCTATCTTTGGATATTAGCTCACAGAATTAGTCCATCAAATTTAAAATTAAGTTGATCATCATGTTCCTACATATTTTTGCATGATGTCTATATTTTCTTGCCGAGCACACCAAGCAAATAAAATCTTGCCGGGCACATCAATACGTCTATAAGTCTGAACATAGAAATAGAAATAGGTGAATTGTGAAATAGAACTGTAGGCTGTGTGTTTATTTTCATGAAAGTGAAACTGAATCTGTATGAAGGTGAATTCTGAAATAGAACTATAGGCTGTGTGTTGATTTTCATGAAAGTGAAACTGAATCTGTAAGAACTAAAATTGTAAGAACTCTGATAAATGAAAACAGAACTATAAGAAAAATGTGTTGTAATTGATATAACTAACCTGGATATACTGGCAACTATTTTGTGATGTTTTGTCTTCAAGGTTGCTGAATAGTTTGAAAGCATAACATGCAACTTCAACAGTGGTTGAACTTCTTTTATAGTTTTTGGCACTTGAATTTAATTGGTGGACATGGATGGACATGGATTGCAATGGCTTCACTTTGAATGTGTGGTCTGGATTTAATTTGATGTGATCTAATGGTTGGGAATTTGTTATTTGTTGATCCATGTGCTTTGATTTGTTTTAATGAGAAATAGAATGAGTTGGGTGTCATTTATTGAACAAAGTGGGTTTAAATGTTATTGGGTTCGGTGTCATTTATTGAACATAGGGGGTTTAGTTGTTGAACAACACAACAGTTATGGTTGACATACATTCCCTTTTATTATGTACAGGTATGGATATTTATATGGGATACTAAGCTTCAGTTCTGATGAGTGGGGGTTGAAGTAACTGCCACTTTGTACTTCTGGAATAGACCATTTTGGAAGCATTTATGGTTTTATCTGTTTTCTAGTTGGGTCAATATGGTCTGCACTCTTAAGTATTAAGATACTATTTATGGACAGTTGTGGGCCCAGTAAATGTATTGGGAAATTTTTGACATAAATTAATACTTAAGTATTAAGATACTATTTATGGATAGTTGTGGGCCCAGTAAATGTATTGAGAAATTTTTGACATAAATTAATACTTTATACTTAATGTTATTTATCTTTGTTTAAATATTGGTTGCAAAATCTCAATTTCTGGTGGTTTGGTGGGACCAATACTATATCAATTATTGGTCTCTGCACAACATTAGACATCTCTCCCCTATGTAAAATACAATTTTACATTAATTTTATGTTATGTAAATATTAAATTTACATTTAAAAAAATTACATGGTAATTTTTTATGATGAAAAATTTACTTTATATATATTTTTCAACATTTCACCATTTACACTAATTTTTTTTAAATTAATGATATTAGGTTAAATATAATTTTACAATAAATTTATGTACGTAAATATTAAATTTACATTTTTTACTTTGTATTATGATTAGCCATATATCAAATTTTTAGAAAGATGAAATAAAAAATTAAGATGGATCTAAAATGGTACTATTATTGCTTTCATAATGCATTTGTATTCATAATAAGTTTTCTTAAGCATTTAAATAAACTTTATCATAACAAATATTATAAGTTTCTGAACCACTGTAATTTACTTTAATTTAACTTTATAATTTTACATTTATAATTATAATTATTAATTTTATTATTTTATTTTCACAATTTTATCAAGATATTTACAATTTTTCTACTAATTTATATTTTATTTTTTACACAAAATTTTGGTATTATAACATTGTTAATAAATTGTAAAAAATCTCTCCCCACAATTATATATACATATATTTTAATAATTAAAAAAATTTATATTATCTTTATTTTATTTTAGGAATTAGACCAAACTTTATTACCATAAAGATTATAGTTAAAATAAATAAAAAATACCCGATATTTGATTTCTTTATGAGATCCTCTAGTGCTATATACATTCATACTAGCTGCAACGGAATTATTGTTTGCCCACCGATAATAGCATGCGATACAACAAATTATTGGGGATTCAGAAACATGGCATGAAGAGCAAACCACTCATTAGGGAACTCATGGACTGGTTTGTTAAGCTCTTCATAATGATTGAGGAGGTGAAGCTAAGTTGGATGATAAACCGTCCATTTGAGGAAGACAGACAATTTATATCAGCCTCAATAATGGGGAACACACAGAGATATGCTCGGAAGGTGTGACGTTACATCTGAATCTGCAAATTTTTGGTAAACTTTCCAAATTTGCAAATTTTTGGTAAAATCTCCAAACCCTTAACTAAAATTTCCAAATTAGAAATTATGGATTTTATAATGATGCAGTGATTTTTCGGACGAGACGAGTTGGTTTTAGTGTGATTTTTTGGACTTTCAAATTGAGGTGAAATTTTGTTTTTTTTTTTTAAATGGGCGGGGCTAGTTTCCTACAGAAGCATTATGGGCGCTTTTTTTATATCGATATATTACAAATAAGTGTCAGAACTCGGCTGACAACCGTCAAATCTTTTTGATAATTCGCCATAGGTCTGGATATGCTGCAGCATGCGCAGCTCTATGGAATCAATCGCGGCCGAGGGGTGTGCAAACCAACAGCCCCGACTGTTGCAACAAGCACTCACGTGCAAGGTGAAATCTTGATTTGTGTTGTTTAAACTGGATTTTTCACTATATATATATAGATTCAACACTCTAAAAAACCCTTAAGACATTTTGAATGTGCAAAAATTGCCCATCAAACTTGTGATTTCGTTAAACTCCGACTAGATTTAAAAAAAATTAAACAAAAAAACAAAATGAAAAAATTTCAAAAAATAACTCCATTGAAACAATTCTGGTTAGAAAATATAAACTATACTGATCTATTTCTATATAGATAAAAAGGTCTAATAAGAGCATATAACTATATTGATCGATTTCTATATAAATACAAAGGTTTAATAGTAAATTTTTTATTATCCGTTACCATATAGCGTATGCACAAAAGTCATATGCACAAGCTAGCAATCTGCGTACGAATTATTCGTACAGACTAAAATAATCTCAATCATCCTAAAAGTCAAGCCTGACACTGTTGACTGACTAAGACTACTCTCGTAACCCAAGCTTGTTAGAGAAGGAACTTGACTATGAGTACTCTGACACAGATCTCTAGCTTCTTGTTTAAACCATAAGAGTAGAGATAAGATAGTGTGATCATCATGTTCATTACCAGGGCGCAACTGAGCATTCCACTGGTTTAATGGAGTAGCGAGATTGTTCATGGCAGTAATCGCAATCGTAGAACACGTAGTTGATGTTCACCTACCTGTAATATTCCTCTGTTTCTTCGTCAGAGTCCACGCCACGGCCATACGCCAGCTGATACTGACGTCCAAGGAAGGCGAGAACGTGAAGATTAGGCTGTGGGTAATCGAGATTCGCACCTCCGGGCATCGATCACGGGTCGTCCTGTAGACGCCGTCAATTCAGTTTAATTATCGACATGTATTTACGTAGCCATTATTTCGGCCTCTCAGGGAATCAACAGAAGTCCAATGGTGGAATCCGCAAAGGAGTGCAGTCCGTGCCACCACTTTCCATCTTTTTATTGATTAGGGAAGGGCCCGCGAGTTGCCCTTCGAATAACGTGGGCTTTGACCTCTGATACAATTTATAAATTTGCGCTCGATCCCATTGTCCGACGGAGACGACGGAGACATGCATGCCTAGCTGTGCTTTCCAACCGTTGGTTTTCTCGAGTCAATTATTTATTATTAACTCATGAGATTGAAATTTTGTGCCTGGCCTCGATGATGCCATGATCCATTCACATTTTGTCAATAAAAGATTATGATTATGTCTTCCATGCCCATAAAAGATTAGCGGTTCTGCTTCCACTGTATACGATGGGTCCTCCCAAATACCCTTGGAGTTTTGTGCTCCATTAACCTATTCGACCCTACATACAAAGTGATGGGTGGGAATCGGGGATAAGAATTTTATGGTGCGATTTTTGGCAGAAATTTGATGGAAAGAGATTGAGGTGGATCACAAGTTTCCTTTATATTAAAATGGCATACATACATGGGACCTGAGCATTGACATCTATGTTTTCCTTTCCAAGAGATTAGTTGTTTATACATGCAGCTGGTTACAATACACAAAATATGTCTAGTAACATCCCAGAATGTCATTGGGTGTATCATCTTGAATGCACACAGGCCAATGAAAAAGTGACTTGAGTGACTTCAAGTTTTGCTTCTATTTTCTTTTCTTTTTAACCTCTTTCTTTCTTTTAACTTAGAACCGAGTCATTTATATTTAAATTTGAGGCTGTGGTCCGGTGTTTATGTGACATTTATATTTAATCTTTGAGGCGTGGGCCAATGATAAGTAAAGAACTTATCACCCTGATGTGATGTGCAATGATCTATGTGAGAATGGGGTAAACTATTTGGGTTGGACCTAAAAGAGGTATAAAAAAGATTAAAGGCGGTTTAAATTAAATATTTATATGATGCATTTATTTAAATATTTATAATTATTGAATTATGGATAAAAAATAAAACTATATGTAAATATATTATAATTTTGATGTTATTAAAAATTAATTGTGAAAAGTTTTTATCGACAAAAATAATGAAAAGAGAAAAAAGTAAAAAAAAAAATTATTGGTCTATATGCAAATTTGAAAAGTTCAGAATATTTTATGACTTCAAATATTATTAGGAAATTTGATTTGTTGCAACTTGAAATTGTGAATGTTAAATTTATTGTAAGAAATAAATAACTTTTGTTTCAAATCTTCAATATCAATTTTTGTAAGTATTGTAATTGAAAGACTGTATGTATGATATTATTGTGAATAAGAGATTATATGTACAATATTATTGTGAATGAGAGCAAACAAAGTATGAGAACTATGCTAAATTACTTATAGTTATCTTTGGGATAAGTGGAGATGTGATTTCATAAAGGACAAGGTTGTGAGCATTATTGTTATCTAAGTAATCATATTTATTGCTTTACATTGAAATCTTTTCGAGGATATGATAATAAATTTGTTGTAATATATCATTAAGGAGCGTGGAACATGTATGAGTGGATAAACAATTTTATCTCCATTGGATTTTGAGAACTAATTTTGATGTTTTGACTATGTTAGTAAAACATAATTATTTATAGTTGAATAGATGCTTCAAAAAGGTTTCTACAACCATAAGATGATTTAAGATCCAAGGAGATGAAAAAAAAAATTGCACTTCTTTCAAAATTAGGACTCAATTCTTAATTATGTTGGTCCATATGTTCCATTTGATAAAGAAACTAAGTCTATGATATCTTCACGGTGTTTCTAAACATAGTATTTGGAAGAAAATTGTATATCATCCATGTAATTAGCTTGGTGTGCATCCATGTAAGGACATGAGGTTGAAATTGAATTTGTTAGATGTGGATCACAAGGTGTTGCTATATAACTATTGGAGCCATGTCTAAGCTCAATGACTTCCCTTTTTCCTTCAAGTTTTCAAAATATTTTTATTCAATTTAGGATAGTCAATGGAATACTTTATCATAATATAAATATTCTTAATATGAATTGTATTCTCACCCTATCAATATTTAATAAAAGTCATGCCTAGAAAGACACAAAAGAAGATCTAAAACTTGTGTTGTAGATAAGAAGGAGAGCAATGAGGTATTCCACTAAAAAAGAGTAACACAAAAAACATGGGAGTTGATAAATATTAAATCCTTGATATCCATTTTTTATAAAACAAAATAAAAATTGGAAAAAAAATCCTAGCTATAGCATTATTCAGTACCTCCCCAATGGCTAGAATCCTAGTATGAAAACTATGAAAGATAGAAAACAACACGGATATCTTTCCATAATACTAGCATTAGTTGAGGACAATAATAATATAGAATTTTGAACTAGCAAGATAGTAAAATGATATTTTATCATTAAACCATTATAAAATAAGAAAGTAAACCATAACACCCACATAATCCTAAATGGAAATTAAAAATAAAGAAACATGATATATAGAAATAGGAACTCAATGAAAGTCATATGGGGAATTACATTGAACATATATTCCCATTGAATATTCATAGGTTGACTATGTTCTATGTGGTGTAATTATGGTGTATGTGGTACAAGTGATGACATTGTGGTTTATGTAATAAATATAGGGAAATAAATTTGGTTGATGTGATATATTTATATTTATATATATATATATATATATATAGAGAGAGAGAGAGAGAGAGAGAGAGAGAGAGAGAGAGAGAGAGAGAGAGAGTATTGATCTAAACAATGGATATATGATTATATATTTGATTTCAATTTAGTAACATAGAATGATATATGTGTCTTCAAATGTGTCGAGTGATCTAGGAGATTCATGCTGATATTATTAGTTGATGGGATCCATCTAAATATTTTAGTAATCCTATAGAGGAGAAAAAGATGTCTGTGTAAAGGGGTTGGAGTTTTATGAATTTTTTTATGAATATTAATTGCCCTTCTCATTTACATAAGTTGATAATGAATCTAGGGACATTTTTAAGTGTTTACATTTTCATTTAGTATTATGAAATTGTAAGATAATCATGCAACATTAAATATGACATGATATCTAAATTACACTTGCAAATAAACAAATATGAATAAAAAAACACATGAAATAATATAAAATAATAAATATATTGTTTGAAATAAAAGTAGACATTTATAAAACACTTAGAAAAGACATAAAATAACAAATATAATATTTAAAATAAAAGTGGGCATTTGTTAAAACTTAGAAACAAAAATATTGAGAAGTCACTTATTAAGACATTAAGAAAAAGATCAACTTGAATATGATACTTATTTTAGTAAGTCACACTAGTTAAAAGGGACATAATGTAAAAGTGACACTTGTAAAGCTATACAAAGATATAGATATGGAGGGAAACACTGGGGACATGTGATTCTATGGAAAAATTAAGATATTAAATAAAAATTTTGAGGGAAAAATTCATTATGTATTATTTCTAAAGGTATGTTATTCAATCATGAATGGTCATCATTGAGAAAAGGGTGAGCCAAAAAGTTTAACACCTCACTTTATTCATTTACATGTACACTTAAAAGTTCGGAAGATATTTTAAGATTTTCTAAATGTTGTTGTGAAAGGTGGTTTATTATAACTTCAAAGTGTATATCCTAATTTTATTGTCAAAAATAAAGGGTATTTTCTTCAAGTCTTCAATATCAATTTTCATTAAGCATTATATTCAAAGGAATATATGTAAAATATTATTGTGAATAAGATCAAACAAAGAAAGAGAACTATGTCATGTTCCCCACAATTAACTTTGGAATAAATGGACATTCTTTTGGAACGTTTTAGGGATTTCAAAATGATGAGGTTGTGAGCATTATTATTGTCTACATAATGTTTTTGTTTCTTTAGACTGACAATGGCATAGGGGATGTCTAGTAATTGGTGATGAATTGGTTGGTGTAGAATTGATGTGGGAAATATTGTTGTCAACATAATGCATTTCTTTCTTTAGAATAACATTCTCTTAAAATATGTCTAGTAATTGATGATGGAATGGTTGGCGTCAATCATTATTGTGAATAATATCAAACTAAGAATGAGAACTGTATCATGTTCCCCACAATTAACTTTGTAATAAATGGAGATGTTTTTGGAACATTTTAGGGATTTCAAAATGACGAGGTTGTGAGCATTATTGTTGTCTACATAATGTATTTGTTTCTTTAGACTGACAATGTCATAAGGAATGTCTAGTAATTGGTGATGAATTGGTTGGTGTAGATAGGTTGTGGGAAATATTGTTGTCAACATAATGTTTTTCTTTCTTTAGAATGAAATTCTCTTAGAGGATAGTCATAATTATGTTTTAGAGGGTGAGCCTTGTATAAATAGATAAATTCCTAATGTACATTACAAAAACATTGACTGGATTTCCATGAATTTTGCATTGATTTTGATTTCTTAGCTATGCTTGTAGAAATATCCTTGACAACCAAATGGATGTTTGGAAAATGTCTCTACAATCATAAGATTCTTTAGGATCTAAGGAGATGACAACAAGAATTTCCTGTTTTCCAAATTATAATTCAATTCCCAATTTGCTTGGCCCTAATGTTAAATTTGATAAAGTAACTAATCTCTAATATACTCATGGTGTCTCTCAACAAAACATTTGGAAAAAAAAATGTATATATTCTATCTATTTGTCTTGGTGTGCATCTGCTCAAGTAAGGGGTGAAGAATTTTAATGTGTTAGATGTGGATTGTAGGATGTTATTGCATAGTAAAGCCATCTCTAGCCTCAATGGCTTCCTTTTCTCCTCTAATCTCTCAAAATATATGTGTTAATTTTTGAAGAGTCAATGGAATGTTCAATCTTAATAGAAATATTCTTAAAATGAATTGTGTTCTTACCCTAAAAGAAACAAATAGATGGCATGCATAAAAAGACACACAAAAAATATCTAAAACTTATGTTGTAGGTGAGAAAGATACAAAGGATGCACCTGATTAAAAAAAGAGTATTACCAAATGACATATGAGGTGATAAATATGAAAACCTTAGTATACTTTTCTATTTAGATAAAATTGAAGAATGGAAAGAAATCTTAGCCGGAGCACCATTATAGTGCTCCCTATTAACCAAAATTCAATGTGATGTGAAAACTTTAATAGAAAAACAACACCAATAGAGCTACCTTACCATATTAAACTCTTGATGTTGGTTGACGACATTACTAATATAATATTTGGATCTAGCAACACAATGAAATAAGTTTTTATCAATTGAATCAACAAAATCAAAGATATTCTAACACCCACATAGTATTTTGAGTAGAAATTAAAGATAAAACTAATATGATATGCAAAATAGAAACTTAGAAAAAATCATAAAAAAATATAACAATATTGATACATTTTGTTGAAAATTCATAACTTCACTACATTTATGAAGTTGAAGTGGAATTGTATTATATGCTGCATAAGTGATGAGATTGTTATCTATTTAGCACATGTGGTGCAAAAGCAATTTAAATGATGTATATGAAAAACTTATTAATTTGTGTAATACATTGTGCATTTTGATATCATACTATATTTGATTGATTATATATATATATATATATATGAGAAATGATAAAAAATATTCCATTATACTTCAATTTCACATTTGTCATTTTTAATTACTAAAAAAATATCATTTAAAAATATTATATAAAAAATACATATTGCTATAGGTGACTCTCATAATAACCATCCTTCCTACTAAATTGATATTGAATATATAATGTTTAAATATTTAATTAATAAAAAATATAGACATTTAAGGGTGACATGATATTTCCATTATACTCATCAATAAATATAAGGGACACGTGTTAACACGAAGAAAAACAAATGGTAAGAAAACACTTCTCAATGGCATGTAAAAACGGTGAATTTGCACGTGACATTGATTTAAAGCTTGAAAAAAGGAATACTTGTGAAAATGGCAATACTTAGAAGTGGACCTTGTAACGTTATATAAAAAATATACGAATGTGATGCGAGAAGAAGTGGGCCGTGTTTTCATGAAAAAAAATATAATATTAATTAAAAATTTGGAATAAAGAATTATAATATTATTTTTAAATAAAAAATTAAGGAACGTGTTAGTAATAGTTAAATTAATATTAAATAATATTATTTAAATTTCATAGAAAAGAAATAGCGCATACTTTCATATTACATGCACGTTAAAATAATTATAACCGCCTATATTTAGATTTTAAATCATCTTGTAATTATATTATTTATTTTAATAATTTTTAATTAAATATAATAGTACAATCATATACAAATAATTCAATAAAACTCTAATGATTAAAAAATATATCATTTATTATCACATATCTAATCAGATTGAACTATTTTTGGACATAATGAATTTCAGACATTGTCAATAAATATAATTTTTCAAAATTGAGTTATTTTTAATATAATAAATTTTGGACATTACTATTAAATAATTTTTTTAATTTAAAATTAAATTATTTTTAATGATATTATTATAAATAATAAATAATTTATAATAATTGTTAATAAATAAAGTAAATTTTAGATATTATTACTAAATTAATTTTTTAATTTAAAAATTAAATTATTTTTAATGATATTATATAAATAATAAATGATTTATAATCATTTCCAAACCTAGTTAATAAATAAAATAGTTTTATTTAAAAAATCAAATTATTTTAAGGTTCTTTGATATTATTATTATTAATTTTGAATGTTCTAATTTTATTATTTATTTACAAAATTTAAAATAAATAAATAAATCAATTTATTATAAAAATAGAAAATATTATTTCTATCATCTTACACATTTTATATTTAAGATTTAGTGTTTATGGAGTAATATATTTTATTATAGTTTTTCTTGTAAGTTTGGCAATACTACATCTTCATCATGTGTAATATAACACTCCATCAGATGGGGAATTGAACCAGTGACTTCACATCAAGAAGTGCATTAACAGAGTACCATCATCGTCTATCCAAGACCCATTAGCAGAGTACCCATCATGGTCTAACCAAGACCCAGTGGACATTTTATTATAATTTTTAGAATATAGTAGGAATGCAGATTTTTTAAATCTAAATTTATTTTAAGTAATAATACTTATAATATAATATATTAGGTTAGTTTATGAGAGCAAATAAAGGGACAATTTGTTATAAAGTATTATGTGAATTGTGAAATTTAAGATTTAAATATTCACGGGTCTCTTTTAGAGTGCAAAATTTGAAAAAAAAAATGGCATCCCTAGTTTGATAGATTCCAATGAATCTATACTAGTTCTCTCTCTAAAAATGCTTAATTTTTCATTGTTTAAATTGTATTTTTGAATGATATATGGAGTACATAACTTAAACTTTGTAATCCCAAAAAATATTTGTAAAATCATAGGAAAATTTGATAGAAGAAAATGTTCCTAAAAAAAACCAAAATATATAATAATAAGACTACTTCAAATGTTTTAATGATAATTTTTTTTTCAATTTCTATATATATATAATGCAACATGTGCATTAATACATTTTATCTATGAAGTACATTATTCACTTACAATAATTTTCTTTGTTATTACTATATTTTGGAAGTATATATTAATTTCCTTAATTCTACATACTAAAATATTTAATTGATGAGAACTTTTTTATTACTATCAATATTTTTAAATTTCATATATTAATTTAATATTAAGAATTAAATTAATTATAAAATTATTCTTATTAAAACTTACAATTATTATTTTTCTTAGGAATTGAATATTTTATTATATATAACATCAAAATATTTTTCTTCTATATATAGATATATATGAAGTTGATATAGACATAAATTACTTAACATAGATATTCAAATAGTTTATTTAAATTCTGTGTTAGGATATTTTTTAATGTATAAGGTTAAATATCTTACTCCTATTTTTTTTTTTACTTCTAATTATTTTATCTCTTTTTAAAATTGATATGATATTATATTACGCCGCATAGACATTGAAATGCTTTATTTAATTAAAACTAACATATATGAACATTCATTTTTGTTATTTATTATAAACAACATTATTTTTTAACATAGAAGAAATCACATATCGCCCTTATACTAAACTGAAAATACTCTTATTAACCTAATACTTTTAAATATATTTTTTATTAAAAAAACATAAAACCATCTATCATAATTTTTTTTATCCCATAAAATCATCTATCATAATAATTTTTATTATTTTTTATTTTATATGATTTTTTTAATAAATAAAATGGAGTACTGTAACTATTTAACTCACATCCTAACTTTATTACGAATTTTCACTTGTTTACAGCACGTCATGACGTACCACATGATTCTGACCAAACACTCCCCGTTTAAACACTCACTAACAGAGTGGTAGAATTTTGTAGCAAAGAAATTTGTTTAACCATCCCATGTCAAGAGATGAGGCAACGAAACACAAGGTAGACTCCATCCATTACCAAACGTTGAGCATTAGAAAATTAGAGCAGGGGTTATACTAGCTAACCCAAGATAAATTGGCCCAACTTTGATCCATTAATCTACGCTTTAGAAAATCAAATTTATAACCTTGTTTTTTTCAAAGTAATTTACATGGACTTCTTGGTTTTTTTCCTAAGTGGAGGGAATATCAAAGTTAGTTCATGTGGTTACATTATTCAAAGAAAGTGAAGTATTTTCTTTGATGGTGTATGAATAATTAATACGGTATCCATTAAATTGGATTATGGATAATTCATTCAAAAGATGATTTTAGCATTTAAATGTTAAATGTTAGTGGACATATGATAGGAGGATGGGATGAAAGAGGGTATGAGATATTTAATGATTATTAATTTGGTTTTAGTTATAATAATGTTTTAGTAAAGTGTTCGATGTAAGTGGGGATGAGAGTAATGCAATAGTGATATATAAAATGTATTTTTTAATATTATTTATTGATGAAATGTTTTAAATGATGAGACATGGTATGTCTTTAAATTTCGTTTTTTTTTTTAATTAATTTTCACAATTGTTATTTCACAATCATATGTTTAGATATTTGAGATTTTTATTAATTGAAATATATTAAGGAAAAATTTAGAGGCTAAATTTTATAATGTGCTAATTTTCCATGCTTTTCTCTCAAAAAGAGTCACAATTACTAGTTTTACTAAAAATCTAGTTGTCCAAATTTTATATGATAAAATTAGTTTACAGTAAAAATTGCCAAAATTTTATAGAGACTAAATAAAATCATTAAAAAATTGAATATGTTGACAAAATTATCACTAAACATTTGGCAATTTGCATAATGGGGACTAATAAGATTTGCCAAGATTTCTATGCTTTAAGATAAATTACCATCCTTCAGATTTTCCCTAAAATACATCTATCTAGAGTCTATTAAGCATAAGAGAAATGAAAATTTTTGTATTATTTTATTTGTTGCTTTAGCCCTAATCTGACTATTTTTTTTAAATAAATCCAATGTTATCAACTCGATTTTAAGAGCCAACCATAATACCACTTTAGATTTATTTAGTGCCTTTAGCTTTTGGATATTTTACCACCATCATACTTCAACTTAACCTTCCATATTACAATGCTTTGTACCCTAATTGATAATTAAGTAATGTATACACCCAACACCATTTCTTTCCCAAGCTAAAGAATTTGTCCACTCCTTTAATTTAATATGCCCCCTATACCCCTTTTGAGTGCTAGAACAAAGCTAAGATATTTTTCGACTCCTTTAATCTAATATGCCTCTTATACCCCTTCTTAATGATAGAACAAACTTATTTAAGTATATTTCAACCCATTCATAATCTAATCCAAAAACATATGTTGATTACAAGTCTGATAACTAATAAGTAATCAAGTTAGCATTCTCAACTTTAAAATGCCATGATTTAGATTAAAAAATGCAATAATATTTAAGTCTTTTTGTTTGTCAAAGTCATATTTAAAATAATAGCATCCCCACATCCAAAATAGAATCAATGCCTACTTTAACTTATTAACTATTACTTATCCCCCCAGAATTATTATCACTTATTAATGGAAAATCTAGAACTAAAGCCTTCACTGCTTTGACACTTTTTTATACTTTTTTATACTATTCTTAAAGTATGGATCCATTCTAAAAAAGGTTCAAGGGGAAGTATACTCTGCTAAATCACTTTTTTTTCATATATTGTGGGCTCATTTTAAGAAGGTTCAATGGGAAATATACTTTTTCTCAATCACTTTTTTCTTTCTTCATCAAACTTTGAACATTTTTGGTCGCAAAGGCTTTTCTAATTAGGAGAATATGTTTAAACCATATTTAGTTATATCAATATGATTTTTAATATCCAACTACTTAGCTAAATGAATGCCATTGTTTTCACTTTTTCCTCTCTATAAAAAGTTAATACATACTTTCTCGAAGCTTTCTAAAGGAATTGTCTACCAAGACGACAAATTTGGCGATACGACAAAAATTCACTGGAATCCGACCATATTTCCTAAAAAAATATGACAATAGAAGTGTGTGAATTATGTTTTTTATGGTGGAAATTGATTCGGCACCATAAAAAATGCTTGGGAAACCCATAATATTGAAACTTTACAGTTGTAACCCAAATTTCCCAAATTTTCTGTCGGATTTTACGAAAATCTCGTCGGAATTTCTATTGTTTTTCGGGAAAATTCGAAGCCATGCGCTTTCTAAAACCCCTTTAGGACTATATGAAAAGAAATACTAATACATTGAGATGGATTCTGATTTAGAGTTAATAAGAGTTAATCGTCCACCTATAGAGAGTCATCTATTAAACCAATAATGAATTATGTTCTTAAGCCTTTCTAAGCAACCACAAAGTCTCTCTTCCCATAACCATTAAGTTTCAAAATAAAACTAAAATATTTGAATTCCTCTTACAGGTCAAAGGACTTGAAAAGAAAATGTACGCTCAACCTATGTATCAATCTCTTCTCTCAAACCACTGAAACCATCTGAAAAAATTGAGTATTCTTGATTTCGATTGGATCATTATATTATTTTCATCCATATTGATACTTTCAAAGTAGTATAAAATTACAATTGTAATTAATGTTTTTAAAAGTTAGAATTCCCTTTTTTTCTTATTTAAATAAAATTATGATTATATAAAATACTTAGAAATAACTACTTTATAAAGAAATATTATATCAATCAACTTCAATTTGATTTGTTGTAGCTTCTATTCATTTTAGTGAGAAAATCATCATATACATTCAATATTCAATCTAGATAATTTTGTATTAATCAATTTGATTCATAATCACCAAAAATACATAAATTGAATTGAAAATTCACTCTAAATAAACATTTTTATTATAAATACATTTATTTATCAACATTCCACCATTTACCTATAAACTTGTGCAAATTGAAATTTTTTTGCTAAATATAATTTTATAATCATTTAAGGAATGGAAATATGCAAAAATTTTAAAGATTTGGTTATATATATATATATATATATATATATATATATAATTAGTATAGACTTATCTTAAGCATGGATCTAGCATGCACTAAGAGGGGTCAAACCTTTTTAGGTACAAACCTTTTTTAAAGTGCAAAAAAAAATGTATTATTCTTATCATTTGATAGATCCCAATGACTTTGGGCTTGTTCTCTCCATATATACAATGTATATATTTTCATTGTTTAAATTGTATTTTTGAATGCTATATATAGAGTACGTAACTTAAATTTGTAATTCTGAAAAATCTTTGTTGGACTTAAGGAAAAATTGACCTAAAAACACCTAAAAAAGAACCAAAATATAAAATAATAAGAATACTTCCAACGTTTTAACCATAAAAAATTATTTTTTTCCAATTGCTTTATATCATATATACATTTTTTTCAAACAATATGTAATATATACATAGTTGACAATAACATGTGCATTTGAAAAAATTATCAATGGACTACATTGTCCACATTCAAATGATTTTTTTTGTTATTAATATATTTTTAAGTATACGTCAATATTCCTTAATCATGCATATTAAAATATTTTATTGATGGCTCATATTGAAGTTTATTATTATTATCAATTTTTTTAAATTTTACATGTATTAATTTTATATTAAGAGGTAAATGAATTACACATATCTCACTTATTCTTCTTATTATAAAGTACTTGATTTATTTTATTTTATTTTTTAATTTTCAATTACTTTTTTTTTTGTGGACATTGAATATTTTACTATATACATAATAAAATATTTTATTTATATTTTATTTTTGATTAAGAGTAAGTGAAATGTTTTTACCACATTAGATTGTAATATGAATAACAAATGGAGTGACATGAGATTATTAATGTTTTTGTAATGATTTTAATTAAAACTAGCATTCGTGTTTGTTATATATATATATATATATATATATATATATATATATATATATATATATATATACAGAAATATGTGCGTATTGAATATGTCCAAAATCACACATCACCTTCATATTAGATTAGAAATACACCGCAACATAATAAAAATTAAAAAAAAAATCATTTATCATAAAATTAACAAATTATTTATCTTTCTAATATGAGATTAGAAATACAACCCTCAACACAATAAAAATTAACCAAATATTTATCATAAAAGTAACAATATATATATATGAACGTTCCACCACTCACACAAACTTTTGAAAATTAATAATATTATGTTAGCCCTATTAATACTCCCTCAACCGATATAGACATATGTTGGTAAGTTAAGTCATTAGATGATTTCAACCTACCTATCAATAAGCATAAATTGATATGCAATATACAAGGTTTGTATATGCAGTGGAAATATTCAAAATACATCGAAGATATAGACATCCATTGTAGGACACGTAATTGTATATTGAATAATGTATATAGAATTGATGAGATGATTACACGGAGGGTGAGAACTTGCTTATATACCCTAGACATATACCTCTTCACAAACGGTCATGTCCTTAGGGTCATACCTCTTCATTAACTAATTAATAGTTAATTATTTATTATTTATTGTTTTTATTGTTTACATTATTTGCATTATTATATCTATATTTTATTCATAACATTGTCTTCCTCTTCAAGAAGTTTTTTCCTCAAAGTTTAATGATGAAAAAACTTCATCTCTTTTCATGTTTTGAATGTCTTCTCATCTTAGAATTGTCATCTTCATTGATACAAGACGATATGATCCTTTGAGTAATAAATAAAATTGTCAGATTGAGAATGGATCTGACCATCCTAGATTAATCCTCCATGGTATCTTTTTATTACTGAAATTTTGTAATGAATTGTTATCATAGGACTAGATTATGCAAACTTCAGTATTCTTTGGAACATAAATATGTTGTTTTTGTTCTGAATGGTTCAAATATATAGACTCACTTAGTTGTCTTCTTTTATGGTTCGGATGTCGATAAGAAATTCTTATTGTTGGATTTTCCCTTATCGTGTGTGGGGCAATTTCTTTATTTACTTAAGATATTGTTGATGTTGAGTTGGTTATGGATATTGTTGATGTTGAGCTGGTTAGCTATTTTGTTTTGTTTTTATAATTTTTTTTCAATTATTTTTTTGTTTCTCTGGTTTTTTTTTTTTGGTATATAACTCTTTTTTTCCTATATATGTAATATCTTTTAAATATATTTTGATTTTTTCCCTTTTTAAACCTTTTTTCCTTTTTTATTTTTTATATTTTCACTTTTTTATTTTTTTAATAATAATATATTTCTTTTAAATAATTTTTTTAATATTTTTTTGTTGCCAATATATATTTTCTTTTTTTTTTTGTTTTTTTTTTCTTATTTATAATCTTCTTCTTTTTTTAAGTGGTTAAAAGCCTTACGACAATATGGAGAATCTCCAAAAACTATGCAACAAAATGCTTGATTGTGATAACAACATATTTACAAAGAGTTGATAGCCAAATGGCAGATCATACTACCTCTGTGCAGTGGTTGAGTGGCCAAAAAATCAAACAAATCTGATATTAATGCAACAAACAAGGTTCACATACGCAGTGAAAATATTCAAAATACTTTGAAAACATAGACGTCCTTAGGACAAGTAATTACATATTAAATAATGTATATAGAATTGATGAGATGATTACAATGAGAATAAAGACTTGCATATATACCCTAAACAAATACCTCTTCACCAATGGTCATGTCCTTAGAGACATACCTCTTCATTAACTAATCACTAGTTAATTAATCATTATTTATTATTATTATTGTTTAACTTTTTATATATATATATATATATATATATATATATATATATATATATATATTACTCATCACACGATATTTATGTTGATGTTCTTAAAATAATTATTAAGTTTATATTTAAAAAAAATGTTTAAATTTTATACTGTCGTAAAACATATTAAAAAATTATGAACTATACTAAACTGTCTCCATATAAACAAGAGCTACATAATAGCTAGTACCTGCCGCTTAGCTTAAATATAGTTTAATTAAAGTAAAAAATAATAAAAACAAAAAATTTATCACAAAAATAAAACAACTAATAAAATGTTGTATTGTTGAGTGCCATCACCAAAAATTAAGAAATATGATTAATTGGTATTGTTTATATTAACATATATACACTTTAATATATATATATATATATATATATGTGTGTGTGTGTGTGTGTGTGTGTGTGTGTATGTGTGTGTGTGTGTTAAATTTACTAAAATTTATTTTTAATATAATAATAAGTTATCTTAAAATGAAAATACGGAGGAAAAACCAAGAATTCATAAAAATGGAAAAATAGAAAAAAAAAAAAAGCTAAATAAAATGAAAATAAATATAAAAACGAAACAAAAAATAGTAACATATATGAAAGTTACTAAAAAACCAACCAATTATATTACAAATAAATAAATTTAAATAATAATAACAAATAACAAAAATTGAATTCTTAATGTTAAATTATAGATAAGCCACAAATATTTTTGATCAAAAATAAATTAATAGACAAATCAAAACAAAATTAAATGCCCAAATATAACAAAAATGTCATAAAGTTTCCGGATCCTATATCATACAACGTATCTCATAATTGTAATCTGTACGAGCTTGCAGCGTAGTTTCTTATTACGAATTATTTGTACAGATTAAGGTAATGGCAATCATTCTAAAGTCAAACCTGATACTTTTGGCTGACTATGACTACTCCCGTAACACAATAAGCCACTTATTTCAAAACAAGATTGCAAGTTAAGGAAGCTGACTATGTTCAATACTCTGACACTTCTGTGAAGATTAGGGTATGGGTAATGGGATTGGTAGGTTCTTATTCAAACCATCGGAGAAAATATGAGATGGTGAGATCATCATGTTCCGTTCCGTGGAGAGCAAGACTGATCATGGCAGTAATCGTAGATCAAGTATTTGCTATTCATCCACCTGTAATATTCCATATCGAACCAGAGAATGTGCTCTGTTCCCTAACACCCACACCCCTTGCATAGATGTTCGTATGCAGAGCATACGACTCTCCACTTCTGTGAAGATTTGGGTATGGATAATCGAGATTCGCATCAATTCAGTTTAAATATCGACATGTATTTACGTAGCCTCGCAGGGAATCGACACAAGTCAAATGGTGGAATCCACAAAGGGATGCATTCCGTGCCACCACTTTCCATCTTTTTATTGATTAGGGAAGGGCCCCGCGAGTTGCCCTTCGAATAACGTGGGCCTTGACCTATGATACAGTTTATAAACTTTACGGAAACAAGCATGCCTTGCTGTGTATATTTTTTCCAACCGTGGGTCTTCTCAACTCAAATAATTATTATTTGTGAGATTGAAATTTTGTGCTTATGATTATGTCTTCCATGCCCATAAAAAATTAGCTGTATATAATGGGTCCTCCAAAATACGCTTGGAGTTTTGTGCTCCATGACCCTTTTGGACCCTACTTACAAAGTGACGGGTCAGGATAAGAATCTTTTGGTGCGAATTTTTGCAGAAATTCGATGGCGAGAGAGAGTTTCAGGGGATCTAAAGTCCTCCATTGCATTAAAATGGAATACATGGGACCTGAGCACTGATATCTGACTTCCTTTCCACGAGATCTTTGTTTATCCATCCACAAAATATGCAGTGACATCACAGAATTTCAATGGGTGTATCATGTTGAAAGCACACATACCAATGAAAAAGTGACTGCGTATCATTTTGAATGCACAGATGCCAATGAATGGAGTGACTGCAACCTTTGTCTCTCCTTTCCCTTTTTTTTTTAATACCTCTTTCTTTCTTTTTAATTTATAACTAAGACATTTATATTTAAATTAGAGGTGTTTATGTGTTTATGTGACATTTATATTTAAGCTTTCAGGTGTGGGCCAATGGTAAGTAATGACCCAACATGATGTGCAATGATATTTGTGACACTGGGATAACCTACCTGCTTTTATTGACCATAAAAGATGGTGTAAAAAGAAGACTAAATATGATATATTTAATTTATTATTAATTTTTTAAATAAAAAAGTAATATGGTTTGAAATATATATATGATTGAATTATAGATAAAAATAAAGTTATACATAAATATAATGTAATTTTGATATTATTAAAAATTAATGGTGAAAATGTTTTTATTAAAAAATGTGAAAAGAGAAAAAGACGAAGCAAAAAATTCAACATCCCACTCTATTGGTTTATATGTAAATTTGGAGTCTTTATTTTTTATAATTTTTTTGTAAACTAGAACACTTGTATTTCATTAACTTTTTTATTTTATTTTATTTTTTTGTAAATCAGAACATTTGTATTTCACTAACAAAACAAGATTATAAAGATTATAGAGTTATTGTTTCAGATCTCACCCATGTTTACATATCATAACACTAAAATAACCTTGAAAATCAAGTACCACAAAAAGTTGATTTGAAAAGTTGAGAATATCATGTAACTTTATATATTATTGTGAAAGGTGGTTTATTGCAACTTAAATTGTGGATACTAGATTTATGGTAAGAAATAAAGGGCATTTGTTACAAGTCTTCAATTCTAATTTTTATACTTATTGTAATTGAAAGATTGTATGTACCATATTATTGTGAATAAGGGATTATATCTACATTATTATTGTGAACGAGAGCAAACGAAGCATGAGAACTATGCTAAGTTTCTTACAACTAGCTCTGGGGTAAGTGGAGATGCATTTGTAGTAATGGGCTTGGGATTTTAAGGATTTCATAAAGGACAAGGTTGTGAGCATCATTATTGTGTATGTAATCATATTTATTGTTTAACATTGGAAATTTTTTAGGGGATCTCGAGTAATTGATAATGAATTTGTTAGAATATATTGTCTAGGAGGAGATGGAGGCAAGGCCAACCATAATTATGTTCAAGAGGGTGGGACATGTATCAGTAGATAAATTCCTGGAACTACATGATCAAAGTATCAACTTTATCTCCATTGGATCTTGAGAACTAATATTGTCGTTTTGACTATGTATGTAAAAGATAATCTTTGATAGCTGAATAGATGCTTAAAAAAGGTTTCTACAACCATAAGTTGATTTAGGATCGAAGGAGATGACAAAAAAGATTGCACTTGTTCTAAATTAGGACTCAGTTCTTAATTCTCTTGGTCCAAATGTTGCATTTGATGAAGTAACTAAGTCTCTAATATCTTCATGGTGACTCTGAACATTATATTTGCAAAAAAATGTATAAATTGTATATGTTCCATGTATTTATCTTGGTGTGCATTCATGTAAGGATATGGGGTTGAAATTGAATTTGTTAGATGTGGATCGTAGGATGTTTCTATATAACAATTAGAGTCATGTCTAGGCTTAATGGATTCCCTTTTTCCTCCAAGTTCTCAAATTATTTATGTTCAATTTGGGAGAGTCGATGGAATACTTGATCATAATAGAAATACTCTGAATGAGAATTGTATTCTCACCCTATAAATAATTAGTAGAAGTCATGCCTAGAAGGACAAAAAAGAAGATATAAAACTTACGTTGTAGGTGAGAAGGAGAGGAAGGATGTATTCAATAGAAAAAAGAGTAACACAAAAAATAGGGGAGATGATAAGTATTAAATCCTTGATATCCCTTTTCGATAAAACAAAATAAAAAATGGAAAGAAATCCTAGCTAGAGCATTATTCAAGTGCTCCCCAATGGCTAAAATCCAATATTAATATGAAAAATATGATAGATAGAAAACAACAACATGGATATCTTTCCATAATATTGACATTAGTTGGGGACATATTAATATAGAATTTTGAGCTTGCAAAATAGTGAAATGATATTTTATCAGTTGAACCACTAGAATTTAAACAAGTGTATCATAACACTCATAAAATTCCTCAATAGAAATTAAAGATAAAGCAACATGATATATAGAAATAGGAACTCAATGAAAATCATAAGTGGAACTACATCAAGCATATCTTCCCATGGGATATTCATAGTTTGATTTTTTTCTATGTGGTGTAATTATAGTGTATGTGGTACAAGTGATGACATTGTGGTCTATGTAGTTATTGTAGGGGAAAAATGGTTGATGTGATGTATATGGAAAAGTTATTGGTGTACACAATGCATAATGATTTTTGATATGATTAGATATTTGATTTCAATTTAGTAACATGGAATGATATATTGTGTTCAAATGTGTTGAGTTATCTAGGAGATATTTTATTATTGTCAAGTTTCATGCTGGCATTATTAGTTGATGGGACCCATTTGAATATTTTAATAATTCTATAGAAGAGAGAAAGATGTCGTTGTAGATGAGTTTGATATTTATGGAGTGTTTTGTGAGGATATGTTTGACTGTTATATTGACTACCCCTCTCACTTGGATAGATTAATAGTGAATCTAGAGAAATATTTAAATGTTCACACTTTCATTTATTTATATGGAATTAGAAGACAATCATGGAACATTAAAGATGACATGATATATAAATTACACTAGCATATAATTAAATGAATAAAAAAGAACTTTGAAATAATATAAAATAACAAATATATTATTTAAAATAAAAGTGGGCATTATTAAAATGAAGAAACACAAATCTTGAGAAGTCATATATATATATATATATATATATATATATATATATATATAGCGCCATACAAAAATATAGATCTAGAGGGGAAACACACTTGGGACATGTGTTTTTGTGGAAGAATTAAAATATTAAATAAAACTTTTGATGGAAAAAAAAATCGTTACGAATTGTTTCTAAGGGTGTGTTACTCAATTATGGATGGTCCTCATTGAGAGAAGGGTGATCCAAAATGTTTAACATTCCACTTTATCCATTTACATTTACACTTAAAACCTTGGGAGATTTCTTGAAATTCTCTAAATGTTGTTGTGAAAGGTGGTTTATTATAACTTGAAAGTGTACATCAATATTAATTTTCAATAAAGGGTGTTTGGTTTAAATTTTTAATATTTATTAAGCATTGTACTCAAAGGAATATATGTAAAATATTATTGTGAATGAGATCATATTAAACACGATAAGTATGTCATGTTCCCCACAATTGGAATAAATGGAGATGCATTTGGAATAATGAGATTGGTATTTTGAGGATTTCAAAATGACGAGGCTGTGAGCATTATTATTGTCTACATATTGTATTTTTTTCTTTAGATTGACAATGTCATAGGGGATGTCTATTAATTGGTGATGAATTGGTTATTGTAGATAGGTTGTGGGAAATACTGTTGTCGACATAATGCATTTATTTCTTTAGAATGGAAATCTCTTAGAGGATCTCTAATAATTGATGATGAATTGGTTGGAGTCAACCAAAGGAGGAGATGGAGGTAAGGATAGTCATAATTATGTTCAAGAGGGTGAGCCATTTATAAATGAATACATTCCTAACGTACATTACAAAATTATTGGCTTCATCTCCATGAATTTTGAGCGTTGATTTTTATTTTTTAATTATGCTTGTAAAAACATCCATGAAAACCAAATGCATGCTTGTAAAATGTCTCTACAATCACAAGAATATTTAGGATCTAAGGAGGCGATCAAAGGAATTTCAAATTTTCCAATTATAATTCAATTCCCAATATGCTTGTCCCTAATGTTCAGTTTCATAAAGTAACTAATCTCTGATATACTCATGATGTCTCTCAACATAGCATTTGGAAAAAAAAATGTATATGTTTTATCTATATGGATTGGATTGCATCCACTTAGGTTAGTGGTGTAGAATTTGAATTAATATATGTAAATCATGGGATGTTATTGGATACTAGAGCCATCTGTAGCCTAAATGGCTGCCCTTTCTCCTCCAAATTCTCAAAATATTTGTGTTCATTTCCATAGAGTCAATGGAATGTTCTATATTAATAGAAATATTTTCAAAATGAATTGTGTTCTTACCCTAAAAGAAATTAGTAGATGTCAAGCATAGAAGGACACACAAAAATATCTAAAAACTTATGTTTTAGGTGAGAAGGGTACTAAGGACGTACTTGATAATAAATAAAAAGAGTATCACCAAACAACATAGGAGGTGTTAAATATGAAAACCTTTGTAGGCATTTCCATCTAGATAAAGTTGAAGAATGAGAAGAAATCCTAGCTAGAGCACCATTGTAGTGCTCCCTATTAACCAAAGTTCAATGTGATGTGAAAATTATGACACATAAACAACACCAGTAGGGATACCTTACCATAGTAATCTCTTGATGCCAACTGAGGACATTATTAATATAGAATTTGGATCTGGCAATAAAATGAAATGAGCTTTTATCAATTGAATCAACAAAAGCAAGGACATTCTAACACTCACATAGTATCTTGAGTTGGAATTAAAGATAAAACAACATGATAAGCAAAATAGGGGCTTAGAGGAAATCATAAGAGAAATAACATCATTGCTACCTTCTTGTTGAAGATTCATAGCTTGACTACATTTATGTGGTTCAATTGTAATATGTATGGTGTAAGTGATGAGATTGTAGTTTATTTGAAACAAGTGAGACAAGCGAAATTTAAGTTATGTGTATAGAAAACTTATTAGTTTATATAATATTGATATAAAAATTATTTCATTATACAAGTTTCACATTTTCATTTTTAATTATTAGAAATTATCTAACTATTTTAATAATATTATATAGAAAACACTAATCCAATTTTATTGTATAATATTGTGAATGGATATAGATAAATCTCATAATAACTATGCTTATTATTATATACATCAATTGATATTAAATTTATAATCTATTTGTTATTTTTTTATTAAAAAATATAAACATTTCATTTTAAAAGTGACATGATATCTACCTTATACTCATAAATGAATAAATCTCGTGGATTAATAAAAAAATTGAAATAAAAAATTATAATATATTTAAAAATAAAATCGTTTGGCTTTTTAGTAAATAAGGTCATGATCCTAGATTACAATTCAGGATGAATAAGAGTTAAACCTTGGGACATGATAAATATTCTCATAACGTGGAGTTCCCTAAAACTTGAAAGCATATTAGTTATGAGGAAAGTTATCGCAGCCTACACACGCTTCTTTTTCCTTTTTTTTTGATGGTGAGGAAAATGATAATCCAAAGGAGTACAAATTAAATCATTAAATCAACCATAATCATTGTTACGGGATGTTGAGGAAAATGATAATCCAAAAGAGTACAAATTAAATCATTAAATCAACCATAATCATTGTTACGTGATGATTCATTTCTTTAAAATATTATAATTAAATCTTATAATGCTAAATTAATATTAAATAATATTATTTATTAATTATTTTATCTAAAAATTATATAATATTAAATTAAGTATTGAGTAGATGTATTTCGAACTACTTACTATGGTTTATTATCCATACAAAGATAGATAGTGTGATCTATGCAACAAATAAATACAGTAGATATGCAATAGTTAGATCAAAACAAATAAAAAATAATAATATTATATTCACCTATAATATTAAAGAATAAATAAAAAATCATTAAATAAAAAAAATATTGAATTAAGGAGAATAACAATAAAATAATTAGAATGCCAAAGTATTAAAATAAAATATTTACCATAAAGAGGACTCAAAAGAGATAGATTTAAAAATATAAATTAATAAATTAATAATAATAATAATATGATTATTTTTATTTAAATATATGATTAAATAAAGAATTAAACAAATAAAAGGAAAAGATAACTAAAAACAAATTTTATTTTTAAATAAATAAATATTTTTTTAAAATGAAAGAATAAATTTATCAAATTAATAATTTAATAAATAAATATATAAATTAATAAGAATAAATAAATATATAACAAAGTATAATCTATTTATAATACTAAAAAATATATGATAGAAGGAACAAAATAAGCCAAAAAAAGGAGTCAAAACCACTATATGAAAAGAAAAAGTAATGAATAGTCATCTAAAAATAGTTTCGAAAGTTGTTGCCTTAAGTATTAAGTCTAATAGCTCCATCAACTCCATAAGCCATAAGCTAATTGAGATCAACTTTCTCACTCTGAGAATCTAAGGGCTTCCCAAGATTCATAAGGAGGGGGCCCCCCTTTGACCCATTGTCAATACAATAGGTGGGCCTACTTATCTTCTAATTAAATATCTAGTCCGAAAGCTCAAGTCCTTTATTGGTCACATTGATTATTTTGTTAAAGACTCCACTTCTTTTGTTAATGAGTTAAAGGATATAAAATTTGAGCCTAATGATATTATGGTGAGTTTTGATGTGGTGTCTCTTTACACCAATATCCCTATCAATGAAGTTGTTGAGGTAATCAATCGTATTACTAATCTTGATACAAGAAAGTTTGTCAAGATATGCCTTACCTCTACTTTTTTCAACTTCAAAGGTGAATTCTATGAATAGACATGCAAAGTTTCCATGGGTTCCCGGCTCTCTCCCGTCATTGCTAACCTGTTCATGGAGAATTTTGAATCAAAAGCCTTGGGTTCAGCTAAATTGCGGCCAAAACTTTGGAAAGGTTTGTAGATGATACCTTCATCTTGTGGTCTCATGGTCATGAAAAGTTGGATCTATTTCTTCAACATCTTAACAATCAATCAAGATCCATCAAATTTACCATGGGGCTTGAAGTTAACAATAGTCTTCCTTTCCTTGACGTTCTTGTCTCTAAGAAATTTTATGGTTCTTTTTTCTCACCATTTTTTTCCGTAAGAAAACACACACAAAACAATATCTTCATGCTGACTCCCATCACTATCCAACCCAAAATCTTGGAGTTCTCAATAAATTATCTACTCTTGCTTTATGACTTTATGATGAGAGTCACTTGGAGGATAATAAAACCCATCTTATTAATGGTTTTTAAAAGAATGGCTATAATAGATTCCAAGGTATCAAGGTTTTTTTAAATGTGAGCAAACGTCCGAAGATAAGGAAAGAAATTGGGGATTTGGTTTCCGGTGTTAAAATTCCATGTATCTATGGGACTACTAACAAGATTGCTCGAATTCTCAAGAAGCAAAATGTTTCTTCCACTTTTAGACCCCTAAACACAATTTGTAGCTCCCTAAGATTAGTCAAAGACCTGATAGAACTAATAACATGAAAGGTGTGTATTTGATCCCATGTTCCTGTGAGACCCCCTACATTGGAGAAACTGACAATTCCATTAATAAAAGGATTCAATAGCACGTGAGTGACATAAAACATTGTAGGACTCACTCCTCAACTTTGGTAGACCATGTTGAGAAGACAAAGCACCACATTTGTATCGAGATTCCCAGGTCATTGTCAAGATTTATCATTTCTAACACGTAAGCTTAGGGAGGCCATCAAAATTGAGAAAAGGTCAAAGACATTGAATAGGGATGATGGATGGAAGATTAGTAGTTTTTCGATCCCATCCCTTTATTCCGAGGTGGTGTCTTTTAATTTTCTCCCTCCTTTCCTCGTCAGCGCCCTTTCCTTTTCTCCATTTTCTTGTGGTTATTAGTAGATTTGATTGATCCATTTCTCTTATGCCTATTTGATGGTTGATGGTAAATTTATTTTTTCTCTTTGCTTTTCAATATATTATTCTTTCCCTCTACTCCTTTTCAGATAGTTTGTTTCCTTCTCTTTAATGGTATTTGAATATATATATATATTTTTTTTTAGATTTTAGGTATTCTTTTTCACCATTTTCATTACTTTATTCTCATATAGCTTTTGGTGGTTTATGATTTCTATGATTGCATAGATTCTTATTTGCTCTTTAAATTAATTTTTATTTTTATATAATGATTTTGACTTCTTTCTTTGGCTTATTTTGTTCCTTCTATCATATATATTTTTCAGTATTATAAATATATTATCTTTGTTATATATTTAGTTATTCTTATTAATTTGTACATTTATTTACTATACTATTAATTTTATAGATTTAGTCTTTTATTTTCAAAAATATAAGTTTATTTATTAAAAAATAAAAATTATTTTTACTTTTCCTTTCCTTTTGTTTTTTAATTTTTTATTTATTAATATATTTAAAATAAAAATAATGATATTATTATTATTATTATTTTATAAATTTATGTTTTTAAAACTTTCTCTTTTGGGTCGTCTTTATCCTAAATTTCTATTTTAATACTTTGTTATTTTAATTAATTTATTGTTATTCTAACTAATTCATTGATTTTCGTTTTTATTTCTTTTTAATTTTAACAATTTTTTTTTATGTATTTATTAATGTTTTATGTGAATATAATATTATTTATTTTTATTGGTTGTTATCTAATCATTATATCTCTAATGTATTTATTTGTTCTTTGAGTAGGTTATCCATTTTATCTTGATGTTTAACTACAGTAAATGGTTTTAAACAAATCAACCTTAAAATTTCTATACACTTTTTCTTAAAATAAAACTGTATATAATCCCAAATCAAAAACCTACATTCAAATACAATTATTTACATTTAATATAAATAACAATATATACTTTCATAATACATGCACGTTAAAATAAGTATACCAGCATATATAAATTTTAAATTATTTTATAATTATAATATTTATTTTATTTTTTTAATAAATTTATTACAACCATATACAAATAATTTAATAAAACTCCCATGATGAAGACATATCTGGATTATTATAATATATCTAATAAGATTGAACTATTTTTAATATAATATTTTTTAGATTTATTATTATTATTATTATTTTATTTAAAAACCAAATTATTTTCAATATTTTCAATAATATTATTATAAATCACAAATTATTTTTAATATAATAATTTTCAAACATTATTAAACAAATAAATTATTTTTATTTAAAAAATCAAATTATTTTAAGGTTTTTTAAATGATATTCTCGTAAATCTTGAATACTCAAAATTACATTTAAAGGAACATTGTTATGTATATCTCTAAAACATAAATGATATATAAAATTTATATGAGTATCGACTATGGAACATTTAAATTCTATTATTTTTGCTTGGCATTTTTTTAGGTTAAGTTAAAATTTTATACATTTTGGAATGTTTTACCATTTAAAAACTGTTAAAATTTAAAACTTAAAAGTATAGTTGTAAAAATAAAATACTTATTACAAACATGAAATTTTAATTTATAATAGAATTTGTATTAATTTATTTTTTCAAAAATAATATAGAATAAATAAGTTTTATTTATTTGAAAATTTTAAAATAAATAAATAAATTTATCATAAAAATTAAAAATATGAGTTCTATATGAATTATGAAGAAGTTTTACATTGAAGATTTAGTGTTTATGAAGTAACATGCTTTATTATAGTTTTTAGAATATATTTGAAATGCAATTTTTTTCCACATTTGTTTTAAATAATATTATTTATAATATAATATATTAAGTTAGTTTATGAGTAACAATTCAATTGGTCATGGCTTTGTTGTGAAGTAATATTATTTATAATATATTATATTTTTTTTCTAAATCTGTCTACTTCTGTTATTATACAAAAAGAGCAAAAATTACAGCAAGGCCTTGGCCTTGAAAGTCTTGCCAAGAGGTTGGCAATTTGCACAAGTATTCACTTTTTTAGTTCTCAGAGGACCTCCATTTTTGATATGGCCTCTTATAAGACCCGACACAGATACATAGCTGAACAGAGACAGTAAAGTACCCGAAACGAGGCTAAACAAAGACAAAATTGCATCCTACATGTTGCAGAACAAGATTCAAGACAGAGACCCGATACTGGCATGAGTCAAGAAACAAAACAGAGTAGTATTCCTGTTGCTGAAGCTGCCTTTAGCAGAGAACCGGGATAGATCAATCATCATCAATGGTGTATGGTTCCTCAATGACTTTGCAACCAAATTGTAAAGAGTCCTCCGAATCTGAATGCAGAGCCACCGAGCCTGTTGGTTCTCTCTGCACTGGCTCGCTTGGACCTGCAGAGACAACTTGATTCGCCATCGAGGAGCTTCCTAAGACTGGACGCTGACTGTCCATTGGAGTCGCCCTTCTCTGGACGGCCGGCATTTCCGGAGGAGCGTCTACCTGGCCTCTGGGATCTTCACATTTCTCAATTGTGACTGAAACAATAAAGGTAGAATGAGCAAGAGTGCAGGGGATTCGATAGTGGACCGTGGGGTGTGCCTCATGCTCACAATTATTCTGTCTACCACGCCCTCGACCTCTGCCACTACCAGATCTTGTGACAGGGGGGTTGCTTCGCCCAGAATCCTGCACCTCCGTGAAAGAGCGCATCGGGGAGGTTGACCACTGCGAGATGGCGCGACCCCTGGAGCCTCCTCGCCTACTTATCATCTTGAGCCGTTCTTGCGGCATTGCAAGGCCCCGAGGTGGAGCGAATGAACCTGGAAAGGAATTTAACGCTGCCACGCTGAGGGAGAAGCTCTACTTTACACAGACCACCGTGACCCAAGAGACTAGGGCAACATAAATGAACGTTGGAGCAGCAGGAGAGCAACGGATATGGTGCGCCATGGCACAGTGAACCGGGAGTATGGTTGAGGAATTAATGTCTCGCCTTAAAAGCTTTGTGCGAGACCAGCTCGCTTTCTTTGTACACCACCCCGTAGCAGGCGTGTTTGGACACTTGCCCATGTGACCGACCACGTGCCTGCCATCCTTTCCATCAGACACCCGCATCCGGGGTTATAATATATTATATTATATTATATTAAGTTATTACATTAGAGACACTTTACACCATAATATAAATATTGTAGTGGTGTAGAAGTTTTAAAAATATTAAATGATTAAAAGTAACATAGAACTCAGTATGGGGTAGATGTTGTAGTGTCCTTAAATGAGTGTAAACATTTAAATGTTGGCTAAATTAATAATAATAAGTTAAAAGTAATAAAAATAACAAGATTCGTGTTTAAAAAAAAATAATAATAAGATTCAAGCTTTTATATTGTAATTTTATTTTTATTGCGCTCCAGCCTAGTATGGAAGAGATGTTGTAATGTAATGTTATGTTATGTAAACATTTTGATTCATTAAAATTACATAGGAATAAAAATAAAATAAAAATACAATTAAAAAGCAAATAAAATACAAAAGTAAAAATAATAGCTATAATTATTATTACCAATATGGATTACAAAAGTCTAAGATCTAGCAATAATTATAATTATTAACTAAAACATTTTGACTAGATCAAATTACATTAAGAAAACAAAAACAAAAATAAATTAAAATTAAAATATTTAATAATTTTAATTATCAACTATTAATAATTAAACGAACCTAGATCCATCTTAACTCTGGATCTACAAGCCCCATGTAACAAACATTTACATATAAAAAGAAAATTTCTTTAAAAAAATATATCAACATACACCATCCAATATCAAATTAATTGACAGGGTTTCAATCGAATCCCAAGGTGATTAAAGTATTAAACCATGGATACGGATGGCACATGGTTCTTAACCTTATCATTTAATATGTTGTATGACATGAATTGGCAGTCCCATCTACAAATATTTCAATGGTGTTTAAATCGTATGGCACCCTTCCTGAACCCTCTATTGGCTCACAGCTAGACCCGTAGATTAGGCCATGCGTTAGGCATAAGGCCGACTTCTAGCAATGCCGATTAATGTGACAAGGATAACACATATGGGGTCCTTTTGATCGTCGATCTATGGTTGATCCGACAGTGCAAGAAAACTTAGGGTTTTACCTAACTGAATGATGCACCCTCTAGCCGATGGTAAGCATTTTTTACAATTGGGGTTTGGGTTCTTGCTGCTCCGCAACATCTTACCTCTATGAATGGCTGAGGGGGTTCGAACTCTTGTCGCCATGATCTCTGGAGTCCTCCACCTCTCGACTGCTATAGGTAAAATTTCCCTTATATTTATTTGTCATTTCCAGCATTTAACTTTTCAGAAGATGGTCTAAGGGTCACTGTCTGACTGAACTTTGTTATTCTGTTCAAGAATTTGGCCTACGTTCAGAAAAGAATCGACTACTTGGTCTTCAGGGAGGTCGGCCTGGTTGAATTCGTTTTTAACCAAGGTAAATGAAGGTCCCTATCTAGCGAATGACCGGTTTTGTTGTTTGTATAATGGTATATTTAATATGAATGAACTGAATCAGGGTATCATGGTTTCCTTGATAGGATGGCGACTATGACTTCAAGATTGTTCTTCACCTACAGGTACATACTTAATATTCGTTTCTTGTTTAAGGTTAAAGGTTTATTTCCATAGTCTCTGACCAGAGGTCATGCTTTTTGCAGGTATGCTACCCACCCTTTGGTTCATTTGAAATGATGATTGAAAAAGGTCGCGCCCTCACCAGATGCTTCTTTGTCATACATAGGTTGGATATACTCCTATCATGAAAATGCATTTAGCTTTTTCTGAGGTTAGGGCCGAGCCTCGACCACCGTTCTCCAGTCCTTATCCCTCTGAGACTGGCTGTGATGGTCGATTTGAAAGACCGTCAAGGGTTTTTAGTAATGCACATTTAATTCTTAAATGTTCTAGCCTTTGAATAGAGCTACTAGCTCGAACAGTTAGGGCCATGGATAATTGCTTTTATATTTATTTTTATATTTGCCCTACCTGGCCAGGATGTTGTACTATTCTAAACCTATTCGACAGTTAATATATACCATGTATATCTTTGGTTTCTTTAATGAATTTTCTAGTTTCTCTTTTCTAGCTTGCAATTTACATTATTGAATGAAGGTTTGCAATGCTTCTTTGCTCATATTTTTGTGGAATTCAATTTGTGTAATCATGTTGGTTGACTTGAATTTTTGATATGAAGAGTAGGGTCAGAAACTCTATGATATAGATAGTAACTTCTTCCAGACCTCTGTAGAAAATAATAATGATGGTACAGGCTATAAGGTTCAAGATTTCTATAAGATCTTTATAGTTTCCATGATTAACATATGTATAGAGGAAATACCCTTGAAAAGGGTAGCATTCGCATGCGTTGTTTGTTATAGTTTGAGGTTGTGATTTAAATGTTTCATCTTAGAATATACTTTGTCTTAGCATTTAAAAATTTACTTACTTATGACAACCAATAAATCTTGTGGTAGCATTACTTTTCAAACTGTACTCTACTTACAGAAATTTATTATATCTTACTTAATTGTTTCGTTTACCTTTCTATTCATGAACATATAGTTTCTTGCAAGCCTGGTAATTTGTCTATAAATATATTTATCTATGGCTAGGTTATCTTAGTTTATGGTATTTAATCTATACAAAAAATTGACAATGAGTCTAATAATTATTAAAAATTTTAGTGTTAGCCTTTCTGATTTCCTATCTGGAATTTATAAATATATGCATTTATCAGAGAGCTTAATATTTACTTATCTGTCTGAAAGGATAAGTGTTCTTCAGAAAATTTATTGTTTTACTTATCTGTCTGAAAGTCTCTCCTCCCAACCACGAGTCTCGCAATTATGTCCAGACTCTCCCCTGAGCACTTTTTGTGTTCCACACTGGATTGTCCAGTTACAGTCAGTACCTTGGGCCTCAAGACTTCCAGCCAACCTCAAGATTTGTACTTTTCTCTTGACTGTCTTGTAGCAAATTGTCCCACTAGTTTTCTTTTATTCATCCAGCTCTAGGATCCTTTTCTTTGCTTTATTTCCCCTGTCTACCCTTTTCTTTTCTAGGTAGAGGGTAATTGTTTTCTTGGCAACCATTTCTTTTAACTATATTAAACAGTTGCTATTTTGTTAAAATACCATTACCAATAATTTTGGTAAACACAACATATGTTTCTTGGCCTTCTAGCCTCAGTCAGTTAATATTCAATCATCAACATGTAATAAAATCTAAATTAACATTTAACACAAATCAACTTAGTAACTTCAGTAATTTTATGTGACTTGGGGGTGTTACATCTCCCCCCCATATGAGGAACACCGTCCCTAGTGTTCTCTCTATTTTCTGAAAAAATGCTGGATAACCCTTCCGCATAAACTCCTCCTCTTCCCAAGTGGCCTCATCTGGGACAAAGTGCTTGTATTGCAATTTAACCTAGGTGATGGCTCGCTTCCGCAAGTTGGTTTCTCTCTAGTCGAGAATACGAAGAGGTTCTGCCAAGAATTCTCCTTCTGATTTGACCTGAAACAACAAAAATTTCAACTTTCAGTTGCCTTCAACAAGAAAAATAGTATATCTAGTCATTTAACCATTTAACCATTTACCTTAATATTTTCCCAGTCAATAATGTGCTAAGGGTTATACACATATTGTTCTAGTAAAGACACATGAAACACATTGTGGACTCGAATGTGGCTTGGTAGCGCTAGCTTATAAGCCACTAGTCCAACTCATTCCAAGACTTGAAAGGGTCCACAGTATCGGGGTGCTAATTTAGCACAACCTCGCCACTGTAAGGAACTTTTCTGGGGCTTCACCCTTAGATAAACATGATCCCCTGGTTGAAATTCCCTGTATGTTCTCTTTTTATCTGCATACACTTTCTGTCTATCTTGGGCCGCCCGAAGATTTTGTCGAATCTTCTTAACAATTTCCTCCATTTCCGCTAGCATGCCAAGACCTAATGCTAGCTTATTAACTGGATTATTCCAGTCTATGGGCACCCTGCACTTCCTCCCATATAACACCTCGAAGGGACTCATACCTAGAGATTCGTGATGCCCATTGTTATAAGCAAATTCTACTAAATGGAGGTAATCCTCCCACTTGTGTAGCTGCTGCATCACAAACATGTGTAGCATTTCCTCCAATACTTGATTCACCCATTTGGTTTGTCCATCCGTTTGGGGGTGGTAGGAAGTACTAAATTGGATGTGGGTACACAATCCCCAAAAGAGAGTCTTCCAAATGTGGATGTAAATTTTACATCTCTGTTAGAGATCACCACCTTGGGTATTTCGTGTAATAAAAAAATCTCCTTCATAAAAATATCTTCGACTTCCACAGTTTTGTACGTGTATTTCATAGGTACGAAATGAGCTATTTTACTCAATTTGTCTACTACCACCATTATAGAGTCATGCTGCTTCCTTGTGCGAGGTAATTTGTGATAAAATCCAGTGATAAAATCTAGCGATATGGTCTCCCATTTCCATTTTGGAATGGGAAATGGTTGTAACAACCCAACATGATTTTGGTGTTCTGTCTTTACTAACTGACACTCCAAGCATTTGGACAAATATTCTGTGACTTCCCTCTTCAGTCTAGGCCAAAAGTACCCTTTCTTGATGGTTGAAAACATTTTCTGATAACCTAGGTGGCCAACATAAAGTTTCCTATGAAACTTGTCTAATATCAATTGTTTAACCAAGTTTTGCTTAGGAATGTAAATTCTATTGTGAAACGTAAGAAGGTTGTCAGAATTTATTTCAAATTCTGATTTTTCCCTTTTTAGCAAGTTTTCTTTTGCCTGTTTCTAAAGGAAAGTATATTTTGGATCTTTATTAACTACTTCTTTTATAATGTCAGGAACATTTGAACTTACTTGGCGCATTTGAATCTCATAGACACAATGTACCTTTCTGCTTAGGGCGTCAGCCACACGGTTTTCCTTCCCTTTTAGGTGTTTCATTTCGAAATCGAACTCGCTTAAAAATGTTGTCCATCTGGCTTGTTGAGTGTTTAAGCTAGACTAATTGAAAAAATTTGTGAGGCTGCTATGATCTATCAGCAACATAAGTTTTTTCCCCAGCAGGTAGTGTCACCACATTTTCAGTGCATGCACCATTGTTGTCAATTCAAGATCATAAGCGGAATATAGTTGTTCATATTCTTTTAATTTTCGAGACTCATAAGCAATCACCTTTCCTTCTTGTGTTAGTACCCCACCAACACCTTCTTTGCTTGCATCTGTGAAAACTATGAAAGACTTTTCTGGATCTACTACTTTTAACACTGGTGCAGTAGTGAGTAGATGTTTTAATTTTTCAAAACTTTGTTGACATTCGGCTGTCCATTGGAAAGCACACCCCTTTTTCTGTAAAGAGGTCATTGGAAAGGCGATTTTTGAAAATCCATTCCATGATTCTTTTGATCTTTTCCAGGTCTACTGCGATGTCGTCTGCTAATATAACGTGACCCAAGTATTGAATCTGATCTTTAAAAAAATCACACTTGTTGAATTTGGCATACAACTGATTCTCCCTTAGTGTCTGCAATACTATTTTCAGATGTTCTTTATGCTCCTCCTGATTCTTAGAGTATATTAAAATATCATCAATGAATATCAATACAAATTTATCCAGGTATGGCTGGAAAATACCATGCATCAGGCTCATAAAAGTGGTTGGGGAATTTGTGAGGCCAAACGGCAATACCACGAACTCATAATGTCCATATCGAGTATAAAATGTTGTCTTGTAGATGTCTTCTTCTTTTATTCTTATTTGATGGTAACCAGATCTTAAATCAATTTTTGAAAATACCTTAGCTCCTTGCACTTGATCAAATAGATCATCTATACGTGGCAAGGGGTACTTATTCTTGATGGTGAGTTTGTTTAATTGTCGATAATCAATGCATAATCTTAAGGTCCAATCCTTTTTCCATACAAATAAGATAGGGGCTCCCCAAGGGGACACACTAGGACGGATATACTTTTTATCTAAAATCTCTTGTAGCTGCATTTTGAGTTCTGTTAACTCAGGTATGCTCATGTGGTACGGGGCTCTGGATATAGGGGCTGCACCCGGAATTAACTCAATGGTGAAATCAATATCACGCTTTGGTGGTAAACCTGGTATAGATTCTGGAAATACATCAACAAATTCCTGAATAACAGGAATATCTTCCAGGGAGGTCATTTTATTTTTAGTGTTCGTGAATCCTACTTGAACAACATATATTTGACAACCCTTTCTAATACATTTTCCTAGTTGACTAGCAGTAATGGGACGTAACTTGGTATTGGTTTTAATTCCTTGGAGCTCTTTTCTTTGGCCTGATTCAACAATAAAACTAACAGTTTTTTGTTTGCAATCTACTAAGGACCAACACCTTTCCAGCCATTCCATTCCAATTAACACATCATATGAACCCAAAGGAAGTATATTAAGGTCTACGTGAATGGGCTAACCTGAAATCGTTATGGGGTAACGTTCTGTTTTCGCAGTTACTCTTCTTTTTGTCCCCGTAGCTAGTTGCACTAGCCATGGTTTTGAGAACTTATTGCTCTGCAATTGACATTTATCTACCACCTTAGGACTAACATAGCTTAAGCTAGCACTAGGGTCAAATAAAAAAGAGACAGATTGCTTAGCAATCATACCTTCACATTCGATCATAATAGGCTGGAATTCTACTTGGTGATCATCCAGACAGTATTAATTTTGGGCATACTCCTTGCCACATCCCCAACCGTGGATGCCTCTTTCATATTTGATAATTGTTTTGTTCTTGCCTTATGCGGGCAATTCTTGTAATAGTGAGGTTCTCTGCATCCCCAACATTGTAGTGGCGGTTTTGATTGCTGGTCATTCACTGATTTAGTAACTCCTTCTAGCTGCCTGTTTTCTGAATAAGCAGTCTTGGGCTGATTTCTAACTGGAAATCTGTTGAGGGGCTTTTGCTGTACATTTCTGCTACTAGCAAATCTTGAGTGTTTATTTGGAGTCAAACTTCTACCTTTCTTGTTTAGACTCCCTTTTGGTCCTTCATTCTTTTGTTTCATTTGCTGGTAGCAGATGCGAGCTTTCCGCACAACGTCATCCATTGTCTTGGGGTAGTCAAATTCTAATTTCTCCTTCATGAAGTTGGGTAAGTTGTTGATGAAACGCTAAATTTTGGCCTTTTCTTCTTGCATGTAAGGTACATAACGCAATAGGGAAGTGAATCGTGTCACGTATTCATCCATGGTTAAGGTTCCCAACCTTAACTCATGAAATTCCTTTGCCTTTTCATCATAATACCATTCAGTTAAATATTTATCCTTGAAATGTTTTTGGAACTCTTGCCAGGTGACTTCCTCTTCATTGATCTTCCTTACTATTTTGATTTCTTCCCACCATAAGGTGGCCTTACCTCTTAGTTGATAAACTGCTAATCATTCCTTCAGTTTATTTGTGTACTCATAAATCTGGAAGTATTTTCCCATATCAATTAGCCACGCCTCTGTTGCCTCTTCTGATTCCCCTTCAAAGAGTGATGGCTTGATCTTTTTAAATTTTCCTTGTAACTCAGTTTTCTATCTTTTAGTTTTGCGCTGGTCGGAAACGTTGTCGGAGCGCCCTTCCTCGTCCTCCCCATGTTTCTCTGACTCAACGTTTTCTTCTCCATGCTGAGCTGTCGATGTCTTCTCCGGATACTCAACACTAGGGTTTGGTTTTCATTGATTCTCTTGGTTAGACAAACTTCTGAGAATTTTCTCCTACTCTTCATGTAATCTTTCATTATCTGTTCTTAAATTTATCATTTCAGCATGCAGATGCTGAACAGTCTCGAGTAACACCGCATTAGCTTGTCGTGACTCTTCGCCTAGCTATATCCAAATATCAGGATTGGCATTTACATAAGTGGTTCCGGGTGGGTCGGTTGGTCCTGGACTCTCCTACATTTTTCCTTATCTCTTTTGTTGGTGCAAACTCTGTGTTCACACATAAGTTTTTTAGTTTAAAAAAAACACATTGGTTTCCAGTACATATCTTATTCCCAAAGAGTCTCAGTGTATGAACCTGAGCTCTGATACCATTTGTAACAAACATTTACATATAAAAAGAAAATTTATTTTAAAAAAAATATCAACATACACCATCCAATATCAAATTAATTAATAGGGTTTCAATCGAATCCCGAGGTGATTAAAATATTAAACCGTGGATACAGATGGCACATGGTTCTTAACCTTATCATTTAATATGCTATATGACATGAATTCGTAGTGCCATTTACAAATCTTTCAATGGTGTTTAAATCGTATGGCGCCCTTCCCAAACCCTTGGTTGGCTCATAGTTGGACTCGTAGATTAGGTCACGCGTTAAGCGTAGGGCTGAATTCTAGCAATGTGGATTAATGTGACAGGGACATCACAGATGGGGTCCTTTTGATCGTCAATCTGTGGTTGATTCGACGGTGCAATAAAACTTAGGGTTTTACCTAACTGAATGATGCACCCTCTCGCTAATGGTTAATCATTTTTGGTGATTGGGGTTTGGTTTCTTGCTGCTCCATAGCATCTTACCTCTGTGAATGGCTAAGGGGGTTCAAACTCTTGTCGACAAGATCTCTGGAGTCTTCCACCTCTCGACTGCTACAGGTAAAATTCCCTTAGATTTATTTGTCACTTCCAGCGTTTGACTTTTTAGAATATGGTCTAAGGGTCACTTTCTGACTAAACTTTGTTGTTATGTTCAAGCATTTGGCCTTTGCGCTCAGAAAAGACTTGATTGCTTGGTCTTCAGGGAGGTCAGCCTAGTTGAAGTCATTGTTAACCAAGGTAAATGAAGGTCCCTATATGGAAAACAATGGATTTCGTTGTTTGTATAATGGTATATTTAATCTGAATGAACTGAGTCAAGGTATCACATTTTCCTTTATAGGATAGCTGTTGAAATGTGGTAACAAGAATATTCCAATTTTAATTTGTCCTTGAATTAAAATTGTGAATTAAAATTCGAATTTAGTCTCAAAATAATTAATTAATTCATCTTGAGTTAATTAGTTGGCGAAATTCAAGTTAGAAGTCTTTCTGAAGTCATGCAAGAGTTATCCCTTAAATTAAGGAGATTATCCCTTAATTAAGGAGATAAGATTGAGTTATATTTGAGTTGTAATTAGTTAACTTAGTTTACTGAGTTAAGTCCAGTTAAATTAGTTCCAAACTATTTGAGGAACTAATTGTGAGTTATCAGTCAGTTGATGCATGCATTCACTCAACAAGTGTACTCTAGATAACTAAAGATTCCCTCATCAGTAACTCATGCATGTCGATTCTGAGAAATACCCAGTTGAGCTAAATGTCAAGGATAATGTACTATCAGTTGCATGTGTTTTTTTATAAAGGAAACTCATGCATGCAGTCAAGGTAGGGTTCCTTGAGGATTTCCCAGTTTTAGAGGGTGTGAGATCAGTGTGAGTGATCAGTGTTACACTTGCTAACATGAGGATCACCCAGGAGAAATTGTGCAAGGAAATAGGAAGCTTGGAGGGAAGAGGAGAAGGTTTGTGAGAATACTTATTTTCCTGTAAGAATCTAGGAGGATTGCACTGAGAGCTGGCTAGCTGTGAGAGCTAAGGCTTTGTGTAATTATGATATATTTCCACCTTGTATGAAAATACAAATAGTGGGGGTTTTTTAGCTGAGGATTTCCCCTGAGTATTTTCTGTGTTTCATGTGCATTGATTCTTATTCTGGTTATATGTGTTCAGCTCGTTCTTGCTCAAACATTTAAATTTCCGCAAATTGATAGTAGAAGTAGGTTATTGTATTTTTCTTTGGCCATATTGCATTATCAGGTTAACCTGTAGCAGATCTACAGAACTGGATTTTTAGACAGAATTTCTACATGGTATCGGAGCACAGGTTTATCGGAGAAGTGAATAGTATACATAGAAGAGAATTCAAAGTTTGAAGTTTGGGGTTTCAGGTGCAAATTGAATTCATATTAAACTTCAAGGTTGGTCAATGGCAAGGAAAGGAAAGGGGAAGGTTTCCCATTCCAAATCAAATTCTTCTTATGGATCCTCGGTAGGATCGGAAGGTGAGGCATTAGCCTCTCAGTTCGAGATGGACTTTACCCTCATCGCATGCATGGTGTCATTGATGATGGGTTGTGTTTGGTCTATTGACAATGGATCCTCATTCCACATGACCGGCGATAAAGGTTTATTTAGTGCCTTGGAGGAGAAAGACCTCAAGATGCGCATAGAGATGGGTGACGACGGGAAGTATAGTGCTTCAAGAGTGGGCATGGTTGGTTTTCAGAGGGATCATGGAGCTCCTCTCACCTTGACAAATGTGATGTATGTTCCTGGACTGAAGAAGAACTTGGCATCAATCACGATGTTGGAGGACAAAGGCTAAGATGTTGTCTTCAGTAAAGGAAAGGAGTTCCTAAGTCACATAGACATGGTCAGACCAAGAGGATAGGGATTCGGGTGAAGAATCTCTATAAACTAGAGGTAGATGATTGTGCAGCGTCGAGTATGAAAGCAGAATTGGTGCAAAGCCAAGACATTAGCGAGTTGTGGCACAAGTGGTTGGGCCATTTACATCATGGGGCTTTGAATATAATGCAGTGGATATCTACAGGACTTCCCAAAGGTAAACTTGAGCAAGTTGACACATACAAAGGTTGTACCTTGGGAAAGTACACCAAGTCTTCCTTTCATTATTGAGATAGTCGAGAAAAGGCTATCTTAGAGCAAGTTCATATTGATGTGTGTGGACCATTCTTGATGACATCCACTGCAAAGCAAAGGTATTATGTGATTTTCATTGATGAGTTTTCTCATAAATGTTGGATTTATTTCATGCAGAAGAAGAACTAAACCTTCACAAAGTTTTGTGAGTTCAAAGCTTTGGTCGAGAAAGAGTTAGGGAAGAAGATCAAGGCCTTGAGAAGCAACAACGATGGAGAATATGTCTCTCAATAGTTTAAGGACTTATGTGCAGCGGAAGGAATTAAATGGGAGTTGACGGCACCTCATAAACCACAACAGAATGGGGTGGCTGAGAGGAAGAACAAACTATTGTAGGGGCATCATGGGTGATGCTGCATGACCAAGGCCTACCAATTCACTTGTGGGCTGAGGCATGCAACACAACGATATATTTTTAGAATAGAAGCCCACATCGCATACTTGGGATGAAGACACCGAAGAAAGCTTTCTCTGGTAAGAGACCAGATGTGGGTTACTTCAAGATCTTTGGCTCATAGGTATATTGCCATGTGACAAAGGATGCATGGAAGAATCTTGTCACATGGATGCATAGAAGAAGCTTGAGCCAACAACAGAGTTGGGGATACTTCTGGGGTACACTGATACACCTCAAAACTATCATGTGTACTTTCCTACCAGTCGGAGGAAAATGCTTCGCAGAGATCTCAAGTTTGATGAGCAAAAGGCCATGTGAGTTTCCCTTGAGAGGGAGCTCAAACTACAGGTTGTGGAGGAACTATTGGTTCCTAAGGAGGAGGAACCTCAGACTCATGCGGAGCTGCCACATGCAGAGGTTCCAGGAGTGGAGACATCCATTCAAGAAGAGTCTTCCAGAGATGGCAGAAAGCGCACAAAAGAAGCTGACATATTGTTGTAGGATGCGAGAGAGAATGTGGGAGCACCATCTTCTTAACGCAGACAGAGGAGGTCACCTGAGAGGTATGCTAGATACATGGCCCTTGCTGGGGAGTGTGTTGAGACCGAGCCATCTTCCATTGAGGAAGTAGTGCAGTAGCCGATTTGGGTTGATGATATGGTGGAGGAGTATGACTCCATAGTTTGTAACAGTGTTTGGGACATGGTTCCAAGACCGGAGAACAAGTCAGTTGTGAGTTCCTGTTGGTTTTGCAAGGTAAAGAAAGTTGCTGATGGTAGTGTGGAGAAGCATAAGGCAAGATTTATTGCCTGTGGCTTTTCACAGGTCGAGGGGATTGACTATGATGAGACTTTTTCACTTGTCACAAGGTACTAATATATCAGATCTATGTTGGCACTATCAACACAAATGGTTTAGAAGATCCATCAGATGGATGTGAAGACTGCATTCCTCAATGGCAAGATTGAGGAAGAGGTGTACATAGAGCAGCCGGAAGGTTTTGAGACCTTTGATCACGAGTCGCATGTGTGCTGACTCAAGAGAGCATTATACGAGCTGAAGCAAGAACCTCATGTTTGGTAAACCAGGATAGACAACCACTTCACTGTGTTGGGCTTCACAAAGAGTGAAGCGGATGCGAACCTGTACAACATTGTGGTGGAAGGTAAGTTTTTTATCATCGTTATTTATGTTGATGATCTCATATTGACTAGTGATGATCAGTTGATCATGTCTTGCAAGGAGGACCTTGAAATAGAATTCGAGATGAAAGACATGGGTCTCATGCATTACTTCCTTGGCATGGAAGTATGGCAGAAGGATGGGGAGTTTTTTGTGTCTCAGGGCAAGTATGCCAATGAGATACTCAAGAGATTCCACTTGGATAAGTGCAAGCCCATGTAGACTCCTCTAGCTGGTAACTGGAGGAAGGAGGATGCTACTTTAGGAGAAGTAGTGGAGGTTAATGTGTACAGGCAGCTTGTGGGTTCACTGATGTAATTAGTGAACACATGACCAGATTTGTGCTATGTGGTGAACCAGTTGAGTCAAGCGATGGTTCAGCCTACCAAGTTGTTTTGGAAGGCAGAAAAGCATGTATTGAGATACCTCAGAGGCACATCTCAGTATGGATTATGGTGCAGACGGACAGAGGGAGTGAAGCTACAGGACTTCACTGATGCAGATTAGGTAGGGAATCCATCAGATCAGAAGAGAACATCAGGAGGGATTTTCAACCTTGGGTTAGTGGCAGTTTCTTGGTACAGTAGGAAATAAAGGTCAGTTGCACTCAGCTTGACAGAGGCAGAATACATGGCTGCAAGTCAGGCAGCATGTGAGGCCATCTGGATGCAAAAGATCCTAGTTGGTTCGTTTGATTGGAGGATGGATCCAACTGTGATCTATTGTGATAATCAGAGTTGTATCAAACTCTTCGAGAATCCAGTATTTCATGATAGGTCCAAGCACATCGACATCTGGTATCATCATCTCAGAGACTATGTAGTGAGGACGATAGCGTTGATGCAATATATTTCGATAGAGGAGCAAGATGTTGATATTTTGACATAGGCATTGTCAAAGTGTAAATTCGAGTTCCATAGAGACAGGATCAAGGTGGTAGATAATCCCTTTCTTGTTGAGAGGGGGTGTTGAAATGTGGCAACAAAAATATTCCAATTTTAATTTGTCCTTGAATTAAAATTGTGAATTAAAATTCGAATTTAGTCTCACTAGATGCTTGAAAATAATTAATTAATTCATATTGAGTTAATTTGTTGGAGAAATTCAAGTTAGAAGTCTTTCTCGAGTCATGCCAGAGTTATCCCTTAAATTAACGAGATTATCCCTTAATTAAGGAGATAAGATTGAGTTATATTTGAGTTGTAATTAGTTAACTCAATTTATTGAGTCAAGTCTAGTTAAATTAGTTCCAAACTGTTTGAGGAACTAATTGTGAGTTATCAGTCAGTTGATGCATGCATGCACTCAACAAGTGTACTCCAGATAACTAAAGATTCCCTCATCAGTAACTCATGCATGTCTATTCTGAGAAAGACCCAGTTGAGCTAAACGTCAAGGATAGTGTACTATCAGTTGCATGTGTTTTCCCATAAAGGAAACTCATGCATGCAGTCAAGGCAGGGTTCCTTGAGGATTGCGTAGTTTTACAGGGTGTGAGATCAGTGTGAATGATCAGTGTTACACTTGGTAATAGGAGGATCACCCTGGAGAAACTGCGCAAGAAAATAGGAGGCTTGGAGGGCAGAGGAGAAGGTTTTTGAGAAGCCTTGTTTTCCTATGAGCATCTAGGAGGATTGTAATGAGAGCTGGCTAGATGTGAGAGCTAAGGCTTTGTGTAATTCTGATATATTTCCACCTTGTATGATAATACAGATAGTGGGGTTTTTTAGCTGAGGCTTTCCCTTGAGTATTTTCTATGTTTCATGTGCATTGATTCTTATTTTGGTTATATGTGTTTAGATCATTCTTTCTCAAAAATTTAAGCTTCCGAAAATTGATAGTAGAAGTAGGTTATTGTATTTCTCTTTGGTTATATTGCATTATCAGGTTAACCTACAATAGATCTACAGAACTGGATTTGTAGACATAATTTCTACAATGGTGACTATGACTTCAAGATTGTTCTTCATGTTTAGGTACATACTTAATATTCGTTTCTTGTTTAAGGTTAAAGGTATATTTCCATAGTCTTTGACTAGAGGTCGTGCTTTTTTCAGGAATGCTACCCACCCTTTGGTTCATTTGAAATAGAGACTAAAAAAGGTCGCGCCCTCACCAAATGTTTCTTCGTCATACACAAGTTGGATATACTCCTATCATGAAAATGCATTTAGCTTTTTTTGAGGTTGGGGGCGAGACTCAACCACCGTTCTTCGGTCCTTGGCCTACTGAGACTGGCTCTAATGGTCGATTTGAAAGACTGTCAAGGCTTTTTAGTAATGCACATTTAATTCTTAAATGTTCTGGTGTTTGAATAGAGCTACTAGCTTGAACAGCTAGGGTCGAGAAGAGTTACATTTATATTTATTTTTATATTTTCCCTACACGGCCAGGATGTTGTACTATTTTGAACCTATTCGACTGTTAACATATACCGTGTATATCTTTGGTTTCTTTAATGAATTTTCCAATTTCTCTTTTATAGCTTGCAATTTACATTATCAAATGAAGGTTTTCAATGCTTCTCTGCTCCTGTTTTTGTGGTATTCAATTTGAGTAATCATGTTGGCCGATTGGAATTATTGATTATGAAGAGTAGGGTTAGAAACTCTATGAGATAGATAGTAACTTCTTCCAGAATTCTGTAGAAAATAATAATGATAGTACAAGCTATAAGGTTCGAGATTTCTGTAAGATCTTTATAGTTTCCATGATTAACATATGTATAGAGGAAATAACCTCGACAAGGGTAGCATTCGCATGCGTTGTTTGTTATAGTTTGAGGCTGTGATTTAACTGTTTCGTCTTAGACTATACTCTGTCTTAGCATTTAAATATTTACTTACTTATGACAGTCAATAAATCTTATGGTAGCATTACTTTCCGAACTGTACTCTACTTACAGAAAATTATTATATCTTACTTAATTGTTTCATCTACCTTTCTATTCATGAACATATAGTTTCTTACAACCCTGCTAATTTGTCTATAAATATATTTATTTTTGGATAAGTTATCTTAGTTTACAGCCTTTAATCTATACAGAAAATTGATAATGGGTCTGATAATTATTAAAAAGTTTACTGTTAGCCTTTTTGATCTCCTATCTAGACTTTATAAATTTATCAGAGAGATTAATATTTACTTATCTGTCTGAAAGTCTCTCCTCCCAACCACGAGTCTGACAATTACATCCAGACAATCCCCAGAGCACTTTCTGTGTTCCACACTAGATTGTCCAGTTACAGTCAGTACCTTGGGCCTCAGAACTTCTGCTAGCCTCAGTCTCTGTACTTTTCTCTTGATTGTATTTTAGCAAATTGTCCCACTGGTTTTCTTTTATTCACCTAGCTCTATGATCCTTTTCTTTGCTTTCTTTCCCCCCTCTATCTTTTTTCTTTCCAGGTAGAGGGTAATTGCTTTCTTGGAAATCGTTTCTTTTAACTATATTAAACAGTTTCTATTTTCTCAAAATACCATTACCTATAATTTTGGTAAACACAACACATGTTTCTTGGCCTTCTAGCCTTAGTCAATTAGTATTCAATCATCAACATGTAATAAAATCTATATTAACATTTAACACAAATCAACTTAGTGACTTCAGTAATTTTATGTGACTTGGGGGTGTTACACCCCGAGATGGATCAAATGCCTTGAGGTGAAAACCTCTTTTAGAGTGAAAATAGATTTGATACCTCTCAATGTTTGGTAGATACATACTTAAGATCGATCTAGGTTGGTTAATAAAATTATGAACAATTTTTTAGGTGAATGAAAATCATAATATACATATTACATTAAAATAAACATTTAAACTAAAATAATGATTCCATAACAATATTTAAATTTAATTAATAAGCACGTAAAAACATAATACTTATAATAATTTTACAATATAACAAAATTCTTAATCGTGGTTATTCACATCCACAATAGAATTTGTTACAATACCATAAGCCAAGAACCATGTCTGATCAATACCACATGCCCAAAAACCATAAATCACAATCAAAATATTTTATTTTATTTTTGTTAAGTTGTGTGAGTCATGAGATGACTGCACACTTAACCTTTGGCTTGAGAAACCGTGATCCACGGGCATCCAAGACATCAAAATCGCCAGAGGATCACACTCGACCTAGGCCACACCAACCCTTAACATCGTTGGATTTTTTCCCTCAGAGTTTCAAATCGGTGACCTTCACATTGCATAGTGCTTTAACAATACACCCTATCGCCTTCTATTCTACACCTCATGGGAATTTTAATATCGAAGGGGAATAGGAGATTTGAGAAGTTGTTTTCGAGAGTTGGATAGGTATTTTCCTTATAGAACTTATTTCCACCAATCTAGTATCCTCTGTGATGAATTTCCAAAGTATTTTGACTCTCGAGGCTATTTTCATAAGCTCGGGTTACCTGATACTTTAACATCCCTTGAAATATCTCTTACAATATACACAAGACAAAAAAAATTACAAGTTTTATCAGCATGTAACATCCCACAAATGAATTATCACATTCTATTTAACTGGTCAACAAATGATATATTCACTATCATTAAGTGGAGTAATTGTAGAAATGGAAATAGCTACTCGCACAATGGAATAATGCTTAGTGCAACTTGTCAACATAATTCATTATGATGAAACTTCACATCATTATCATCGTTCAATTAGTCATGGATTATTAAAAAAATGATAAATTATATAATTCTGAATGTTATGCAAGGTGATAATAACATTAGGATAAGCCAAATAGATAAACGCACAAATGAACATCAAGATTGCATGGGAAAACCTCAAGGGAAAAACCAACAATTTTTTTTCTTTATTAAACATATTTCATGAGGGAGTTCACCCCTCACTCAATTACAACGAGGGAGTCCATCCCTTGTTCATCATTGAGAATTTTACAAAGAAACATAAACTTTCATTTAAGCATTATTAACTAGAGGCCCATACATTAGACATATTTTCATATTTCTCAACACATTACCGAACAATTCTTAGAGCACAATATCCTTGTGGCATGGTTGTTTATTGCAGTAACTTTCTTCACCATCATGTATCACCATTTTCAAATCGTAACAAGTTAACAATATATATTTGTAAACCAAGTTTCCTGTTTTAAAACTACATCCGGGGATTTTTCATTCTACATGTAACAATAATTATATATAATGATCTCCTTACCTGCAATATTATTAGTAATAAACAAACGTTCAACTAAATTCCTAGTAGTTTATGATTTCATCCCTACAACCACTATCGTTAGTAAAAGCTCTAACATCATGATTATCTGAAATATCAAATTATCAAAACCCAAAAATATTATGGCATTTCCTCCAAAATGCGAGAGAATTCAGATATTTCTACCTCAATGATTCAATCTCTATCGGTTATCACCTTCATATCAGAATCCCTAATAACCTCTATTTGTTATATGTCTTCGCATGAAAGCACTTTCTTTCAAATATATGAATAAAAGTCAAATCATAACCATAATTAATCTTTTACTTCTAAATGCATTGTCAAATACATAACAATAAATATTTAACACATGTGATACCATAACAACTATTTGATAAACCACACATTTATTGCATTTAAAAAAATGCAAAACTATGGGAATAAAGTCACAAAACCATGTGTATCAATTTTTTTGTTCCTTTTAATACAAAACCATTCTTGTTGTAACCAAAGAAATAGCATACTGGCTAGCAATATAAAATATGGCTATTTTCATTGTCTTTATTTCAAATGTATTATACCAATGCATACAATTATAAAAACATGTTTATTTTTATCCAAAATGCATTATAGTTGTAAAATATTGGTTATTTATTGTTGTAAATGCAAAATCCTAGGCACTAATAAAACCATGCTATATTAATATTTATAAATGATATGTGTGACAAGCAGAACTTTCTATCACTTCAAAATTCCTTACAACATTAAGGGAAAATCTTGGAAATTCACATTTCAACATAAACCCTATATCCTCAATACTAGTTATCAATGTTTGGTCTAAACGAAAGGATGGGAAGAACTAATGATACTAATCCTGCTAACCTTCTCCTTGAGTTCCCTAACACACCTGCATCACTTGTTCCTTAAGTTCAAAAACTTTTCACACAATATTGACAAGCCCAAACAACATTTCTCCAAACTTGGATGTTGCTACTTACTAAAGGATGAGTGAATGAACTTCACAACCTCATAAGGGTTTTGACAAATTTAGGTTAATAATTCCCAACAAATAAACCATGACAACTATCCAAACTACATGACATCAATTCCTTTGCATCGGCACGCAATGAACCTTAAAGGCTTCTCTATAAACTGAACTTCTAAACCTGTAATATGACAATATTACTATGAAGAATTTTTTCAAATGGGAAACAATTATCGAGCATTTTTTCAAATAAATTTAGAGGAAGAAATAAGTTCATAATCCGAATGAGAATTATAATACTCACCATTATCCTTAGGAGTAAACTCGTATTTTTAGAGATGGTTCTTGTAGCGTGACTCGTGAATTTGGCATTAACATAATAAATAATATCACCCAGTCCTTCCTCGATTGAGTGAGATCATCCTCCCTTCCATAAGCACACACTTTTTTTTTATATTCCTTGAACTGGTAGTTGCAAACCATTCCAGAACCCACCATTGATTCTTGTTGAATTTACACGAACTTGGGTCTAGGATAGAATCTTAAAATATCTGACGCTACCAAACCAAGAATCTCAATAGAACTACTTTGCACAACGAAATATAAACAACAGTAAATCATGCATGCACAAAACATGGATTTTTTTTTACAATTTTAAACCCAACTTCATTATATTAAGCAACATATAATACAATAGTTTAGGGCTCCCATACAAGGGATAATGGCCCTCATACATCCACTAGTACAACATACAAAATTGGGGCTTGCTGTCGGTCCATTGATAACCAATCTACCCTCAATGAGATACTTTGACCATCTAGTTGATGTAGTCAACTCTCTTAGCTCCTCTTGATCTTACCCTGTACCTACCTATTCCTTCGACTCTCAATCTACAGCTCCTGCCTCTACCAATGCTCCAAGTCCATATGGCCCCTGAACCTCGCCTATCAATCTGCTCACTAGTTGATTGTTCATCCAACAACAAATCAAAACATTGAGACTCCTGTCGAGTTTTTCATAACTTCATTTGTGAACAACTCTCAATCTGCCCACTACTACTCTCCAGCTACTCAGGGACTTCATCCCATTATAGTCTTCTTGCGCTACTTCTATGAAGACCAACATGGGGCACGAAGGGCTGCCACTTATCATTACAAGATGTCCATCTCCCACGATGAGCATGGGCTAGGAGGATTTCCCATCATCTATTGTAGAATTCCTTCTCCACACACAAGTCTAGGGCTGCTCAACTACATCTCTAGTTCATCAACCCTTGAGCTAAATAATCACCACTCTAGAAACTACTTTTATCCATCAAAGTGTTGCACACCAGACTCCAACTTGGGCACTATCGCGCTGTCCTCCATCAGACCATAAATACCTAATCCACATCCACATTTGATCCACTCTCATGCTGCCCTCTAACAAAACACAAGTAACCAATCCTTGATGAAGCATCTACTCCTAGTTAGGGCATCGAACACTTAGGAAGCCCTTCCACATGGCTGCTAATAGAGTTCTCCAAGTGTCTAATACTTGGATGAACAATCATTATAGAAACTTCCACTAGTTAGGGCATCGAACCACCAAGTATACCCCTCCACTTTAGCTATAACAGGTTGTGAAAAATCCCATTCAAACTGATCCAGAACACGGATCCAACACCTACAAGAATGCACTGAAATACATACCTTAAGCTCATTATTTGAGGTCTACTCCACTGTTGGAATCTAGGCCTAGTTAGGGCACAAAACACAGTCCCCTAATAGCCTTAAATTCTGCCCATAATTTCTCTTTAGGAGTGCGGTTGCCCTTCCTTGAGGGGATAAGACCCCTTGTTGTGATGTTGGGGTATTCTAGCCCTCATAGCCTCCTCGGCCAGCCCTTAATTCCCTATGGCATGCTACAACAACCCTCCACAGGCCTGCAACAACCTTGTTAAGGCTATTCCCACCCTCAAATGAGCCTCAGATAGTCCCTAAATTACAGCCCTTTGCCTCTACCCTCTCTCTCTACAATTTAGTCACGAGAAGAGGCTCAGAACAACCTTCCCTTCAACGTCGGTCACCTTCCTTTTGTTGTGGCCTAGAAAAGGTATCCTTCTCTCCTCAATGAACTATCTTCTTGTGATGCGGTTCTCACTTGGATGTGTAGAAATGATCCTCACTCACCTAATATTTATACACAAACATGAGGGCTACATGTGGTGTCAACAAGTCTAATTTGTACACAAGATGACCTGCTCTTTCTCCCAAATTAATCCACAACCACATATATTAACTTAAAAAATTCATAACTCCATTCCTACAACTCAGAATACGATGATCTTCATTGCGTCAAATTCATCTCGATGAGAGCTATCATTGGCATCCATCACATGTCAAAATGTGTTCATGGTTTTGACCCAAATAATGATCGGTGCAAAACCCAAAGTTTGGGTTTCAAGCCCACAAGGCCACTTGTGGAGCTCCTTCCTACAAACCCTCGATCCACAAGGCTTGGAGTACCTCCCAAGCTACAAAAATCAATACTTCCTCTTAGCGAGGGAGGTACTTCCAAGGCTAGGAAGTAAAAATCATCATCCTCGGCGACACTAGCCCATCTGACATCTATCACTGCAACATACCATGTAGAATGCACCCAACAATCGCGATAGTGCCTCTGCCTCATCACATCTAAACCTAAAGATTCCAAACCTCCATAGGCATGCTCCCTCTGAGGCTAGGCTCCTTCTGAGCCTACATGATCTCCACTCACTCAGTCCTACAAGCACTCATCCTCTTGGATCAAATACTACTCGTGAAAATACCTGCAATATCAGATATGCAACACCTTGATTCGATGAAGATTTTAGCCTACCAATCTAATGTCCATCACATGAAGCTAACTCAATCAACCTGATATCATCTAATCCAAAGAAACCCTCGATATCTAATTCCAACCATCCATGACAAATCAGCAGAAGTCCACAATCAACAAATTTCCCTACAAAAAATTGTTATTCACGAGGCTCACCACCAATCCACCAGAATTCGCAGCTAATCTCGCTGCCAAGCCAGTCAAGACCACATCTCCATGTCTTCAGCTGAACCCTTGGTTCCATGATTTAGACACCCACAACTCCCTCTGAGTTGGTTCGTTGTGCACACTCTCTGTTATGAAACCAGCTCAAGAAAACATAGAAAAGATAGATCAACGCCTTAGAATTCAGCCTCTTCGAGGGGGCAACCTCCTTTACATTACATAAATGAACAATTCTTTGATGATTCAAATGACAAAACCTCCTTTCTATATATAGGAGTCTAAGGAGTCACAATATAATCCAGCCGACCTAACAATAATAATATAAAGCCACAAAAATAACAATAGAGGGATTCTATGGGGCACAGAAATAACAATATGGGGGTAATAGGGGCACAACAATATAAATAAGGGGTATAACTATAATAGTAATGGGGTAATCACTAGTATTATAGGGACCCAACATGCCCCTCTCCTTCAAAAAAGTGTTGTCCTCAACGCTTGAGTAATTTTGGATACTTCTGCATAAAATTCTCATCCTCCCATGTGGAATCTTCAGCGGATAAGTTCTTCCACTTGATAAGATACTCTGAAATTGATCGATTTCGTAGCTGTCGAGTTCTTGTTTCTGTGACTGCTTCCGGTTCCAATATAATTTTTCCTTCCTCGTCAAGTTCTGGCAATATTGTTTGAATTGGGAGCTTGTCGCCTATAACCTTCTTTAAACATGAAACATGGAAAACTGGGTGCAATCGAGAAGCTGCAGGAAGCTCCAATTTGTATGCCATAGTACCAATCTTTTGCAACACCTTGTACGGACCATAATACTTTGGTGATAATTTATTATCCTTCTTAGCTTGCTTTAGGGACATTTGCTTATATGGTTGTAGCCGTAGGAATACCCAATCACCTACATCAAAACTTCTTTCACTGCGATGTTGATCTGCCTGTTGTTTCATTCTATTTTGTGCCAACACGAGGTTATCCTTTAAGAGTTGGAGGACTTGTTGTTGATGTTCGATGTGATGTTCCACTGCCTGAACCTTAGAATTTTCTCTTAAATATGATGTGATGGATGGTGGTTGATACCCATAAAGTGCCATAAATGGGGTCATTTTTGTTGCTGTATGGAAGGAAGTGTTATACCACCATTCAGCCAGAGGCAACCATTTGACCCATTGTGTCTGTTTATCAGATACAAAGCAACGAAGATATCCTTCCAAACATTTGTTTACTATCTCAGTTTGCCCATCAGATTGAGGATGATAAGATGAGCTATGAGCTAACTGAGTACCAAGACAAGAAAATAATTGTCCAAAAATTTCCAGTGAAAATGGGATCTCTGTCACTTACAATAATCTTTGGGTTTCCATGTAGCTTTTGAACTGTTTCCATAAATGCAGTAGAAACTGTACTGGCTTTAAATGGATGTGATAATGCACAAAAGTGTGCATACTTGGTAAGTCTGTCAACTACCACCATGATGACACTCTTTCCCTCAGACTTGGGTAAACCTGTGATAAAATCCATTGAAACCTCCTCCCAACGTTGGCTTGGAATGGATAAAGGTTGTAATAGACCCGGTGTCTTAATTGTTTCAACTTTATTTTGTTGGCAAACCAAACATTCCGCCACAAACTTTTGAATATCTGATTTAAGGCCATCCCAAAAAAATTCCTTCTTAACCCTGTGGTAAGTTTTTAAAAATCCTGAGTGCCCTCCTAAGGGAGAAGTGTGCAATTCCATAAGAATCTTTTGTTTTAGCTGGGAATTCTTACAGAGGTATAAGCGATCTTTGTACCATAACGAATCATTTTGCCAGCTAAATGTATCAGAAGTACTGGAATCTTGTTGTAGCTTTCGAATAAGTGCCCACACTTCTTCGTCATTCTTCCATTCCTCCCTTGCTTCGTTTATCCAATCTGGTTGGATAATAGAAATGGCACACAACAATGCTTCCACATCCTCATCCTTTCTTGAGAGTGCATCTGCCACCACATTTTGCTTCCCTTTTTTGTAGATGATTTCAAAGTCATAACCCAACATCTTTGTGACCCACTTTTGTTGCTCTTCAGAGGATAATCTTTGTTCTAAAAAGTATTTAAGGCTATCATGATCCGTTTTTACCTTGAAGTGTCTTCCCATTAGGTAGGGTCGCCATTTCTTAAGTGCATGGAGTATTGCCAACATTTCCTTCTCATAAATAGCTTTGCTTAAAAACTTTCCCTTGATTGGACGACTTTCAAAAGCAATGGGTCTTTCATCTTGCATTAGAACAGCACCAATTCCATTTCCTGAAGCATCACATTCCACAATAAAGGTTTTTGTGAAGTCCGGTGTAGCTAAGACCGGTGCTTGGCACATTGCCTCTTTAAGATGTTCAAAGGCCTTTGTTGCTTCTGGAGTCCATGAAAATGAATCTTTCTTCAATAATGTTGTTAGAGGTGCTGCTATTCTCCCATAATTCTTAACAAACTTGCGATAATACCCTGTCAACCCAAGAAATCCTCGCAGATGCTTTATGGATGTGGGGATTTTCCATTCCTTAATGGCTTTAATTTTGCTAGGGTCTACCTTAACTCCTTCATGAGATACAATATGACCCAAATATTCCACCTCCTGGACTCCAAAGAAACATTTGGATCTTTTTGCATATAATTGTTTCTCCTCCAATAGTTGTAGCACCCTGTCAACATGTTCAACATGATCCTTCCAAGACTTGCTGTAGATTAGTATATCATCAAAAAATACTAACACAAATTTTCTAAGGAATGGTTTGAAAATTGAATTCATCAAACCTTGAAATGTTGAAGGTGCATTGGTAAGGCCAAAAGGCATGACCAAAAATTCATAATGACCCTCATGAGTTCTAAATTCCGTTTTCGGAATGTCTTCAATCTTCATTCTGATTTGATGATATCCCGAACGAAGATCCAACTTGGTGAAGTAAATTGATCCATGCAATTCATCCAGTAATTCATCAATGACAGGAATGGGGAACTTATCTTTAATAGTGAGCTTGTTGAGCTCCCTATAATCTGGACACATGCGCCATGATCCATCCTTCTTGTGCACCAATACTACTGGAGCTGAGAAAGAACTTTGACTCGGTTGAATTATACCAGCCTCTAGCATTTCTGCAACCATACGTTCAATTTCACTTTTTTGGACATAGGGATATCTGTACGGCCTGATGTTTGGAGGAACACTTCCTGGAATCAGATGAATAGCATGATCATGATCACGCATAGGTGGGAGACCTTTGGGAGTCTCAAATACCTTGGAATGATTGTCCAGGACTTTTTGGAGATCTGGAGAAATAGATGATTCCAATGTGGAAACATCTAGCGAACATAATTGTGCAATTACACCTCTTTGCTCCTTTTTTAGAAGCTTTGTCATGCCATTAGAGCTGATTATCTTTCCTGGTTTCCCTGCAATACCCCTTAATTCAACTTCCTTTCCTTCCGTAGAAAATTTCATGAAAAGTTCTTGAAAATTAAAAGCTATTGTACCCAAGGATTGTAGCCATTGGACTCCTAGTACAACATCAGCACCTCCCATTGGAATGGAAAGCATTGGGCTAGTCAATACATATTCTCCCATGGATAGCTTGATATTATGGCACTTTCCAGAGCAATTTATTGTTCCTCCATTTGCAATCATCACTTGACACTCTGGTGCTGGATATAGGAAGCAATTCAATTCTTTTGCTACCCTACAATGAATAAAATTGTGGGTGCTTCCTGAATCAATCAACACTATTACCTTTTTCTTCTTGATTTGTCCTTCTATCTTGATGGTTTGAGGAGTGGTAATTCCCGCCAATGCATTACAAGATATGGTCGGATTTATTTGTTCTTCATCTAGGCTTTGTTCCTGGAATATATCCTCTTCTTTTGACCTTTCTTGCTCCTTTTCTTCTTCCTCTTCACAATCTATGTAGAATAATTTCTTCTCAGCACACTTATGACCTTTTGTGTATTTGCTATCACAATTGTAACAAAGCCCTTTTGCTCTTTTTTCTTCCAATTGTTGTGGTGTCAACCTTGTAGGTTGTGGAAGACTAGGGGCAACAACACTTCCGTCTTTATAGTTGTGAGTGGTATGCTTCCTAGTTGCCATAATTTTGCTTTCCATTTTTCTTGCTAACCTGAATGCCTTCTCTAATGAATCAGGTTCCCAAAGGTGAACATCATGTTGGATATTATCCTTTAAAGACCCTATGAACACATCAATCCTATGCTCCTCTGGAATATCTTTTACCCTTATGTTCAATTTTTGGAACTCCTCAATGTGCTCCATTATTGAACCCTTTTGTTTGAGACTTATCAATTGGCTAAAAAAAGTGTTGCTTTTTGTATCCTCATAATGTGCTATCAATTCTTCCGTAAAAATTGCCCAAGTGATAAATTGTTTACGAGAACAAAGCCATTGATACCATACAAACTGATTTGGTTCCAAATATACAGTTTCCATACGTACCTTTTGTGCATTTTGCACATTATTGAGATCGAAGAATTGCTCCATCTGTAATATCCATGTGGACGGATCCTTGCCATCAAACTTCCTCATATCGATTTTTGGAATATGGTGATTCTTCGATCCAACATTAGCGTCTATGGAATCATGATTAACATTTCTTTTGTTCTCATCATGAGTTTCCTTTACTACCTTTTCACCATTAGTAAGTATTTCTTGTAGAAAATTTGTCAAATCTGTCTTCAAATCTGCCATGCCTGTCTTCAAATTTTTGTTCAAATCTATCTTCAAATTGTCCATCTTAGCTTCCACGCCATTTATCTTAGCTTCCACGCCATTTATCTTAGCATCTGTTAACTTTTGTGAGCGTGACATTTGTTGCACTTGTTCTTGTAATTTTGATATATCATGTAGCATTTCTTCCTCTTCTTCATGAGTCATGCTAGAGCTTTCAGGTTCCTTACTAGGTGTTTGCATTTTCTTTCCTCGGGGCATCAGTTACTGATAATAATTCTCTACTATGCCCTTTGAATTCCTTCAAAATAAATTTTCAAACCAAGCTTAAGCAAAAATTTAAAAAAATCTACACACCTTTTTCACTTTGTAGGAGCTCAATATTGCCTCTGATGTATCTCTGTACTTTCCAATCATCTAGTTCTGAATTTGTGACCTGTAGTAGCTCTCTATGTCCTCTTTCCAATGCCACCAGTCTGATCCAAATTGGATTCTCCAAGAAAGAGTTATGCACAATCTCCCAAGATGATCTGATTATAGACCTTTCCAGAAGAGCGAAGTTGTATGAAGTGCCACGTGTACAATTTTCAATATTTGGTTTTGAAAAAGATATACAAGAAACTACAGCCCGTCCTCTTTCTGTACCTTCTTACAAAATTTCAATCTAATTCCCAGAGAGAAATTTATGACAATTTTCCCCAGGTCACCTGTTTTGAATGTAATTCAGGAGTCTGCAAAAAGACCAACTTCCTCAGATCATATCTCCGAAAATATCACGTGAAAAGCTCTGAAATTTGGACCCAAGGTTTAGTTCGATTTCGTCTCAAATGGGTTTTTTTTGCGACTTCTGAAACGTCACAGAAGAAAAGTTATAGCGAAAATTCCACGATGACCTGTTTGGAGCAGCGAAACCCTAGAATCCAAAGCTCTGATACCAAATGTTATGAAACCAGCTCAAGAAAAGATAGAAAAGATAGATCAACGCCTTAGAATTCAGCCTCTTTGAGGGGGCAACCTCCTTTACATTACATAAATGAACAATTCTTTGATGATTCAAATGACAAAACCTCCTTTCTATATATAGGAGTCTAAGGAGTCACAATATAATCCAGCTGACCTAACAATAATAATATAAAGCCACAAAAATAACAATAGAGGGATTCTATGGGGCACAGAAATAACAATATGGGGGTAATAGGGGCACAACAATATAAATAAGGGGTATAACTATAATAGTAATGGGGTAATCACTAGTATTATAGGGACCCAACACTCTGATTCAATTTCCTCAAAGTAGCTCAGATACGATCTAATACCATGTTGAATTTCCACGATCTTGGGTCTAGGATAGAATCTTAAAATCTCTGATTCTACCAAGACAAGAATCTTAACATAGCTACTTTTCACAATGGAACATAAACAACAATAAATCACACATGCACAAAATATGGACAACTTTTTACAGCTTTCAACCCAACTTTGTTTTATTTAACAACATATATTACAACAATCTAGGGCTCTTTTACCAGGGATAATGGCCCTCATACATCCACTATTACAAGATACAAAATTGGGGCTTGGTGTCACTCCATAGACAACCAATCTACCCTCAACAAGATACTTTGACCATCTGGCTGATGTAGTCGACTGTCTTAGCTCCTCTCAGTTGTACCTTTTACCTGCTTGGTCCTTTGACTCCTGATCTATAGCTCCTACCTCTATCAATGTTGCAATGCAATTTGGCCACTGAACCTTGGTTTTCAATATGCTCGCTAGTTGTTTGTTCATCCATCAACACATCAACACATCGAGACTCATGTCGAGTTGTTCACAACTTCATTTGTGAACAACTCTCAATCTGCCCACTCAAGATCATCAGCTACTTAGGGACTTCAACCCACTATGGTCTTCCTGTGATGCTCCAGTGAACACCAACATAGGGCACAGAGGGTTGCCACCTATAATTGCAAGATGTCCATCTCCCACAATGAACATGAGCTAGGAGGACTACCCATCACCTACTGTAGAAGTCCTTCACCACACACAAGTCTAGGGCTTCTCAACTTATCCTCTAGTTCCTCAACCCTTGAACTCAACAACTGCCACTCTAGTAACTAATTTTGTCCATAAAAGTGTTACACATCGGGCTCCAACTTGGGCACTATCACGGTGTCCTCCATTATACCATAAATTTCCAATCCACATCCATAGTTTGTCCACTCTCACACTTCCCTCCAACAGACTACAATTGACCAATCCTCGTTGTATCATTTTCTCCTAGTTAGGGAATCGTACACCTAGGAATCCCCTCCACATGGATGTTAAAAACTTCTCCAAGTGTCTAATACATTGATTAATAATCACTGTAGAAACTACCACTGGTTAGGGCATTTAACCACCAAGTGTTCCCCTCCACTTTGGCTACTACAAGTTGCAAAAAAGTCCCATTGAAACTCATCCAAACTACGGATCCAACACCAACAAGAATGCACTGAGACACATACCTTAAGCTCACTATTTGAGTTTTTCTCCACTACTGCGATCTAGGCCTGGTTAGGGCAGAAAACGTAGTCCCCTAACAACCTTAAATTTTTCCTAGAATTTCTCTGTGGAGCGTGGCTGCCCTTCCTTGAGGGGATTAGACCCCTTGCTATGATGTTGGGTTATTCTGGCCTTCACAACCTCCTCGGTCTGCCCTTAATTCTCTGCGGCATGCTAGAACAACCCTCCATAGGCCTCTAAAAACCTTGTTAAGGATTTGTCCACCCTCAAATAGTCTCTGAATTCGATCCCTGTGCTTCAACCCTCTCTCTCTACAATTCGGTCACCAAAAGAGGCTGAGAAAAACCTTCCCTTCAATGCTAGTCACCTTCCTTTGATGTGTTTCTCACTTGGATGTGTAAAAATGATCCTCACTCACCTCATATTTATACACAAGCATGAGAGCTACATGTGGTGTCAACAAGTCTAATTTGGACACAAGACGATGTGCTTTCTCCCAAATTAATCCGCAACCTCATATATTAACTTCAAAAATTCATAACTCCATTTCTACAACTCGAAATTAGATGTTCTTCATTGCATCAGATTCATCTTGAGGAGAGGTATCATCCTCATCCATCACTTGTCGAAATTTGTCCATGTTTTTGGCCCAAATCACGTTGGGTGAAAAACCCCAAGCTTGGGTTTCAAGCCCACAAGGCCACTTGTGGATCTCCTTTCTCCAAACCCTCAATCCACAAGGCTTGGAGTACCTCCCAACCTACACAAATCAATAATTCTTAGTGCCAACTGAATGAAACCTAACTGTTTTAGAGATCATCAATCATATTAATCCAATAATATTTTTTGTGTTCTAAAAAACATAAATTCCAAACATTTCAAAATTAATATGTAGGTTCTAGGAATATTACATACTCTCCCCCCTTAAAAATAGCATCATCCTCAGTGTTTTTCTTTTCTTCCTTTTTTCATCCTCGGTGTTCTTCCACACACCTTAACCTACTCTATTGCTCGGTCTTAGAGCATGAGCTCCTTCTGCTGTAAAATGCATTTAGGCTCTACCTGGAAATCTCTTGTTGGTTCCACTTCCACCTCAAACATGGATAACTAGTGACCTGCATGTGTGTTATCAACTGCTGCATAGATCCAAGGAATGCTCTAACCAACACCCCAACTGGTCGTGCCTCATGTGCATTGTAAATTTCAGGCATTCCACACTTCCATCACACCACTCTAATACAAAGGAAAATCCTTCCTGTGATGATCTCCATCATAATTTGAACACCGTAATGGTTCTCTTCCATTACCGTTACTCTGTAGCTCCATAGATTGAAACCTGTGTCCTCTCTCAGCTGAATTGAATTTCTTATACAGAGCCACATTTTACTTCTCACTAGAGATATGTTTTCCCTTTGAGATTGAAGGTAGCTAGCTTGGCTTTCATATTCTTAAATATTCATGCAATCTAAAGAACTTATTTAACCCAAGAAACCATGATTCCACATGCTCTGATTTCTTCACTTCCCCATCAAATTAGGAGGCTTGGATTTCTTGAACTCCTCTAGAAAACACTACTTTTGCCTCCTCCTATAAGGATGTTGGCAGTGATGACAATGATGTCTCTCTAAACCATAATTAGAATAGAACCGATAAGAATACCCTCCTGTTAGGTGTATCCAAATATTTGCCACCTTTGACTATATCATCTCTATCCAACCTATGTATTCTAAGAGACTTACTACCATAAGCCCCATTAATCTTCTCCTCTTGTTGATAACTAATCCTCAATTTTCCCTACTTTTGTAAGTTTGAAAGACTCAGAGGATGATTGCATTAACTTCTTATTTCTTTTCTTGAGCTCTTGCAAGTCTTTCCTATGTCTCAATCAACTTGTCATTGTCTTCCTTGCAACTTCTAATCTCTGCCCTTAGACTCCTTAGTGTATTAGCCAGATTAAGAGAATGCCCTTATCCTTCTGGCTCAACTGACCTTTCCCGTTCCATAGAATTCACATCAGGATTATAAAAGGAGTCATGTGAATTGTAGTCCACTACTATTCTCCTCATCTCAGATCTTCAATTGTCCTACAACACGCCATGTTAGATAAACCAAATAGAAGACATAATGAATATCTTACCTCAATGTATCTCAGAGGAGGCTATCACATTTGCATAGGTCAATCCAGATTAGCATGATATATAATAACATTAAGAACTTAATTGTCATGCAATCAGTCGCGATGACAATAATCCTCATGCATATGACCACGATGCATATAATAACAAGTTACTATCATTTATGACTAACTGATGCATGTGCATATGACCACACTAATCAAATAACATCTATCATGCATGTAACCACAATAGTAATAGAATGACAGTAATGCATATAATTGTGATGCATAGAAAAGGAATTAACCATCATACCTGCATACCAAAATATAATACATGTATGATGATATGATTTTACCCCAAGGTCCAATGTTATAACCTAACTCTGATACCACTTCGTAGCCACCCTCCCAACATTTACCTACTTTTACAAGCTCCCAGGGTAAATTTTAGGCTAAGTGCTACTATGACATGACCCGAACTCCAAGTTCCAGTTATGGAAGTGGAGCCTACAAACTGACAACTTATTGATACCCCTCAAGAGCACTAGATCACCCAAAAGTCAGTCCACAACCTCTGATGAACAAATCTTGAGATGTAGCTTATTTTCCTCAAGCCTAACCCCCAACTGCATGCACAACAATGCAAGGGTACAGTTAAGAGGCCCCAACCGCATGCACAAGCATGCTTCCATGTGGTTATGACCTAAATCCTCTATTTCAGTGCCTGCAGTTATAACATTTGAAACACTTTTTCAGGCTACCCTCCAGACCACTACCCAAACTACCTGCAACTTTCCAAAATCATAATTAAAGTGATAACAATGCCAAACATTCAAACTTGGAGCCATAAATTTACCTAGACTTCCTAGTACACATTCAAAATTTCTTCAAACATATGGCAAACTTGTAAGCTGGTCATGAATGCATATCTAATCATAAATATCTAAACTTCATCTGAGAATCACCAAGAATGTCTAGTACCCTCTCAAGTTGCTGCAATAACACTTGTTACCCCATGCATTCATCAACTATTTATATACTTATCAAATCATGAACAAGATCCATAGCTAGAGCACATCATAGAACCATGCTTATAATCAACATATAACCAAAATATTAACCATGACAAATCATCCATCAAATAAACATAATAACAAGTCCAAGTTATCATAGATCAAAATAAGAAAATATGTGAAATCCAACCAAGTCAGGTACTTCCATGTACCACCTAACCATAGATTGGGCTGAACCATATATTTCTTTCAACCAATCACCCCCATGCCATATTCCAAGCAAAAATGTGGGATCTCATGGAATACACCAAGACATAATCAACTAGGGACTCCAGAGGTTAAAGCACCTCCACCCTCAAGCTACCGTGATCTCACCTAAACTGGTCCCGAGACCACAAAACCAAATCGAGCTTGGATGCCTTAGAATTTCTTTGCCATACCTTGAGAAATTTTCCTATATCCACCCACTTGTCAAGGGCTTCCTGGAGTAAACCATCTCCACCGCCAACCCTTGGGATTTTTCTGATACGACCTCACCAAGTTCCAAAACCTTCTGAAAATCTAAAGCTCAGCCAAGAGTGAACCCCTCACACCATGACTATCCAAGAAATGGAAAGGCAAGGCTGAAACTACTATCAAACTAGGAAAAACCCATGCCAATGACAATAAATGAACCAAATATACAAATGCATGTACCATGCATTCACACCCCAACAAGGAAATCACACATGTAACTTATTACTTGCAAGATCTTCCTGCTGAAGCTACTAATCCAACCTTCTCCTTGCTTTCCTTCACTTTCCTTTGTTTGTCCTTTTCCTTCCTTTGCTTTCTTGTCCAAGCGCTTGTTCTCTTTCCTTTTCTACACCTACTCCGAGGATGGGCAAAATTTGTCAACTGTTTCGTAGGTTCCTTTTTATCATTGATGTCTCCTTTTTCTTCATTTTTCCTCTAATTTCCCTTTCATGCAAATTTGTGTCTCCTCACCTTCCTTTTTCTCCTATTTTCCTTATTTTCATAATCAAAAGTCAATTATTGTCTCTTTTCCTTTGCCAATGCCTTTGCCAATTTCCATAGCCATTACTAAATTGCAAGTGTCCCCCAATGTGATGTTTTCCCCACCATTCATCTTGGAATACATGTCCCATGACCTTGGTCTTACTTTTATTTACATGGAAAATCAACTAGGGTTTGTTACAGATGTCATGATGATGTCAACATGTCATGGGTCCTTCCACATGGAGGCTTGATGTGTTGGAGTGATAGCGTGGAAAGGGTGTGTGGTAGACAGACTGGATGAGGAGTGGAAAAGCACTAGAGCTAATGTGGGATGCCTGCATGGAGAGCCACATGGCTACCCTTTGCATAACCCACAGACTTGTAGTTGAAAATCCCGAAGCAGTGTAAAGGGCCTAGGAGGGTGTCATATTTCCCCCTCTGCACCGGTCTGCACTACTCTACATGGTTATCAATTGGGTTTATTGAAGGTGAGGAGCACTCTAGGTCATTGGATGGTCAAGTGCATCCGCCAATGGATCTCGATGATGCACAACTTATTTGTTGCTCATGGTGCCATGTGCCCATGTTGTGGCATCGTGCCAGCACTCATCCATCAACACCCACCTGATAGGACTTGTTCCTCCAAATATTTTTCCATTAAACTTTAGACCTTCCATTATGCAGCCAAATTTTGGAAATTCCTTCTTTGGCCCTGAAGGGTCTTGGAAAATTTTTTCAAGGGTGACATGATTTGGTGCAAACACTAAGAGGTGCTAGTTTTGCAACCCGTTTGTAACATCCCTCGAGATACCTCATATAATATACATAAGATAATTTTTTTACAAGTTTTATAAGCATGCAGTATCCCACAAAGGACTTATCACATAATGTTTAAATTATCATCAAATAATATATTCACTTGGATTTCAAGTTTTTATGGTCCTCATATTTGTGTAAATCAGTTTCCAAATTCATATCGCATTTGGTTGTTGTTGTAATCAACGTTTCAAGCCAGCAACAATGGTTCATCATCAGGATGAGAAAGATCTATGAAAGACTGGTCTACCACTTAGTTCAATACATAGATGCCCGAGATGAAGAGCAGATAGTAACCCTAGAGAATTGTAAAGTTAACTATAAATTTAATTATCAAATTAAAGTTTAAGTATTAAATTTAAAATTTAGTAAAATTAAATATAAATTTAATTATTAAATTAAAATTTTAGTGGGGGATTTTAAATTTTAACATTAAATTAATTTATATTAATTTAAATTGATGTTAAACGATAAATGGATATATATATTTGAATTAGTTACAATAAATCAATAAATGTAATGTGATGAGTGTAATGAATTAATGTGTTGAGATAAGTAAGTCTAGAGGGGGATTTATTTAATTAATAAATGATAAGTGATATTAAATTTTATAAAGATTTTTATATTAAATTATGATTAAGAGAGATAGAAGAGTATTAGTATGTGAGATGATGTTGATTATTAGATAAAAATGGGAATTTGTTGAATAAGTAATTAGTTGAACTAGGGATATGATATTAAAGATAAGGTTAATAATTGGTGTAAACTAACAAATATAGAGAATGATAAATTGTTGAAGACATGAATCATTATGGTGGTTGGAGAGAGTTTACGGAGGGGTTAGAGTGGATGATAAAGTGGGAATCCAGTTCTCACTTATGGTCCATCTGTTGTCTCTATTGAGGTTATTAGGGTGTTTGCTGATCTCTATGGCTTCTCTGAATTTCCTTAGGAAGTAGTGATATTTTCTAGCTAAGATGTGGGTATTTTCAATACAAATTTGATGTTTGGTTTTATCAGAATGTTCTACTAAAGATGATGTTTTGGATCGATTATGTTTAATATCAGCATAATGTTCCTGAATTCTGGTGTTAAAGGATCTGCCAGTTTCACCTACATAGGGTTTGCCACACAAGCAAGGAATTAAATAGACGCCCTTATGACATTTGGGATCAACTGGATCTTTTACTAGATTGAGGCAACCTCGGCTGGTGTTTAAAGGTTTGAAGGTGGTTAAAATCTTATTCCTTTTTAGGATGTAGGAGATTTTATCAGTGGTCCCTAAAATGTAAGGGAGGTTAACTTTACCCACAATATTATCAAAATTTTTATTATTCTTATGTCTAGTGTTTGCTTTGTTTATGGCTTTAATGGCTTGACATTTGTTGTACCCATTTTTTAGGAATACTTTTATAAGATGTTCTTTTTCCTTTTCTAAGTGTTCCTTGTCAGAGATTCTCAGAGCCCTGGTGGCCAAGGTGTTGAGGACACCGAGTTTATGGGTGGGATGATGATGAGAGGAGGCATGCAGATATTGTTCGGTATGAGTCTTCTTTTGATACACCTGGTGAGATATGGAGCCATCATCATTCCTGGTGATGAGGATATCAAGGAAGGGGAGGCTATTGTTGACCTCAACTTCCATGGTGAATTTAATGGAAGAGGATAAACTATTTAGGTGTTGCTTGAAAGTTTCTAGGGTTTCTCTTCCATGAGGCCATATGATAAACGTGTCATCGACATATCTTTTCCACAATTTAGGTTTCAAGGGTGAAGTCATGAGGGCTTTGGCCTCAAAGTCTTCCATGAATAAATTGGCAATAATAGGTGACAAAGGAGACCCCATGGCAACAACAAAATTTTGTTCATAAACATCCCCCATAAAACTGAAGAAGGTGGATCTTAGGCAAATTCCAATTAACTTCGATGTGTCAGGATCCATTAATTTGCATATAAATTCCATGGCATCATCAACAGGGATATTGGTATATAGAGAAGTAACATCGAAACTTACCAAAATGTCAGTTTGATCAAGTTTGATGTTCTTAATTTCTTCAATGAATTGGGTAGAGTGTTTGACAAGGGAATCAATGTTTCCCACTAGAGGTTTTAGTTTCTTGGCAAGGTGCTTGGCGAGATGGTATGTTGGCCCACCAATAGTGTTTACTATGGGTCTGAGGGGGATGCCTTCCTTGTGAATTTTTGGAGCCCCATAAATTCTAGGTGTGTATGGATTGTTAACTAGGAGATTTTTATTGTCTTGTATCTTGCTTATTTTGATTAAGTTGCATACTTTTTTGGAGATTATTTTTAATGGGTTCTTATTAAGTTTTCTGTAGCAACCACTATTGTTTAGATGATCCAACATTTTTGCATTGTAGTCACTTTTGTTCATGATGATAGTGGCCCCTCCTTTGTCTTCTTTCAACACCACAACATTAGGGTTGGAGTTCAAAGATTTGAGAGCTAGATATTCATGTTTGCTAATGTTACTCATGGGGGATTTAGATTTCCTAAGGGTGATAGGAAAATCCTATCTGATTTGTTCCTTGATGTTGTCAGGAAGGTCTTTAATGCCATACTCAATGTTGCAAAGAATGTCTTCAACAAGAATCTTACAAGGGGTGATAGAGAAATTTAAACCTTTTCTTAACAAGTTGAGGATATGTTCACTTAATTGGAGGTTAGATAGATTGATAACAAGATTGTCCGTAGGGTTGTTATTATTAGGGTTGGTGTTATTATTAATGTATGAAATACGTTTAGTATTATTGGAGTAATCTAAAGGGTTGGGATTAATAGAGTTTGTGTTAGTAGGTGGAGAATTCGAAGCAGTACAATTAGTTAATGAATTAACTAACAATCCATACACACCTAGAATTTATGGGGCTCCAAAAATTCACAAAGAAGGCATCCCCCTCAAACCCATAGTAAACACTATTGGTGGGCCCACATACCATCTTGCCAAACACCTTGTCAAGAAACTAAAACCTCTAGTGGGAAACACTGATTCCTTTGTTAGAGAGTCTACCCAATTCATTGAAGAAATTAAGAACATCAAACTTGATCAAAATGACATTTTGGTAAGTTTCAATGTTACTTCTCTATATACCAATATACATATTGATGATATCATGGAAGTTATTTGCAAATTAACAGATCTTAACACATCGAAGTTAATTGAAATTTTCCTAAGATCCACCTTATTCAGTTTTATGGGGGATGTTTATGAACAAACTTGTGGTGTTGCCATGGGGTCTCCTTTGTCCCCTATTATTTCCAATTTATTCATGGAAGACTTTGAAGCCAAAGCCCTCATGACTTCACCCTTGAAACCTAAATTGTGGAAAAGATATGTCAATGACAAGTTTATCATATGACCTCATGGAAGAAAAACCCTAGAAACCTTCAAGCAACACCTAAACAATTTATCTTCTTCCATTAAATTCACCATGGAAGTTGAGGTCAACAATAGCCTCCCCTTCCTTGATATCCTCATCACCAGGAATGATGATGGCTCCATATCTCACCAAGTGTATCGAAAGAAGACTCATACCGAACAATATTTACATGCCTCCTCTCATCATCATCCCACCCATAAACTCGGTGTCCTCAACACCTTGGCCACCAAGGCTCAGAGAATATCTGACAAGGAACACTTATAAAAGGAAAAAGAACACCTTATAAAAGTATTCTAAGAACTAGGTACAACAAACGTCAAGCCATTAAAGCCATAAACAAAGAAAACAGTAGACATAAGAATAATAAATTTTTTGATAATATTGTGGGTAAAGTTAACCTCCCTTACATTTTAGGGACCATTGATAAAATCTCCCACATCCTAAAAAAGAATAAGATTTTAACCACCTTCAAACCTTTAAACACCATCTGAAGTTGCCTCAATCCAGTAAAAGATCCAATTGATCCCAAGTGTCATAAGGGCGTCTATTTAATTCCTTGCTCGTGTGGCAAACCCTATGTAGGTGAAATTGGAAGATCCTTTAACACCAGAATCCAGGAACATTCTATTGATATTAAACATAATTGATCCAAAACATCAGCTTTAGTAGAACATTCTGATAAAACCAAGCATCAAATTTGTATTGAAAATACTTGCATCTTAGCTAGAAGTGATCACTACTTCCTGAGGAAATTCAGAGAAGCCATAGAAATCAGCAAGCACCCTAATAACCTCAATAGAGATGACGGATGGACCATAAGTGAGAACTGGATTCCCACTTTATCATCCACTCTAACCCTTCCGTAAATTCTCTCCAACCACCATAATGATTCATGTTTTCAACAATTTATCATTCTCTATATTTGTAGTTTACACCAATTATTAACCTTATATTTAATATCATATCCTTAGTTCAACTAATTACTTAATCAACAAATTCCCATTTTTATCTAATAATCAACATCATCTCACATACTAATACTCTCCTATCTCTCTTAATCATAATTTAATATAAAAATCTTTATAAAATTTAATATCACTTATCATTTATTAATTAAATAAATCCCCCTTTAGACTCACTTATCTCAACACATTAATTCATTACTCTCATCACATTACATTTTTGTTTATTTTTATTTTATTTTATTGTAACTAATTCAAATATATATCCATTTATCATTTAACATCAATTTAAATTAATATAAATTTATATAATGTTAAACTTTAAAATCCCCCACTAAAATTTTAATTTAATAATTAAATTTATAATTAATTTTATTGAATTTTTAATTTAATAATTAAACTTATAGTTAATTTTACAATTCTCTAGGGTTACTGTCAGCTCTTCATCTCGGGCATCTATTTATTGAACTAAGTGGTAGACCGGTCTTTCATAGATGTTTCTCATCCTGATGATGAACCACCATTGCTAGTTTGAAACATTGATTACAATGACAACCAAATGCGATATGAATCTGGAAACTAATTTACACAAATATATTCACTATCATTAAGTGGATTAATTGTAGAAATGGAAATAACTACTTTCATAACAAAATAATCTGTAGTGCAAATTGTTACCATAATGCATTATGATACAACTTCACATCATTAGCATCGTTCAATTAGTGAGGGCTTATTAAAAACATAATAAATGATATAGTTATCAATTTTATGCAAGGTGACAATAGCATTAGGATAAACCAAATAGAAAAACACACAAATGAACATGAAGATTACCCTGGAAACCTTGAAGGGAAAACCAACAAAAAAATTTCTTTATTAAAAACATTTTGTGAGGGAGTTTGCCCCTCACTCAATGACAATGAGGGAGTCCATCCCTTATTCATTTTTGAGATTTTTATAAAGAAACATAAACTTTCATTCAAGCATTATTAACTAGAAGCCCATACATTAGGCATGTTATTATGTTTCTCAACACATTACCAAACAATTATTAGAGCATAATATCCATGTTGCATGGTTGTTTACAAAAGTAACTTTCTTCCCCATTGTGCATCACCATTGTTAAACTACAACAAGTTAACAATATATCTTAGTAAACCAAGTTTCTCATTGTAAAATTGCATCCAACGATTTTTCACTTTGCATGTAATAATAGTTATATATAATGATTTCCTTGCCTGCAATAGTATTATTTATAAACCATCATTTAATTGCTGCAAAAGAGATTAGTTTAAAAAATGTCACTCAATTCGTGTTAAGTCATGATTTCATCCCTGCAACCATTATCATCAGCAAAACTATGATGTCATGATTACTTGAATATCAAATTATCAAAACCAAAAAGATTATGGCCTTTCTTCCAAAATGTGAGAGAATATAGGTCGTTCTACTTCAATGATTCAACCCCTACTGATTATCACCTTCATGTGAGGATCACTAATAATTTCTACGTATTATATTCCTTTGCATGAAAGCACTTTCTTGCAAATGCATGAATAAAATAAAATCATAATCATAACTAATATTTTACTTTTAATTGCATTATCAAATACAAAACCATAACTATTTAACACATGCAATTCCATAACTCTTATTTGCAAAACCATAATTTTATTGCATTTAACAAAATGAAAACCAAGGGAATAAAGTCACAAAACCATGGTATTGATTCTTAGTTACTCTTATTGCTGTAAAACCATGGGTATCGATTTACTTGTTGCTTTTAATACAAAACCATTCTTGTTACTGCCAATGCAATAACATATGATAATAATGTAAAATATGGCTATTCTCATTATGTTTATTTCAAATGTATTATACCAATGCATACGATTACAAAAACATATTTATTTGATCCAAAATGCATTAAATAAATGCATTGTAGTTGTAAAATACTGGTTATTTATTGTTATAAAATCAAAATGTTAGGTCCTTATAATACTAGTGATTCCCCCATTACTATTGTTGTTGTATCCCTTATTGTTATTGTTGTGCCCCTATTGTCCCCATATTGTTATTATTGTGCCCCATAGAATCTCACTATTATTAGTTTTGTGCCTTTATATTATTATTCTTAATTCGGCTTTGGTTATATTGTGACCCCTTAGACTCCCATATATAGAAAGGAGGTTTTGTCATTTGAATCATCTAAGGATTGTTCATTTGTGTAATGTAAATGATGTTGCCCCCTTGAAGAGTCTTATTTATAAGGCGTTGATCTATCTTTTCTATCTTTTTGTGAGCTGTTTTTATAACATTTGGTATCAGAGCTTTGGATTCTAGGGTTTCGATGCTCCAAACAGGTCATCCTGGCATTTTCTCTATAAATTTTTTCTGCAACATTTCAGAAGCTAAAAAAACCCATTTGAGATGAAATCTCACTAAACCTCGAGTCCAAATTTCAGATCTTGTCTCGCTATATTTTTGGAGATATAATCTGAGGAAGTTAGGGTTTTTGCAGACCCCCAAATTACATTCCAAACAAGTGACTTTGGAAAAATCGTCATAACTTTCGCTCTAAGCATCAGTTTGAATTTTCGTAAGAAGTTATAGAAATAAGATGGACTTTAATTGTTTTGGGTATCATTTTCAAAACCTAAGGTTGAAACAGTGACCCGCAGCACGTCGTACAAGTTCCCTCTACTGAACCAGTCTATACTCAGGTCATCGTGGGAGATTTGTCATAACTCTTCATTGGAGTATCCAATATTGATCAGAGTTGTGGGGTTAGAATGACTACTCAGAGGGTTACCGCAGGAAGAAATTTCAGATCTTGTAGATCCACAATTATATAGATACATCAGATTTAATATCAACCTCCTACAGATTGAAGAAAGGTGTGTAGTTTTTTTAATTTTTGCATAAGCTTGGTTTGAAAAATTAGTTTGAAGGAATTCAAAGGGCATAGTGAAGCATTATTATCAGTAATTGATGCCTCGAAAAAATAAAATGGAAACACCTAGTAAGTAACCTGAAAGGTCTAGCATGACTCATGAAGAAGAGGAAGAAATGCAACATGATATATCAAAATTACGAGACCAAGTGCAACAATTTTCACTCACACAAAAAGTAATAGAAGCTAAGATGGATGGTTTAAAGAAAGGTGTAGAAGCTAAGATGTATGGTGTGGAAGCTAAGATGGATGGTTTAAATAAATGTGTAGAAGTAAAGATGGATGGCGTGGAAGCTAAGATGGATGGCATGGAAGCTAAGATGGATGATTTAAAGAAAGGCATGGAAGATTTGAAGACAAATTTGAAGACAGATTTGACAAAGTTTCTGCAAGAAATGCTTACTAATGGCGAAATGGTAGTAAAGGAAACTCATGACGAGAACAAAATAAATTTTAATCATGATTTCTAGACTCTAACATTGGATCGAAGAACCACCATGTTCCAAAGATCGATATGAGGAAGTTTGATGGTAAGCATCCCAGAACATGGATACTACAGATGGAGTAATTTTTCGATATCCATAATGTGATAAACACACAAAAGGTACACATTGCAACTTTATATTTGGAACCAAATTAGTTTATATGGTATCGATGGCTTTACTCTAGTAAAAAAATTTTCACTTGGGCTATTTTTATGGATGAAATGACAGCACATTATGAGGATACAAAAAGCAACACTTTTTTTAGCCAATTGATAAATCTCAAACAAAAGGGTTCAATGATGGAGAACATTGAGGACTTCCAAAAATTGAATATAAGGGTAAAAGATATTCTAGAGGAGCATAGGATTGAAGTGTCCATAGGGACTTTAAAAGATAGCATCCAACATGAGGTTTGCCTTTGGGAACCATATTCATTGGCGAAGGCATTCAGGTTGGCAAGAAAAATGGAAAGCAAAATTATGGCAACAAGGAAGCCTACCACTCATAATCATAAATATGGAAGTGTTGCTGCCCCTAGCCATCCACAACCTACAAGGTTGACACCACAACAATTGGAAGAAAAAAGAGCAAAAGGGCATTGTTATAGTTGTGATAGCAAATACACTAAAGGTCATAAGTGTGCCAAGAAGAAATTATTTTACATAGATTGTGAAGAGGAGGAAGAAAAGGAACAAGAAACGTCAAAAGAAGAGGATATACACCAGGAAAAAGACCCTAGAAAAAGAAGAAATGAATCTGACCATATCTTTTAATGCATTGGCTTGAATTACCACTCCTCAAACTATCAATATAGAAGGGCATATCAAGAAGAAAAAGGTAATAGTGTTTATTGATTCGGGAAGTACCCATAATTTTATTCATTGTAAGATAGCCAAGGAATTGAATTGCTTCCTATATCCAGCACCAGAGTGTCAAGTGATGGTTGCAAGTGGAGGAACCATAAATTTCTTAGGAAAGTGCCATAATATAAATCTATCCATGGGGAATATGTATTCAATAGCCCAATGCTTTCCATTCCAATGGGTGGTGTTGATGTTGTACTAGGAGTCCAATGGTTGCAATCCCTGGGTACAATAGCTTTTAATTTTCAATAAATTTTCATGAAATTCTCTTTAGAAGGAAAGGAAGTTGAATTAAGGGGAATCGTAGGGAAACCGGGAAAGATAATTAGCTGTAATGGAATGAAAAAGATTCTAAAGAAAGAAAAACGAGGCATAATTGCACAATTATGTTCACTAGATGTTCCCACATCGAAATCATCCATTTCTCCATATCTCCAAAATGTGTTGGACAATCATTCCAAGGTATTTGAGACTCCCAAATGCCTCCCACCTATTTGTGATAATGATCATGCTATTAATTTGATTCCAAGAAGTGTTCCTCCAAACATTAGGCCTTACAGGTATCCTTGTGTCCAAAAGAGTGAAATTGAACGTATGGTTGCAAAAATGCTAGAGGCTGGTATAATTCAACCTAGTCAAATTTCTTTCTCTGCTCCAGTAGTATTGGTTCACAAGAAGGACGGATCATGGTGCATGTGTCCAGATTATAGGGAGCTAAACAAGCTCACTATTAAAGATAAATTTCCCATTCCTGTCATTGATGAATTATTGGATGAATTGCATGGATCAATTTACATCACCAAGTTGGATCTTCGTTCAAGATATCATCAAATCAGAATGAAGACTGAAGACATTCCAAAAACAAAATTTAGAACTCATGAGGGTCATTATGAATTTTTGGTCATGCTTTTTAGCCTTACTAATGCACCTTCTACATTTCAAGGTTTGATGAATTCCATTTTGAAACCCTTCCTTAGAAAATTTGTGTTAGTATATTTTGATGATATACTAATCTATAGCAAGTCTTCGAAGGATCATGTCCAACATGTTGACATGGTGCTCAAACTATTGGAGGAGAAACAATTATATGCAAAAATCTCCAAATGTTTCTTTGGAGTACAAGAGGTGGAATATCTGGGTCATATTGTATCTCTTGAAGGTGTTAAGGTAGACCCTAGAAAAATTAAAACCATTAAGCAATAGAAAATCCCCACATCCATAAAGCATCTACGAGGATTTCTCGGGTTGATAAGGTATTATCGCAAGTCTATTAAGAATTATGGGAAATAGCAACACCTCTAACAATATTATTGAAGAAATATGCATTTTCATGGACTCTAGAAGCAACGAAGGCCTTTGAATATCTTAAAGAGGCAATGTGCCAAGCACCAGTATTAGCTACAATGGACTTCACAAAAACCTTTATTGTTGAATGTGATGCCTCAGGAAATGGAATTGGTGTTGTTTTAAAGCAAGAAGAAAGACCCATTGCTTTCGAAAGTCGTCCAATCAAAGGAGAGTATTTACAGAAAGCTATTTATGAGAAGGAAATGTTGGCAATACTACATGCACTTAAGAAATGGCGACCCTACCTAATGGGAAGATAGTTCAAGGTAAAAACAGATCATGATAGTCTTAAATACTTTTTAGAACAAAGATTATCTTCAGAAGAGAAGCAAAAATGGGTCATAAAGATGTTGGGTTATGGCTTTGAAATCATCTACAAAAAAGGGAAGAAAAATTTTGTGGCAGATGCACTCTCAAGAAAGGATGAGGACGTGGAAGAATTTCTTTGCGCCATTTCTATTATCCAACCAGATTGGACAAACGAAGCAAGGGATGAATGGGAGAATGACGAGGAAGTGGGGACACTCATTCAAAAGATACAACAAGATCCTAGTAAATCTGGTACATTTAGTTGGAAAAATGATTCGTTATGGTACAAGGATCGATTATACCTATGTACGAATTCACAACTCAAACAAAAGATTCTTAGGGAATTGCACACCTCTCCCTTAGGAGGGCACTCAGGATTTCTAAAAACCTACCACAGGGTTAATAAGGATTTTTTTTGGATGGCCTTAAATCGGATATTCAAAAGTTTGTGGTGGAATGTTTGGTTTTCCAACAAAATAAAGTTGAAACCATTAAGACCCCAGGACTATTACAACCTTTATCCATTCCAAGCTAACGTTGGGAGGAGGTTTCAATGGATTTTATCACAGGTTTACCCAAGTCCAAAGGAAAGAGTGTTATCATGGTGGTAGTTGATAGACTTACCAAGTATGCACACTTTTGTGCATTATCTCATCCATTTAAAGTGAGTACAATTTCTACTTCATTTATGGAAACAATTCAAAATCTACATGGAAACCCAAAGATTATTGTAAGCGACAGAGATCCCATTTTCACTGGAAATTTTTGGACAGAAATATTTTCTTGTCTTGGTACTCAGTTAGCTTATAGCTCATCTTATCATCCTCAATTTGATGGGAAAACTGAGATAGTAAACAAATGTTTGGAAGGATATCTTTGTTTCTTTGTATCTAATAAACAGACACAATGGGTCAAATGGTTGCCTCTGGCTGAATGGTGGTATAACACTTCCTTCCATATTGCAACAACAATGATCCCATTTATGGCACTTTATGGATATCATCCACCATCCATCACATCATATTTAAGAGAATATAAGGTTCAAGCAGTGGAAGATCACATCAAGCATCAGCAATAAGTTCTCCAACTCTTAAAGGATAAGCTCACATTGGTGCATAATAGAATGAAACAGCAGGCATATCAACATTGCAGCGAAAGAATTTTTGATGTAGGTGATTGGTATTCCTACGGTTACAACCATATTAACAAATTTCACTCAAGCAAGCTAAGAAGGATAATAAATTATCACCAAAGTATTATGGTTTGTACAAGGTGTTGCAAAAGATAGGTACTATGGCATAAAAATTGGAGCTTCCTGCAGCTACCCGAGTGCACCCAATTTTCCATGTTTCATGCTTAAAGAAGTTTATAGGTGACAAGCTTCTAGTTCAAACAATATCACCAAAACTTGATGAGGCAGGAAAAATCATATTGGAAGCTAAAGCAGTCAAAGAAACAAGAACTCGACAGCTACAAAATCGATCAATTTCATAGTATCTCATCAAGTGGAAGAAGTTACCCATTGAAGATTCCACATGGGAGGATGAGAATCTTATACAGAAGCATCCAGAACTACTCAAGCGTTGAGGACAACACTTTTTTGAAGGAGATGGGCATGTTAGGTCCCTATAATACTAGTGATTCCCCCATTACTATTGTCGTTGTACCCCTTATTGTTATTGCTATGCCCCTATTGTCCCCATATTGTTATTATTGTGCCCCATAGAATCCCATTATTATTATTTTTGTGCCTTTATATTATTATTGTTAGGTCAGCTTTGGTTATATTGTGACCCTTTAGACTCCTATATATAGAAAGGAGGTTTTGTCATTTGAATCATCTAAGAATTGTTCATTTGTGTAATGTAAAGGAGGTTGCCCCCTTGAAGAGGCTTATTTCTAAGGCGTTGATCTATCTTTTCTATCTTTTTGTGAGCTAGTTTCATAACACAAAATCCTAGGCATTAGTAAAAACACACTATATTAATATTTAACAATGATATGTGTGACAAGCACAACTTTCTATCACTTCAAAATTCCTTACAACATTAAGGTAAAATCTTGGATATTCGCATTTCCACATAAATCCTATATCCTCAATACTAATTATCAATGTCTGGTATAAAGGAAAGGATGGGAAGAAGTAATGTTGCTAACCCTGTTAACCCTCTCCTTGAGTTCCCTAACACACCTGCATCACCTATTTCTCGAGTTCAAAATCTTTTCACACAATATTGACAAACCCAAACACCATTTCTCCAGACCTGGATGTTACTACTTACGGAAGGATGTGTAAACAAACTTCACAACCTCAAAAGGGTTTTGACAAATTTAGATTAATTGTGCCCAACTGATAAACCATGATAATTATTCAAACCTCATGACATCAATTCCTTTGCATGGGCACACATTGATCCTTAAAGGCTTCTCTATAAACTGAACTTGTAAACCTATAAATATGACAATATTACTATGAATAAATTGTTAATATGGGAAACCAATATTGAGCATTTATTCAAATACATTTAGAGTAAGAAATCAGTTCATAATGTTTAGAAGTGTAACTAGTTTCAGTCTTCATAATTGTTGTACTCAGTTCAATATGTATCCTATGTAACAAACAAGAAAAAGAAAAGAAAAATATTATTATTAAAGCATGAGTTTTATGCTCATTATGGATAGTATTTTAGATAAAAGAATGTTCTTAGTGCTTCTAGGTTTTGTTAGGTCTTAGGATTTATGGTCATGAGTCAACAAAGTCAACATCATGTTTATAAGACCCTTCTAGGAAATTTGTAATCATAAAAGGAATTATTTTTGAGTCTAGAAAGTCCTAGAGCCTCCAAGAGTTCAAGTCGGCCCTGGGATCCTCAAGTTATCCTAAAGGATGGAATTTGGCCTCTTGAGAAGGCTATATAAAGAGTAGTTTGACCTGATTTGCAGACACACTCACTCACAAGTTCAATCATCAAGAAAGAGTTTGATTTATAATTGGGAAGGAGTAGAAAAGGAGAGCAAAGGTATGGAAGAAGTTGGGAGGCCAAAATATCTTGTTTTTGGGATTTTTCTCTCTCACACGTGTGAAATTATAGGGTTTATAGGTTGCTAAAGAGGCCGAAGTTGCAAGCGGATGAAGTGCAAATATTAGTAGTTGGAAGGAAGGAAGCTATATCTAGACCTCATTGAGTTTAGGTAGAGAAATCTTGTTCTTGGAAGGTCCCAGAAGGAGGTCAAATTAGGGTTTCTCTAGAAACTTCAAGGTTGAAGTTTTAAGTCAAATTGGTAGGTTGAAGTTGTAGGTTAAGTAGAAGTGTTATAGCTGGCAGAACGAAGTTGCAGTGTGTAGCAGTTTGGTGCATAATCAAGGAAGGATTGACTTGGTACTAGGAGAAATACTTGGTCTAGAGATTGGGTCTTTGTATCTCATTTGAAGTAGATCCTAAGAAAAGAATATTTCCCACGCTTTCCCCTTGGAGGGGTTTTTCCCTGGACGAGATCTTATATCTGTGTCCTCCTTTGTTATTTTTATTTCTTGATATTGTTTGATGAAAATAGAGTCTAACTAAAGAACATAAAGAAGATAACTAAGATAAAGAAAATAATATATAATTGCTACCACTTTACATTTTCTAACATGGTATCAGAGCTAAGGTGAGCAAGGAAGGCAACCGAAAGGACACTAGAATTAATCTATGATTAAGGGATAGGAAGTTCTCAAGGCCTAAAAGAAGAAGACTACCTCTTGAAGAGACTTGGTTAAAGGCTCGTTGGTAGAAGACCCTTCTAACCTAGGGTTTCTACATTAAAGACGGTCAAAACTACATCCATATTGCAAGGAGGGTATTGATCTCACAAAAAATGAAGTCTACTTGCAAGGCATTAATCTTGGAATCTATTGGTGGAGTAATCTAAGGGAACACCTTTTAAGTACATCATCAAGAACTCTCCAAATATCTTGAAGCCATCAAGAAGGTTGGAGATATTATTCAAGTATCACACTATCTCATAATGGCTTAATATTCAAGTCATGTAGGTTATTTATACAAGGAGATCAATAAGATCATAGGGGACTCAAAATATCTAGCATGGAAGAAAATGATTGACTTGACACTCACAGAGCAAGATGTAATGGGATATGTTACTGGAGAAGTTACTGAACCTGAGAAAGAAAATACATAAGGTTTTGCAAGGTATAATAAAGGGGAAGTAAGAGCTCAAAAGATCATAGTTGAGTTAATCAAGGATTATCTTATCCCATTTGTGTCAAATCTAAAAACTTCTAAGGCCATGTATGACAAGCTAGTGAATTTGTACTTTGTAAGTACAACATGTCAAAATATGTCATTATGGAAAAAGCTATATAAAATGAATTAATCTAAGGATGAAAGTATGACATCCTTCTTCATGAAAGTATCTAAACTAAGAGACCATTTGTGAGGACTTGGGGAACCCATCACTGATTATGAGGTGACCGTATGTGTTATGAATCCATTGCCACCAAAATGGAGCAACTTTGCAACAAGTGTCTACTCCAAGAAGGATGAAATCCCTTTGATGAGTTATGGGAACAATTCATATTAGAATAATCAAGGATCACGATCAAGGATGACATTGGATAAGATGAGAAGACTCAAGCCTTTCTATCCCAAGTCAAGAAGATGAAGAAAGGAAAGTTTGTCAAGTCTAAGAAAAAGATATGTCCAAGGTGCAATGTTTTGGATGCATTGAATTCAGACACTTTAAGAGGGTTTTTCTAGACAAGAAGAACAACAAAAGAAATGATATAAGTGAAGCTCATGTAGCTAAAGTAGTGGGAGAACTTGAGAAGAAGGAAAATAAGGAAGAAATGAAGGATTTTTACTACTAAAAGAAGGTTTGCCGAATTATAGGTTCTTTATGAATGTTAATGATATGTTTTGCATAAGCATCATAGGATTGAATCATATGATAGTAAGATTTCTTGAATTTATTATGTTTCTTAGTAAAGATCATATAGGATATAATGTTAGACCATTTTACATAAGGTTCATCTAGATTATGTTAGAGATTGCCATCTTGCTTAACTGGATCATTATGATCCTTGAAGTTCCATCATCTTGGAAAGTACTTGGAAAAATCATCATGATAGGAATAGTATGTATTCTATGTAATGTGGAAACATAGTAGTAAAATGATATGAAACGCTGCAATGGGCCAGGATACAAATTTTTTGTGAGATATATGGATATCTAGATGATTGGATGAAAGCATAGGAATGTATGTTGAAAAGTAAACTTTAGATAAGATTCATATGTGCAATAATCTCATGAGATGAAGTTGGTTATAAAATTATGCTTAAGTATTTATGATGCTGATAGAATGTGACTTACTTAAGAAATGTATATGAGATTGGAACTTTATCTAGAATATGTATTTGATAATTAAACATCTAAGAATAAGCTCTAGAAGAAATGTTGTAACTTGGTAAATCAAGTTCAATCCTTGGGAACTCTGATGCATGAAGTATCAAGTGGAGATGGTCAATGGGGATTTTGATGGTACGAGAAGGTCTCCATGGTGAGGTAAGTATATTTCATTTATGGTTTGATTATTTGGATAACATATTATTTTTTGCTGCTAGGAAAAAGGATGTTGCAGGAATAAATGATCAAAGTTGGGGAAAGTTCAATTGTATGGACGAAGAATGTTGAGAATGTCTAGCACCTAGCAACTGTAAAGTTAAGATGACTCCATCTTGGGATTGAAGGGGTAACTATGCGAGAAGATAATATGTAGGTCAAGGAAGATCACTTTCATGATTAAATTGAAGATTAGGAAGGCCCATACAATACCTTCATGATTGAAGAAGGAAGCGATGAGCAACAGATATGACCTTGATCTTATCACAAGAACAAAGAGTGGAGATGGTTCCATGATACCTCGAAAAGAAGAAGGATCGATGCAAAGAATAGAGGGAACCACGTAGCTATGGAGAACTAGTAGCTGATACTCTGATGAAGACAAGCTACAAGGCTTGTGATGCTGACTTCCATTATTGGAAGGAAGAAATCTCCTTTGGTTTGAGAGGGAGGAAAGGATTCTCCTTGGATAAGGAGAAAGGATCTATTCTCAATATCAAAGGAGAATAGGGATGACCTCTCTAGCTGAGAGGGAGTGATGTTGGACATCACATGTGCATTCTCCTATTCGGGTGTTAAAGAGATAATTACGGAGGATTGGATAAGAATTTGTGGTTTCCTTAACAATATAACATCCAAGAAAGGAAAGGTACTGACACTCTTTGAGGATGGGACAAGAATCCAAGAGAAGAGGGGTCAAAGAGGACTTATATTCTTTAAGGACATAGGTATAGATATTCAAGATAAGAATAGTCCTAAAAGGACATATCTTGTGGACATACAATGGGCTATGTACCTTATAGAGGTAGTGCAATATCACACATAAAGCCTCCCATCATAATGCTCTTGATTAAAAAAGAGCTAGTCCAGTTAGGCCTAAGGGACAATGTTGGTTACAATAATGATGCTTACAATATGGCTTATCAATCTGACTCTTCTTTAGAACTCTTCAGTTTGAGATATGATGTTGTACCGATTGTACAATTATGAATACCTCCCTAGTTAAGAGGAAGTGTTGAGAAATGTAACTAGTTTTAGTATTCATAATTGTTGTACTCATTTCAATATGTATCCTATGTAACAAATAAGAAAATGATAAGAAAATTATTACTATTAAAGCATGGGTTTCAAGCTCATTATTGATGGTATTTGAGGTAAAATCATGTTCTTTATGCTTCTAGGGTTTGTAAGGTCTTAGGATTTATTTTCATGAATCAAAAGAGTCAACATCATGTTTATAAGACTGTTCCAGGTAGTTTGTAATCATAAAAAGAATTATTTTAGAGTCTAAAAAGTATTTTAATCTCCAAGAGTACAAGTCACCCCTATGATCCTCAAGTCAACCCAAAGGAGGGGATTCAACCCCTTGAGAAGGCTATATAAAGAGTAGTTGACCTCCATTGGAGACACACTCACTCACAAGTTTTCTCATCAAGAAAGAGTTTGGTCTATAGCTAGCAAGGAGTAGAAAAGGAGAGCAAGGGTCTGGAAGAAGCTAGGAGGCTAAAATATCTTGTTTTTGGGCTTTGTCTCTCTCACATGTGCAAAGTTCTAGGGTTTTTTGGTTGTAGAAGAGGATGAAGTTGTAGGGTGGAGTTGCAGGAGTAGAAAGTGTAGAATCTAGTAGCTAGAAGGAAGGAAACTTTGTCTAGACCTCACTGACCTTAGGAAGAGAAGTATTTCTCTTGGAAGGTCCCATAAGGAGGTCAAATTAGGGTTTCTCCAAGAGTTGTGGGGCCAAAGTTTCAATTCAAAGTTGTAGGTCAAAGTTGCAAGTTAAGTAGTAGTACTGTAGCTTGTAGATCAAAGTTGTAGTGTGTAGAAGTTTGGTGCAGAATCAAGGAAGGACTTGAAGAAGGGATGACTTGGTAATGGGAGAAGGAATTGGTCTAGGGATTGGGTCTTTGTATTTAATTTGAAGATTCTAAGAAAAGAATATTTTTAGGGTTTTCCCCTTTGAGGGATTTTTCCCTGGCTGAGAGCCTATATCTGTGTCTTGTTTTATTATTGTTGTTTCTTGATATTATTTGATGAAAATATCTAAATAAATAACATAAAGAAGATAACTAATATTCACAATAAAGTATCATGGTTAAAGAAAATAACATATAATTGTTGCCACTTTACATTTTCTAACACATCGTGAATGAGAATGAGAATACTCACCTTTATCCTTGGGATTAAACTTGTATTTATGGAGATGGTGTTTGTAGTGTGACTCATAAATTTGGCATTAACATAATAAAGAATCTCATCCTCTTCTTCCTTGAGTGAGTGAGATCATCCCCCCTTCCATAGTCATGCACATTTTTTGATATTCCTGAACCGATAATTGCAAACCGTTCTAGAACCGACAATTGATTCTTGGTTCCAAGTGAACGAAAACTGATTATTTCGAATCATGTCAATCATATGAATCCAATAGTATTTTCCATGTTATTAAAATTGTAAATGTCAAACGTTTCAAAATTAATATGGAGGTTCTAAGGATATTAAAGATACCAATCCACCCTCTTTCATAGGGAGCTATAACATTTTTCCAAATGAGAAGGTGGAACAGTTTTGTCTCTAAATTTCCCCCTTGTGATAGAAATTTTCTTAGGAGGATTCAATTTTCTTTAGAATTCTAGTTGGTTCTTGGATAATCACATATTGGTAGAGGGGAAGAGTTGACATTATACATTTTATTAATATGTCCTGATCTGCAAGATTTAGCCATTGTGTCCCCCAATTTTGGAATTTATTTGTCATCTTGTCCATTATTTCTACCTAGACCTCGTTTTTCACAACTTTCTTGAATTTTATCATTCCCAAATACTTAGAATGAGTCCAGTCTTATTTGAAAGGGATTTCAAAATTTTGGGAGATTTGCCTTAGGATTTTGGGGGTGTGTTCCAACCATATATATTGCTCCTGATTTTGCTAAGTAATCCTCCTAATGCTTCGAGGAAGAGATCAAGATTTGTCTTGATTCTTCTCACCACTATTGTTGGGGCTCTTCCGATTAGGAGAGTTTCATTTAAAAATAATGAGTGATTTAATCATTTTTTCCTCTACTGAAGTGAATATCAGTGATCAACCCTCTTTGTCTTTCTTGCTCTAGCTTTCTACTAAGGGCATATTCCATTAGAACATATAGGAAGGGTGAGAGAGGGAAATCTTGCATTATCCCCCTTGTGCTTTGGAAGAATTGGCATAGTCTTCCCTTCACTAATGTTGCCACCCACGACTGTTATCACCAAAAAATGATCACCTACCCATTTCTAACTAGGTGGATTGAAATACACCAAGTGTATTTAATTTTACCATAGTAAAATCACTTTCAATGTGGAAAATATTTTAGTAAACCACTTTTATTAAATTATTTTCTGATTTAAATAAAAAAAACCCGATGAGAATAATTATTTATTTAATTTTCTCTAGGAATTATTATTAAATCATTATTTAATAATTATTCCTTGTCCCATTTGACTAAATCCCTTAGGAATATTTAAATAAATCATTATTGATTTGAATTTCCTTATTTATGTTATTAGAATAATTATTAAATCACTATTTAATACTTATTTTGATTTCACACCTTTCTTGTTTATCGTGAAATAGTTAATAAATAATTTTATTTGTTGATTATTTCTAAATAAAGGAATTTAACTATTTTGAATTCCTTTTCCTTCTCCAATAAATATAATAAAGTATTTCAAGTAGTTATATATGAATTTGGTCAATAATTTTTTTTTTTGTAAGCTAAGGAGGGACCATTCTTTTTCTATTACTTCGAATTGAAACCATTACATTATCCTGGTGGCCTCAACCCGCCCCGAGGGGAACCGGGTCTGTTGGGCACCTTAAGTTTTTGACAGCCATCCAAAAACAAAAAATACTAATTCTTCTTGTCCAGGCTATGTAAACTAAAAATTCGAAAAGATTACTATTGCTTCTTGTTTGCATTTTAAACTGAAAATAGAAACGAAACTATCCAACTACTTTCAAAAAAACTAAAGACAACATATACATATCTTCAAATATTAGCCCGCCATGACTTCCTGCTGCTCCTCTTCTTTCTTTATGCCCGGGTTGATCTCCTTTATCTGTTGCTATATCTTTTCCAGTTTTTTATCCTGCATTATCAGAGTGACCTGAATGTTCTGCAATTCTTTCTTCAAATTTGGAATTCCCTGGGACAGTTCTGCCATCTCCATGGCCACCTGTTCCATAGCCTTAGCCAACAGCCTTTTCATGACCCAGTATACATGCAAGGCCTGTTTATACAGAGTCATGCATCCTCTCGTGTTCCCTGGATCCGGAAGGAGGTATTCCCAATCTTCCATTTCCGATCCTGATTGACCTTGGGTCGCATCTTCCTCCAGTTGCTGAATTATCCTTCTGATGTCCTTATTGGTGTTCTCACAATAGGCTTGCTCCGCAAACTGTATCTTTTTCTTCAGTGTTTTCCTGTACTTTCTTGCTGGTGCTGGTTCATGCTCTTCCCGTCTCCCTTCCAACCATCCTCTTCCTCTGCTGCATCGTCCTCGTCCCCGTCCTGCTCTTCCTCTGTTCCTGTAATTTCCCCTGCCTCCCTGACTCTTCATGCCCGAGGTGCTTCCGAATTCACCTCCCTCCTCTCGCCCTTTGCTCCTCCTGTCTCCATACTCCCTGTCCTCCTGTGTTTTGTCCTGTGTTGACCCCACGTCCTTCCATATCTTCTTTCGCGGTTGCTCCATTCTATCTTGGTCTGAATCAAACATTTCCACTTCATCTTCAGTATCGTCCTGAACTGTCTGATACTTCTCTGCCGTTTCTCCATCCTCGATTCCTTTCCCTTTCTTCTCCTGGCTTCTCCGTCCTCTGTTGTCTTCATCCTCGTCACTTCTCATTCTCCTCCTCCTTGCCATTTGATTCTTCCTTCCGGTGTTTCCTGCTTGTTTTCTCAGCCTCCTCTGCCTTTCTGTTACCCTACCTAGAGCTTTCGCCACCCTGCTTCTTCGCAACTCCTCTGCAAACTCATTTAACGTCCTCGTCTCTTTGTCTCGCCTTCGTTCTTTATGATGTCTCCTCCGCCGATTCTCCTCATCTCTCCTCACTTGCTTCACCTGCCACCTGCCGATTTCATCACCGCCCACCTCCCTTCGTCCTTCTTCTATGCCGTCGTACCCACGTCCAATCTCTGCCGCCTTACCTCCACTAGCTGCTTCCTTCATTACCTCGTCGTCGTCCCTCCTCGATATGATACCTTTTCTGGTGATCTCTCTGTCCTCCTTCATCATTACCTGTATACCTTTTGCCTCGTCATCCTTCCTTCCCTGATCTGTATTAATTGCCCTGATCGTCGTCATTATCACCCCGATTGGGGGTCTCTGGGTGTCTTTTTTATTAAGGTGTGGATTCATTATGGTCTTGAGTGATTATAGTGGTAAGTTCATCCCATCCCGGTTTATTCCTTATTGTTGGCCAGCTGTTGTCGATCTTTTCCTCCTGTTCTTTACTCCCCCAGTTTGCAAGGTAGTCTGCAGCCTTGTTTCCTTTCCTCCTGACATGATTAATGATTTTGTATTCTATTCTCTTTAATAATTCAGCCAAGTCTTGGACGATCCCAGCCATCCTCCAGCTTCTAGCTACTTGCTCCCAGTCCTTCCCATTGTTGAAGTTTCGTAACATTTCTACTGCTATTTGTGAGTCGCCTTCTATTTCTAGATTCGTGTAGCCATTCCTTACTGCTATCCTTAGACCTTGATAAACAGCCCACAGTTCTGCTTCATTGTTGGTCATTTCGCCTCCCCCTTCCGCATACACCCATCTAGTGTGTTTCTCACTGTCTCTAAAGATGCCCCCAAAGCCTGCCGGCCCTGGGTTCCCTTTGGAAGCCCCGTCAAAATTCAACTTAATGAAATTTTTCCCAGGGTATCTGAACTGTTCTGGACTCTAAGTTTGGGCTCGTTGTTGTATTTCTTTTCTAGGATATACCATGCCGAATTCCATATTTAGTTTTGTTAAGATTCTTCCTTCTTCCTGGTTTGCTTTCCAATCCTCCTCCTCCCAGATCTCGGCCAGAACAGTTTCTCTAATTGATTTTTGAATTCCTTTCCATATCCCTTCTGGATTATTGATCTTGTCAAGAAATATCCTTCGATTTTGTTCCTTCCACAGGAACCATATCACAAATCCCACCGCTAAATTCCAAATTCTCCTTACAACCCTACATGAAAACTGTCCCTTGCCCCATTGAAAGATGGTCTTTTTTATGTCACTGGGGTCTCTATTTGATTTTCTGAAGAGTCTTCTGACCTCCTCCCATTGATGTTGAGCAAAAGGGCAGGTGTTCAGAATGTGTTCCTGGGTTTCAGTCCCCATTTTGTAAAGGCTGCATCTCGGGGGTCCGGAGAAGCCTCTCTTCTGGATCTTATCCCATGTTAGGATTCTTTCTCTTCCAACTAGCCATGCAAATATGGCTATCTTCGGCCACCACTTACTATTCCAAATAGCTTTCCATTCTGCGGTTTCTCCCTCCCTCTCCTGATGAGTTGTTAAATAATATGCTTCCTTGACTGTAAAGGCCCCTTTCGTAGATTTTCCCCATCTGAGAATATCCGGTCCTGTTCTGGCTTTGATTTTCCTTGATTCCAATTCTTTTATATATATTCCTTGCTACTCTTGATCTATGTTTTCATCCCATTCTTCTAGCTTTCTCCATATTCTCCATATCCCATTTGGCTCCCCTTCTTTCCAGTAGTCTCTTACATGTTCTCTCCCCTCCCGTATCGCTTTTTGCTGTATATTTTGCAAGGCTTGTATACTGACCAATTTGTTTCTTTGTTGCCACTCCTCCTCCAAAAATCTAGCAATACCTCCTCCTCTTATTTCCCAAAAGGCATAATTGTTTATAATATTTCTGTTCTGGCTTGCTAATTCCCAAATTGTGGAGCCTTTTGGGGTTTCTTCAACTCTGAGGATGCCTGCCGTTGTTGCTGGCATGTTATATTTCTGGGTCCATATTCTCTTCCATAAGTCATTTCCTCCCCTCATCCACCTCCACCACAATTTTGATCCTAGCACTTTGTCCAGTATTTCCGGATCTCTAAGTCCTAGACCCCCTTCTTCTTTTCTTTTTTTCAAGATTTTCCACGAAACCAGTGCCCATTTCCTCTGCTGCTTTGGCTCTCCCCATATGAACTTGCCAAAGATTTCTTTCATTCTCGTGCAGACCCCTTTGGGGGCAGCCATGATAGATAGAGGGTAAATAGGTATCGCTTGGAGGACTGATTTCAGTAATACCAGTCTGCCTACTATGTTCAGCGATATAAAAGACCAACTTGCAAGTCTATTCTTGAGTTTTTCTATGATTTGCTGCCAGTTTTCCATTCTTGTGGGGTTTGTATCTAGCCGATTCCCCAAGTACTTTGTTGGAAGTTCCCCATGTCTGAACCCTAGCGTTCTGGTTAGATGAGCTTTGATTGTGTCCGGAGTGTTGAAGATGAAGGTACATGATTTCTCTTTATTTATCTCCATACCATATGCCTCCATAAACAAATCCAAGATTCTTTTAACGCCCCTTACCTCCTTTATTGATACTTCACAGAATAGCATGATATCGTCTACAAACTACTGGTGGGTGATGGGCAGATTGTTTCCCCATAGCCTTAAGCCTTTAATTTTCCTTTCCCTCAGCTCTTTTTTAAAATACCTTCCCAAACCCTCCACAGCCATTATGAATAAGAAAGGGGATATAGGATCCCCCTATTTTATTCCTCTAGTAGCACTGAAAGTTGACGATGGCACCCCATTTAACATGATTGAAAAAATAGGAGTTGATATCATACTATAGACCCAGTCTATCCATCTGTTACTAAATCCAAAGGCCCCAAGAATTGCCTTGAGGTATTTCCAGTTTAAGCCATCGTAGGCTTTTGACAAATCTAGCTTTATCATCATTCCTTTCTGTTTTTTATGTTTTAGAGAATGGATCGTTTCCTGAGTTACTACTATTCCATCAAGAATTTTCCTTCCCTCTACAAATCTTGTTTGCTCTGGTGAGATTATGCTAGGGAGAATGGGTTTTAATCTTTTTGCTATCAGAGTGGCAATTATTTTGTATATTACATTGCACAGGGAAATTGGTCGAAAACCCTGGGCATTTTCTGAATTAGCATTTTTAGGGATCAGAGTAAGGAAATTCGAATTAAGACCTGGCCATACCTTTTGCTTCATGCGGGATTCCTCTACTGCCTCCAGGATCTCCTGTCCAAGAAAGTGCCATGCTGCTTGATAAAACTCCACAGTGTATCCATCTGGTCCTGGCGCTTTGTTTTTACTCATACCTTTCACAATTTCCTCCACTTCCTCTAAAGTGGCTGCCCTCATCAATGCCTTATTTTGTTCTTCTGTTATTATTCTAGGGATCTCTTTACAGATAAGGTCTGTAGCTGCTTCTCTGTCTACTTGTGATTCTGTTAGGATGTCTTTATGGTATCCTACCAATACTTGCTCAATTCTTTCCTGATCAATTATCCTTTCTCCTTCTTCGTTTTTAATGGAAAAGATCATGTTCCTTTGCCTATGTTGAATCATAGCTTGGTGGAAAAACTTAGTGTTTCTTTCTCCCTCGCGTAACCATTTAATCCTAGATTTTTGTTTCCATAGGATCTCCTCCTGTTTCCTCCGCTCTTCAAGTTGGCTTATTATAATTCCTTCTTCTTTACTTCTTTCCTCATTTCTGCCCTCTGTAATAATTTTTTGTTGTATCTCTTCCATTTCTTTCTCTAGCTTCTGTTTCTCCTCCATTATATTCCCAAACTCCTCCTTGTTCCACTTTTTGATTTTCCCTTTGATTTCTTTGAGTTTTAACTAAAAAGTATGCATCTTCGCTTTTCCTTTTTATGTACTTTGAGTCCACCATTCCTCTACCTTAGATAAGAACTGAGGGTTCCTGAGCCAAAAGGCCTCAAACCTAAAGGGTCTTTTGCATGAGTTTTTCTTAATATCTATTTCCAACCTGATCGGCCAGTGATCTGAACCCGTTGCCGGAATTATTTTGGCTTCAAGAAATACATCCCAGTTCATTATTTGTTCTGATATGAGGAATCGATCTAATCTAGAAGCTATCTGATTTCTTCCTCCCCTCCGGTTATTCCATGTGTGGATGCCGTTGATTGTTGGGATATCTACCAGTCTTTTCTCTGTAATCATCTCATTAAACTCCTCCATGCTTTGATCTGGTCTTCTTATGCCGCCTTTTTTTTCTTCTGTCATTCTGATCATATTAAAGTAACCCCCTACTATCCACAGTATTCTAGGGAAGATCCTTCTAGCTGATTGCAAGTCCTTGAGGAAATTTTTCCGATCCCTTGGTGTGTGCGGCCCGTAGACTCCTGAGATGAGGATCCATTCTGTTGATCCTGTCATTCTGAATAAGCCTGTGAGGATTCATGGAGAGCTTATCCAGTTTTCAAACAATACCTCCTCAAGGTTCCAAAGGATTGCAAGACCCCCTGCTGTACCATTCGCATCCTGGCCCATTACCTCATATTGTATTTTTTGTTTTTTAATTATTCCTTCTAATTGTTGGGAGCTAATTTTCATCTCTTGGATTATCATTATGCTAGGCTTATCTTTCTTTATCCTCTCCTTTAGATACCTCTGCTTTCCTTTGTTGTTGAGTCCCCTAATGTTCCAACTTGTGACTATCATTTTATAACTTTTTGGATGGTTGTTGAAATAACTTTGAGAGAGGTATAACCCTGCCTGAGTTGACTAATATTTCTCCAACCGCTTGTATGGTTTCATTCAATGTCCGTCTGCCTCGTTTCCTGCCTCCTTTGCCAGTACTGTCCATTCCCAGGCTTTGGTTTCCTTGCATTCCTGTTTGATCTGTCTGATTTTCTAAAGTGCTGCCTTTCTTCTCCTTGTATTTTTGGAATGTTTCTTTATACAATTATTTTTGGGCTTCCGAGATAAATCTTTCATCAAGGTTTTTCCAGTCCTGTAACAATCTTCTCATGATTCTTTCCTCCTCATTCCCACTATCCTTCTGTGTATCTGTCCCCATCTGAGATTGTTCTGTTGTCATTTCCATGCTCTCCTCAGTTCCTCCTTCCACTTTACTATTCTGATTTAGATCTGGTTGCTTTGTCTCTTTTATAATTTCCATTGGCTCCTCCTCATTGTCATCTTCTTCGTTCTCCTCTTCTTCCTCCTGTAAAGCTTGAAATTTATTTTAGCTTTCTATTGTTACTGGTTTTGCAGGTTGTTGTATCCTTGTTACTTTCTTTCCTCGCCTTTTTTTCCTATGGACTTCCTGGAAGCCCGTTTCCCCTTCATCTGTTCTATCTGTCCTCCTTTTCTCTTCTTCCTGTTTCCTTGGTGTTTCCTCTTTATTTAGTGGGAATTGTTTGAAGAGGTGTCCATATTCGTGGCACCTTCTACATCTGAAGAGTATATGCTCATAGTCCATTGGTTGTTGCCAAATTTCGTCATGGTATTCTAGCTCTATATACTCCAACAGTGGCTCTGCTATATTCATGTAGATGCATATCCTTGCATAGGATGTGTACCTCCCTCTTTTTTTTGACTCTGCTACCTTGACAAAAGTTCCAACTGTATTACCTATACCTTCATGGATATCGGGGTCCCAGAACTCCATTGGTAGACCAAATAGTCTAACCCAGATGGGTGCTACTAACATCTTTTCGTGGTCCGGGTTATATCTGTCCTCCCAATGCCTCATAAACAGACTGACATTATTCATGAAATATGGCCCCCCTTCGAAGGTTCTTTTCTTATCCTCCAGGTTTGCAAATATCACTGTAAAGAAACCCTTTGCCCCTAATTTTAGATCTATATGCCCTTTCAGCTTCCATCTTTATTGTATCCACTTTGCTAGGTCCCTTTCTGATGGCCAAAAACCTACAAACTTGCATATCAAAGCATGGTCTCTCATATAACATCTGTAGTCTTCAAGTTTATTGTTGGGTATTACATACCTTGGTTTCTTCTGTGCCCTGGGTAAACATCTGCCCTCAAGCTTTGTTTGCCACCGATTCCCTAGTACTGGCGCGTCTTTGCTATTCTCCTTTGGGTTTCTCTGCATCCCGCTCTCGCTTGATTTGCCTGCTGTCATATTTTTGTAGGAGGGGACCTCTCCCCTCCCCTGCTCCCCTTCCATGATTTCTTTCAGCCCTGTTTAGCGTTGTTAACCCTCCTCTTCGTGTTATGTCTTTGCAGGTCTAATTGCATGCAGAGGATTTACCCTCCTGCCCTTGTCGCCGTCGTTGTTTTTCTTCCACCTCTGTCTCTGTTAACCCTAAGTTTTCAAAAACCTTGCTCGACGCTTCCTCATCTCGGTTTCTCCAACCAATTTGGTCAATAATATTTTATTATTCTCCATTTTTTAGATTAACTCCATACTTTGCTATATAAAGGAGGGTTTTTCATTCATTCCTCGCCATGGTCATTATCATCGACAATATTACCGTCATTTTTTTCTTGAGCTCCCACTTGATTTCTTCACTTTGTTTGGGTTTTTCACACGACTGAGAGAGAATCTATTTTTAAAATATTAAGGATATCAAAGGACTCATCCCACGAAGGGGGACTTACAGACCAATCTGTAGATCTCCTTCATCAAGTGTTATCAATAAAGATTTATTTGTTTAGAATCATCCTTCCACTGGGTTATCATTCTAGATCTATCATTATGCTACTATTTGTTCAAGATCTTGTTTTCTTTTATTGCAAATTTTCCATTTGTGTTGCAGATCTAGAACAAAAGCAACCATCCACTTGTTGTTAGGGTCACTTGTCACCTACTGACTTAAGTGAAGGCTTTTGGTATATCTTCCAGGAATTTTCATACTAACAACGACTTACTAATACATGCTTTGATCAAGTGAATAAAGTCATTAAGAAAGACGAATATTTTAAAACGAAAAAAAGGAATGTCTTACCTTGTCGAAGGCATTTTCCATGTTGAACTTCAAAACAAAACCTTGCTTTTCTCTGGTGAGACTTGAATGGATTGCATCATGGACTAGAAGGATGTTTTCTAGCATCTTCCTTTGTTGATTAAATCCTCCTTAATTTTCAGATATCAAGTTCAGAAGAAGAGTCTTTTATCCGTCTGCTATAATTTTGGTCAATATTTTGTAGGAGGATTTTCATATAGAGATCGGTTGAAAATGGTTGAAGGAGGAGGGCCATATTTCTTTGGGAATTAGGGCTAAAAAAAATTGAATTGGTACTGACCCCGATTTTTAATTTCTTTTGTTCCCAATGAATCAAGTTTAGGAGATATTTTTTGATAAGCCCCCAATAGGATCTATAAAAGGAGATGGAAAAGTCATTAGGTATGGGTGTTTTCTTAGGGTGTAGGCCCCAGGCTGCTCTTTGCATTTATTCTTCAGTAAATGACTTAGTTAAGATAAAAATTTTCTTTGTCATTACTATTTTTTGGATAAGACTCAACATTTCCTCATAATTAATTGGCTCAGGTTCAACTGTTAGTAGTCCACTAAAATGATGATAAGGTTCTTGTTTAACCTCCTCTTCCCCTTCAACTAATATGTTCCCTTCTTTATGGATATTGTTGACACTATTTTCATCTTTTTGAGCCTTTTCTTGGTTGTGAAAAAAGGTTGTGTTTTTGTCTCTTCCTAAATCTAAAGGATTCTTAATTTAATTCTCTAATCCTCCTCCTCCTCTATTATATTCACTCGATAGATTTTACAATAGAACTCCTTTTCTTGCACATGGAGTTCTTTTGTCACTGCTTCATTCTCTAGTCTTAACTTCACTTTTTCCAACTCCCTTTGAATAACACGTTTTTCCTGGAGTGACTCTTTGTAGCTGGTTTTTGCCCAAATCTTGAGAGCAGACTTGACAAGCTTGAGTTTTGATTCCCAAACATATCTTGGTGAGCCATCAACTCTTGTGTGACATGCATGTTCAACCTACATTGTCACTTCCTTGTTTTTGGACTAGAGGGGATTATAGCAAAAAGGGAGAGGACCAAAGTTTGCTATTTCTTCAAAATCTATGCTTACAGGTTTGTGGTCTGATTTTATTGTTGCTAATATATTAGAAGAGGTTGTAACAGGTCCAACTATGAGATCTGTGTGAAATATGAACCAATATAGCCATTCCTTGATGTTTCTAGGTCTGAGACGTCTATTACTCCATGTGAACTTGTCATTCCTTAGTTTGATGTCCATAAGATTGTGATCAACCATTATATTTTCTAGTTTTTCTCTACTTGGGTCGACGAGATAAATACCTCCTCTTTTTTCTTCACTATTCATTACTATATTAAGGCCACCTCCAAGAATATTTGATTGACCACCATCTAAATCTAGATTAAGTGCTAAAGAGATTTGACGTTTCTCTTTATCTCTGTAGTATTCTAGGGTGTAAATGTTATAAACTGAGAAGGTATTCCCATTTTCTCTATAATGAAAAAATATCTTTATCCAATGTTGCTCCCGATAATTATATTGAATGTCCAAAATTATATGGTTTCATATTGTGCATATACCTCTTGAAGTTCCTCTCACGTTGATTGCTATCCCTTTAAAACCTTTTCCTATTTTCTTGATTATGGATTCCAGTTCTTCCTTACTTGATTTGGCCTCCTGGATTATTAATAGAGCTATGGGTTTTTTTGTTGAACTTATTTTTGAAGTGTTCCCAAGGCCTCTACAGTTCTAGGAGATCAGAATCATTATTTACCTTGCGAAGGGGTGGAAGGGCCCTTGACTCTCCCTGACTGTGTTTGAGGTTCTCTCAGTGCTTTTGGTGGGTTCCAGTATTGCAGCAATAATGTTGCAACTCCTGGGACTCCCTTCTTTACTTTTATCAACCCGGTAGTTCGTAACAAACTTGGAAGCGACGGTGTTGTATGCACAAGTACTAGCTCTTGCCGCAGTTGTCACTTGGTCAGTTGGCACAAGTATGTTAGGAGCTTAAGCCAACTTCTAGGAGCTCTGAGAAGAAGCTTTTTAACTGATGGATGAAAGCTAACTCAAAGAAGGCTGATCTATCTTCAAAAAGAAACTGGAAAGTTGAAAGGGAACGTAAAGCCTAGCAAACCCCAATTTTACCAGCTAGCCCTACTGATGCAAGAAAGAAGATGAAAGCTACTGAAAGAGATGCCATTGACTTCTAGGAAGGTAGCATACATGTATTTAAACTACTTCTACAGTAACATCTGAAAAAAACATCTTTTTGTATTTTTGAATAAGTTGCCAGAAATATCATGCATGCGATTTGACTGTTTTTGACTGTGCAGAGGTGGATTGGCAAGAGGAAATGCTTGGAGGTGGTTGGAAAGGTTCAGAGAGGGCCTAATGGGTCCCTAACACCCTTCCAGAGAGTTTCACAGAGTTTGGCTATCAAGAAACCTCATTCGTGAGCCTCTATAGGAAGTCTGCAGGGGTTCTACAGGATGTTCTGGAATTTCTACAGGATGTCTGTAATTTTCTACAGGTTGTTCAGAAATGGGATTTTGGAGGATGGATGGAGAGAGAAAGGTGAAGGAGTGAGTATGGAGGTAGGACAGGGGTGTAAGGAGTTCTAGGACTTGGTGGATGGAGTTGAGGAAAGATGAAGATGGATGGATTTGTTCAAGGAGGAATGAAGCAATGTTGCACAAAAATTAGGGTTGTGTGAGCAAGTGTGGAAAACGTGAAGCAAGAATCCGAGTTAGGGGATGGAGAAGATGGGATTGATGGAGTATGGGCAGATAGAGAAGTGGTACAGGTGCTCCGTAAGTTGTTTTTCCAACTGAACCAACGAAGACTTGTAAAATCTGAGACCTAGTTATGTTGACCTATTCTGATCTAGCTGACAGTAAAGAGAATGAATAGAAGTTTTAATCGCATGGAAACCATGTATATTAACTATGCAATGAAGAAATCAAGAATCTGAACATGTAACCAACTTCTGCAAATAAAAATCAAACACTAATGATTGCATGGCAAAGCAAAGTCAGTGTTTTTGTTGGCAGCAAGGTCACCTTGATCCCAGCTCTTGATCCCACTGAGAGAGAGGTGAAATCAGAGGTGCTTGATGGCCCTTTTATGAAGCTTTTCCCTGATAATAACCTATCAACTCAATCTGAACATCAAAAGTCTTTCTAATCATCAACAGTGACTTAGTTAATCAGCAATATTTTAATCTACTTAACAGAACTGATTTTGCAAAGACATAAAGAATAAATAACAATACATAAAGGAGGCCTTGGCACTTGGGTTGGGCCCAACCCCAAGAGCTGCAGGCTCCTATAAAGAACTCAGATCTGATGCCAAGTAAAGCTTCTTTTCATTACTCAAAAATAATCATCACAAGAAAATTATATAGCAGTAGCTACAAGAAAACGAGCTGAGAAAATGACAGCACTATAGTGCAAATACCAACAGTTCCAAAAGTAAACTACAAAGGCTGAGGCCTTCCTATTTATACACTATGAGGGGCCTAGCAGCCCTCCTTAATTCAAGGGACTCGGCTGTTCAAACTGCCAGTAAACAGTCACTCTTCCCAAAGCTGCTTGCCTACCTTTAGGATTCGTTTTGGTGCCCTGTTGAGCTCGGCGTTGAGGGTGAAGATTTCGAGGAAGGGCCATTTGATGCAAGAGGCAACCTCCCTACAAATCCTCATCTTAAGCTTGGCTTTCACCTGGCCCATAATTTCTTGGTTTTGCTCCAAAATTTGTCCAAAAAACCTGAAAAAACCACGTATTAGCCTCCTTGGTAGAGTGACCACCCTTATTCGTTCAAATAACATAAACATACTCAAAAAACATGCATAATCTATGAAAAAATGGTGGATTGATCAAGGACAATTAGGCAAAATGAGCCCAATAAGTTACCCAATTTGGGGCTCATCATCACCCCCCTGCTAAATGGGTTGCTCATCCTCTGAGCAACTAGTCCATCTCATCATCCTTTATGGCTTTGATCGCCTCCCTCACGTCCCAGGCCTCCGCGGTGATATCTTCTTCCCGGTCGTGGAATCCTGATTTCCTTTCCACTTCCTCCCACTGTCTGTCTTCCTCCTCTTCCTTAACTCCTTCTAGCAATCCCAAAATTAAAAGAGGGCTGAATTTTAGGCCAATCCAATTGGCCTGCAGATTTTGCATCAACTGTTTGTAGAGAGGTACCCTTGCCAAGGCCTCCCTCATCCTGGTGGGAGAGTGGTATTCCCTTATCTTCAAGCTGTGAGGCAGTGTGTTCCACCGCCTTGTGCAGGCATGCAGGCAGTTTTCTCCAAACAATCTCTCCATGTCTTCAAAGTGGGCAATAGCTTGAACCTGTTGCTCAATGTATTTCAGTAAATCCTGAGGGCTATTGGCCAAGTGCTGGTGGGCGCTTATCACTGCTGAGGGGTCATCCGGCTCTGCTCTGATCATTAGTGGCTCACTGAGTTCTCTGCCTATGATACTGCGGACCTCTGCTGCTCTCTTCTCCTCATGATTCATCCAAGAGGCCAGGGCCATAAGTTGGACATCTCCTATCACAGTGTTGGGATCCCATGCATTCATGTTTGTAAGGGAAAAGTTGTGCAAGTAAAACTCTGATAATTTGGCCGTGTCCTCTGATGAACTACTGCCACATAGAGCTGCAAATTGATGATAATTTTGGAATGGGGTGATGCCCCTTTTGGCCAAGGTGTTGATCTGAAACTGTAACCACTGATCCTTGAGGTATAGGGTGTAGGATTTGGCAGGATACCTACACTGCAGGGCTTCCATCGCCCAACTAGCCATGCAGGCCAATTGGGCCTCCTTTTCTTGTACCTACTGTTTCAGGGACTGTATCTCCTGGCGTGCTTGCAATTCCTTCTCCTGTAGCTGTCTATTCAATGTCTCAATTTCAACCTACAACCCATCTCTCTTCTTCTGTTCATCAGGGATTTCTTTGGCTGTTGTGTGCTCCTCTTGTTGCTATTGTTCTCCCAAGATGTGAGGTCTGTCTTCCTTCTTCTGTCCTTGTAACTGTAGCTGCTTTTTAAGCATCTCATTTTCTTCCTGTAGCTTGACCCGCTGGTTGCTCTCCACATGTCATACCCTAGCCAATTCCCTTCTTGCCTCTTTGAGTTGTTCCTCCAGAGGACCTATATCTGCAACACCCTTGGACTTAGCGATGTTCATCCAAGTGTGGGTCCTCACTCTCTCTTCTTCTAGTGCAAGGAAAAGTGGCACTGTGAATTTTTGGGGAATGATCTTTCCGGCCTCTAAGAAGTTATAGTAGGAGCCCAAGCTGGGCTGGGGGCTAGGTTCCACAATGTTTTCCACCTTTTCTTCCTCCTGTGGTGATTTAGCTGCCTCACCTTCCATTTCTTCGGTCTCCTTTAACCTAGCTAGTGTTTCCTGTAGAACAGCCTCAGCATCCTGTAGAGAGGCCTTTGTGTCCAACATTTTCATTCTTTCTCTCCAGGTGGGTGTCTTCGGGCTTCCCCATTCATAAGTGATGGATGCCTTGGAGGGAGACCTATCCTTTTGTGTAGTTTGGGTGTCTACAATCGGGATTGGTTCTTTTGAAGGTGGCTAGGGTTTGCCAGTCTTTATCCTCATGCTCCATCTTGCCTTAAAATACATGGAAGGCTCCCTCTTCCGCTTCCCTATTTGCTTTGGAGATGTGCTCAGGGTATCCAGCACAGCTGCTACCCTCCTGGCTAAAATCTCAGGTGATTTTTCGTTCTGTTGCCCTGTTTCTAGACTTCCTATAGAAATTCCTGTGCTGACTGTTTTCTGGCTTCCTATAGAAACGGTTTTTTGGCTTCCTATAGAAACGGTTTTCTGGCTTCTTGTAGAAACTGCCTCCACTGTTTTAGTCTGCTTGGTTGGGGGTGCCTTCCCTTTTAATTTTGTTGTGGTTGCCTTGGTTGTGTCCTCACTTGCTTGGACTTTTCCAGTCCTCTCTGCCCTGATTTGCAATCACTTCTCCCTTGGTGTTTGTGCCTTTATTCCACCCACAGTTTTGGGCTCAATAGCTTGGCCTTTCTCTTGTTTCTCTTCTTGTTCTTTCTGTGGTGGTCTGTCCTGGGTTTCCTTGCCCTTGGATTTCTCTTCTGCCTCAATGTGCTCCCTTTCCTCACTGCTGGATGAAGTGAGTTCCTCGGCCAGAATCTGAATATCATCATCCTTGGACATATTGCGGAAAATCTCCTAGGAGAGAGGGACAGTGTAGATATGGAGGGCATCTTCCACTAGAAGCTTGATAAGCCCATGATGGGCCACGTGATCCGGTATCCCTTCCTTCAATTTTGCGCCACACTCAATTAATGATTGTAGGAAGAAATAGGGGATGCTTAACTTTTGTTCTGGGGGTAAATCCAACCTATGTTTGAGTTCACTTAGTAACCGGAAGTGATAACCATAAACAATATTAAACCACCCCTCACAGGTAATGTATTTCATGATCTGAAGGCTGACCTCGCTCCAAAAAGGGTGTAGGCTAGCTCTCCGGACCCCAGTCTTATCTTCTGAAAATTGTTCCTCTGGTGGGAAGAATTATTTCTTGGCTTTTTGGCTCAATGCCCTCTCCTCTTTGCTCCAGGGTATCCCTAATGGCAGATCAGTAACCCGACTAATGAGTTGTGGGGTAAGCTTTAAGGTCAACCCTCTGAAATTCACAGTGGCCAGTGTCTTTGATTTAGGCTGCAAGGACATTAAGAATTCTTCTGTTACCTCATCGTCATGACCTTGAATTCTGTCATAGAAGGTCATCCAATTGGCATGGGTGAATAGGTCCACCACCTCGAGAGTTTCTCGCAATTTCCTGGAATCCGAGGGTTCATTTCTAATAAACCCTCCTGGCATGGTGAGAGCGCCCTGTTTCAATTCTCTGAGCAGAAAGGGACTATTGTTTTATGGTTTCCTCTTTTGATTCTCAGGACAGGGTTTCTCAGGTGTTGGTAGTTCACTTTGCACCAATTCCCTGGTTATAATGATGTTGCTGCCCAAAACTCGACTGTCAAAAGGGAATTAGGCTCCCACAGACAGAGTGCAGAGCTTAATTTTCATCCCCAACATGCATACAACCACATAAAAGTCACATTCTTCATGCACAGGTTAGCCCTCACAGTGGTTTATCATTTCTATAGGAGGAATTTCTTAACAAGAACCGTGGAGGAGAATTTGACGCAAAACCAACTGAAAAATTCCATGTGTCACACAGGAAAACTACTATTCTTGACCCACAGGCAGACTTGCTTCTAATTCTCCTACTCTAGACAATTTAATTCACCATCTTTCGAAATATCATGCATGGGAATGGTGTTTTTGAGCCTACCTCTCTTCGAAACTCCAATTTCGACGTAGAAAGTCCAGGTTTCTCTACTCCAGGAGACTATGTTGTGTTTCCTGTAGAGCTCCTTCCTGTAGAATGCTTTTCCGGCTTCTGGAGGATGTCACGGTGCTTTTGAACGAGCCTGGGACGCGGGAGGATTTTGAAACGGGCCGAGAAGCTCGGGCTAACAAACTGCAAAGGAGGAGGACGTGTACTTTGCTGAGAACGGTTGCAAATGTAAATGATAGTGGTTAACGTGAGTTCTCCGGCCAAGAAATCTTGAATTACGGTGCAATTCATGGCGAGGGGGTGAGGTGGCCAGGCCGATCCGTTAGCCAACGTCACGGCCATCATTCCTCGGCGTGTCTCTGACTGCCATTTCCTTTCTCTGCCATTAACCGCCGCCATCACTGCCAATCCGCCGATTCTCCCCGACTGGACACTTCCCATTTGTCGGCTCCATGTCCCTTTGGTGGATTCGAGTGTAACCAAGCTCGTTCGGATCCCACAAAGCCATTCGACTGACTGTGGGTGGCCAGTTGACTGGCCACCGAATTCATTCAATCCGCACCATTTCACAGACATGCAGTTTTCAGAGTATAGTTTATGCAATTTGAAAAATAAGTTTAGACACTTACCTGTGTGGCCGTGGACATGTTCTACAGGCTTTGGGACATGGAACGATGGCTTTGCTCACTGATACTTTGTGCACAGGCGCTGGAACTCCTTCTTTCATTGGCTGATGTTGTATGCACAGCTTCGGGACCCGATCCTCTGGTTGTAAACGCTGCATGCACAGGCTCCATCTGATTTCAGCTGTCGAGTAGGTGTTCACGTCCAAGCGGAGTTTGTTACATGTCCCCTGTGTCTATTTCAGCTGCTATTGACTCCATAGTATGTGCTCCAGATGGATCAGCTGCTACAGGATTCTTGTAGGACATCCTGTAGCTGCTTCTCCTCCTGGGATGCATGCTGAAACGAGCAAGGTTGTATTCATGGATGAAGGGTCCTGATGGAGCTTTGACAGGTAGAGCATGTGAGCCTTTGTGTGCTTGATTTGTCACTTGGGAAAAAAAATATTTCAATTTGAGGAAAACGGGAATCTTTGTATGACTGTGCAGGAATACATAACCAGATTGTTGCAATGGCGGTGGAAAGAGATGAAACCGGTGATGGATGGAAGAGGGGTGGTTGCAGGCCTAATCAATAGACTTCAAGCTTTAAATCCCTTTCCAAAATCGATTTTGGCCTGACCGAAGGCTCTACAGGATGTTTCCTGTAGAAATGCAGAACTTCCTGTAGAAAGCCCCAAAACTTCCTGTAGAAAGCTCAGGACTTCCTGTAGGAGGTTGAATCTCGACCTGATTGTGATCAAACCTTGGGAAAAGTGAGTGGCTATGGAGGGAGTGTCTTTAAGGATGTCCTTTAGCCTGGTAAGGACCCCTGTCCTCGTTTTGCGCGACCTTCTTTATGTGCACTGTATTCCCTGCAACCTGCAATAATTCCAGAGATTAGACCTGTTTCTTTTTCTTTTTTCTCTTTTTTTTTTTTTTTTTTGAGAGAGATAGCAGGGGCGCCTCCATGAGGTTTTCACCCCCACTATCTTCCCTGGGCGCCTCAGAGAGGTTTTCACCCAAGGATCTTTTTTTTATTCCATTTCTTTATTTTCTGAGGGAGAGTTGGGGCGCCTCCATGAGGTTTTCACCCTCACTATCTGCCCTGGGCGCCTCAGAGAGGTTTTCACCCAGGGATCTTTTTTTTATTCTCTTTTTTTCTCTTGATGATCAAGGTGTGGGCGGATTAGAGGCAGAACCCTGCTCCACTACAAGCACTGATTTTTCCAAAGTTTCAATGAACTCCTGCCTCGAAAGGGGTTTCCGTTAGATTTTCAATCGATGCCCATTGACAAGCATGGGGATGGCTTCTTCACCAATGGTCCTGATAAGGACTGAACCATTTTCATTGCATTTATCCACTGTATATGGTCCTAACCATCTTGTCCTCAGCTTCCCTTTGAAATCCTTGTATCTTGAGTCATACAGCAGCGCCCAATCTCCCGGCTGGAATTGCTTTTCATTAAGGTGCCGGTCATGCCATATCTTCCTCTGGAGTTGAACTACTTCTGAGTGGAGGAGGGTCTGCATTCTGTGTTCATCTAATCCATTCAGCTGCAATAATATTTCATGTTGAGCATGGCTGAGATCTAGGTCCAACTGAGCTGCCACCCTCAATGTGTTGTACTCGAACTCTATGGACAGGAAAGCTTTCTTCCCGTAGATCAACTCATAAGGTGTGAAACCTATTTTAGTCTTCCAAGTGGTGTTTTAGGCCTAGGTGGCCTCAACCAGGCGATCTGCCCAATCCTTTCTACTGCTACTCACCACCTTAGTCAAAATCCCTTCCAATGCTCTATTAGTGACTTCCACCCGCCCATTTGCTTGTGGATGATATGGGGTGGAAGTCCTGTACTTGATCTTGTGATGAGCGAGCAAGTCTTCAATCAGGTTGGAGGTGAATTGGCTTCCTTGATCAGTGACTAACTCTCTTGGGTAGCCAAACTTGTAGAAGATATTTTCCCTTAAAAACTCATCCACCTTTTCTTCTGTCGTTGCTTTGATTGCCTTTGTTTCTGCCCACTTTGTCAGATAGTTGGTGCACACAATGATGTAAGACCTTTGCTTTGAAGGAGGGTTGATAGGACCCCCAAAATCCATGCCCCACTTCTCAAATGGCTCGAAGGTCACTTGAGGTTGGAGAGGCATTTCATCCCTTGGGGTCGGTTTCCCCATCCTTTGACATCGGTCACACTGGCTAATGTATCTTCTGACATCTTGATGAAGAGTAGGCCAATAGTAGCCTGCCTGTAGAATTTTGAAGGCAGTCCTTTTTTCTGCAAAGTGGCCTCCACAAGGCCCGTCATGACAGGTTAGGAGGATGTCAAAGACTTCCTCCTCCCTAACACAACGCCTCAAGATGTGATCTGGGCCAAGTTTAAACAGGTTGCCCCCGATCCAAGTGAATGGGGTGCTCTTCCTTACAATTCTGCTCTTCTCCTTTGAGGATAGATGCGGAGGGAACTGTGCTGAGACCAAGTAATTTTCTATATCAGAAAACCATGGAGAGAGTATTGAGATAGCAAACAGATGTTCATCTAGCATCTAGTCATCCACTGTTCCTTCTTCACCTGCAGGCAAATCCAATCTAGACAAGAAATCAGCAACAACATTTTCCTTACCTGGCTTGTTGACAATAGTCAAATCAAATTGCTGCAACAAAAGTAACCATCTAATGATACGAGCATTGACATCAGGCTTATTCATTAAATATCTAATCGCAGCATGATCAGTGTATACAAATGTTTCATAACCAGTGATGTAGTGTCTGAACTTGTTTAGGGAATGGACTATAGCCAGGAACTCTTTCTCGATTACAGTATAGTTCATTTCTGCCTTGGACAGGTTTTTGCTGACGAAGTATACGGCATATGGTAGTTTCTCCTCAACTTGTCCTAAGGCTGCCCCTATGGCTTTGTTCAAGGCATCAGTGTGGATGTGGAAAGGTAGGGCCCAGTTTGGACCTCTCAAGATCGGGGCAGACACCAGCTTATCTTTCAACTCATCCAATGCCCCTTGATAGTTTTCAGTCCATTTAAACTCAACATCTTTCCCTAAGAGGCCAAACAATGGCGAGGCTAGCTTACTGAAATCTTTAATGAATCTTCGATAATATCCTGCTAATCCTAGGAAACTCTGAACATCTCTTAGCTTTTGAGGAGGTGGGACCTTTTGGATGATAGAAATCTTATTAGGATCCACCTGTAATCCCTGTCGAGAAATGGTATTACCTAGCACAGTCCCTTCAGTCATTAGGAATTCACATTTTTCGGGACTGAGGGACAGGTTCATCTCAATGCACTTGGTTAAAACTTTTCCCAGATTAGTCAATGCCTCTTGGAAGTTGGATCCATAAGGATTAAAGTCATCCATATAGATTTCTACCAAATCATGGACCAACTCAGAGAATATGTTCAATACTGCTCTCTGGAAAGTGGCAGGAGCGTTGCATAGCCCAAAGGGAAGGACTTGGTAGGCAAAGGTACCCCATGGACAAGTGAAGGTGGTTTTATCTTGGTCCTCCAGGCTTATTTGGATCTGATTATACCCGCTGAACCCATTTAGGAAAGAGAAGAACTTCTTCCCTGCCAGTCCATCCAACACTTGATCTATGAAAGGTAAAGGGAAATGGTCTTTCTTGGTGGCTTTGTTAAGTTCTCGGTAATCTACATAGATTCTCCACTTCCTGTTCTTCTTGGGCACAAGCACTAGAGGTGAGACCCACTCACTATCGGAGATGGGATAGATGAATCCTGCATCCAACAATTTTTGCAATTCTTCTTTGACAATGTCTTTAAGGGCTGGATTCATTCTTCTCTGAGGCTGCCTGACTGGTTTACAATCTTCTTTAATGTAAATTTGATGGGTACAGACCGAAGGATGGACTCCTTTCATCTCCTTATAGCTCCAAGCGAAAGCATCTAGATGATTGTTCAGTAAGCTACATAGCTCCTTCTCCTGGGAGGGAGATAGGGAGGAGCTGATCTTTAAAGTCCTTTCGGGGCCAAACTCCACATTATTAACTCTAGGAGAGGTTGGATCAGTCACATAGAGGTCCACTAAAGTGCTGGCTTGGGCATCTTCCACCAATTCCTCTGAGGACAATGCACTGGGAGGTGGATTTTGAATCAAATTCTCAATCAAATCATCCTCAGTTTGAGGGCCTCCCTTAGCGGTTTCTACTGTGCACAATGGTGTAGAGTAGACCTCATCCTCATCTCCCTCTTCCAACCAGAGCGGTAAGTCATGTTCTAGCAGTGGTTGGGCAGGAGGGTATAGGACTAGCTACTTGGACATGGGCCCATTCTTGATGGTCATGCTTCCAGCTCGACAACTGATGTAAGCATCCACAGTGGCTAACCACGGCCTTCCCAAAATGAGGGGGTATCGAGTGAGCTTTGCCTTTGGCTGAAGGACCAAGAAGTCCGCAGGGTATTCCCAAGAGTCAATAGAGACCAAGACATATTCCACAATCCCTTCGGGAGTCATGGTGGAGCAATCTGCCAACTGCAGGACTGTCGAGGTATTCCTTAAGGAACTCTGAAGGTTGAGTTTAAGCATGGTTTCCCTGGTCATCACATTAATGGAAGCCCCTAAATCAATCATGGTATGGGGGATTATGGTGCCACTGATGTGGACATCAACTACAGGACTCCCAGGGTCCAAATACTTTGGACAGATTACTTGCCCCAACATTAGATCGGACAGTTGTCCTATGACATTGATAGTCGGGGCATCTCTCTTTCACCTGCCTGGGTGCCTGAAACACTTCTCCTTAATCAATTTGTTGTATATCGGTACATATTTTATGGCCTGGAGAAGTGGTATTTTCACACACAACTGTTTAAGTTCTCCCAGAAGTTCAGTCTCCTCTGGGTTTGGTTGCGTGGTTACTGTTAGTCACTCAGGAAAGGGTGGAATGGCCTTGGGTTCACTTTCCTGTTTCTCTTCCTCGTCCTCTAGGGGAGGAGGTTGGCGATCTGGAAGGGTCTTCCTAGATCACAGGTTGATCTCCTGGATCTCCACAACATAGGTAGGGCATGTTATCTCCCCAGTGTATACCTGTTGGGCCTGTCGGTTATTAGGGTTCAGGTTCGGTTGAGCAGGCATCTGGGGTTGTCTTGGAGGAGTAGGAGGTAATGGTTGTGGCTGAGCTGGTGGTGGAGGCAGAATGGTGGGAGGAGAGTTGTATTGGGGCCTCCACCCCGGTTGAGGTGCATTCCACTGAGGTTGTGGCTGGACATGTGAGTGAAATGAATGAGCAGTGGGTTGAGTATGGTATTGAGGTGGATAAGACCACGGAGGAGGTGTGGACTGGGAAGGATGAGCAGGGGGACCCCAAGAAGGTATGTGAGCAGATTGGTTGGGGCCATAATAAGCTTGGGATGTCCCTTGCATCCCTTGCTAGTAAGGTCTAGGCCCATGCGGCCTCCTTTGGTTGAGGAAGTAGAGAGGTTCAGTGGGTGCCTCAGTCCCTTGGTACATGGCTTTAAATCCGGGTAAGGTTGGGCATTGGTTTGTGGGGTGGTTTTCCTCACAAACAAAACATACCTCTACTGAGTGCAATGGACACTCGTTCTTAGGGTGCTTCCTCATACATCTAGGACAAAAAATGGCCAAAGCCCTCTCATCTTCCTCTTTCTTTTGTTGGATTCGGAAAGTATCAAGTTGCATGGCAATGGTCTGTCTCATCTCACTTTTGAGGTCTTCCATCTGATTAGAAAACTCATGCTTGGAGAAGGTAGTACTAGCTGAAAGTGGATTCCCCCTACCTCTTTTCCGGGTTGCCCTAGAGTGGTTTCTAAAGACAGTCTTTATGTCATCATAAGGTAGTTGGTAGATTTCTCCTCCAGCTAGCATGTGAAGTGTATCTAGGAGGTCTTCAGGGACTCCTCGGAGCAGAACCAGCTTTAGAGATTCAGGGTCAAGTGTGCACCTGGCCCGTTTATAGCTAAGTTGGAACCTTTCCTCGTAGTCTTCTAAAGACTCATCATTTCCCATGGTCATCCGAAAGATTTCTCCCTTTGTTTCCTTTGACCTACAGTAATCTCGGTATTTGTTGTTAAAGGCTTGCTGCATCTGAGCCCAAGTGGTGATACTGTTTCCAGGTAACCCCATGAACCAGCATAATGTTGCATCCTTGAGGGTAGAGGGAAAGAATTTCAACTTTCGCTCGTCTTCTGCATAGTCATAAGTTCGACAAAGGACAACAAACTCAAACAGGAAGGTATCAGGGTCTTCAGTGGTCAATCCATGGAAATGAGGTAAGGCTGAGGGACTTATGTTATTCATCTTCATGTTCTCGTTGGTCTCTCGGATGGGGAAGGTACCTTCTATTCTCTCATCATCTTCTCTACCATTTCGGTTTTCAACCATGGTCTCAAAAGGAATGTTTTCTTGCTCTTCTTCTATTATAAGATCTTCGTATATCTCAAGAGGTTCACCTATAGGTTCTTCTGGGTCATTGCCACCAAAGAAGAGAGAAGGGTGACTCAGTGAAGTGGTGGAGGTGTTGGGTAGGAATTTTCCGGTATTATCTCTATTCCTATGAGGCATGAAAAGTTTTTTGGTTGCTTTTGTTTTTTCTGCTTGTACCTGCAAAACTAAAACAGATGGAATTGCAACTAACTGAAATCTATCTTGCGAAAATGAAAATACGGAATTGAAATGAAAGCAGGAAAGGACTAATCTATTTTGTTGAAATCAAATTGCGAGAATGAAATGCTAGACTACGCTTGCAGAATTGTAATTCTATTCTATGCTTGTAGAATTGAAATTCTAGTATATGCTTGCAAAATTGAAATTGCGGAATTGAAAGGCTAATCTATGAAAGCAGGAAATGTCTAATTTACTTTTGCAGAAATGGAACTGAAATAAACTACTTAGTAGAAAGTTGGAGTAGGAGAAAAAATAGAAGAAAAGTAGCAATCACAAATACTCTGACGCTTCCCCGGTAACGGCACCAAAAAGATGGTGGGTTCCAGTATTGCAGCAATAATGTTGCAACTCCTGGGACTCCCTTCTTTACTTTTATCAACCCGGTAGTTTGTAACAAACTTGGAAGCGACAGTGATGTATGCACAAGTACTAGCTCTTGCCGCAGCTGTCACTTGGTCAGTTGGCACAAGTCCGCTAGGAGCTTAAGCCAACTTCTAGGAGCTCTGAGAAGAAGCTTTTTAACTGATGGATGAAAGCTAACTCAAAGAAGGCTAATCTACTTGCAGAAAGAAACTGGAAAGCTGAAAGGGAACGTAAACCCTAGCAAACCCTAATTTTACCAGCTAGCCCTACTGATGCAAGAACGAGGATGCAAGCTACTGAAAGAGATGTCATTGACTTCTAGGAAGGTAAAATACATGTATTTAAGCTACTTCTACAGTAACATCTTAAAAAAACATCTTTTTGTACTTTTGAATAAGTTGCCAGAATTATCATGCATGCGATTTGACTATTTTTTACTGTGCAGAGGTGGATTGGCGAGAGGAAATGCTTGGAGGAGGTCAGGAAGGTTCAGAGAGGGCCTAAGGGGTCCCTAACACCCTTCCAAAGAGTTTCACAGAGTTTGGCTATCAAGAAACCTCATTCGTGAGCCTCTACAAGAAGTCTGCAGGGGTTCTACAGGATTTTCTGGAATTTCTACAGGATGTCTGTAATTTTCTACAGGTTGTTCAGAAATGGGATTTTGGAGGATGGATGGAGAGAGAAAGGTGAAGGAGTGAGTATGGAGGTAGGACAGGGGTGTAAGGAGGTCCAGGACTTGGTGGATGGAATTGAGGAAAGATGAAGATGGATGGATTTGTTCAAGGAGGAATGAAGCAATGTTGCACAAAAATTAGGGTTGTGTGAGTAAGTGTGGAAAACGTGAAGCAAGAATCCGAGTTAGGGGATGGAGCAGATGGGATTGATGGAGTATGGGCAGATAGAGAAGTGGTACAGGTGCTCTGCAAGTTGTTTTTCCAACTGAACCAACGAAGACTTGTAAAATCTGAGACCTAGTTACGTTGACCTAATCTGATCTAGCTAACAATAAAGATAATGAACAGAAGTTTTAATCACACAGAAACCATGTATATTAACTATGCAACGAAGCAATCAAGAATCTGAACATGTAACCAACTTCTACAAATAAAAATCAAACACTAATGATTGCATGGCAAAGCAAAGTCAGTGTTTTTGTTGGCAGCAAGGTCACCTTGATCCCAGCTCCTGATCCCATTGAGGGAGAGGTGAAATCAGAGGTGCTTGATGGCCCTTTTCTGAAAATTTTCCCTGTTAATAACCTATCAACTCAATCTAAACATCAAAAGTCTTTCTAATCGTCAATAGTGACTTATTTAATCAGCAAGATTTTAATCTACTTAACAGAACTGATTTTGCAAAGACATAAAGAATAAATAACAATACATAAAGGAGGCCTTGCACTTGGGTTGGGCCCAACCCCAAGAGCTGCAGGCTCCTATAAAGAACTTAGATCTGATGCCAAGTAAATTTGCTTTTCATTACTCAAAAATAATCATCACAAGAAAGTTATACAGCAGTAGCAACAAGAAAACGAGCTGAGAAAATGACAGCACTATAGTGCAAATACCAACAATTCCAAAAGTAAACTACAAAGGCTGAGGCCTTCCTATTTATACACTACGAGGGGCCTAGCAGCCCTCCTTAATTCAAGGGACTCAGCTATTCAAACTGCCAGTAAACAGTCACTCTTCCCAAAGCTGCTCGGCTTCCTTTAGGATTTGTTTTGGTGGCCTGTTGAGCTCGGAGTTGAGGGTGGAGATTTCGAGGAAGGGCCATTTAATGCAAGAGACAACCTCCCTACGAATCCTCACCTCAAGCTTGGCTGTCACCTAGCCATAATTGCTTGGTTTTGCTCCAAAATTTGTCCAAAAAACCTGAAATAACCACGTATTAGCCTCCTTGATAGAGTGACCACCCTTATTCGTTCAAATAACATAAACATACTCAAAAAACATGCATAATCTATGAAAAAATGGTGGATTGATCAAGGACAATTAGGCAAAATGAGCCCAATAAGTTACCCAATTCGAGGCTCATCAGCTTTCCCTCTCCCTGGGAATGAATCCATAGGTTGTTGGATTCTGATTGCCATATATGTTTGTGTTGCTTCATCTCACACCTCTTTATTTGATTTTCTTCTATATTTTGTTTGTGGTGCTTCTGGGGGCATTGTAGTTTCTTTAGCTTTTGTTTTGGTCAGAATCCCTACAAAGGTGGGAGTTGGTTGAGTCAGATATATCAAAGGTGGATAAGATAAAAGTAAGATGGTTCCATCATGCAACATCTCTTGAGCCATTATGGGAATTTCTAGACTTTGAGGGATATTACTTATTTGTTCAAGGAAAACGTTTTGGTGATCATTGACAGGTTTGAGGGGGGAAGTTATTTTGGAGCCTCCACTACTTTTAAGAATATAGATATACAGTGATTTTTGTTTCTATTAGTATACCACTTGGGAAACCAAAACAATAACATAAACACATTTTTTTATTATTCATATTATTCTCTACCTGAGAGTCTGATAACCAAAAATTATAATAGTTTATAGTATAGAAAACTATAATTAAACTTAATAACATAAAAAACAACATGAAGTTAAAGTGTTGTTGCATAACATTTCCTTGTTGATATTAATTTTGTATGGGTTTCATTAAGGCCTAATGGTTTTGGTTTTTTGCCAGAGTCAGATGAGGAAAGGTCCATGTTTGTTAGGTTCTTGGGTAGAAGTGTGATTTTTTTGTTAAGTTTATCCACCTTATCAAGCAAGCCTTCCATGCATATGATTAACTCTTGTTGTGTGCCTTTCCTATCTACGAGAACTCTTCCCATTAAAGTTTGTATATGCCAAAACAAGTTAATAGTTTGCATGTAGGAGGTTGTTCTAGCCCTGGTAGATTTCTAAATATCTGGCATCTAGTCTCTTGTCTCCTTATCTACATATTTGTTAGGAATGAATATTTGAGATTCCTTGACATGTTCCTCAACTTTAGAGATAACCCTTTGAACAACTGCAGGGATTATGTCCCTATAACTTTCTATTGCCACTTTGGAAGCTACTTGGGATCGAGTGCCATGAGTAGAAGGTATATTGAGATCGGAAGGGGGGTGAGACCAAGGTGTCCCCACCTACCATTATAATGTAGTACAATATATCTACATCTAACCATAATGAAGGGGATAAGATAGCGGGTCGAGGCTACACAGGAAAGCCTCTCAATCAGGCAAAACCGAAAGGAAAGAGAAAAGTAGGTAAAGTGGATGGAGGATAGAGAGAGATAGGATCAGGAGGGAAAACAAGATTAGAATGTGCGAGAGAAGAGGAGGAGCAGGGGAGGGAAGAGACAAAGAAACGAGGAGGAGAGAGGAGTGAAAGGGGGTGAGCCTAGAGAGGTAGATAAAAACCACGGGAACACCGAGAGAGCCAAAGTGATAGGAAAGTAAAGGAGAAATAAAGTAAAAAAGAGAGAGATTCCTGGAATTAGCCTAGAGGAAAAACCCGTCCCCCAAAATAATTAAACACAGAGAGGGAAAGAAATCCATAAGCCCACAAAGCCAAAGATACTACTTATTATTAATAATTGAGGAGGTGAAATGATGTTGGATGAAAAACACATAATGTATGTTTATTGATTTTGATATAAGCTTGTGGATGATAAATAATTTAGTTGAAGATATATCATCTATTCAAGCTTTAATTTAAGTTTATATTCATGTCTATTTTAGAATATGGTTTTTAAAATTTTAATTTAATTATCAATAATTTTAGGTAGATAGCAGTGAATTAACCTCCATGGAATATTCTAAGATATTCATAATAGTATACACAAATAAAAGTTTGATATTTATCTTCAAAGTAGTTACGCTCTTTTTTCCCTTTTAACTAAATTGATTAATTAAAAAAATGTCATATGAACAAGTGTCATTTGAAGTGAGTTATGGTTTTTTGAGCATGTGGTATTGATAAACCATAGTATTGGCCCATGTTATTGTAACAAAGTCTATTTATAGATTAAGAATCTCCATGGCAATGTAGGGCTAAATCTACATGGTTAAGAATATTGTTCCATTTTTTTTAAAGGTATATATGTTTAACTTAGATATTTTTTCTTTTTATAATTAATAATAATAATTTAAAATAAAGTTATAATTTAATTATTTTTTATGATTTTTTTAAAATTTTAGAGATATATAATGAAGTGTTTTGATGTTTATTATGGATTGATCCCTATCCATTTAATTTATACCAGCATAGATCCATCTTAACTCCAGATTTATCAAGCGTCGAGAGGGATCAAATTTCTTGAGGTGCAAACCTCCTTTATGAATGCAAAACTTGAGGAAAGGTTTGCACCTCAAGAGATTTGATCCCTCTCGGCACTTGATAGATTTGGAGTTAATATGGATCTAGGCGGGTTTCAGTCGTGTGTGGCCAAGGAAAATCTATCAAACATATGATTGATTTTATCTATAATATGTAAATACATCTAATAGTAATATAATCATTTTAAATATGCTAAATATGTCAGAGATTTATCCGGTCATTTTAATTTTAAATTTTCTTATTTACCTTAGTTTGTTGAGATGATAAATATTGTTAATAACTTTAATGACGAAAAATGAAGAAATAAAATTTTTGAATGCAAAGTGACAATGTAATAGTGTGAAATGATAGAAAATGTGAATAATAAGAATGTAGTCAATTACAAATAGTCTTCATTGTGATCAATCTCAAATTATTTTCTTGTACTATTCTTATTGCCACCCTTGTTAGTTTTGTCATCTTTTCATATCGATTATATGAAAAGGACAGTTGAAATCATAAACCATTTAAATATTTAGCTTGAGCTATTGTAGTAAACATCATACCTTGTCTCTCTTTCTCTCCAGTAGTAATAGGTTGAATTACTATAACACAAAAATCAATTTACATTGTCAATATTTTTTTGTGCTTACAATGAAATCAATGCACGTTGTTAATCCATTCACTTTAAAAATAATGTAACACCGTACATCCAATTACATCAAATCAGAAATCGACATTTACACTGAAATCAATGCATCTAATGCAAGAAATCAGATAAGATTAGAAAACAACATATACATTGAAAACAATGCATCTAGTGCAAGTGAGCAAATAGGATTAGAAACCAACATCTACACTGAAATCAATGCATGTAGTGCAAGTAATCAAATAGGATTAGAAATCACCATCTACACTGAAATCAATGCATTTAAAGCAAGCAATCAAATAGGATTAGAAATCATCTACATTGAAATCAATGCATCTAGTGCAACAAATCAAAATATAATTAGAAAATCAACATCTACATTGAAATTGATGCATCTAGTGCAAGTAATAAAATAGGATTAGAAATCACCATCTACATTGAAATCAATGCATTTAGTGCAAGCAATCAAATAGGATTATAAATCATCTACATTGAAATCAATGCATCTAATGCAAGTAATAAAATATCATTAGAAATCAACATCTGCACTAAAATCAATGTATATAGTGCAAGTAATCAAATAGGATTAGAAATCACCATATACACTGAAATCAATGCATCTAGTGCAATAAATATTCTTCCCTCTCTTCCCCATCCATCTATATCTATATCTCCCTCCATCTCTCCTTATTTTTCTATCTATCTCACCCCCCAAAACTCAAATGCTCTCTCACTCCATATCTATCAATCTCTTTGTCCCTCCATTCCTCCCTCCATTTGTCTCTTCTTCCCTCTCTTCACCTTCCATCTATATCTCTATTTCCCTCTGTCTCTTTATATCACCCCCAAAACATACATTCTGTTTCTCCAATCTATCTATCTATCACTCCCTCCTTTCTCTCTCTCTCTTCCCCTTCTGTCCCTCTCCCCCGCTTCTATCTCTCTTCCCTCTTGATGTCCTCTCTCCATCTCTCTCCATCTTCCTTACCACTCCCTTTCTCTCTTTCGACCTTTCTCTCTCTATGTCTTTCTTCTTACCTCCATCTCTCTTTCCTTCCATCTCCACCTCTCTTTCCCTAACTCTCTCCACTCTCTCACATCCTCTCTCTCTCTCTTCCTTCCTCTCTCTCCCTTTATCTCCCACACCCCCCCTCTCTCTCTCCAACTCTGTTACTATATGCCTCTCTCTCTCCTTCTCTCTTCCCTTCTCTCCACCAATCCTTCTTTTTCTCTTTATCTCACCCCTAAACATACACACGCTCTCTCCCTTGTCACTTCCTCTCTCTCTCCACTTTTCACTCTCTGTGCCTTTCTTCTTCCCTCCCTCTCCCCCCCTCCAACTCCATCTCTCTATCCCTCCCTCTCTCCTCCTCTCTCTCAAGTCCTTTCTTTTGTCCTTCCTCTCTCTCCCCTTCTCTTTACCTCTCTCTCTCTTCCCCCATCACTCTCTTCCTCTCTCTCAAGGCCTCTCTCTTGTCCTTCTCTCTCTCTCTCTCTCTCTCTCTCTCTTTACCCTCCAATCCTCTCTCTTCCCCCATCACTCTCACTTTCTCTCTCTCCAGTTGTGTTACTATATCCCTCCCTTTATCCTTCTCTCTCCTTCTTTCTTCCTTGTCTCCATCTCTCCTTTATCTCTTTATCTCACCCCTAAACATACACACTCTCTCTCCATCTCTCCCTTGCCGCTGCCTCTCTCTCTCCACTTCTCAGTCTCTATGCCTTTCTTCTTCCCTCCCTCTCTCCTCCTCCAACTCCATCTCTCTATCCCTCCCTCTCCTCCTCTCTCTCAAGTGCTCTCTCTCGTCCTTCCTCTCTCTCCCTTTCCCTCCTACCTCCCTCTCTCTTTCCCCATCTCTCTCTTTGTCTCTCTCTCTCTTCCCTTTAATCCTACCACTATCTCCCTCTCTCTCTCCTTCTATCTCTCCCACCTCCATCTTTATGTCTCCCTCTCCCTCTCTTACCCTTATTTACCTCTCTCACTCCTCTCCCTCTCTCCTCCTCTCTCTCAAGTGCTCTCTCTCGTCCTTCCTCTCTCTCCCTTTCTTTCCTATCTCCCTCTCTCTTCCCCCATATCTCTCTTTCTCTCTCTCTCTTCCCTCTAATCCTACCACTATCTCCCTCTCTCTCTCCTTCTATCTCTCCCACCTCCATATTTATGTCTCACTCTCCCTCTCTTACCCTTATTTACCTCTCTCACTCCTCTCCCTCTCTCCTCATTCGCCGTCTCCCCTATCCTTCAATTTATCTTCATCTCTCCCTTGTCACTCCCCCTATCTCTCCACCTCTATCACTCTATGTCTTTGTTCTTTGCTTCCATATATATCTAGTGTTAAGATATATATATATATATATTATAATATAACAAATTTAATATTGTATTAATCCAAAGTTATTAAATTTAATAATATTAATATGAATATTAGATTTAATAATAATAATATTTTAATATTAATATTAATATCAAGTATAATAATGTTTTTTGCGTGGTATTAATATAATTTCGTCGATGAATTTAGTGAAGGGACTGTGTAGAACAAAATACTTCAATTGAGCATCTATGCTGAGAACATCGGGAAGGAGAGCGATGCGCGCTAGGGTTTGCGAGAACGGACAACGCTGACAGAGGTTGCAGGAAGGTTCAGACGAAGGCTAGGCCTCTCAGCTCTGCGGGGACAGCGTACCCCAGCTTGCAGACACGGGTTGGTCTTGGGGATCTCAACAGCAAACGAGATTCTGAACCCCAGAAAACGCCCTGAGCGGAATGGGGGAGCCAAGGGGGGGGGGAGAGATCCCCTCCTTCAAAAACGTGGTAATGGGTGAGACCAGCAAAGAAGGAGAACAACACACGGAGAAGGAAGGTTATGCCCCAGTAATGGGTAATCTGTGGCAGAAAAGAATGAGAGGTAAATGCCTACCTAGGGCTAAAAAACAACCAAGGTATGTGGTTCCCCACAACAAGCTAGAAGAGTATAATAGCTACATGAAAGACCATGCCATTATATGCCGTTTTGTTGGGTATTGGCCTTCTGAGCGGGAACTCTACAGATGGATTGACCAGCGATGGCGACCTAGGGGACAGGTAGATCTCAAACTTGGAGCCCAAGGTTTTTTCACAGCAATCTTCTCCAATCTGGAAGATAAGGACAGGATCTTTGAGGAGGGACCATATTTCTTGAACAACGCAGGCCTGTTCATGAAATATTGGGAAGAGAGATACAATCCGGAAAAGGAAAAAATGCTTGATGCACCAGTTTGGGTCAGATTGTTTGGGCTTCCTAATGAGTTCTGGGACCCTGAAATTCTGGAGGGAATAGGCAATTCGATTGGGAGCTTTGTTAAAATTGCAGAGGCTACGAAACGAGGTAAGTACAATGCTTATGCGAGAATCTGTGTTTACATAAATCTGGCAGATCCCCTCCCAGAAAATGTCGAAGTAGAGTATCATGATGAAATCTGGAAGCAGCCAGTTGATTACGAACATATCCCTTTTCGATGCCGCATCTGCCATGAATATGGCCATTTATACAGGAAATGTACTCTGAACAAAGAGGAAGAATCCAAGAAAAGACAGGAGGATCAACAGAGAAATGCTGAGAAAGGCTTTCAACAGGTAGTAAGGAAGAAACGACAGAACAAAGAGGCACCAAAGACCCAACCCCAGGAAAAACCGAGCAAAATAAATAATCAAAACAAATTTCAGGTACTGCAGAGTGAAGATGAAGATTATGAAATAAACCTGGAAGATGATGAGGACCCGGAAAATACCCCCATGGAAATAGCGGGAGAGGAGAAAGGTAAGGAAAACGAAACAAATATAAGCAAAGCAAGCAGAGAAAAACCAGAGGAGATGTCAACAGAAACAGAACTGGAATCTAAGATGGAAGTGGAAAACCCGCCTGAAAACGAAGCAGAAGAGGAGAAAATTATGAGAAGGTTACTCCAGGAATGGAAGTATCTGGATAGCAGGTTCATACCTGAAAAACAAAAACAGTTGTATAAGGAAGTTTTCAAGAAATATAAAGAGAAAAAAGGAGAGCCTCCGGATAAACCAACCATGACAGAAAGCGAACAGGGGAATGAAGATAAAGGAATGGCCAACTCTGGCAAAAACAGCAGGAAAAGAGGCCGAAAAACAATGAGTGAGACCATCCAGACGGTGGGAGAAATTTTGATAAACTCAGGTAAGGTGATACCTCTGTCGGAGGTATTCTTCCCCTCATACAAAAAGTTTTAAATGATAGTGATCAGTTGGAATATTAGGGGTTTGCATAGTAAAGGCAAACAGAGGTATCTGAAGGATAAGTTGAAAAAAGAGAAACCTAGTGTTATGATCTTACAGGAAACAAAGATTTTGATCCAGCAGCTTGAAGAAATAATAGAAAAAAGTAGGTTACAATATCAAGTGATTGGACAAGATGCAATCGGTTCTGCAGGAGGTATTGCAGTCCTGTGGAACCCCAATGAAATCATCATAGAAAGCTGGTCCAGTATGAGCGGCATCCTCACTGGGCTAGGTAGGATAGTAGGAACCAATCATCAGGTGGTCATCTCAGGAGTCTACGGCCCTCCGACCCCTGGAAAAAAAGAGCAGTTCATAAACAGTTTCAAATCGGTCCGCAGACTTTACCCTGAAGCTGCTTGGATCATTGGGGGAGACTTTAACCTGATCAGATCCTTGGAAGAGAAGAAAGGAGGGACTAGAAAGAGGGATCACTTCATGGACAATTTCAATGATATGATAGCAGAACTTAGGCTTGTTGACGTCTAGACCATCAATGGGATCTACACGTGGAACAATAGAAGGGGAGGTAAGAACCAAATTGCTTCCAGATTAGATAGATTTCTGGTATCTAAAGACATCATGAACAGAGATGTTTTTGTGGAGGCCAAAATCATTCCATCTCTGGGATCAGACCACTGGCCGATTAGATTAGAGGTGGATATCAAGAAGATTCAGGGGAAAAGACCTTTCAGATTTGAAGCCTTTTGGTTGAGGGACCCTGATTTCATTAAGAAAGTAGAGGAGTGGTGGAATCAATGTACTAGTCAAGGCAGATGTAGAATGCATACGTTCCAACTTAAGTTGAAAGAGCTAAAAAACAAAATAAAAAAATGGAACAAGGAGGAATTTGGCAATATTTTGGAAGATAAACAAAAGCTGGAAGGGGAAATGGCAGATCTTCAGCAGAAGATAATTTTGGAAGGTAGAACAGAGGAAAGCATCAACAGGGAGGGGGTAATCCTTGGCAGATTGGAAGAGAGACGAAAGCAAGAGGAGATCCTATGGCGCCAGAAATCTAGGATAAAGTGGTTAAGAGAGGGGGAGAAAAATACTAAATTCTTCCACCAGACAATGATCAAGCACAGGCAGGGAAACAGAATCCTTTCGATCAAAGACAAGAATGGGGAAAGAGTGGTAGAGCAGAATGAGATTGAACATGTCCTGATGGATTACCACAAAGAGATGCTAACAGAACCCCAAGTGGATAGAACGGGAGCCATTCAAGAGATCTGCTCAGCCATCCCCAGTCTGGTCACTGAGGACCAAAACAAAGCGCTTATGAGGGCCGTGACCCTAGAAGAGTTGGAGGAAGTTGTGAAGACTATGAAAAAAGGGACTGCTCCTGGGCCGGATGGCTTCACAGTGGACTTCTACCAGGCAGGCTGGCATTTCTTGGGAAGAGAGATACTGGATCTAGTAGAAGAATCAAGGATAAATCAAAAGGTATGGCCTGCTCTTAACTCTACCTTTTTTGCCCTCATCCCTAAGGGAGACAACTTAGAAGAGGCTAGTGGCTTCAGACCTATAGCTCTTTGTAATGTCATTTACAAAATGATCACATCCCTGATTGCCAAGAGACTAAAACCCCTCTTGGACAATTTAATCTCGGCTGAACAAACAGGTTTTGTGGAAGGAAGGCAGATACTTGATGGGCTGGTGGTAACTCAGGAGGTAATCCACTCTCTAAAGGTTAAAAGACAAAAAGGAATGCTGATCAAATTGGATTTGTCCAAAGCATATGATAGACTCAACTGGAAGTATCTGGAAACTGTCCTGGAGAGATTTGGTTTTCACCAAAGATGGATTGCTTGGATCCATAACCTGATCTCCTCTCCTCACTTTTCTATTCTGATTAATGGAAGTCCCTCAAAAACTTTCAATGCCTCTAGAGGCATTCGACAGGGAGACCCATTGTCTCCATTTCTATTCATTCTAGCCACTGAAGGACTAGGTCGATTTATTAAACAGGAAAGAGCAGCAAACAGAATCAAAGGGTTGCAACTTTGGGGAAACAACCTGCCTCTAACACATCAACAATTTGTTGATGACATTATGCTGTTCGGGGAACCAACGGTAAGAGAAGTTCGACATCTTAAGAGAATCCTAGACTTGTTTGCCAAGGCTTCTGGGTTAGAAATTAATAAGGACAAATCATGCATCTTCATCTTCAACACAATGGATCAGGTCAAATCCCATCTAATTAGAATTCTTGGATTCAAGAGGGGAGAATTACCTACTAAATATTTAGGTAATATTCTGGACTTCACTTCAAAAAAGGTGAAAAACTGGCAAGGGGTTCTTGACAAACTAAATAACAAGGTCGCAAATTGGGCTTTCAGAGTTCTGAATATTGCTGGCAGAGTGGTTCTTGCCAAGTCGGTCCTTCAGGCTATTCCTATCTACCCATTAGCGATTATGGCTGCCCCAGCAGGGGTTTGTGCTAAAATCAGGGAAATCATAAGGAAATTCATTTGGAGTGGTTCTGATCAGAAGAAAAAATGGGCCCTGGTCTCGTGGAGTCAGCTAACAGAGCGAAAAGAAAAAGGAGGATTAGGTCTAAGGGACCCGGAAATTCTTAATAGGGTTTTGGGAGCTAAATTGTGGTGGAGGTGGCTCAGTGGTGGAAATGATCTATGGAAAAACATATGGAGGACTAAATACAGAATGCCAAATTCTCCGGCCGATATCCTAAGACAACAGGAAATCCCCAAAGGCTCCTCTATCTGGGAACTTGCCTCCCAAAACAGAGATCTGATTAGCAAGCATACTTTCTGGGAAATCAGGGGAGGCAGTGAAGCCAACTTCTGGGAAGATAGGTGGCAACAACGAGAAAGGCTGAACAACAGTCAGGACCTCCTGCAGATCCGAGGTAGAATTGAAGGAAACAGATCTAGTGTTAAGGATTATTGGAAAACAAATGAACTGTCGGAGGGATGGAGAGTCTGGGAGGACCCGACAGAATGGGATCGTGAACTTACCCCAGAGCTCCAAGAACATTACAGAAAAGAAATGGGATCAAGGAAAATCAGAGAACGACATGGGAAAGACATCCTCCGGTGGGGATACTCTATGAAGGGGATATTTACAACGAAGGAGGCTTATTACTTAATGGATTCTCAAGACAGAGGTGACAGGAATTTGGAATGGAAAACAATCTGGGAAAGTAACTGGTGGCCAAAGGTGTCCATTTTTGTTTGGCTAGCTTCAAAAAACAAAATTCTGACCTGGGATCGTATTCAGAAGAAGGGATTCATTGGCCCCTCACGATGCTATCTATGCAACAACGATACCGAGACTAGAGATCATCTGTTGGTCAAATGCCCCTACACAGAGCAACTTTGGAGGACTACTAAACGACTGTTCAACAAATCAGGATTTAATACCAGAGAATTTACTGAATTGGTTTTCCAGTGGAGCAAGGAAACCTTTCATTGCAAGGTTGTCCAGAGGGCATGGAACCTTATCTCTACCTTCATACTATGGATGGTCTGGAAGGAACGAAATAGGAGGGTATTTCAGAATTCTGCGAAAGGTCCAGAGGTAATTTGGGATCGGGTGGTCGAGAGTATGCGAGAGACTATTCTTGTCGAGAAATGGGAGAATGATGACTGGAAAACTAACTCGGAAGAACAGGAAATTTTGAACAAGTTAAATCTTAAAATGGAGATGGTTCACTTTAAATGTTCGACCAGCCAGGACATGCGAACTCAAAGTCCAGACAAGTTCAGGTATCCGAGAGATCATTTTGTCAAGCTAAACTTCGACGGGGCCTCGAAGGGGAACCCGGGCGAAGCTGGCTTCGGGGGAATCTTCAGAGACAGCAACCACCAAGTAAGGTGGATTTTTGCAGACTGGGGAGGGCAGATGACCAATAACGAGGCCGAGTTCTGGGCCCTGCATCAAGGTTTACGTATTGCCATTAGGAACGGCTATACCAACCTGGAAATTACAGGGGATTCGAAGATTGTTGTGGACATGTTGAGGAGGCTCAATAATGGGCAGGGATGGGAGAAAGTCACCAAAAGCTGGCGCACTGCGGGCATTATTCAAGAAATTGCAGACTTCATTAAGCGCATCGATTATAGACTCATTAGCCATGTTCGTAGAAAAGGGAACCAGACTGCGGACTGGCTAGCCAATTGGGGCTGCAGAGGACGTGGCAACACCATGGATAGCCAATGGAGAGCTGTGGAGGGTAATCGGGAATGGAAAGAGTTGGCGGACTTAATTAAGGCCGATCATGATCACGCCACAAATGACAATGAGCGGATCAGTGAGCTGGACTAATAAGGGGAGGTGGAGACCTCGTTTCAAGGAAATGGTTCAATTAGGATTTGATACAATCATCATTTCAGATTGCAGGACGAAGGATCAAGATCTCGGTGGCAGTACAGCGACGGCGGGTGGAGCGGTTGGGCAACAGTACACACAAGGTAAGTTAATTAATGTTCGAACTATGAGAGGTGAAGGCTGCGGTACGCCTGACCTCACAGCAGAGGGGATTAATAAGGATATGATGGCAGAGTGTAGTGGTTCACCGGCGAGCTACCGGCGGCATTTGACAACCGGGCTAAATGGATTCCCCAAGGAAAGGAATTTGATATATACTCAAAGCCGGCTGAACGTGAAAGCGTTGTGCGTGTTTCCAATTTGGGTAAGTGCGGAGGTTCCCATCGAGCGTCATCAGAGAGCAGTGAACACACCAGGTAACCAGAGAACGAGGTGCGTCCGACCGTCGGACATTATGGAAACCAGACAGAAGCTAAGGCAGATGGAGGAGAAACAGAGTGTCGGGGAGGATAACAGAAGCCGTAAAGGCAAAGTTATTATGCAGCAGGATCCACCTTTTACAGTATGGGAAGTTGAGGATGATTCGGAAGAAGACACAGCCCTGGACGCAGGAAGTGAATGCAGGTACCACCACAAAAACTCGGCGGAGGAAGGAAAGGAGCAGACGAAGGCAGAACTGTCTGATTTACAGGACTCGAAGGTCCGACGCTACGGCATGAGGAAGCGTAGCTCGACACCTGACAAGGAAAAAGACCGGGACGGAAAACGAACCAGAAGCCAGAAGGGTAAAGGTAAGGTGGAAGGGGAGACTTCCAGGCGTGACCAGGGGAATAGAAGAAAACAAAAAGAGACTGTTAACCATAGAATTCGCAGGGCCGAAAAGGCCTTCATCCGCAATTCCAAACCTGCAGTTCGCAGAGTCATGCAACATCTGGAAGAGGAATCTATTCAGGAACAATCTGATGAAGAGATGGAAGAATGGGAATTTCTTCTCCACGACCCGGGTCATACTAGAGGGCGCATGTCATTATTTAAACAGTCTCTCCACATCTACTGGGTGATGAAGGGGCTAATGGCCAAAGCGCTGGAGCAGGTGGCAAAAGAAATGGTCGCTCTGGCTAAGGGGGGTCCAGACATTCGCAGCGAATTGACCTTCCTTCGCATAGCAATGGTTAAACAAGACGAGAAGCTGGAGGCTATCCAGCAGATGCTGAATCGAGATCATCCAGCGCCAGCGGAAGCAGCAAACCAGCAACCTGATGGCGGCAACGAATGATATGAGATATGTTTAGAAACTGTAGCAATTTTTTTGGTTTTAGCTTTGTACCTGTTAAAGATAGTAAAAAGCATGTAGTACAGAGCAGTAGCTTTAGTCATAGCTTTAGTAAGTTTCAAGACTGCATAGTTTATCTAGCTAAGACAACCAGACTGTGGACCTTCTATTTTTGGGCTGCAATTAAAAATTATAGGTGGAATTATGACCCGGTTTCCCCTAGAGGGCGGGCAAATACTGATTCTGATATGATGTAATGTTCTTTTGATCGAGTAATAGAAAGAGTACCATCCTAGCTTACAAAAAAAAAAAATATAATTTCATCGATGGTATTTGGCCCATAAGCTTGGTAAATAATTAGGTGTTGATTTCTAATCCTATTTGATATATTTTTATTTTTTCACCATACGTCTTTTATGTTTATTTATTTAATATACCTCTTTTATAAATATGGTATTTGGCCCATGGTATTAATAATAATTTTCCCTATGGTATTTGGCCCATAGGCTTCACCTAAATAAAACCTTTTTTTTTAAGTTTTTGTAAATATTAAGAGGTCTAGGGAGTAAATAAAAAAAGAGGTTTTATTTATTTACCATACCTCTTTTTTTAATGTTTTTAAACCTCTACATATTTTAAATTTATATTGTGTTTATACATAATAATAATGATTAGATTGATTTTTAAATAGGACCTATATTAGATTTATTTATATTTTTGTTTTGGACAGACATACTTACACATTGCCTACATACTGGACTGTAGAATATCCTTCTCGACATAATGATTATATATATTTTATACAGTCAAAATAACATGGACATTACAAATTAATAAAATTATAGGTTAAAAGTTATAGATTAAACATGGACGGACATACTTACACGTTGCCTACATATTAGACTGACATACTCACACATTGCCTACATATTAGACTGTAGAATGTCCTTCTCGGTACAATGATTATATATATTTTGTACAATCAAAGTAACATGGATATTACAAGTTGAAACTAGTTAAATCTGTTAAAAATAATTTTATTAGTAGTTAAATTTCATGAATATTTTTTTGTTTTTCTTTATTAAATAATTAAATATTGGTAATTTTAAAATTTACAAATTATTATTAGCATCCAATTATTTTTTAAAATAATTAAATTCATGAGTAAATAGAAAATTTACCTATACCTAAACACATGTGGGTCTCATGACTAAGAATAATATGTTCTCTCGTAAATCAAGTGGATAGTAGAGAATGTATAGGATTGATATGAATATGTATTTTATGCGATCATTTTTGACACAATTCATCAAAGTGGACCGAGTTCAAGCCACGATTTGCTATTCCAAGAATTAAAAAGTTAATTTTCAATGACAAGTATAAAGCGGCCATGCAATAGTCTTGAGGTGTTATAAATCTATATTCCCACCTCATAGATTGTGCCTAGAGTGGGTATTTAGGCATGCTCGAGAAATCAATGGGCCATCTCCATTGCATCTACAATCCCACAAGCTGAAAAGTATGTGCCACAAGGAAATATTAGAATTCAACAACATTATTCAACGCTTAGAAGCAAATATTAGAATTCAAGAACATTATTCAACACTTAGAAGCAAATATTAGAATTCAAGAACATTATTCAACACGTATAAGCAAATGCCCAAATTCATTTTGAAACTAAAATATGTAAGGTAGTATAAAATTGCATTTGCAATTGATGTTTAAAAAAAAATGTATACTCACATGAAAGAGATCATAATTCAAGAAGACTATCCAACACTTACATGTAAATGTCTGAATTCATTTGCAAACGCTTATGTTCATTTTTATGTGAATAGGTATTTATTTGTAAATGTTTATGTTTATTTTATACTAAAATAGTTAAGGAGGGTGAATGAGTATGTGGTATAAAATATGTTCAAAACTAAGGTGAATGAGTATTTGGTATAAAATATGTTCATTTTGAAGTGAGAATTTCGATGATTATGTTATTTTTAATGGATTTTTTTGTTATTTTGATGGAAATTATGATGGTATAAATTTCTTGATAACTGTGATTATATAATACATATTATATCAGTGAATTTAGGAAATCTTCATATACTTAATATATAATATAGATCATATTAATCAATTTAATTCCAAATCAACACAAACATATAAATAGAATTGAAGATTCACTCTAAAAAAAATAACATTTTATTATAACTATATATATTTATAAACATTCCACCATTAACACAAATTTTTACAAATTGCTAATCTTATATTAAATATAATTATGTTATGTAAAAATTAAATTTATATTTAAGTATTAAGGGGCTTTTGCAGTGTATTATATTAGATATTTTTTTTTGGATTCCACTGCATTAAGTAAATCATTCATCTATAACCATGTTCATGAAAAATATGCAATAAATGTTAAGCAGACTATTAAAAAATTATAAAAAATTAGTGAGTTACCAATACATCTCAAAAAAATGATCATAAATATATGACTTAGTGTAGTTAAATCTTAAAAAAATATCTAATAAATTTATATTTAAAAATAAGAATAAATTTATATTTAAAAAAATGATTTTTTAAATATATATATATATAAGGATGGAAGGAAGTTTAAAACAAGCTGTGACTTTTGAGCGAATAAATCTATTCTTATTGATCGAATATGAACTATACTGATCTGTTTCCATATAAACAGAAAGGTCTGACAGTAGAATTTTATCGATTCCATATTCATACGGTGTATCTACAAAAGTCTAATCTGTACAAGCTAGCAGCGTAATTTGTGGGTACGGATTATTTGTACAGATAAGGCAACCGCAATCATTCTTAAAGTCAAACCCGATACTATTGGCTGACTATGACTATAACACAATAAGGCACTTATTTGAGAACAAGCTTGCAAGCGAAGGAAGCTGACTATGTTCAATACTCTGACACGGATTTTTAGCTTCTTGTTCAAACCAGCGGAGAAAATATGAGACAGTGAGATCATCGTGTTCAGTCCCAGGGAGCAACTGAGCATTCCACTGGTTTAATGGAGTAGCGAGACTGATCATTGCAGTAATCGTAGAGCAAGTATTTGCTATTCACCCACCTGTAATTTTCCCTCTGCTTCTTCGTCAGAGTCCAGGCCACGGCCTCATCCCACCAGTGGCTTGCACTTGCATTCTTATCGTTAGCACAGGGCAATAGGGTTGTATTGTCATCCTCCCATTTGCAGCCGAGGCCATGGAATTTCTTGTACGATGACACGAATGGAGCGGCAGTCCAGTTGGTCTTCTCAAGCCCACCCCTGGTTGCCCAATTGTCTGCATTCCAAATGCTGGAAAACATGTACATCCCCTGTTCTTTAGGGAACACATCGCTCGTAGCCTCAGTGTGCCTGTGGACTCTCAGAGGAACTTGGTCTACGAAGAACCTGCAAAGCCATTGTATATCTTTATGAATTATTCTCGAACAATACATAGAAACAATGATCATGAGAGCAATAGTGATACTCTAAAGTCAAAGGAGGAAAGGAAGAAAGACACAAAATTTAATACACAGTAACATATAAATACTGATCATGAGAGCAATAGTGATACTCAAAAGACGAAAGGAGGAAAGACACAAAATTTAACACTAAGAATAACACAAAATTTAACACGAGGAAGACACAAACACTGACACAAACACTGATAATGAGAGCGAACACGGATCATGAGAGCAATAGCGACACTCAAAAGGCAAAGGAAGAAAGACACAAAATTTAACACACAAAATGCTGATAGCCATACTCAAAAGACAAAGGAAAAAAGACACAAAATTTAACACAGAGTAACAGAGATAGGCTCTTCTATTGATCAACCAAACTTGATTTATTTAACATGCTCACACTATATTCAACCAAACTTGATTTATTTAACATACTCGCACACACTATATTGATCAACCAAACTTGATTTACTTAAAATACACATACACACTAAATTTAGACTTTTCCAAATATAAGAGATGCATCACTCAACTTAAATTTTAAATTTTACTAAATATTCATGCTGAAGTAATTACTATTTCCAACCCTATAAACACTTAATATTCATGCCAGAGTAATTACTATTTCCAACCATATAAACACCTAGATCTTACATATAAAGACCTAGATCTTACTAAACACTTGGATCTTACTGGATCTTCATATGGGATCAATCACTATTTCCAACAATATAAACACTGATCGTGAGAGCTTTAGTGATATGCTTACACAATTTGATGAGAGTTCCAGAGGATGGAGTAAGTGTGAAACTGTGTCGTTGGATCGAACCAGAGAATGTGCCTCTGTTCCCTTCCACCCACACCCTTTGCATAGATGTTTGTCTGCAGAGCATATGGCTCTCCACTTCTGTTCCCCAGAAACTCAAAGTCCAGCTCCTCCCTATTCATGTCGGTGTTAGAAGACATCTGCAATCAAGTATCAGACAAATAAAACAAACCACCTATTAGACCATCATTTTTTAGAGAAAAACTTTCGCCTATTAGATCATCATTTTTTTAGGGAAAAACTTTCAGCACCTGAGACCCTTCCTAGAGGAGATTTTTTTTCTAATTATCATCATGATATAATCACAATAATGTTAACCTTAATCGAATCCATACAAATATCTCGCTATAAGAAAGTGTCAAAATCAACTAAGAGCAGATTTTATAAAATTTAAGCAGATGAAACGCACATAATAAGCAGTGACAACTCCTGCAGAGTCTCCCGGTACGAGCTTGAGCTTCATGCTAAACCATCCGAATCTGTACTTATACTTGGACTTGAACCCAGAACCTGCACAAACCAGAGATCATCCTCATCATTAGGACATTGATTAGTTTATTCATTGAAGAATACATTACGGCCGATATTCAAGCTCAGCATGCTGATTAACATAACGAATCTTGAACGTTTACCTTTCAAATTTCCACTAATCAAGTTCAGCAATTATTTTGTTTACTAAAAAAATGTTGACCATATAAATACCTGAGTTCTGGTCAAGAACCAGGTGCCATACTTGGCCATTTTCAGAGGTCCTGAAATGATCCTCAGCCCACATTATCTGAAAATTATCATCAAAAACCTTAGCAGATGAATCATCCCCCTGGGACTGGGAACAAACACTAGCAATCAGACCACTGAACACCAAGAACAAGAAACTCAATCCCACTGTTCTCCAAGTCCCACCCATAATTACGAAAACAAAAGAAAGAAGCAGTTGCTGAGTGGCTACTGCTCAAGTGCTCAAGGCTGTGGAGTGACAGGCCTACCAGCATGGATATAAATAGGGCGGGCTAGCCCGCTCCATCACGGCACAGTAACCCATACGCCATACGACATCTGATACTGACGTGAAAGCGTGAAGTCTAGGGTATGGGAACTCGAGATTCGCACCGCAGAGATCGATCACGGGTCGTCCTGTGGATGCTATTAATCAAGTTTACAGATCGACATGTATTTACGTAGCCATTATTTGGGCCTCTCTGTGAATCAACAGGAGTCTAATGGTGGAATCCACAGAGGGCTGCTGTCCGGGCCACCACTTTCCATCTTTTTATTGATTAGGGTAGGGCCCCAAGAGCTGCCCATAATATAAGGTGGGCCTTCAGCTCTGATAGAATTTATAAACCTTGCTCTATCCCATTGCCCGTTGGAGACATGCATACCATGCTGTGTTTAATCTTCCAACAGTTGGTCTTCTCACCTCAGTTAATTACTCATTGATGAGATTGAAATTTTGTGCCCGGCCTCGATGATGGCATGCTCCATTCACATGTTATTTTTTTGTTCTGCCATCATATTAGGTCTTCATACCAGGGTCCATGATTATGTCTCCCATTCTCATAAAAATGAGCTGTTCTGCCTCCACTATATATAATGGGTCCTCCCAAATACGCTTGGAGTTTTGTGCTCCATTACCCTTCTGGACCCTACATGCAAAGTAACGGAGTAGGATGGGAATTTTATGGTCTGATTTTGTCAGAAATTTGATCAGAAAGTTTTGGGTGGATCGAAAGTTCCTTACATTAGAACTTTGTGTTAAGTGGTTTTGCAGTTTTAGTCAATCCAGACATTAAAAAACTGAAACCTGAACATCGAATTCTGATCTGATCACTCACAGGAGAAATGCTTTGGCTTGAGTATCGTTTATTAAGCTTCATTACCCTATATACAATTGCACAATTGCAGTAGTCTAATTAGAATGTTTTTTAGTCTTGAAAATCATGAAAATTTTGGTAATATTTGTTTCAATATTTTTGGTGCCCCAGAAGTTTTTGATAGTGCTGAATCTATTTCCATAATCAAAAACATGATTCAAACACTGCTACTGCATGATTTCTTGAATTTTTTTTGCCTAGATTCCGGTCATTTTTGGCGATCCGGGCAATTCCTCCTCCTCCATTTGTCGTTTTAGTTTCAAGCGGATACCAGTTGTCTTACCTGTCTCAAACAAATTTTTTTTTTTTCTTTGCATTTTAACCACCTCCCTTGCCCTCCATTGAAAATAAAGTTAAAATGATTTGTATCTTCAAATGAAGAAATGAAGATATTTATATTTATTTTTTTCAACTAAGTTGAGTTTAGGTTGGGGACCAGTATCAATTTTGGATGGAAGCATGATTTGTCCACCATTTAGATGTTATCACTAAGATTGTTGTACACAATTATTTTTTCCAACTAAGTTGAGTTTCGGTTGGGGGCCAGTCTCAATTTTGGATGAAAGAATGAATTGTCCACCATTTAGAAGCTATCATTAAAATTGTGATATACAACTAAATTGAGTCTAGGTGGAGACCAACCTTAATATTAGATAGAAGAATGATTTGACAACTAACAAAATGCTATCACGAAAATTATATGCACCAATAAAATGCTATCGATTACTGTGAAACTCAAAACAAAAATAATTTAATTTTCTTACAATTAATTTCCATAAATAATTTAATTTTCTTACAATTAATTTCCATCCTCACCGCTTTCTAAAATTTGAATCTAAAACTAAATAAAAAACTAAAACCTAAACAAACTAACAAATATACCCCTTATAAATAAATACAAATCAAAATCATTATAACTTGAGTATTGATAACTCTTCTTTAAAGTTGTATTAGTGCAGCTTACCAAAAGGAAAAGTGTTCATAATTCTTCATTAAAGCTTCATAGCTACTGTAAGAGGTTTGGGGTTAACAGAGAGAAAGAAATGATGCTTTATAATAAATGACATCCATGGGACCTGAGCGTTGATATCTATGTTTTCCTTTCCAAGAGATTTGTTATTTGATACAACGCACTCACTGATGTGGGTGGTTACAATCCACAACATACTTGTAATGACATACCAGAATGTCATTGGGTGTACCATCCTGAAAGCACAGGCCAATGAAAAAGTGACTGTAATGACAGTGAATGAGTCCAACCATTCCCTCTCCTTTTATTTTAATTTAGGATTTAGACATTTAAATTTGAGGCTGTGGGCAGTTACTTTTATTTGTAAATTGGACATTTATATTTAAAATTAAGGCGTGGGCCAGTGGTAAGTAAAAACACTTATAGCCATGATCTGCAATGATCTCTATAGTTTGGAACAAGCTACCTTTATCATTGAATATAAAGAGTTATCATTAACAATAAAGAGGGGTTTAAAAGGTGGTTTTAGAATGTTAATCGGTATTTTGTTTTTGGCTTTTAAAAGAAAATAAAACATAATATATATTAGAAAATAATAAAAATTATTATTATTATTATTATTATTTATTATTATTATTATTATTATTAAAGATGTAATATATTAAATTTATTATAATAAAGGGAAAATTATTATTATAAAAATTGTTGTTGTTGAAAGAGAAAATTGATTATTAATACACAAAATTTATTTTATAATGATAAAGTAGTTATAGATTATAATGAGTTAGTATCAAATTTTAATATATTTATTTGAACAATTATATTGATTATTTTTATTAATTATAAGTTAAAAAACATAATCATATTCAATAATATATTAATATATCATATCTTGATGTTATTAGAAATTGATTGTTAAATGATATATTATTTGATTATGGGTGACCTTCATTAAGTTTAATGTATTTATCTGAATATTTATAATAATTATTTTTATTAAATTTTATAAGTTTAAAAAAAATAATCGTATTCAATAATATATTAATATATGATATCTTGATGTCACCCAAAATTGATTGTTAAATGTCATATTATTTGATTATGGATGACCTTTGTTAAGAAAAAGGTAAGAAAATATTCAACATAACACTCTATTCTCCTACTTATACAATTGAAATTTCTTAAGGTTCTCTAAATGTTGTTGTGAAAGATGGTTTATTGCAATTGTCTTCAAATCTTTCATATCAATTTTCATTGATTATTGTATTTGAAGGATTTTATGTACAATAATATTGTGAATGAAAGCAAACTAAGCATATAAGCTATGGTAAGGTTTTGGAGGCTAGCTTTAGAGTAAATGGAGATGGATTTGAAACAATGGGCTTGGGATTTTAAGGATTTCATAAGTGACAAGGTTGTGAGCATACAATGCTGTTTATAGAATGAATTTATTTCTGTACAATAAGAATCACTTAGGAGTTATGAATTTATTGGAGTATATCTTCTAGGAGGAGATGGAGGTGAGGACAAATATAGTTATGCTCACGAGGGTGGGTCATGTATGAGTGGATAAATTTCTTGAATTGGAGGTGAGGACAACTATAGTTATGCTCACGAGGGTGGGTCATGTATGAGTGGATAAATTTCTTGAATTACCTAATTAGAATATTAACTTTATCTTCATGGATTTTGAGAACTGATTTTGATGTTTTTAGTATGTTTTTAGATATGTTCCTAATAACCCAGTTTATGCTCAAAAAATGTTTCTATGACCATAATATGATTTAGGATCTAAGAATGTGACAAAAAGGATTGCATTTGTTTCAAGCTAAAACTCAATTTCTAATCCTCTTAGCCCAAATTTTTAATTTCATAAATTAACTACATCTCAATTTCCTCAAAGTGTCTCTCAACTTAACATTTGACAAAATGTTTCATGTGGTCCATGTATTTGGCTTAGTGTACATCCACCTAAGCTTTAGGGGTTGAAATTGAATGTGTTATGTGGATCATGGCATGTTACTATATAATAATTAAAGCCATGTCTAGCCTCAATGGATCCCCTTTTTTCTCCAAGTTTCCAAATTATTTGTTTTTAATTTAGGAAAGTTGATGAAATATTCAATCATAATAGAAAGATTTTATTAGATAAATTAAAAAGTGGAAAGAAATCCTAGCTAAAGCATTATTCAAGTGCTCCATAATAACTAAAATCCAAGGGGAGTGTAAAAATTGTGATATAAAGAAAACAACAACAAAGATACCTTTCCATAATATTGACACTAGTTGAGGAAATTATTAATAAAGAATCTTGAGCTAGTAATATAATGAAATGAGCTTTCACTAGTTGGATCCCATAGAAGTAAGCGAGTATATTGTAACACCCATAAAGTATCTTGAGTAGAGACTAAAGATAAAACGACATGATACATAGTGCTTTCTATTCTATTTAGGCATCACCCTCTGTGCTTTTATATGGCTCACTTGTAGCACCCTTATGTTTCTAGCTCCTTATTGTAAACCCCTTCTTGACCTTCTTTACCTTGTTGTGCAAATATCTCCAATCATTTTGGTTTTTGTACCTATCTCCTTTGTCATAACTATGACGCATCAACAAGGACAGTGTAGAAGAGGTGGCAATGACTCGACTTGACAAGTTGAATTCTCAACTAGACTATATCTAGGTTTTAACCCCATATAGAAATTACTTGCAAATGAATTCTAAAAACAGAAAATAAACAATGGCGAGAACATAAAACATAAAACATATATACGCAGAGATTTTCCCCTGGATCCCAAAACCGGGACTACCAGATTGATTTTTCATTATATTTCTTTCAATGTTACAATACATATATATACATGCCGAAGCATCCATAAATCACAATCCATTAACCCTAGATTAGAACATAACTGTATTTCCCTTGACTGGATCTGCAAAATACCATGGATAGAAAACCATCATGCCCTAAACCATGTGCGAAATCCATGCACAAAACCATAGGTAGGTCTACCCACATAATATAGGGTCTAATTTTTTTTTCCTGGGGCACTGCCACAGACCTCGTGAAGGGGGGCTATCGCCCCCCTGCTGCACCTGGCTCAACATATTGGGGGGCTACCACCCCCTTACGCATGGGGTAGTCATGGAAAGAATAAAACACACGCCCAACATTCTCCACTTGTTGTTTTCTTTCCACAGAGGGCCACAGGAGAGCTTAGTCATTGCTCCAACCCTGCAACACCCATTGTTTCTCTACACCAAGAGAACTTCTTAGTGCTCATAGACTTTGTCAATGCATCTGCAGTATTATTCAAAGTGTCCACGTTTACCAGCAACACCTTTTTTGTCCTCAACCATATCCCTCACAAAGTGATACTGAACATCAATGTGCTTTGTCTTTCAATGATAAGCAGGGTTCTTTGCCAAGAAAATTGCACTTTCACTGTCACAGTCTATCCTTATAGGTCATTGTACTAACCCGATACTTGAACACAATCTCTGCAACCAAACTGCTTCCTTGCTTGCATGAGTGGTTGCCATGTATTCCACCTCTGTAGTTGATAGGGCCACTACAAATTGTCTCTTACCCATCCAACTAAATGCACCTCCGAATAGATTAAACACATACCCACCTGCAGATCTTCTCTTATCCATATCTCTAGCCCAGTATGCATTAACAAAGCCACGAATGTCCAAATATATGTCCAATCCTGGTCTTCCTTGGTAATACAAACCGTAATCACTAGTGCCATGCAAATACCTGGAAACCTGCTTCACTAATGTACAATGCTCCTTCCCTAGCTTTGACATCAACTTGTTAAATACTCCCACTGCATGTGTAATGTCTGGTCTAGTACAGACCATTGCATACATCAGGCTACCGACTGCACTTGCATATGGAACACGGGACATGTCCTCTTCCTCTTTTGTGTCTTGGGACACTGATTAGCATATAAATTTAGACCTACAGGAATAGGAACATTCACCAGTTTACTATCCTATATATTAAACCTCTGCAGTATTTTCTCAACATACTTCCTTTGGTTTAACCAGAGCTTCCTCTTTGCCCAATCTCATTTAATTTCCATGACCAAAATATAGTTTGTAGCACCAAGATATTTCATGTCGAATTTGGAGGACAATTGGGTCTTCAAATAATGGATAATTTCTTTGTCATTTACAACCAGCAACATATCATCCACATACAAGACCAAATAATTAACACGGTCACAAATTAATTTAAAATACACATAGTGATATTCTTTGCTTCTATTGAAGCCAAGTCCCCGTATAAATGTATCAAATTTATGATACAACATCCTTGGTGACTATTTTAACCCATACATAGACATTTTTTAACTTGCATACCAATTATTTCTTACCCTTCACCGTAAAGCCTTCATGTTTCTTCTTGTATATCTCTTCTTCCAGATCCCCGTGAAGAAACATTGTCTTCACATCCATCTGTTCTACCTCAAAATCAAAAGCGGCAACAATAGATAAAAGTAATCTAATAGAAGCTACCTTGGCAATAGGATAAAAAATATCACCAAATTCAATTCTCGGCACCTGGGAATAACCTTTTTCTACTAACCGAACTTTGTATTTCTCCACCTTTCCTTCTGCATTCATCTTATTCTTAAACACCCATTTTCTTCCAATGGGTTTACTTCTAGTCAGAAACTCCACCAGATCCCAAGCCTCATTTTTTTTGCAAAGATGCCATTTCATCAACCATGGCCTCTTTCCAAAGTTTTCCATCCTCTGAATCTACTGCCTCCCTGACAGTTCTGGGATCATCATCAGTAATAGATAAAGAAAAATTTGAACCGAAAGCAGATAGACTATACATTTCTAGCTGCCTTCTTTCTTGAACTGATCTTCTCATAGCTGGAGTTTGTGGCTCCTCATCTTTTGATTCCTCTTCTATTGTAGAGTCTGATCCTTCCTCCTTTAGCTCAAACTCTATCTTCTCAGGTTACTTTCATAGGAATTCATGTTGAAAACATCTTTCACCTCTTTAAACACCACATCGCGGCTGTACACAACCTTCCTTGTTTCTGGGTTCCAAAGATTATAACCTTTTAAACCATCCTTATATCCAATAAAGATGCACCTTTAATATTTACTATGCAACTTTGTTCTTTTCTCCTTCAGAACATGCACATATGCATCACATCCAGATACCCTCAAATGTGAAAGAGAGAGTTTCTTACCAGTCCATACCTCTTGTGGAGTCTTATCCTCCAACGTTGATGAAGGTGATCTGTTGACCAGGTAACATGCAGTTTCCACCGCCTCTGCCTAGGATTTGTGTCCTAACCCAACACCATTGAGCATGCTTCTTGCCTTTTCCATCAACGTCCTATTCATTCTTTCTACAACTCCATTTTTCTGAGGTGTGTATGGAGTATTCTTCTGTTGTGCTATACCACACTTCTTACAAAACTCTTCAAATTCCTTCTTGCAAAATTCTCCATAGTTATTTATCCCCAACACCATTATCTTCTTCTTTGTTTGGTTTTCCACCAGAGCCTTAAATTCTTTAAACTTGTGAAAGACTTCATATTTATTCCTAAGGAAATATATCCATGTATTCCTTGAGAATTCATCTATAAATGATACATAGTACACAAACTTACCCAGTGATGGAACTGACACAAATCCAAACACATCACTGTGCACAAGCTCTAATATCTGTTTCGCCCTCTTAGCAATAGAAGGGAAACTCACCCAATTCTTCTTTCCATATACACAAATTTCATACAAATCAAAATCCAGAGAGAAATTACACATACCTTATGCCATACCATTACCATGAAGTATTTGAAGGCCCTTCTCTCCAATATGTCCAAGCCTTTGATGCCACAACATGGTCTTTTCTCGAAAGACCACTAGATTTTCTGCTCCACTTTTAGGAACCACATAACTGTTGCACCCATTAATAACAATGCTACCCTAAAGCTTGTACAGAGTTCTGATCCAAACTCCCCAGATCAATACCAGTGCTCCCTGAACCATCTTGCATGTATCTTTCTCAAACACTATTTTTACACTTGCATCATCCAACTTACATACATAAATAAGATTTCTGGCCAATGCAGGAATATACAGAACACCCAGAAGTGTTCTAATCCTCCCACCTTGCAACTTCAACTTGAATTTTTTGCAACCAACAATTTTAGCCTTCCCGTCATCCCCTAAGAAGACATCACCACCATCATATTTCTCATACTCGCAGAACCACTCTCTATGGGGAATGAGGTTAAAGTTTGCACCTGAGTCACTCAAACATGCCTCATGATCTACATGTGTACTTGAAGAAGAAGCCAAGTACACATCCCCACCTTCATATAAGTTGGTTTTCACCTCTCCAGAAGGAGCATCATTAGATCCTTTTCCTTTCTCTGGAGCTTTAGATTTACTGTCCCTTTTGAAGTGCCCTTCCTTTCCATATTTCTAGCACACCTTTATAGGTTTTCCTAGAGATTTAGATCTCCCACTCGAGGACTTATTTTTGTTTATGTTCTGGGACTGTCCTCGTACAGACAACACATCATCATTCTGGCCCTCCATATTTTTTTGTCTCATCTCCTCTGACAGCAAGGATGAAACTATTTGATCAAACTGCAAGGCAATTGCATTGCTACCTATTGCAACAACTAGGCTATCCCATGAATCTAGTAGAGAACACAACAAACTGATGCACTTATCTTCATATGAAATTTTAATATCAACAAATAATAGCTGGCTTACCACATTATTAAATGCATTTAGATGCTCTGTCACCAAGTCTCCTTCTTTCATCCTTAAGTTATACAACTTTTTACGTAGGAATAATTTATTCACCAAAGACTTAGATTGGTACAAAGTCCCTAACTTGTTCCGCAAAGCCTTCATCGAAGCTTCCCTTAATACATTCAACAATACTAAATCTAAGACACACAATCATATTGTGCTCTTTGCTCCGATCCAACTTCACCCAGTCTTCAGCTGACATTGTTGTTGGTTTAGTACCTAGATCTACCACAATCCACTGATCTTTATCCACCAGTTGATCCTCCATCTTGTGTTTCCACAACTCAAAACTCTGACCATTAGATTTTTTGATCTCTATCTTTCCACTGCTCCCCATCTTCTCTCATCACAAGAATCGATCCTGTAGATCTCCCATTGAACAGGGTCTACCATAGGCCTTAGCAAAACCCCTTAGCAGCAAAGGTGTCCCCTTGAAGTTGAAACTTGGCGTTGATACCAAATGTAGGTTTTAACCCCCTACATAAATTACCTGCAAACGAATTCTAAAAACAGAAAATAAATAATGGCGAGAGCATAAAACATAAAACAAATATACACTGAGATTTTCCCATGGATCCCAAAACTGGGACTACCATATTGATTTTTCATTATAGTCATTTCAATGTTACAATACATATGTATACGTGCTGAAGCATCCATAAACCCCAATCCATTTGATGAGCACCGGTATTGCAGCAAGAATGTTGCAATTCCTGGAGCTACCAACTTTACTTTATCAACCTGGGGTTCGTACAAACTTGGAGGTGACAATGTTGTATACAAAAGCAGATGCAATGGGTCCACTCTTTGTCACTGCTGAGCTAGAGATAGACCACTATGGCTTCTCAAACCAGCCTTCTATTGATTTAGAAGAAGCTTGATTACCAATGAGGAAAGGGGAATTTTTCACTAATTGGGAAAACTGAAATATTGTCTATTGTAGTAAGGAAAGACTGAAATCAAATGCTTAAACACACCACTTATCTAACTAATTGCTAAGAGATTTTTCTTCAAAATAATTCTAAGTTAACCTATATGTAATCCTAACTGCCCTAGGCATGTAATCTAAAATAACCAAACATTTTATTGATGTGCATATGAATGAACACAATAACTCATTTTTATTTTTGTCCTTTTTTGTGAAAATGTGAATGCTAAATCCTCTTGGTGATGTGGTAGGTGGGTTAGAGATGATGGTGAAATGTCAGATGGCTTGGGAGGAAAGTAGGGGTCTTCTCCTATCCTTTAGGATGCTTTTTCCATAAATTGGCCTCAAAACAAGGCACTATAGGTCATCCTACAGGATGTCCTAATGCTTCTTACAGGATGTCCTAATACTCCTACAGGATCCCCTGTATTCCTAGCCAAGAGAAATAGGAGTGATTTGGAAGGTGGTATAGGGCTTAGAGAAGGTGAATGATGGAAGAAATAGGGCAAGGGAGTGGCTTGGATTTCTTCAGAGCTCAAAACAGAGTTTGTAAGATGGTTGGATTTGCTCAACAAACATGGAAAGTTGTTCTTATGGAATGATGGATTAGTTGAGGGACTTGGTGGCTTTTGGTGATTATGGATGGATGAGGTTAGGTTGGGGTTGTTGGTCATAAGGTCTTCCTGCACTATTTAAACTCCTGCACTGCATCAATCACTAGCATTTATCCATGAATCATGTCAAACAAGAAAGATTTTCAATCAACTTAAGAAAACAGAATTTCATTATCTAGTTGTCTAGTTCATGCATGGAAATACTTACAGAATAATGTGAAACACTATGAGATCTAATACAAGGTTGAAGATATCATAAATGACAATTGAATCCTATTCTTGAAAACTGAAAAGATGTTGTCCTAAGTAACAGGAAACCCTAAATTCTATAAGAAATCAGAATTATGTCTTTTTGGGGCTGAATACGAGTTTTTGCTCAAACCATGGTCCCTAAAGGGAGGAGTGAGGTCAAATCCACATACTATCAACCCTTTTAGTATTCCTATATCTTTCTAAGATACTGCTAAAGCAATGCACAAATGGAAGAAAACTAATCAAATTCACAACTACTTGCAATGAAACAATGCTAAAACCAATTCAACCATTAATCTATGAAATCACCTAAGCATACAAGTACAAGAAGAGGAGCCTTTGCTTCTAGGGTTGGGCCCTAACCCAAGAGCTTCGGCCCTCTGAGTCAACTCAGTGTTGGATTAATGAAATGCTCATTCTCATTATCATATCAGAAAAATTACATAACAATGTTTTGCCACAAAGCTTGAACTCAAAAATGATTAGTGCTCTGACTTAAAAAATCTGAATCCTAATGAGGCTCTAGGCCTCTTTATTTATACAACTAAAGTCTCCAATGGCTTCCTTAAATATAGGGAGGCTTGGCTCCCAAACTCAAGATGAACTGGCTCTTAACCGTCACTAGCTTGGCTGCCCATGATCTCCATGATTCGGTTGCTTGCAACTCCAAGCTAGTGTGATATGATTGAGGAATATTCAAATGAGTGAGGATTAAATGAGGAGGATCTATCTCCTATAATCTCTCCTCCTTCTCTCATTCTAGTTTCTTCCCTTAATTAGCCAAAATTGCCACGTTTTTCTCTCAAAAACCTGCAATCAATGCGCACTAGACCACTAGACATAACATCTTATTTTAACTCATCTCATTAAGAAAAATATAGTTAAAATATTTAAGGAATTATGAGAAGAGTTGATTTTAATAAGCTTGGAGGTGTATTAAGGTCCATCTAGTTGCCTAATGATGAGGCTCATCATCACCCCCTACTGAAAGTGTTGCTCATCCTTCGAGCAACTTAATCTATATCCATGTCCTTCATTGCTCTAGTGGCCTCCCTGACATCCCATGCTTCTACTGTAGTTTCTTCTTCTTGTGAATAAAATCTTGCCTTGCTCTCTATCTCTTCCCACTGATTTCTTTCTTCTTCTTCTTTCCTTCCTTCAAGCATTCCTAAAAGCAGTGGTGAACTGAGTCTCAAGCCAATCCAATTGACTTGGAGTCTTTGTAGAGCTTGCTTGTACATGGGTGTTCTGTTTAGTGCCTCTCTCATCCTCTGGGGAGAATGGTATTCTCTAATTTTCAGGCTGTAAGGAAAGTTATTCCATCTCCTTTAGAAAGATTGCATGTTGTCATCTCCTAGCAATCTAAACATGTCTTCAAAGTGTGTTATTGATTTCTCTTATGCAGAAAGGTACCTAGGTGCAAGCTTAGGATCATTTGAAATTAGGTTGTGGGTGATGATGTAAAACATTGGATTAGATTTCTCAGCTCTTATCATGAGGGGTTTTGTCTCTTCTCTTGCCATTACCTTTTTCATTTCTGTAGCTCTTTCCTTCTCATGATTAATCCATGATGCTAAAGCCATCAATTGCAAGTCCCCTAGTTTTGAATTTGGGTCCCACACATTCAAATCTGTCAAGGCCAAGTTGTGTAGGTAAAACTCAGACATTTTTTCTCTATCTTCCAAGGTACTTTTATCATAGAGATCAATGAATTGTCTATAGTATTGGAAGGGCATAGTGCCTCCCTGTTCTAAAGTCTTAATTTGGAATTGTAGCCATTGTTCCTTGAGATACAAAGCACAAGAATTTGCTGGCATCCTAGACTGGATTGCCTCTAAGGATAAACTGGCCATAGCTGCCAACTAACTTTCCCTCTCTTGTGGCTGTCCCCTTGGCCATGCATTCTCTGCTTCCAACTGAGCTTTCATCATTTCCTCTCTGTCCCTTATGCTACTCAGTTCTTTGCACATCTCCTTCAATTTCTCCTCCATGTGCCCTACATCCTCCACTCCTTTTGATTTGGTAATCTGCATCCACTTGTGTGTCCTTGCCCTTTATTTGTCAAGCTCAAAGAATAAGGGGATGGAAAACTTCAGTGGGATGACCCTACCCCCTTCAATGAACCTGTAGAAAGAATTGAGGTTGGGTTGTGGATTAGGTTCTCTCAGTTCTGGCTCTTCCTTTTTTGTTTCTTGCTAAGTGATACCTTCTTGGTCCATTTTCTGAGTTTCCTATAGGTTTAGCAAAGTTTCCTGTAGGATGGCCTTTGCTTCTTGTAGCTCTTTATGTGTCTCCTGTAGGAGAAATTTTCCCTTTGATGAGGCAGATCTTGTGACAGGCCTCCTAACATAAGTGATGGGAGATTTGGGAGAGGCTTGTCTTGATGATCCTTCTCCTTGATTTTTCTCAAGAGGAGCTACCTTTTCTTGCTTCTTTGGTGAGTCTTCGATGAAAATAGGAATTTTGGTGGGTGTTTGAGGTCTTCCTTGCCTGATCCTTATGCTTTTTCTTGTCCTAAAGTACAATGGGGTTTGTCTCTGTCTCTTCCCTTTTGACTTGATAGGTGTACTTAGGGCAGTAAGAGCAGTTGTTTCCTCTTTCTTAGTGGGTTCTGGAGATACCCTTGGTGATTATTCCCCTTATTTTCCTTGAACTGTAGACCTATGTTCTTCCCTCCCTTCTATTTCGTTTTTTCCATTCTCCTTTTCATCCTTGTGTTTCTCTATCTCTTCTTCCTCTAGTTCCTCGCTCTTCTCATCTGTCTCTTCTTTTGTTTCTTCTTATGTCTCTTCTTCATTTTCCTCTTCCTTTTCTTCATCTTTTTCCTCCTCTATTTCCTCTTCATCTTCTCCCTCTATTTCTTCATCCCTCTCACTAGCATTGAGGCTTTTGTCATATTCAAGTGCTTGAATTGCTCCCTCTGTCTGCATGTCTATGAAAGTTGTCCATGTGATAGGGTATCTTAGGTTTTGTAGAGAATCTTCTAGGCTAAGTTTGATCAACCCATCATGAGCTAGTTGTTGATGTTTTCCCTCTTTAACCTTTGGTGCTCATATCTATCATTGATTGAAGAAGAAAGTAGGATATACTTAGTATGTTTTGAGGAGGTGTGTCTGATCCAAATCTCAGTTCTTGGAGAAGTCTGAAATGGTATCCATACACCACATCTCCCTTCACATGATATATATTTAATGAAGTGGTAACTAACTTCATTCCAAGGGTATGGAAGGCTTTCCATTCTGACCCCATTTTTTTCCTCCATTGCCTCCTCCCCTTCCAAAAAGAATTTCTTCTTTGAAAGGGTGTTGTTACCCTTATCTTCTTTTCTCCAAGGTAACCCTAAAGGAAGTGTGGTGATTCTGCTTATAATTTCAGGGGTGATTTCTACTTATAGGCCTTTCACCACAGCAATGGCATGGGTCCTAGTGAGGGGTATGAGTGAGAGAGAAAAGTCTCTAGCCACCTCATCATCGTATCCTCTCATTCTTTCAAAGAAACCCATCCAATTGTGCCTTATGAAAATTTCTACTACAGGATGGTGCTGATGAATTCTTATTATGTTTGTGGGTTCCCTCTTGTTAAAACCCCCTGTCATATTTCCTTTGGTAATTATGGAGGCTTGTATTGATAAAGTTCGAGAATTCTAGTGGGTGAGAGATTTAAATGATAACTTTGAAATATAATTCCCCTAGACTGCAACTTTCTTAACCAAATGGAGGATTTTTTCTTTATTTTTAACTAGAAAATATGGGAAAGCTCTTACCTCACTCAACTTTGTCTGATGAGGACAACCTTTGATCTCTCCTCCCTTAATTCCCACTGATAATCTTGTAGATGACTGCTTTGTATCCTGCAGGTCTTCCCGTAGGATCCTGTAGTTTTCCTGTAGGTGCTCCTGCGCTGCAAAATGCTCACTGCCTTTCCTATAGATGTTTCTTCAAGAGGTCAAGAGCAACCTTATTTCGATGAATCCTCGAGATTGCTAATGCTTTATTTGCAAGGAAATCAATTTTTTATTTCCTTATATGGGTGATCATGTGGGATGGTGTGTTGGCTACCTAAATATGAGAGCCTCCTTTTGGCCCATTGGTCCCACTATCACTCCATCATTCCTCCTTACCTTGTAATCATCTCCCACTTTGATCATCTATAATTTAACCATTTTTGGCCTTATATCCTTTTTCTTCTGATTTGACTGCTACCACGTGTGGAGTGGTCTAACTATTTTCTCCTTGTTGACTGGCCAAAGGTGGCCAAGTTAACTGGCCACCTTTGCTTATAAAACCAACTCTTACATAATCCTACATCTTTTTATCATATCGTGCTAATGAGAGAGCATAAGTAAGATGTCATACCTATGGGTAAGATGCTTTGATGATGATGCTTGTTGGAGAATGATGTTCATGTGCTATGTACTTGCTGCATATTTTTTTGTATTGGCCTCTTTTGATGCTTGTTTCCTTTGATGTGTAGGTACTAGAGAGTGATGTTGATTATCCTGCTACTGTTGCTCAGCTCTAGAGGAGCTTCCTTAACATTGGAATCTCTATGCTAAAGTTGGTTGCAACCCTATGAAATTTCTTTTTGTGGGATAGGTTGCTACAGGATTTCCTACAGGAAACCTACAGGATGTCCTGTAGATGCATCTCCCCTAAAATTTTCATACTTTTCTTTACTTCTGGAGCATGAGGATTATTGACATGGGTAGAGAAGGGGTCTATTGATTGGGAGGTGAGAGGTATAGCCTTCAAGTAGTGTCCCTTTGTCCTATGTTCTCACCTTATTCTATTTATTTTTTCTCTTCTTTGAAAACTGTAATTTTTTTGAATTAACTTATTGGATGGATGGAGGGGTAACGTGGTGATGAGAGACATGGTGATGATGTGTTGGATTAAATATTTTATTTTTTGACACAGGCTAGTCATCCCCTTGCTCTAGGGTCACTTTTCTTGGTATTCCCAAGCCACTATAATTCCTACAGGAAACTCTTGTAGGTTTTCACGAAATCTTGTAGGATTACAGGGAATCCTGTAGGATTACAGGGAATCTTGTAGAAAACACAGAGGCTGTGTACACTGAGCTAGAGGAGTTCATAAATGGACGGATTGATGGGATAATGAAAAATATGGGATGGAGGAATGAAAATATGGATTGTGTAGGTCCTTCTGTTCCTCTCAAGTTGCTCTGACCCTCCTCCTATTGACCTACAAACAATATTTTCAAACTTTTTCTTTTCTCTCTTTTTTATTTATTTTTATTTTTGAAAACAACCAGTCTGCCTCCAATAGGTTTTCGTCCTAGCTGCTTGCCTTGGGTGCCTCAAAAGAGGTTTTCACCAAGAGATCTTTTTATTTTTTCCTTTTCTTTTCAACACCATTGGGCCGCCTTAAGAGGTTTTCAATCCCAACAGTGGGACTCAGGTGCCTCATGGAGGTTTTCACTTGAGTCTCTTTATTTTTTTTTCTCATTTTTTTCTTTATTTCTTTTTTTAGGGACTTGATGGGGTAGAAGCTGAGACTTGCTCCACCACCATCACTATCTTGTTGGTGCCATTGATGAATTCTTACTTTGAAAAGGGCTTCTTGTAGACTTCAATATGTACCCATTGACAAGTAAAGGGATAGCCTTTGCATCAATGGTCCTTATCTGTACTGAACCATTGTCATGAAATTTTTCTATGACATAAGGCCCCAACCATCTATTCCTTAGCTTGCCTTTAAAATCCTTGTATCTGGAATCATACAACAAAGCCCAATCACCTTCTTGAAATTGTTTGTCCTTTATGTTCTTGTCATGCCAAATCTTCCTTTGAACTTGAGTCACCTCTGTGTGCAGGAGGGCCTGCATCCTAAATTCATCTAGCCCATTCAACTAGAACAATATCTCTTATTGTGCCCTGGTGAGATCTAGATCCAGTTGTGCTACCATCCTTAAGGTGTTGTATTCAAATTCTATTGATAACGGGGCTTTCTTCCCATAGACCAACTCATAATGAGTGAATCTAGTGGTGGTCTTCTACGTGGTATTGTAGGCCCAAGTGGCCTCAACTAATCTATCTGCCTAGGCATTTCTGTTGTTGCTAATCACTTTGGTCAGAATACCTTCCAACGCTCTGTTGGTTACCTCCACTTGCCCATTATCTTGTGGGTGGTAAGGATTGAATATCCTATGCTTGATCTTGTGTTGGCTTAATAAATTTTCAATAATGTGAAATGTAAATTGACTGCCTTGATTAGTGACCAGTTCTTTGGGGTACCCAAACTTATAAAATACATTTTCCCTTAAGAACTCAACCACTTTCTCTTCTGCTGTCTCTTTGATGGCCTTTGGATTCAACCCACTTGGTTAAATAGTCAGTGCACACAATGTTGTACTTCTTTTGCCTGGATGGAAGGTCATTGAGTCCAACGAAATCCATGCCCCACTTGTCAAATGGCTCGAAAGTAACTTGAGGTTGCAAAGGCATTTCATTCCTTGGGGCAGGTTTCCCCATCCTTTGGCACCGATCACACTAACTAGTATACGTCCTCACATCCTGGGGAAGAGCGGGCCAGTAATAACTAGCTTGTAGCATTTTGAATGTTGTCCTTTTGGCTGCAAAGTGACCTCCACAAGGCCCATAATGATAGGTTATAAGGATGTCAAAGACTTCCTCCTCCCTGACACATCTTCTCAAAATTTGATCCCGGGCCTAGTTTGAAGAGGTTGCCCCCAATCCAAGTGAATGGGGCACTCTTCCTCACAATCTTTCTCTTTTCCTTGGAGGAAATATTTGGTGGAAATTATTCAAACACAAAGTAATTTTCTTTGTCAGAACACCATGGAGAGAGAACTGAAATGGCGAATAAGTGTTCATCTAGTATCTGATCATCAACCATTCCTTCCTCCCCTGCAGGCAAAGTCAATATGGATAAAAAATCTGCAACAACATTTTCCTTGCCAAGCTTATCAATAATAGTTAATTCAAATTATTGTTATAAAAGTAACCATCTAATAATCTGGGCATTTACACCAGGTTTATTCATCAAGTATTTAATTGTAGCATGGTCAATATGTACAAATGTTTGGTAGTCTGTAATGTAATGCGTAAATTTGTTCAGTGAATTCACAACAGCTAGGAACTCCTTTTCAGTCACTGTGTAGCTCAGCTCAGCTTTTGACATATTCTTACTGATGAAGTAAATGGAATAAGGTAGCTTGTCATCCATTTGGCCTAGAGCTGCTCCTATGGATTTGTGAGAGTCATTAGCATGTATATGGAAAGGAAGGGCCCAATTTGGGCCTCAAAGAATAGGTGTAGTGGTCAACTTGTCCTTTAGGGTGTTCAAGGCCTCTTAACAACTTTATGACAATAAAAATTGGCCAATAACCCAAATAAAGGAGAATCTAACTTGCTGAAGTATTTTATAAATCTCCTATAATATCCATCTAAACCTAGAAAACTTCTCACATCCCTTTGTTTTTGTAGAGGTGGGACCCTTTGGATGATGGCTATCTTATTTGGATCCACCTGTAGTCCTTTCTAAGATTTTGAATAACCTAGAACAATCCCTATAGTCATCAATAACTCACATTTTTCAAGACTAAGGGACAAGTTCATTTCAATGCATTTGTTCAGCACCTTACCCAAGTTGGAAAGAGCCTCCTAGAAATCACACCCATAGGGTGTAAAATCATCCATATAAATTTCTACTGCATCATGGACTAGCTCGGCAAAGATACTTAGGACTGCCCTCTGGAAAGTGGCAGGGGCATTGCATAAGCTAAAAGGAAGGACCCTATAGGTGAAGATACCCCAAGGGAAGGTGAAGGTGGTTCTATCCTGGCCCTTTGGGCTGATCTGTATTTGATTGTACTTGTTGAACCCATCTAGGAAAGAGAAAAAAAAAATCCCTGCTAGGCCATCTAACACTTGGTTAATGAAAGGTAGAGGGAAATGGTCCTTCTTTGTTGCTTTGTTTAACTATCTGTAATCGACACAAATCCTCCACTTACCATTTTTCTTTGGAACCAACACCAAAGGAGAAACCCCCTCACTATCTGAGACAAGGTAAATGAATCTTGCATCCAACAACTTTTGCAGTTATTCTTTGACTATATCCTTGAGAGCTGGATTCATTCTCCTTTGGGGTTGTTGGATTGGTGTGCAACCTTATTTGATATAAATGTGGTGATTACACACCGAGGAGTGCACTCCCTTCATTTCTTTGTAACTCCAAGCAAAGGCATCCAGATGTTCCCTTAGCATGTTGAGCAACTCTTCTTCTTGGTGTACAGAAAGAGAGGGGTTGATTTTCAATGTTCTCTCAGGGCCGAATTCTATTGTTTTGACACGAGTATGGTTTGAAGCAGCTAAGAATAGATCAATCTAATGGTTTCTCTTGGTTTCCTTTACTAATTCCTCTAAGGATAAGGTGCTGGGAGTTGGATTTTGGAGTATGTGTTCAATCGAATCATCTTCATCTAGCTATCCTCCTCCCATGGTAGTTTCTAGGGTATAGATTTGGGCTAAGTAGACTTCATATTCTTCCTCCTCTTCTAGTCATAAAGATAAATCATTCTCTAAGGATGGCTAAGCAGGAGGGTACAAGACCAACTGCTTGGACATATGCCCATTTTTTATAGTCATATTTCTAGCCCTGCAGCTGATGTAGGCATTAGCAGTGGCTAACCAAGATCTCCCAAGTATGAGAGGATAACCACTAAGCTTGGCCTTAGGCTAGAGAACTAGGAAGTCTACAGGGTACTCCCAGAAGTCGATGGAGACCATCACATCCTCAACAATCCCCTCAAGGGCCACTGTTGAACGGTCTGCAAGCCGCAAAACTGTTGTGGTCTTTCTTAATGAGCCCCGGAGATTGAGCTTGAGCATGGTGTCCTTATTCATTACATTAATGGCAGCCCCAATATAAATCAAGGTATGTGAGACAATGGTTCCATTGATTTACACATCTACTACAAGGCTTCCAGGGTCTAAATATTTTGGGCAAATTACCTACCCCAGCATTAAGTCGGACAACTGTCCAATGACATTAATGGTAGGGGTGTCTCTTTTTTGCCTTGATGGATGTTTGAAACACTTATATTTAATCAGTTTGTTGTAAATAGGTGCATCCTTAATGGCTTGGAGAAGTGGAATTTTGACATATATATTTTTCAATTCACCCAGAAGTTCATTCCCTTCTAGAGTAGGTTGGCCTGGGTGAGTTAATCTTTCAGGAAAGGGTGGTGGATTCACTTTAGGCACACTTTCCACTCTTTCCTCCTCACTCTCCCTAGGTGGAGATGGAGGTTGGTTTTCCGAGAGTACTCTACCAAACCTTAGGTTGATTTCCTGAATCTCCACAGCATAAGCAGGGTAGGATGTCTCTCCATTGTATACTTGTTGTGCCTGTCTGTTGTTCGGGTTTGGATTTGGTTGGGCAAGCATATGAGGTTGTTTAGGTGGAGCAAGGTGTAAAAATGGTGTTTGAGTGGGAGGTGAAGGCAATAAAGCTTGAGCATTGTTGTATGGGGGCCTCCACCCCTGGGGTGGTGCATTCCACCGAGGCAGTGGCAGAGTATATGGCTGAAATGACTAGTTTGTTGGCTGGGAATGGTACTGAGGTGCAAAATATCAAGGAGAAGGTGTAGATCAGGAAGGATGAGCACGGGGGGGGGCAAGATGGACTGGATGTGTTCTAGTTAGGGTTATAGTATGCATAGGATGAACCTTGCATGCCTTGTTGGTACGGTCGAGGCCCATTAGGTCTTCTTTGATTTATGTAGCAGAGTTGTTAAGTCACCCCTTCAGTCCCCTAATACACAAATTTTAGCCCAGGTAGAGAAGGGCACTTGTCTGTGGAGTGGTTTTCTTCACAGATCGAGAAGATTTCTATAAGGTTTAATGGATATTCATTCCTAGTGTGCCTTCTTGTGCATCTAAGGCAGAAGATGGCTAATTCTCTCTCTGCTTCCTCATGCTTCCTCTTGATGTGCATAGTGTCCATCTGTAGGGAAAGGGTTTGCAGCATTTCACTCTTGAAATCTTCCAACATATAAATCCAATTTCACCTTTTATGGATGTGTTAGAAGAGGATGAGCTGGCCATTGGTTGACTACCCCTACCATTTTTCCTAGCTGCCCTAGAATGTGTCTTAAAGACAATCTTGATATATTCATAGGGTAGCTAGTAGATGTCCCCACCTGTTAGTAGGTTTAGGGTATCCAAAATATCTTCCCTTACCCATCTTAACAGGCCTAGCTTCAATGACTCAGGTTCAAGTGTGCACCTGACCCTTTTATAGCTAAGCTGGAATATTTCCTCATAATCGTCCAAGGATTCATCATGCCCCAAGGTCATTCTAAACATTTCCTCTTTATTTTCTTTGGACCTGCAGTAGTCCCAATACTTATTGTTGAAGGCTTGCCGCATCTGAGCCCAGGTTGTGATGCTATCCCCAGGTAAACCCATCAACCAACGCAAAGCTGCATCCTTGAGAGTTGATGGGAATAATTTCAACTTTTGATCATCAGTGGTGTAAACATAAGTTTTGCATATGACAACAAACTCAAATAAGAAAGTATCTAGATCTTCTGAGGTTAGGCCATGGAAATGAGGAAGAGCAGAGGGGCTTATGTTTTTCATCTTGGTATCCCCATTAGTCTCTCTGATGGGAAAATCACCCTCAATTCTTTCTCTATCTCCTTTGTCATTTCTATTTTCAACCATTAGGTCAGTTGGAATGGGATATCCTTCTTCTTTTCCCCCTCTAGGCTCTTCAAAAATCTCTGGTTGTTCACCTAAGGGGTCCTCCAATTCACAACCACCAAAGAAGAGGGAAGGTTGGTTGTTTGAATCGGTGGGGGTATTTGGTAGAAATTTTCCTAAGTTATCACTATTCCTACGAGGCATGAAAGAAGTGTTTTTTTTTTTGTTTTGTTTTTTTCCAAGCTTTGAGATTAATTGTAGAATTGAAATAACAAAATGAATGGAAACTAACTGCTGAATGAAATCTTACTTGCAGAAAGGAAACGAAAGCAAACCAATTTACAATTACTTTTGTAGAAATGAAGCTAATAGCAGAATGTTAGAGATAAGAAATGGAAGAAAGAAAGCAGAAATCACATATTACTCAGACACCTCCCTGGAAATGGTGCCAAAAAGTGATGAGCACCATTATTGCAACAAGAATTCTGCAACTCCTAGGGCTACCAACTTTACTTTATCAACCCAGGGTTCGTACAAACTTGGAGGTGACAGTGTTGTATACACAAGCAGATGCACTGGGTCCATTCTTTGTCACTGTTAAGCTGGCGATAGACCATTATGGCTTCTCAAACTAGCCTTCTATTGATTCAAAATAAGCTTGATTACCAATGAGGAAAGGGGAATTTTGCACTAATTGGGAAAACTGAAATATTGTCTACTTTAGTAAGGAAAGACTGAAATCAAATTCTTAAACACACCACTCATTTAACTAATTTCTAAGAGATTTTTCTTCAAAAGAATTATAACTTAACATGCATGTAATCCTAACTATCCTAAGCATGCAATTTGAAATAACCAAACATTCTATCGTTGTGCATATGAATGAACACAATGCATCATTTTTCTTTCTGTCCTTTTTTGTGAAAATGTGTATGCTAAATCCTCTTGGTGATGTGGCAGGTGGGTTAGAAATGGTGGTGAAAGGTCAGATGGCTTGGGAGGCAAGAAGGGGTCCTCTCCTATCCTTCAGGATACTTTTTCCACAAATCGGCCTCAAAACATGCCACTACAGGTCGTCCTATAGGATGTCCTAATTCTTCCTACATGATGTCCTAATACCCCTACAGGATCTGGCTGAGAGAAATAGGAGTGATTTGGAAGGTGGTATAGGGCTTAGGGAAAGTGAATGATGGAAGAGATAGTGAAAGGGAGTGGCTAGGACTTCTTTAGAGCTCAAAAGAGAGTTTGTAAGATGGATAAATTTGCTCAACAAACCTAGAAAGTTGTTCTTATGGTATGATGGATTAGTTAAGGGACTTGGTGGCTTTTGGTGATCATGGATGGATGAGGTTAGGCTGGGGTTGCTAGTCATAAGGTCTTCCTGCACTATTGCATTGCATCAATCACTGGCATTTATCCATGAATCATGTCAAACAAGAAAGATTTTCAATCAACTTATAAAACAGATTTTCATTATCCAGTTGTCTAGTGCATGCATGGAAATACTTACAGAATAATGTGAAACACTATGAGATTGAATATAAGGCTGAAGATATCAGAAATGACAATTGAATCCTATTCTTGAAAACTGAAAAGATGTTGGCGTAATGTTGTACTATGTAATAACCCCCCCATTTATGAATAACAATAACTAGGTTAGAGATATAAATGGGGACCCTTTTTGAATTTTTAGCCTTAGCATAATAAAACCTAACTCTAAGAAATTGCCTTGGAAAATCTTGCAAAACAACCCAAGGATGAGACCCTTATCACAAATCGCAAATCACACTTTTCCATGTGACTATCATAAAACACATTTAAAAATTTGCAATGCACGATCAAACCTCCAGCTGCGATATCTTGATTATAAGTGCCTTGCCATTTCACAAATTGTACTTCACAAACTTTGCAAGTAATTAAGCTAAGCCACTACAAGGCCTATTAACGATTTTCAAAATGCGATATTGCGACAATTGCAATCACATTTCACCTTATAGAAAGAAAAATGCTATATTGTATCCATTTGAAGATTGTGATGTGTGAATAAGAGTGGTAAGCATGTGAAATAATTGTGTTTTAAATACAAAAACAAATGAGTTGATAGGTTAATAAATATTTAGTGGCCTGAGGAGAGCTAATCATTTTCCAAGTTATGGGTAGTTAACATTGAGTATCTCATTAAACCTTTCTCACAATCCAAGGTCATTTCAGAAATGGTTTCAATCTTAATAGCCCGATATTGTCTGCGCTGATGTATCTTGTCCATTTCAGGCAAGATAGAAAAGACATGTCATTGAGGAAGGTGATGCAGAAACAGAAAAAGAAGAGCATTGCTAAATCCAAGTTTACAAATATGGCTCCCATATTCTCTGATACAGTATGCAACTCTAATGGAGGAGCAACAGCTTGGGAGGTCATTTACAATAGGCTTGAGGACGAGCATCCCAAGATTACTATTACAAGAGCAAGAACTGACTCAACAAGACCTTCGGGGCTTCAATTCAAGGATGCTGCACATTATTTCCTACATAGGATAGAAGCAAGGGCTAAAATCCTCCCATACACAGATATGATTAGGTGGGTGGTCGAAAACCTCACCATTGAAGATAGGCAATTCAGTAATTCAAGAAACGGAATCATGGGATCATTCAGAGTAGAAGAAATGAAGAAAATGTATCATATACTTGATCATCAAGATTATATGATAAGACATACATGGCCAACTTTGCAAAGAAGAAGCCAGACCACTTTAAGCTGATTCAGGGCTAGAGAGTATTGGACAACAAATTCAAATTTGACAAATCGGGTATGTATGCTATAGCCTCTTTGATGAACCCCTATAATTATGCAGCTGCTATGTTATGTAGGCTATATGGGTTGTAGTATAATTCTAAGTTTTCCATAAAATGGATTCCTCTGATTGATGCCTGCGTTAATTCCCACATCATGAATTGGGCCACCATCCTATCTGATAACCTAGCCACCATCATTACTGAATATCGGCAGAAGAGAGCCTTCTCTCCAAAGAACCTCCCCCCCTTCTATTTTAGTGCCTACATTGTGGACGCCATGTGTTTCTGGACTGCATTTATGACCATGGGTTAGAAATGGACCTTACAGGACCCCTACCCTATCCACCTCAGTCATGAGAAAATATGGGAATCCCATTATATACCTCATTTATATAAGATATGTCATTATGTTATTTTTCCCCTGCATCAAATAATTTTCAATAAGAAAGCCCCCAGGTTTTCCCAAGAAGCTGCAACAGACCTTCTAGCTATCGGAAATTATTTTATTGAAGAATGTTTCACCTACATAAGGGTTTTGGTAGCACAGCTAACCCACATGTCCTTCCTTTGTATGTTTCTGATAAATTGTTAGTAAGGGAAATCGCCCACCAAAATGTGGGAAAAGGCTTAACTAAAGTCCTCAAACAAAACAAGAAGTTATTTTGGCCCTCTTTTCCCGTCAAGTGCGGTTCTTTTGCTTTAGCAAATTTTAATCATGTCATTATGGAGTTAGTAAACATGGGGGCCCTCAGGCTTCATACATTGCCGAAAAGGCAATTCGATCTAGACAAGGTAGCACATAACTTCACTATTGTGGTAAATCTCAAGGCATACAACCATGAGGATAATGATTTTGAAGACCTGTTACATTCGGCCAAGTCCTTCAAACAAGCGTTGGAATGGGCTAAAGCGAACCTAAGTCCTGAAAATTTTGAAAGATTTCGAGAATTCAGAAATGAAAGGATCGAAGTAATCCCAATGCACTTATTGAAGATCAAGGATAAGCCTACACCAAGTGTGACTGTTAATAGTGAAGGACCTAGTTCTCGCACAACGTCTTAGGTGAATACTGAGAAAACACCAGATACATGGAAGGCCCAAGAGACAGATAATACAACAGAGTCCAGTAGGAAGTCAGTTGAGAAACAGGTTCTAGGCACCCCACCTAAAGAAATTAGTTCAGAGGTCAAAGGTAATAGTTTGGAGCAAGAGTGGGATCATTGTAATTAGAAACTGCAAAACACTCCCAAAATGACAAATACCCAAGAGATAATGGAGTGTCAAACTCCTCTACATATTCAGGAGAATACAGAGTCCAAGTCTATGGATGAGCAGTCCAAAACCATGGATGAGAAGTCCAATCCTATGGTTGAACTGGAAACAACATCCCAGCAGATTGAGATTATCCCTTCTCTACCCACATCAGATATCGTCTTGAAAGTGACCGAAATCCCTCCACTTGATGTGTTCTACAACCTGCTCCACAAGGCAGTAGTAAGAAGACATAAAAAAAGAAAAAGGGTAGAAACACTCGAGCTCCCACCTGGTAACGAGTCAATGGACATAGGTTGGAGGGACATTCCTTTCAACCCAGTTGAGAACTTGACTAGATTGTCACAGTTCACAGGAGCATATGCAACAGCCACCATGGACAAAGCCATTGAAGTCTCTACTTTGTTGAGAGAAAAGGAGGAGAGGATTGCACAGCTCGAGCAACAGCTTGAAACAGAGAAAGCAAGTGTGAACAAGCAAGTAATTGAGCAACTTTCCCAATTGCAACAGAGCATGAAGGTCCTGTAAATAAGTCACAAAGCCAATATATCGGTTAAGAACATGCAACTCCAAGAATTGCAGCAAGCCATGGAAATATATAAGGATGTTCCTACTACTGAGGAATTCGTTAAAGAGGCTCTGGAATATAATTCCCTCCTAATGAAACAAAAAGATAATTTATGCTAAAAGATGTAACACATTACTCCTTATTTGATCACTAGCGACCAGCTAACAGATAAGGCGATCGACTAGAGAACTGAGTTTACTGATATCAACACTAGAATCTCAGAGTTCATCAAATGGCAGGAAATAGAAGATGGAGGGAAGGCCAATCTGCCTGAAATCGAGGAGACACACAACGACATTATTTTCACAGATTGGGAAGAAAGAATCAAACAAGCTAAGCTAGCAGTGGAAAAGGAAGCGGGGGTATTGAAGAATATAATCAAGGTGGTGAACCACACTCTGTTTGTCACCAACCTGCTAAAGGAAGGCTGTCTAAAAGAAATGTCTAATTTAGGTGCTTTTCATAAAATCTAGCAGGAAAAGGCAAAGACTCAAAGGGAGGCAATCACAAAATTGACCAAGACCGACTGGAAGTCGTATTGGCAATACCTCGTAAAGTTGCATAGCCAGATCGTGACCCTTAACTTCTCACTTCATTCGATTCAGCGGATGTTGCCACCTCTCACCGATGCGATTTTCACAGGACAGCTTAGGACACATTTTGGGGCACCTCCTCAACTCAAACCAATGACTGATATATGTGATTTGAAGGAAAAGCTAGTAGACAACAGATCATCATCTTAGTTCTGCTCATCAAGCTGCTGTTTATTTTTAGAGTTAGTTAACTAGTTAGGAGGAAGGTTGTTTTAAACCTCCTCAAATTTTTGTATAATATATTTTTGCACATTAGTTAGAATATTATTTATACCCTTCTCATGCATTTAAAGAAGGGTGCGGAATTTTATCAAAAACATTTGCAAAGAATGCACTTTTGTAAGTTTGTGAATTCTTTGGTGAAATTATGGAACATGATCGTTTATTTTAGAAATGAGACTACTTTCCTTTATTGATGCACTATTGTGTTCTTGGGAGATAATTTGATTTGAAGAAAGGAGTTGATCCATGTCATTAGTTAAATGAGAAAAACTTCGCACATATGGTACTATTATCTTGTATGATTGATTTTGTTTTCTTTTAATTAGTGACAAAACTTTACTTTCATGAAATGTATGTGAGATTTATTCTTTCTGTCAAGCGTTGATTGCACTATTGTCTGATGCCTAGCTGAAATTGTTAATTTTCATATATATAGTTCATCATATATGTGATATATTTTATAGTTTTCTTTGATTAACTATTTAGTCAAAGAAATTATCTTATACATTATCATCTCTGTTTATGCGTGATTAATCTTTATTATCACATGTTAAGTAGATATCTATGTAGATCGCATACCACACAGAAATACCTGGGTTTATATTAGAATACGTTAGTTAGAAGATTTGCATGATAGAATAGGTCATTTAGAGTATCATTATTCTGTTGAAAATGCTCATGAACCACCCACTCTCATCTTAAAACCCACACTGGGAAACTGGTCCCATTATCCCTAGTCGGAGCCACCACTTTAAACAGAAAAAGAGTTGTCTTAAGGTCTGGACCGGGTGGTTATCCCCCATGCTGGGGCAGAAAAACTATGAGGACTTTCAACATTTTGGTTCTAGAAGGAGGGCCATCTGACTATGAATGGCATATAAACCTAAATATCAATCGAAAAACATTCATAAGAGTCAAAACCCCTCCACAACTTCTACACCTTCTAGATCTTGTTCAGAATCTCCTGATCTGAAATCTGATGTTATAGAAACATCTCCCTCGTCTCCTGAAGTAGTAAGACAACCACCTTCCCCAAATTACACTCCTGAGTCTCCTGAAGTTCATTCTTTAATACAGAATTTGGAACAGATATCCATTTCTGCTGAGAAGCCACAAAGGCCCAAAGTTTCTTATGAAAGTATTACTTCCTTATTACAACAAATTGGTGTATTAACTAGATTGAAAAGTGAAAGGTTTGGAGTAACCCCTTTTGAGTTCCCCATTCCTCCATGATGTAGGAAAGTTATGTCACCAAGATCTGAATCAGATACCAGCGAGATCACATCACCTTTCCATCCATTCACTGCCACATTCACTTCTACTCAATCCACAGCCTCTCAATTATCCATTTCTTCAATTAGTACGGCCACTAGTAGTACTAACCCCGTCGTAAGCTTGTCGCCATCTATACCTACTTCTTTACCAACCTTCCCATATTCTCAGTCTCCAAATCAAGTTATGGGAAATCAACTGGCTCAACCTTGGACAAACCTTGGTGCTATCCTGGTTGCAAATCCAAATGCACTCCTAGCAAACCCAGAAAAATGGCTACCCAAGTACAATCCCGACGATGGTCTTCCAGCCAAAGAACATCTAAATAACTTTATGCTGGCCATGGATTTTAATGGAGTTGCACATGACGATGTTGTCATCAGAATTTTCCTTATACCTTCCAAGGATACGCTGGATCTTGGTATTTTTCCCTTCTAGCAAGTTCAATTAGGAATTGGGATACTTTTCAAGAAGTATTTCTTGCAAAATTTGGTGATGATAGGACCATAACATCCTTGATCAATGATATTTCTAATTTGAAAGCTAATTCAGATGAAAGGATCAAAGACTTCAAATCCATATTTAACAGGTTTCTAAATAAAATCCCAGCTACCTCAAAACCTGTTGTAGATGTAAAAATAGAATGGTACATATTGTCTCTTCCCTCTAATATTGCAATTTTTGTAGATAAAGCCAATAAGGCTACCCTTGTAGAAAACATGAAAGAAGCCTTGTCTGTAGAAAGAAGGACTATAGCTTTAGAGAAGAGATCACAAACAGACAAGAGGAAGTCAAAGAAAGTAACATTTAGCGATGATTCTAAAAATAAAGCTTCAAAGGACCCTTTCGATCTTGAAGGCCTACATAAAGTATTAAAGACAATGTCTAATGAAATGGTTGAAATCAAGAAGCAGGTTGCAGAATCCTCTACTCTGAAGAAACCTTTTCGCTCATTTAAAAGGAATCCTTCTTTTGCATCAAAACCCCCAAACACCATTTCAAATGTTGGGTATGTTCAAGAAATAGAAGAAGACTCACTAGCCAAAGAGGAAGCTGAAACGGAAGAAGAAGTTGAATTAAATGGAATGTGGGATTTCATCCTCCCAAATGAAGAAGAGGCACAAGCTATGCCAGTGACTACGAGGAGAAAAAAATCTCTTGACATGTCTATCACAAATCAGAAACAAAAAACTGCTACTCCTATAAAGGAGAAAAAAGTAACAAAAAAGTCTAAGACTAGTCAGACAGACTCTATTCCACTAGATTCTCCAAATGTTTCCAAAACATTGGTAATCTCAGATACAGTGGAATACAACATAGTCAAAGATATGAAAAATACTAAAGCAAACATTTCATTGCATGAACTCATTAAATTCAAGCAACAACAGAAAATTTTGTTAAGAGAATTAAAAGCATTTCCTATATCCCATCTACCATTTGCTATAGTTACTCAAGCTGCCTACGATATGGGAAAACCTCCATCATCTTCCAACAAAGTAGATCCTTCAGATTTAGTCCTAATGGGTGATAGATATATTTCTCATATTCCTCCATTTCTTCTCACTTACGAAATCTTCAACAAGAATGTTCATAACTGTCTTGTTGATTCAAGAGCCTCGTAAAATGTTATGCCAAGAGTCGTGTGAACCAAATTGAATATTACACCTCAAAAATCTGTGGTACTCATAGTTCAATTAGACGGGAAAAAAGTAGAGGTACTTGGAGAAATACCATCAGTTTCAATTAGGCTTTCCTCTAATCCAAACGCTTCACAAATAATTGATATTTTAGTGGCCGATATCCCTGAATTTTATGGTTTAATCCTAAGTAGGGATTGGTCTGAAAAGTTGCATGGTTACTTCGCAATCAATTGGTCTCACATGTGGTTGCCACATAATGGTAAACCAAACCAAATTAGGGTTGACCGAGAAAAGTTCATGAAATATACAGTCACTGACCTTGAGGGAAGCAATGAACATGTTGCCTTCACCAATAACATAATTGGAAATTACTCGGTTGGATCATTTTTGGGATCCTTTAATGCTCAGAGGTCTCCCTTCCCAGATAATGTCGTAGTGTCTCAAATAGAAAAAAAATTCCTAAACAGATGCTTCCAAGTGTGTAAATTTAGTAGATAAAATTTCAAATAATTCTTTTTCCTGGACTCTCTATTTTGATGGTTCCAAATCTGAAGACGGTGCAGGTGCATGATACATTTTGATCAATCCGCAAGGAGAGAAAACCATGTTATCCTGTAGACTTGAATTTCAATGCACCAATAATGTCGCTGAATATGAAGCATTGATCCAAGGATTGTACAAAGCCATTGGCCTTAATGTCAAATATCTGAAAGTCTATGGTGATTTTGAAATAATTGTGAAGCAGGAGAGAAATACAATTCATTGTGTCTATGGGCACCTTAAACATTATCAATGATTAACCCAGAATGTGACTAGTCACTTCTCTGCTTTTAACATTTCTTCAGTTCCTAGACTGCAAAACACAAGTGCCAACTTACTTGCTAACGTGGCGTCCAAGCTTATACCCGTAGAATAGTTCTGTCCAGACATATTTTCAATAGATTTAATCCTTAGGCCATCTATTCCTGATAATGTAACAAATTGGAGAGTATTCAACAATGATGCAGATATAGTTAATTTCCTTACATCAGAAGGGTCCTATGAGGAACAGATCATAGACAAATAAGAGCATGATCTCCAAATTAAAAATGATGATAATCGAAACCCAATCGCGAATTTTCTAGTTAAGATGGAATATCTCTATGATCTAAAGGATAGATTCAAGAAAGTTACTAACTCCAAAACTAAAAGTTCTACTTTTCAATTTGAAGTAGTAAACTTAGGATCAACTGAAAAACCTCAAAATGTCAACCTAGGTCTTGGCCTATCATCATAAGAAAGAATATCATTCATTAGGTTGTTGAAAATATATAAAGGTGTCTTTGCCTAGGATTACACAGATCTCAAAACCTATGATACCTCTGTGATTCAACATACCGTACCTATGACTTCGAACAAAAAGCTAGTTCAACAGAAGCTTCGCAAAATTCACCCAAAACATGAAATTCAAATCAAATCTAAATTAAACAAGCTTCTAAATTCCAAAATAATCTTCCTTGTTAGACACTCTAAGTGGGTATCGAATATGGTGCCTATAAGGAAAAATAATGGTGATATTAGGATTTGTATCGATTTTAGGAATCTGAATATGGCTTGTAAAAAAGATAACTTTCCTTTGCCTATCATGGAACATATATTTCAATCAGTTGCAGGTTCCAAATTAATATCTTTTCTATATGGATTCTCAGGATATAATCAAATTCTTGTGCATCCAGATGGTAGATTAAAGACAACATTTAGGATCAAGTGGGGAACATACGCCTATCAAAAGATGCCTTTTGGACTCATTAACGCAGGTGCTACATTTCAACGTGTTATGGATATTGCTTTTAAAGGTCTGATTAATAAATCAATTGTTATTTACTTAGATGACATCACAGTCTTTTCTAAGTATAGGAACAATCATTTAAGTGACCTGAAGAATATTTTTGAAAGATGCTGGAAATATGGCACTTCCTTAAATCCCAAAAAATATTATTTTTCTTTACCGGAAGGCAAAATCCTTAGGTTTATAGTATCCAAGGATCTTACCCATAAAGTTCATCATAAATGTCGGCCTCCTGCTCCATTTGGCCGCATTTCTACTGTCAAATCATGAACAATGACTTTAACGGTCACTTTCTGGCTGACCTGCATGATTTCTCCCTGGGTAGCGCCGTTCTCTTCACGCTATCGCGAACCCTGTGACATTCCCTCGCTCCGCACAATCACAATCCTTTAATTGCACAGTCCCCCAACCTGGGCAGTGTAGTTTATAGTCTGGTGCCTCCTTTCAGCTGCCTGGAGCGCTAAGACTATGATACCCTCATATAGTAACCTGGCCGGATCACTGGTGTATGGCTTCAATCAACTGCGATTCACCTTTCCTGGGAATGGATCCTCATTCAATTTAACCAACTAAACTACTCCACCATTGATCATCTCCTTAATGACATAGGGCCCTAACCAATGCATTCTGAATTTCCTGGAAATGTTTCAAACTTGATGTCATATAAAAGAACAAGATCATTTACCTTAAAGGTGTGCAACTTAATGTGTCGATCATGCCATGATTTTTCATGCTTTTTTTGGACCTATTGGTGAAATCCAGCTAGAAATCTCTCTTCCTCAAGCTCAGCCAGCTACGTGAGCCTCTCTTCCAGGGTTCTGAAATCCATCATACCCATGAGTGTTGCTATGCGTAGACTAGGCTTAATGTATTCCATGGGCATCACTGCTTCAACACCATATACCAGCCTAAAGGGTGTTTGTCTACTCAACTTTTTGCATGTCGTCTGATAGGCCCATAGAACTGTGGGTATGCGTAGGTCCCAATCACTTCGCTGAGCATTGCAAACCTTGGTTAGCGCATTCTCCAACACCTTATTGAATGCTTCCACCATCCTGTTAGCCTGTGGGTGATAAGGCATGATTTTCTGGTGATATACCTGAAATTCCTCCATCAGTGCGCTGATCGTCTCATTTAGAAAGTGCGTACCTTGATCGTTCATCAGAATCTTTGGACATCCAAATTGCATCAGTACATACTCAAAGAGGAACTTCACAATAATGGTGCCTGTGCAATCCTTCATAGGCTATGCCTCTGCCCATTGATTCAAATACTCAGTCACAGTGATAATGTATCGCGTTCCCATCTTCTTCCCTTAGGGCTGAATGGGTCCCACAAAATCTATTGCCCATTTCTCAAAAGGTTGTAACGTCATTTGTGGGTTCAGAGGTAGCTCATCCCTATGTGATGGCCTACCAGTCCTTTGACACACATCACATGCCTTGCAGTAATCTTTTGAATCTTGATGGAGGGTTGGCGACCACAACCCTGCACATAGAATCTTCTACACAGTTGCTCTTGCTACATAATGGCCTCCCGCAGCACCCCCATGAGCGTCCAAGAGGATACTGCTCCTTTCAAACTCTGGTACATATCATCGTAATACTTCATCAAACCCCATTTTGTACAGATTCCCGGCAATGACAGAAAAGTCTACTGCGCACACCACTAACTCCTTTTTCTATTGGATGGTGTAACCTTCTGGGGCGGTTCCTGTCATTAGGAATTGTATGATGTCTTCAAAGTGACCATCCGTGATGCACACTATAAATAGCTACGCGTCAGGCAATCCCTCCTCCAAATTAGTGGGAACTTTCCCTATTTCGATGCGTGACAAGTTGTCTGGTCCCGCATTCAGTCATCCAGGCTTTACAATAACTTCAAAATCGAATTCCTGAAACAATAACAACCACCTAAAGATTATCACCCCCAACACAGGCTTATTGACCAGGTATTTCAATGTAGAATGATTTGTATACATTTTAAAATGTTCACCCAACAAATAATGTCTAAACTTTTGGAGAACGTATACTATGGATAACCCTTGATGCTCGGTGGTGGAATAGTTCTTCTCAGCCTTAGATAACCTCCTGCTTAGGAATGCTATAGGATGGTCCAGTTCTTCTCCACCAACCTATGTCAATAGTGCTCCTAGTGCTATACATGACGCGTCTGCATGTACATAAAACTCCTTCTTCCAATCCGGGAAGACTAAAATCAGTGCGGTGACCATTTTTTCTTTTAATACATCTAATTTTTTCTTATAGTTCTCGTTCCAATAGAATGTGACATCCATTTTCAACAACTTCTCCATAGGTGCGGTGATTTGGGCATAGCCCTTGATAAACTTCCTGTAATACCCAATATGTCCTAAGGTTGCGCGCAACTGTTTTACACTCCTCGACGCCTTCAAGTTAAGTATCATTGTGATCTTTGCGAGATCTATCATCAGTCCTTGTCTACAAACCACATGACCCAGTAGAGTCCCAAAAGGAACACAAAACAATAATTTCTTTAGATTGAGTGCAATCTAGTACCTTCGACAAGTATCTAGCATTAAGCTCCATTCAGGTTAGGGCTTCACTCCATAAGCCTTAGCCCATTCAGCCAAGTGTGCACATAGATCATCCTTCCCGTCATATTTGTCTATCATTTGTACCTTCGGCTTCCCAAAGCATGCTCTCATCATCCTCCTACGCTAGTGCCAATCATCAAAGCTACCCTTGTGCGTACCCCACCATCTTGCGGGCGTAACGCGTAGTGCCCAGTCCAAAGCTTGGAAGCGTTGCTTTTTTGGTACCTCCCTCAAAAATGCATCCAAAAATACATCTACATCATTCAGGCCATTGTAAGTGGGCAAATCTCATACCTCTGATGATACACAGCACAATGATCAAGTCATCATGTTACAGCTCAGCGTGGTTACTTCATGTAGCTGATTTTGCCAGTGCTCTAATTCTTCATCAGAGTTTCAGGTGTAGGAACTTTCGCAATCCCATGTAATTCCTCCATCCGCTGTCAGATTCACGCAATCTTGGTCTCGTGTTATTATCTTATATATGCAGTCCAAATTGTCATCACTTTCGTAATCGCAGACTGGTTCAGTTTAGCGTGATCCTTCAGTAGGATCTTGGGGTACTATTACGTGGAGCGGTTTCTTCTCAATTATCATCTTTCGATTCTTTAGTTTGATTACCCTGTTCATGTCAGTATCCCAATCAATGCCAAGGAGGGCAGGGTAGGGGTCGCTATCATCCACAATTCCTATCACTTCAAAGTTAACCAATGTGCGCAAACCTTCAATATCTACAGTCACTCCTTGCAGCCGTCCCATGGGGATGATCTTCTGCTAATTTTCCATCCTTAACTGAATCAGCGCGGGTCTCCCCATCCACTCCTAAGTCTGCTTTGGTCAAACATTCACGTCTAACACCAGATCCAAAATAACTTGATCCATTTCATATTATCCTATTTGCATGGTCAGTCTCATCTCTCATCCTGTCCTTGCTTTATGCTTACCAATCTTCCGTACCATGCGCGGTTCACCCAGTGTTTTCGGTGCATCTATTTATAAGCTCCTGTAACCCCTTCGTAGACTTGCTGTTGCACAACAGCTTCATGAAGGTCTCTAGAAAGGTCATAAGCATAAAAGGGTCCATTTCCTGATCAGGTTTATCCTTGTTCCCTAAGGTAGAGGCCTCAATAAAGCTCTTCTTTGCTTCCATGAATGTTTTATGTACGCACTCCAAATCAAATTCAGCCTCCTTCACCGGAGCTTTGCAAACCCATGCGTTGTGTTTGAGTTGTTTTCCCTTATGATCACTCATTTCAATTCCACTTAGGAGCACTATATTCACATTTGGATCCTCCTCGCGATGCTCAGACCTCATCATCTACAGGTTCTGAGTCGGCTGAGGTGGTAGCACCCCTTTGTCACGTATCCTTGCTATCAATGTAGGATAGTCTTCTATCCCATGATCAAACTGAGTACAATATTTGCACGACGGACACGTCAGGTTAGTTCATTCGTGGGCATAATGTCCTCGTCCTCCATAGTTGTAGTAGATTAGCTATCCCCAACCTCTGCCAGGTCCTCCTCTGCCTCAGCCTCGTTCATGCCCCTGAAAGCCTGTTCGTGCCATCCTAGTAGTCTAGTCAGGGGGGCGCATTTCTACCTGAACCCTATAGGCGGGAGTTCTATCCATCATCAATTGATAACTTCTGTAGTTGCGCTCATCTTGCCCTACTGACCTACAGAAGTTGCAGAACAGTTGTTGCAGTGTTTGTACAAACTTCTGCAACAAATGACAATTATTCGTTGTATGTTTCCCGGTGACCTTACATATAGCGCATCACAACGCAGGCCCCGCGCTCGGTCCTACTTGGCCTTCCGGAATCAAAGGCATCGGTCCTCCTCCTGCAATATAGTTCACAAAGTCTGGGTAATGGTATTTGTCATGCCCCTGACCTTTACATTTCAGGCACCATACTTCTTCGCGCACTTCTAGTCGAACTGTTCTATCCTGCTTCAAACTTTGCATTCCAAGGAAAATATTTTGCAGCTGCGCATGGATCTGTTGAACCCCCAGATTTGGATCTTGCATCGGTGTTTCATGCAGCCTTATGGAAATCTCCAAGGCCTCTACCTGAGTCATAATATTCTGTTGTGACAGTGCAACCCTTAGGTGGGGCAAGAGCAAAGCCACGAACCATTTGCAGTGTTGTCCATATGTTAAGTTCATATTAGCTTCATGAATTTCACACTTCAACCTTTGATCCAATTCCCAAGGCGTCTCACTTGGTTTCATCGCGATTTCCTTGAACCCCAGAATAAACTATGCCTCGGATTTAGGCCTACTGAACTCTTTATATAGCGTGGTCTGGATCTCTGCCAACCCAGCATTTGGGTTATCATTAGAGTACTTGATGTACCAAGTTAGCACACGATCCTACAAAGCACTAACCAAAATTTCTTCTTCATGTGATCATTTGTGATGCCCTGAGCTTCCCATACAGCTTCCACAATGAACCAAAACTGGTCCGAGTCCTCATTTCCCAAGCCCTTAAACAAAGTAGCTTCAATGAATTTGCTATGCTAAACTGCAGTGGAGGTGGTGGTGGTATGGGTGAAATCGTAGGTGACAGTGGTGAAGTTGGAGGTGGCAATTGCAGGAATCCCTATCTCATTAATTAAACTGCACTTCGTGGAGAAGCCTGCGCTACTCCCTCTTGTCACCCACCGATGGTGAGATCAGTGGGTTATATTTAGGACCCTTTCTTCCATCGTTTTTGTAAGTCTTTCCAATTCGCGTAGCTCCGAACATCAAGGTAGCTGCATAACCCATTTTTCACACAATAACATCTTAATCCAGGTATTTAAAGACTTCAAGTACTTACCTCATGGACCTTTGAAAAAGCGTCGCGCTACCTCGCTATAAGTAACCAAGGTATCGACCGCGAATTCAGTCACAAATCCTCCTATGATGCGATCGAGCCAATGATCAACAGCACGAGCGATATTATCCTTAAGGGCTTCCAGTCTCTGTACTAACTTCGAGGTCCAGACAATAGGACCATCAAGTCTCCACCTTCCTTAGCTATCCGCTAGCTTTGTGATCCACTCGTATAACTCAACTGGAAAGGAATAGAAAAAGATCTCGTGGATTTCTGTATATAGGTACCTGTCCAGCCACTATTCCTTTGTCAGCTGCGGATTTCTGTTCTCCTGCACCATGAATTCGTGGATCTTCCTGTGCAACCAGTCTTCGATCTCTTTCTTAGTTGGATTCTAGTGATACGACATCACACATCTCTCATGCAGATTTCGGTCCTGACAACGAAACCATTTGTTGGCTTTGTGGGGCCTGACCCAGGTTCAGCATTAGTTAGCCAAACAAATCCCTACACTACTAGCCCTTTTGGCATTAGCCCGCGAAGTGTGGACCGAAGTCTCACCCAAAGTAGTATGGGTGGATTATGGAACCAAGTTTCCACACCTTGAGATAGTCATGATGTCGGTTTATATCCTTTGTTCCTACTTTCGCTCAGTCACTAAGATTTAGGGCTCTATCAATCTAGCCCTTCATTCCACCCTTCAGTATCTCCGAGAAGGTGTATGATTGACCTTTGTGCAGCATTAATCCGCAGTCCAGGTACTTTCGCGTTGTTATGACAACATATTGTACAAGTTCCCAAGTTATCTTAAGTGTTTTACTTATCTTACTAAACAATCAAAGTTAGCGTTGCATAAACTGATATTCTTACTTGTGTTCAATTAACCAATATAATCACATATATTCACACATCACCTAAAAATTGTAAATTAAAACCAAAACGCAATATAACCAGATGCAGTACAGGAAGTAAATACAAGAATTTGCAGAATACTTCTCTTTATTGATATCTTCAGTTTAATATAGCCTCTATCCGCCCTGTGCGCAGAGCTACAGGGGTCCGCGCACTTAGCTACAAACTTCCACCCTAGGCCTCTACGCACTCAGCTGCAGAGCCTCTACCTACAGTAAGACTCGAACCCCTTAGACTTCTCTACCAAGACTCCAGAACTTGTATACTTATAACTTACTCAAAAACTACTTAGACCTTACTTACTTAGCTCCTTTTATACAATCCCATGGTCCGCGGACCATGGGTGGATCTTTATAGCTGAATTTTCACTTTTCAAAATAAGGGCAGACAACCCTTTATGACTCTTGACACCTTCATGCTCCGCGACCACAAAATGTAGAGACTTTACAACTTTATTACAAAACTTGTCCCAAAACATGGGATTTCAGCCCCAAAACTGTTCTTGGGGGAACCTATTCTTAACAAGAGGATATATGGGCCAGCTACCTGTTAGACCAGCATGATGACCACATTAGTAGTTGGGATTGTTATCTCTGCTATATAATTCAACATTTGAGGGTCAAAGACAACTTGGCTGTGTTGTTTTGTGCTTGAAGAAAGCTCACATTAGTCCATTCCTCGCTTCCCCTTCCTTCTCCTTACTCTCCCTTAACCCTGTGATCTCTGATTTTCCTCCCAAAACTCAACATGAGCCCCGTTTCATTAAGCCCCAAAGAGCTAAGCCTGAAGCCCCATAGCCCCGTCACCATATGACCTTGCGCCTTCATCACCTTAGCCGCCTTTTGATCGCAGTCATTGATTTCCGCATCGCAATCTAACGGTCCCCGCTGCATTCAACGAGCCACCCACGCGTTTATTTCCTCCACCGTCGATCGCATCCACCGTGAGATCCAACGGTGATCACTTGTCCCACGCCCGTAACTTAACCACATGATAATGCATGGGGAAAGCGGTTTCCCTCCCGTCACGTCTGCCACGTGTCACGCATTGAATGGTATCGCGCACCCGTGTACGAATACCGCCCGACCCCATAAGCGGTGCGGGGAATACCGCTTACCACCCACTCGCCAGTTCCCCACTCGCTATCGTCCGTGCACCTTTGCCGTCCGATAGCCATCGGATCTATCTGCTTGAGATTCGATGGCACACGTTTAATTGACGTACTTCTGCCTATTTCCTCCCATCATCTCCCGCCAAGAGAGCTCCACCATTGATCTGCATAATCTGACGGTCAGCCTCGTTCCTCCGTTCAGTTTGTCCGCCGCCAAGAAGTCCAAGCTCTTTAATTTCTCTGTGCATCCGAAGGACAAGCATAGCCAATCCCGATACTGTTTGTATCAAATCCTCAATCACCACATTCAACAAACAAAGTGGCCGAGAAGAAAAGGACCAGCCTTGAGCAGTTAAATGCATTCAATGGTTATGAAGTTTAATTCATATTTCACGCCACCTACTCAGAGAAGGACCGCCGAACAACAGAAAAGGTCAATTTGTCCATTAAAGCAAGCAGATTGTATCAGAGACTCTATCAGAGAGTTAAGGTGGTTGGTGGTCCATTATGACCCCTCCACGCATAGAATAGCATCTTTGTAAACAAAATCTATATATAACTAGAACAAAAATGTAATTAGGGTTAATGGTTGTAGTTTTGACGTAAGGTTCAACTTATGGAAACTGTAACTACTGCGATACTTGCAGCATCTGGTCTTCATTTTCAGCTAATACAAGCTTCTTTTGCTGTTAGTTTCTCACTTTCCATTTCTACTATGTTCTAGGCTGTGCCTGTTATGCATTCTTCATGTGCTCTTGATGTTTAGCATTAGAGGGGTTGTCATCCCACCTCTGTGTTAGAATCTAGTATGTATCATTGAATGTGTTGTGCAAGTTTTTGTTTACTTAGTGCCAGAGATCTGTCATCCTGTTTTTGCATTAGGAAATAGATTTGCAGACCTCTTTACTGGTTGCAGCCAGCCATCACATGGTCTTGTGCATCTGCTGGTGTGGTCAGTATTCTCCATGTTCACTTAATCCTCAAACTGTGAGTAATTGGTGGTCTAAAACCTTGTAGTCTAGGGGTGTTCACCCATGTCTGGAGTTAAGCATAGTAGAAGTGGTTATCTGGCTTGAATATGCATCATTCCTTCCATTCATCAACCCATTTCCAACATTTTTGTTGAATTTGTAATGTTCCCGAGCATCTCCGAGATACAACCTAGGAGAGTTTCTTGGGGTGCTAACATTAATTTGCGTCGTTGTTGGGGAGAGGAGATTGAAGCTCGGATTCCCTGGGAGATAACACAGTTCCAAGCTTTGATGATAGACAAGGTTCAGACACATATTCTAGTTGTAATCATATATCTGGTGACTCCACTGGAGGAAGAACAACCTTTGGCGACTCCACGTTACAATTCTGGCGCAGTTTGTGAGGCATTCTCGGAGAAATCCTTAGAAATCACCAGCTGACCAGTGCCTGATCCTGAGAAGATCATTAAGAAGAAGAAACTTTGCAGAAAGGAGCATCAGGATCAGGTAAGCCTTAAAATTCCCATGTATCTCTGCTAGTGAAGAAATCACCTTCAAAGATTCATAAAGCTCCTTGTTCATTCATTTCCCTTTCGGATCTTAGTCCAAAGAAGCATCCATGCTGTCCATCATATTCCTCTATCTTTGTCATCCTTTTCATTGATCCATACCACTCAGTCTACCAGTATCCTTTCATATACCTCAGTCATGGCAGGTCAGCAAGCTCTCACAAAGATAGAAAGAATCGTTGTTGCTAGGTATGGACCCTTGGTCTTTCTTATCCCTTTAAATGCCATGCCTGTAGGAGATTATCAAGAATATATGCCTAAGTTTACTGGTACAGATGGAGTAACAACTGAAGAGCATCTAGAGTCTTTTTATTGTTATGCTGATAACCTAGATATCTATGAAGAGGATGTGTGGATGAGGGTTTTTGTCCAAAGCCTAGATGGGGAGGCTAGAAAATGGTTTAGAGAATTACCCCTAGGTCTATTGCAGACATTGAGGCCCTAGATGATGTGTTCCTAAAGCATTGGGGATAAGAGAGATCTTCTCTATTATCATACTGAATTTGGGAACTTGCAGAGAGAAGATGGTGAGCTGCTGTCTGATTTCAACAAGAGATTCAACCATATGTATAGCATAATACCATGTGAAATAAAGCCTACCCCTACTTCTGTTATGATTACTTATGCTAATGCTTTTGACTCTGATTTCTACCTATTATTAAGAGAAAGAAGATGTGCTTCTTTGGCTGATATGCAAAATGCAGCCTTTGAAGTAGAAGAAAACATCATTGCTGCAGAAAGACTCAAAGGTGATGCTGAAAGGAGAAGACAGGGAGGTGAGTCCTCATCATCCTCTGATCCTAAGATCGATAAATTGGCCTGGATGATAGAGCTATTGGCCTCTGAAGCTTCTAAATTGGAGGCTGAGCAATATTCTCAGGAATAGTTGCAGATTTTGCAGAGAAGCAAAGATGCAAATGAAGACAAAAGGGTGAAAACCCTTTTTCAGAGTATAGTCATGGAAGAAGAGCGGTATTAAGAAGAGTATGAGGTCCATGGTTTGGAAGATAAGGGCAGTGCCCCTTTCTTAACAAGAGCTGCATATGAAGAGTCATTATAGAAAAGCAATGCTCATGAGTTTGATGTACCTGCATAACAACAAGCTTATCAGCATAAGCAATCAACAGTAGGCCCTACCATCCTCAATGAATCTGAGCCTAAAGCCAGCCCTTTTTCCCATGACTATGCAGATCTGCAAATTCACCAGCCTGCTATTATCCCCAGCATAGTGATCAAAAAGGGAGAGGAAAGCTCCCCATCATCTTCTGTCCCTTTGTCTACTCAAGTGACAATCCCTCACAGTTGCCCACTTGGCATTGAGGCAAGCCATAACTCAATGCCCAAGGCTAATACTGATCACCTCAGTCTTTATATTCTGAAACCTACTCAGTTGGCCTCCACACAGCTTGAAAGGGAAGCTTGCCAGATGACAAAGGAAGAGGACACAGTTTTGGGACTCCTCCTTAGATGACTGTTCTAAGCAAGATGCAGGAGCAGATGATGTCTTTGTGTCCTCCACACATGAACACATTGGCACACCATTTATATTAATTGTGCAGGCCATAGATGACAAAGACAAGTACACAACAACCGTGGTTATTCAGCAGGTGTACAGAAGTTCCCATGAAGAACATCCAAGGAGGAGAATATACAGAAAGGGGATGAAATTTGATCCATATCTACCAGATAAGTTCAAATGCCCTAAATTCTTTGAGGTAGAGGACCAAATCAACCCAATTTTGCAACTCTTTGATGAACTGACCGAGAGAAGGGGAAAAATTTTGGTGGCCCAGTAGATGGATAGTTTTTGAGGATTTATGTTTAAGGTTTCCGAGCCTTAACAATTATAAGCATTTTCTTTTACATGTTTTAGCGTAGACTTAATCAGACTCCATGCCCAATGGAATACTAGGCAATGTTTTTAAGCTTTTTTTGTATGAAGGCATTGGTCTGTAGTTCTTGAGACCTCACAGGGAGGATCTCATCCCTAGAAGGAGCCAGTGTTAGCTTTGCTATAAAATTCAACATTTGAGGGTCAAAGACAGCTTGGCCATGTTGTTTTGTGCTTGAAGAAAGCTCGCATCAGTCCATTCCTCGCTTCCCCTTCCTTCTCCTTACTCTCCCTTAATCCCTTCATCTCTACTTTTCCTCCCACAACTCAACATGAGCCCCGTTTCATTAAGCCCCAAAGAGCTAAGCCTGAAGCCCCATAGCCCCGTCACCATATGACCCTGCGCCTTCATCACCTTAGCCACCTTTTGATCGCAGCCGTTGATCGTCGCATCGCGATCTAACGGTCCCCACTGCATTCAACGAGCCAACCGCTCATTTATTTCCTCCACTGTCGATCACATCCACCGTGAGATCCAATGGTGATTGGTCGTCTTGCGCCCGTAACTTAACCACATGATAACGCGCGGGGAAAGCGGTTTCCCTCCCATCACGTCCACCACATGTTGCGCATTGAATGGTATCGCGCGCCCGCATACGAATACCACTCGACCCTGTAAGCAGTGCAGGAATACCGCTTATCGACCACTCACCCGTTCCCGCTCGCTATCGTCCGTGCACCTTTGCCGTCTGATAGCCGTCGAATCTGTCCGCCCAAGATCCAATGGCACACGTTTAATTGACCTGCTTCTGCCTGTTTCCTCCCGTCGTCTCCTGCTAAGAGATCTCCGTCGTTGATCTGCGCAATCCGACAGTCAACCTCGTTCCTCCATTCAGTTCGTCCGCCCGCCAAGAAGTCCAAGCTCCTTAATTTCTCTATGCATCCGAAGGACGAGCATAACCAGTCCCGGTACTGTTTGTATCAAATCCTCAACCACCGCATTCAACAAACAGAGTGGCCGAGAAGAAAAGGACCAACCTCGAGCAGTTAAATGCATTTAATGGTTATGGAGTTTCATTCATATTTCACGCCACCTGCTCAGAGAAGGACCGTCGAACAACATAAAAGGTCAATTTGTCCATTAAAGCAAGCAGATTGTAGCAGAGACTCTATCAGAGAGTTAAGGTGGTTGGTGGTCCATTATGACCCCTCCACACATAGAATAGCAGAATATATTTGTAAACAAACTCTATATATACCCAGAACACAGATGTAATCAGGGTTGATGGTTGTAGTTTTGATGTAAGGTTCAACTTCTGGAGACTGTAACTATTGTGATACTTGCAGCGTCTGGTCTTCATTTTCAGCTAATACAAGTTTCTTTTGTTGTTAATTGCTCACTTTCCATTTCTACTCTGTTCTAGGTTGTGCCTGTTATGCATTCTTCATGTGCTCTTGATGTTTAGCATTAGAGGGGCTACCATCCCACCTCTGTGTTAGAATCTACTATGTATCATTGGATGTGATATGCAAGTTTCTGTATACTTAGTGCCAGAGAGTTGTCATCCTGTCTGTGCATTAGAAAATAGATTTGCAGACCTCTTTATTGGTTGCAGCCGACCATCACATTGTCTTGTGCATCTGCTTGTGTGGTTAGTATTCTCCATGTTCACTTAATTGGTGGTCTAAAGCCTTGTAGTCTGGGGGTGTTCACCCATGTCTGGAGTTAAGCATAGTAGAAGTGGTTATCTGGCTTGAATATGCATCATTCCTTCCATTCATCCACCCATTTCCAACATTTTTGTTGAGTTTGTAATGTTCTTGAGCATCTCCGAGATACAACCTAGGAGAGTTTCTTGGGGTGCTAACAGGGACCCCTGTCAAGTGAGTGTGGTTGGTGAGTGTGAAACTTCATAATACATCACCCTTCCACCTTTTCTTTTCACCAAATTTGAATCTCCCACAAGTCTCCTCCACATCACCTCATTGTTTTTCCACCTGTAAACCTCTATGGATCGACCATTGTGAATCAAATTGGTCTATTTCAAATCAATCTATTACCAGCTGCTCTGCCTATTCACAATGTTGTAGTGTTTTCTTCTCAATGATGTATGAAAACAGCCCACTTAAGATTGTGGATGACAAACAATCTCAACAATATAAATGGCTGCTAAACATTGTAGATCTGCAGCAGCTGATAGAAATAAAACTAGCCAAAGTCTGGATCTATGCCACAATCATAGTTAAACAGTCAAAAAAAGAGTAATAACTCCAATCGTCCAATGGAAACCAGAGAGGAGGAACACCTATGAAGAGGACAGATAACTGTTACAAGTCCCCCTTTATGGGATGGGTTCTTGGCTATACTCAAACGTCTTCAGCTTGTGTATTGTCTCTCTCCTCTATAATGTGTAAAACCAACAAAAATATGGTGTGCGACAATGAAAATAATCAAAGTTACAACACTGAGTGCAACAATGAAAATAATCAAAAGTGAATAATGAATGGAAAACCCTTTTATTTATAACAAAAATTTGAGTTATCCTCGAATAATGAGAAATAGTAAAATATTATTGATCCCATTCTTGGAGTAACCACTTGGAATATTTTATTATATTTGTTTAGGAGGGAAAAGGTATCTAATTTTTATTTAGAAATAATAAATAAATAAATGATTTATTTATCATCTCAAGGAATTAGTTAAGGAATAATAAACAAATAATGATTTATTTAATTATTCCTAAGGGATTTAGTCAAATTTGACAAAGAATGATGATTAATTAGTGATTAATTAATTATTCTTATAGAAAAATAAGATAATTAATGATTTATCTATTTATTTTTCATGATTGGGTCAAATTTGACAAGGAATAATAATAAAACAATGGTTTAGTTATTTATTCCTTGAATAAAATTAATTAAATAGTGATTTATTTAATTATTCTTCATGGGTTTAACTATAAATTGCTTAACAAAGGTGGTTTATTCGGTAATTTCTCACAGTGAAAGAAATTTTACTATGGTAAAATTGGCTTTACATAGTGTACTTTGATCCATCTAGTAAATTAGGCTAGATGACCAATTTTTTGGTGATAACAAATTGCCCCCCAACATACGAGTGTTAGGAGAAAAACATATAACCAAAGTATGTTGTAAAGACACAATCACTTAGACAACACAGGGGAGTCAGAGAGAGAGAGAGAGAGAGAGAGAGAGAGAGAGAGAGAGAGAGAGAGAGACCAATAAAGATGAATCGAAAGAGGATAGAGGCAAAGGGAGCGAGACTAATGAAAGTCTCCTTTTTTGTTGTGGTATTAGACCTCACTTGGGGGGGGGGGGGAGGCATACCCATACCGACCGAGATAAATTAGTACAAAAATAATGATTCGCCCAGAAATATAAAACTGAGTAATGAAGTAGATGCTAAATAGTACATGACATGCTAGCATAACAGAGCCAGAAAATAATACAATGTGTCATTTATGCATAATGCACGTGGAAAAACATGAGCCAGGACTGAATACAATAATATCTGAGTACATGAGATACAAAGCCCCTTCCCTCAAAAAAAGGGTGGGAGGGAGGGTAGAACAACTAGAGAAGCCCTACGGAACAAGGAAGGGCTTTGCAAAACTAAAAGGATCATCTGGAGGAGACGTGAATGTTATGAACACAGCGATCAGTAGGAATCAAACCCATCAACTCTGGGGAACTGCATCTAAGGTTGTAGCATAATAGGTATGCATTCGGGCAAGTGGGGGCTACTTGAAGGACCACCCCCTCATGAGGTCTAAAACATCTCACACACACCTGCGAATGACTGGTACAATCTGCTACATCACTGGACCATCAAGTGTATGGATCATGCACATTAAATGACCAAGTCAAAGGGAAATATTGAGACCCTTTGCTCGATCCAAGGCGCCTAACAAGAGTGGAAGCTGGAATCGAGATATAACACCAACTAGGTTGTTCTTATGGAATAAATCAGCTAATGTCGACAGAATAGGGCCCGCGATAAATGAGGCAATGGGGATCCTCAACTAAAGCACGAGGGAAAACAATAATGTGACTGATGGAATGAAACCAGGGATAATGGTGAAAAGGGGGACTACGGGACAAACAGACGACTAACCTTGTTAGAGCATAAAGTGCATGGTCGACCTGGTAGCAACTAACTCAACTCCGGAGGGGATGGGGACAGTATGATTGGAGGAAAAAATGGGGAACATAGGATAGACAGTATACAAATATGAATAGAATACTATGAAATGATATGATGGGACATGAAATAAACTCCAAGAATGCAAGGGTGACTCATCGTGGATGCTCTGAACAAGGGTGACTCGATGATGGTGCCAAACTTGTTATTGTTGTGCCCTTACATTATTATTGTTATGTCAGATCTGATTATATTGTGACCCCTTAAACTCCTATATATAGAAAGGAGGTGTTGTCATTTGTATCCTATCCAAGAATTTCTTCATTTGGGAAATGTAAAGAAGTTTTCCCTCTTGAAGAGGCTGATTTTCAATTCATTTATCTATCTTTCCTTCTATTTTGTGAGCTGGTTGCATAACATGGCATTCCTAAGGAGATCAAGGAACCTTCGGTGCAAACATCATCACTTTTCTAGGTAAGTTTTTCTTTTCTAGTCTTTTTCCACTTTTTCTGTCCATGGATCCATAGGACATTTCACTGGCATGAGGAGGACCCTTGGAGGTACTTTTACAATGAATCCAAGCTCCACACGCTAGTCAGTATAGCCACAACTTGGAAGGCTTCTATGTAGGCAGCAACAACACAAGAAGCAATAACAACAACAACAGTAAGCAACAATCCAGTGCAAGACAAGGGAAACAGAAATATTATCTTAGAGGCAGAGCAAAGTTGCAATATGAGAGAAACTCATATCATTGAACAAGCAGGTTTGGTAGTGGAGGCAAAGAGGGAGCCGCAGATAAAGATAGAAGAGCGAAGGAAGAGAGAAAATAGAAGGTTGTAGGAAGCAGAAAAAAAAGTTGGAGGAATCATAGAAGAAGTTGAAGGAAGAGCAGGAGATGAGGAGGAGAGAAAGAGAAGATATGCATAAATAGGAGGAAGAAGAAAGGCAAGGTGCAATGACATAGCAAAAAAATCCCATACAGATCGAGGAGTCGGCATACCCTAAAGATGAAGAAGAGGGTGAACAGATGCAAGATCGGGAGCTTCCTCAATAAAATGAGAAACTGGTGGAAGTGAAAGACATGGAGTTGGGGTAGGAGACAAAAAATGAAGAAAATGATCTTATGCCAAGAGTTGTTGGAAATACTGAGAGGGGGGGGTGAATCAATATTTCTTTTCAATTGTTACCAGTCAGATCACTTATAATTAGAACACAAAATGAATAATGATAGAATAAATACTTTTATTAATACCTTCTTTCAATGAATCTAGTACAATATATGTGTAGGGCTCCAACCCTAGATGAAGACACCAATCTTCATCTCCCATGCTCTAACACATATTGTGCCAAGCACCGAATTGGACTTTCAAAGGCACCAAACTTGTCAATTTGAGCACCAACCTCTAGGGATCCAACCCTATCTCTGGTATAAGCTCCAACCTAGTTCCTTGAGGACTACTATCCTCTAGGGCTCCAACCCTATGCTTCAATTATTCAAGATAAGATCAATATTTCTTCAAGGCTCCCAATATTTCTGCAGTAAGCCCTGAAAAATTTTCACGTTCATCTTCAACAATTCCCTCACTTAATCTCCAAATCACTTCATCAATGAAAACTTTATCTTCTCAGAAGCTGTCACCACAACTCTTCATTTCACCCAAACAAAATCTACAAGGTCACCTCATGATGACTTCACCAATGCATCATGTTCACCAACGATCTCCATGAAGCTTCAATATACTTCTTCACAAAGTTCTCCAATGCTCATGTTATCTAGCCTACTTTAAAGAACTTCCAACCACTTTCCCCAATAGATATGTGCAATAAGTCAAGATCAACTTCAAGGGGTCCTCAAAGACTGCCCCAAGTACTTCTCAAAACAATTCTTCAAAGATGGCTTCAAGGTCTTTAAATTGTCTTTAAGGATGCTCCAACAAGGATATATGACCTTTCCTTCAATCGATTCCAATGATGTGCTACATAATATAGGCATTAGAGCTATGGTAGATATACAATACAGGACTGAAGTTATAATCAATACACTGATCCCTCTCTAAGGTGACTTATTTCATGTCCGAGCCTTTATGCAACACTATCAACAAATCTGAGCTTTCCAACTAACTACTCTTAAGGTTTGAGCTTCACAACTGTCACTGCCCACAATGCAAGCTTACTATTACTCCACATGTCCACAAATGAGTGTCACTACAGGATTTTCCATAAGTTTGATTCTTCTCTGTTTTGAGCCCTCCTCAATTGTGCTTAACCATAGGTCCAAGGTCTACTCACAGGGCTTCAAGCCTTGGATTCGAGTTCTTAAATTGTTAATAGTTTGTTCTAGGTACGGGCTCCACAAGTCACTCAAATGCACCTCCACGTGACTATAGGTCTTAGGTATAGGGGCTAAGTCTAAGTTGTACTGATGATCTAACTTGTATTTCTCTTGCCAATCTGAGTAAAAAAATTCAAGCTGAGTGATGAATGTGCTTAAGGTCAAGGTTATAAGTCTAATCTTCTAATCCACAGTAAATAATCCGATACCCAATCACAGGTCTGAGCACTAAGAATTTACACAAGTCTGAGTAACACAAACAAAATTTTCACAAAAATTGCTCCACAAAACTTAGTTACATGTATGCAATTTTAAATCACCAATAGATCTATCCGAAAAAATATATATCTTCTAGTTCACAATTTTTGAACCTCTATTCTACAGCTACGTTTATTCTGATCTCTATGATGGATGATTCAACGAACTCAATTGAACCTTGTGATATATTTCTTCCAGTTCACGGGTTGTGAACCTCTGTTCTGCACCCGTGCTTATCTTTGTTTTATAATCCAACAACTCCGCAAGTCTCTTCATTCAACAAATCCACAATTATCTTCACAACAAAGGTTCCAAGTTCTTATTTGTGTGTCTTTTAATAATTCAAGAGATGTGAAGTATTCTTTATGTGATCCTCACCTTTTTTTTCTACTTCTCCGATGATGATCTCTCAAACAAATCTATGAGGCATATATTTATATGGATCAATATGATTTAAAGAGAGTCAACCAACATTATTTCCCTTTCCTCTTTTTTTTTTTAATTTTACTTTAGCAGTGAATGTTATACATATTAAGAATCTATCCTAGGACATGATGGGTAGAATTTGTTTTTGCATAGCAAGAGAATTTTAGGGGTATAGAAGTATTACAGTTTTGATTTATAATATAAGAGATGGCTAAATTTTAGGGTATGAATAGGATATTGGGCGATATGTTAGATTTAAGATTTAGGATCTACGTGGTTTAACATTTCTATAAATAGTAAAAGAGTTTCATAAGGGCAAAAACTATCAATAATATTTTTATCTTTAGGCTAGGTTTATGTTATGGTTTCTTAGGCAAAGGATTAAGGTTTGATCATTATGCATAGGGTTTTTAATCAATGCTTCTCCTAGGGCTTTCTCTTAGGGTCTCAAGCATATTGCATTTTGCATTTAGGGTTAGGGTTTTGCCATCATATTTCAGTCTTCAAGCTTAGGGTTCTCTCCTAGGGTTTGCATAAAGAGAGTCTTCAATGAGGTTAGGAAAACATCACAAAAAGGGTTATTCATCTATCACAAAGGTTAGGACATTTTCCATTTCCAACAATGCCATATTGACATCAATCACACTTTTGACCAACAATCTCCCCCTTTGTCATTTATTGCAATATTCTCGCCCTTTCAACATTCTCTCCCCATTTGAAATCAATGGAAAATGGGGTGCCCAAGCATTCCCCCTATCAATCTGCTTCTTGACATGCTGCTCCATCGTATTTTCTTCCTTACTTCATCAATGCTAGTTATCCACGATAGATATGTTGCTCCCCTATCATAGTGTTCCTTCTTGTTATGTTGTTCTTTGCAACTCCTTTTGTCATTATTCTTTTCTTTAATGGACTTGTTCCCCCTAATAATTTTCATGCCTTCAAGGAAATGGATGAGGTAGATGATCAACCAACTCCCCCTGCTTGCATAAACTCCACTAGCTCTTCTTTTTTCTAAAGAAAGATTTTTTCCTTGTGATCAAGTGGAAGACATCTTCAACAATGTATGTGTAGTGAAGACACAATATCATGTTCTTTTTCAATGGAATTATTCCCAAGAGATGATCTATAAAGATATTATTATCCATGTGTGACTCATCAAGGATTTCATAGGGCTCTTCATGGATAGCTTCTGCAAGAATAGTCAAGAATCACAAGCTTCCCTCAATAGTATGCATGGTCTCCTTTTGGCAGAATTTCATCATCAAAACTTGGAATATCATATCTACCAAAGATGTACTCATTAGATTAACAACATGAGTTGATGTGTTGAGTGTTCAAGAGACTTTCTGATCCAATTTTCTTCCTTCTTCATACTTGTGTAACTTTCATTTCTGGCTTGGTTGTCATGGTTCTAGCTTGTGTAGGGACCTAAGTCAAGTTACAATCACATGCCATATATCCAATGTTATGGCAATTAAAGCACTCCATCTTGTTTATGAATGAGTAATAATGACTTATTCTTGCTAAATTGCTTCTAGGAGATTGACGAGGACCATTATATTTGTCTTTGTGATATGCCCTACAATCTTTTGCCATGTGCCCAAAGTTTGTACAAGAATAGGAATAACCAAGAAATATACTTTGGTACCAAGGATATGAGAATTTCCTTGATGTACTTATGAAGTATTTTTGCCTTCAGATTCTTTGATGATATTCATTTCCTTTTGTATTCTTGACACCATCTGCAAGTCTGCTTAGAGTAGGATTTCTTCCATAGTTTTCTTGACTCTTCTCCTTGTGTTTATTGGGACTGGGAGCATCAAAATTTCTTTCTGTCTTCCTCACATCCTTGTTGTTTGAAGCATTATCATTCTTTCTTGACGATTCACCTGTATCTAGCGAAGACCTGATTTATCAAGGGGATACCTTTATGACTTAGGATGTCATCTAGGGTTTGAGAACTTTTCAAGTTCTTATTTAGCAAGTCAACTTCCTTTTTAAGAAATACAATTTCTTCCTTCATTTCCTTGCATTTTTCATCCTTCTTTCATATAATGGTCTCCATTTCTTCCTTTATCTTGATTTCTTCACATGATTGGGCCTTTAGAGAAGTGATTTTTGATCTTAACTTGGTGATGTCATCATCCTTTTCTTCTAGTTGGCTTATCATGGTGTTTATCTCCTTTTCTACTTCATCAACTTGTCCTTCTATGAATGCCAAATCTCCATCACCTTCTCAGCTCATTGTTCTTGTTTCCTTGCTTCTTCTAGTTGAGATTTAAGGGTGGAGACCTCTTCCTTGTATTGACCAATCTCTGCTACAATTTTGTTCAAGCTCTTGAGTCTTTGTTCAAGGTAGATTGGTAAATTTTCTTTCCTTTTATTTTCCTTATTTAATTGATTTGTCATGGATATGACTTCTTCATGATGCTTTCTTTTGTTTTGATGAAATTCCTCCTTAATTTTGGTGAGCTCCTCATCTCTTTCTTGTACTTGAAGCTTGAAAAGGTCAACTTCCTTCCTTGTCTTATCCTGGTCACCATCTTGCGCTTTCTTCTTAAGTTCATCATTTTCCTTTTTCAAACGTTTAATTTCTTCAATGGAAGCTATAAGTTTAGTCAGGAGATATTCTTCTTTAATTTCTTCTTCTTGTAGGTCTTCTATGGCCTTGATGTCATCACTATTATTTTCAGCATCCTTGACGGGTTCTAGATTTCCTTCTTCCTTTCCATCATCTTTTTGACTAGAGGTCATGGTCAAAGCTCCTTTTAAGTGAAGTTCATGAAGTTTGTACCATATATCTTTTGTTGACAGGCATTTCTCCAAATTGGCCTTTATAGAATCTGGTAGCCTATTCAAAATTGTCTTCATCACTCTTGCATTGTACTCCTTGGATTCTTCATTCATCATGTTATCAGTAATCACTGATTCTCATACTTCAACGCCTTAATCCATTAGGAAATTTCTCATTCTTATCTTCCATACATCAAAGTTTCCATTCAACAATGGAACCTTCCCAAATAGATTATCTTCAGTTTTGATGGTTGAGGAAGAGAGATATTTAGGAGGATTGGAGACTTTCTTCCATATCTTTGTCATTTTTCTTCTAAGGATCAACCTTCAAGATGTTAGGCTTTGTGTGAAGGTATTGGCTCTAATACCAATTGTTCGAAATACTAAGGGTGGGGTGAACTAGTATTTCTTTTCAATTGTTATTTTTTCCAGTTAGATCACTTATAATTTGAACATAAAATGAACAATGATAGAATAAATACTTTTATTAAGTTCTTGTTTCAATAAATCAAGTACAATATATGTGTAGGGCTCCAACCCTAGATGAAGACACCAATCTTCAATCTCCCAGGCTCCAACCTATATTATGCCAAGCATCAACTTGGACTTTCAAAGGCATCAACCTTGTCAATTTGAGGCACCAACCTCTTGGGCTCCGACTTGGTTTCTTGAGGACTCCTATCCTCTAGGGATCCAACCCTATGCTTCAATTCTTCAAGATAAGATCAATAGTTCTTCAAGGCTCCCAATATCTTCTACATCAAGCCATGACAAAGTATTCACGTTTGTCTTCAGCAACACCCTCACTTAATATCCAAATCACTTAATCAATGAAAACTTTATCTTCTCAAAATTTGTCACGAAAACTCTTCATTTCACCCAAACAAAATCTACAAGGTCAACTCATGATGACTTCATCAATGCATCATGTTCACTAAGGATCTCCACGAATCTTCAATATGTTTCTTCACAAAGTTCTTCAGAGCTCCTGCTATCTAGCCTGCTTTAAAGAACTGCTAACTACTGTCCCAAATAGACCTATAAATAATTTAAGATCAACTTCAAGGGGTCCTCAATGGCTACTCCAAGTACTTCTCAAAAAAATTCTTCAATGATGGCTTCAAGGACTTTAAATTGTCTTTAAGGATGCTCCAACATGGATCTACGACCTTGCCTTCAACTGTTGCCAATGACGTGATACACAATACAGGCCTCTGAGCTACATTAGATCTACAATATAGGCTTGAAGTTATAATCACTGCACCGAGCCCTCTCCAAGGTGAATTATTTCATGTTCGAGCCTTCATACGACACTGTCAATAAATACAAGATTTACAACTGACTCCTCTCAAGGTTTGAGACTCACAACTATAACTTCCCACATTCCAAGCTCACTATTCCTCCATACATCCGCAAATGAGTGTCACTACAGGACTCTCCACAAGTTTGATTGTTCTCTGTTTCGAGCCTCCTCAGTTGTGATTAACCACAGGTCTGAGGTCTACTCACAGGGCTTCAAGCCTTAGATCTGAGTTCTTAAAATGTTAACAATTTGTTGTAGGTCCGTGCTCCAGAGGTCACTCAAACAAGCCTCCACGAGACTGTAGGTCTGAGGCATAGGTGCTAAGTCTGAGTTGTAGTGATGATTCAACCTGTATTTCTCTTGCCAATCCGAGCCCACAAATTCAATTCGAGTGATGATTGTTCTTAAGGTTAGGTTATAAGTCTGAGCTTCTAATCCATAGTCAATAATTCGATACCCAATCACAGGTTCAAGCACTAATCCTTTACACAAGTCCGAGCAACATAAACAGAATTTTCACAAAACTTGCTCCACAAAAATTTCGTTGCATGTCTGCGATTTTAAATCACCAATAGTCCTGTCCGAAACAATATATTTCTTCTAGTTCACGGGTTGCGAACCTATATTATACAACTACATTTATCTGATCTCTGTGATGGATGCTTCAACGAACTCAGTTGAACCTTGTGATATATTTCTTCCAGTTCATGGGTTATGAAGCTATGTTCTGCACCTGTGCTTATCTTTTTTTTACAATCCAACAGGTCCACCAGTCTCTTCATTCAATAGATCCACAATTATCTTCACAACAAAGGTTCAAAATTCTTATTCGTGTGTCTTTTAATAATTCACGAGATGTGAAATATTATTTAAGTGATCCTCACCTTTTTTTTTTATACTTCTTCGATGATGATCTCTCAAACGAATCTATGAAGCATATATTTATATGGATCAATATGATTTAAAGAGAGTCGACCAATGTTATTTCCCTTTTCTTCTTTTTTTTTAATTTTACTTTATTGGTGAATATTATACATATAAAGGATTTAGCACGGGACATGATTGATAGAATTTTTATTTTTTTTATAGCAATTTTTTTTTAGGGTTGTAGAAGTATTAGGGTTTTGGTTTAGAATATAACATATGGTTAATTTTTAGGGTATGAATAGGATATTGGGGGATATGTAGGATTTAGGATTTAGGATCTATGTGTTTTAGGATTTCTATAAATAGTAAAAGAGTTTTATAAGGGCAAAGACTATCAATAGGATTTTTATCTTTAGACTAGGTTTATGTTAGGGTTTATTAGGCAAAGGATTAGGGTTTGATCATTATGCATAGGGCTTTTAATCAATGCTCAACCTAGGGCTTGCTCTTAGGGTCTCAAGCATATTTAATTTTTCATTTAGGGTTAGGTTTTTTCCATCATATTTCAATCTTCATGCTCAGGGTTCTCTCCTAGGGTTTACATAAAGAGAGTCTTCAATGAGGTTAGGGAAATGTCACAAAAAGGGTTATTCATCTATAAGAAAGGTTAGGAAATTTTCCATTTCCAACAATGCCATATTGAAATTAATGACAACTTTGACCAACAAGAGCAATTGAGGTCACCTCTCAGTCTCGACCACCTCCAGTGTCAGAACCAGTCCTGAGCAAGCAAGGAGAAGTTATTCTTCTTGATGATGATCAATTTATGGATGTGTACAATCTATCATTTGACAAGTTGCAGAAGAATATTGTAAAAGCAAGGAGGAAGCAATTTCTGGATGATCATGCGTGACATGAATTCATGAAGGAAAGGTTGATAGTATCAGATACCAGAAAGCATTCAACTACCCTTGTTAATGCCACCTTGTCTTATGTAGGAGCAACAAGCTCAAATGTTAACTTCCTATTAGCTGAGAATGAACATATGGAAAATAACTTGCAGGCTGCCAAGCAAGAGGCAAAACAAGTCAGAGAGCAGAGTGTAGTTTCCACAATGGCAGAGATGAGGAAAGTGATACTTGCTGAAGTATAAACACTTGCGACTACCACGGGGAAGCTCTACGATGGATTTTTCACCATGCATAAAGCAATTGTCCGTGTGCAAGGATTATAGAAATGGAGCAAATATTTTGTTCAAACTCTCAAGAACATACATGCTACCATCACTCATGTGCTAGAGTGGACAATTTTGTACAAAGGGCCCCGCTTCACTTACCAAAGATGATGAAACCTTAGGCAGAGATGGAGAAAGCAAAAGTCTGGATGTTGATCCAGAACTATGAGAAACTTGTCCCATTCGTTAGCAACATACAAACCTCATATGCATGGTTGTATAAGATTTTGGATGTCATGGTGAGAATGCACACGATCTTGTCAATCGGTTCCCTCACCAAAGTTGAACACAAGAACCAACTCTGGCTAGAGATGGACAAGTAAATTGAGTAGCTGAGGAGAGAGGCCACCAAGGATGATTTGGAGTTGAGCGCACATAACATTTAGAACTACATTGGCGGTCCCATCATGGTCAATATGATGCTTCACATGCTTCAGGACAAGTTGGATATAGGTTCTAAGACCATATACCCAGAAGCTATGGAGGCAAGAGTCCACTATCAGAAAGACACCATCAAAGAGTTTGGGGACATCATCACACAGTACCAATATTGGCATCAGTACATGACCAAGAAGCACCAAGTGGAGGTTATTGAGTTGGACATTCCCAAAACTTCAAAGTCATAGTGTTTTGTCTTGTTAGGCTATCTCTGACCTATTTTGTCTCACATGGGTACATGTGGAAAATGTAATATCATTTGTAAATATGTTATAAGTGAAATTCCAAGTGTCATTAGTGGAATGTGAATGGTCATCATGTTATGTAATGATTTATTTGTAAAGAATTTGAAGAGTCATGAGGGTAGTCAAAGAGTCTTCATTATGAAGAGAACCTCATAACTCATAGAAGATGCTTTTGGGAGCCACGATTTTGGCTAGGATTAGGCTTAGAAAGGTATTGGGAGTATTTTGATGAGCCTTGGCTTCTCCATAGCGTAAAGAGAGTATACTTGTTTGGAGGAGTAGGTGTTCTTGATTGCAATGTTCCACTATTGGGGCTAGTGGTCGCCAATGGTGTGTGTATGGATGGAACTTTCACTTATAATAATAATACCATAGCTAACATACCTTCATGCATATGTTGTTATTGTAGTTTGACTATTCTAGTTTCTTTAGCAATGTATGTTGTTTAGCTTACACATTTTCTTATTAACAATTTTGTATGAACTTGTACGAATCTTCTTGAATGTGTGTTGTTGGATTAACTCGTCTCTTTAATTTGTGGACTATTCCACATTTTAGCTTGTGATCTCATTCTGCTTATGTGTTCCTTTCAAGTTGTGTACTATTATAGGATTCTAAGGGGCACACTTCATTTTCCCCTCCATGCGTTAGAACCCCCCATTCATCACACTCGATTCACCATAAGCTCACACACTTGCTTCAACCCAAAGTTATCATACTTATCTCTACGCGCTATCATGGTCAAGGCATTACATTACCACCCAATGTTGGGACTCCTACTCCAAACTGTTTGAGGTCTAGTTGGGAATTCTTATCAGGGATATCCCCTGAATGTTGGTGGGTCCAGCACAGTCAACATTTCTACCACTAGAGGGAGGGCCAAATGAAAGGCTGAGCCTTTGAAGTCTGTTTTGAATTTCTAGACATCTTTCATGACTTCTATCCTAATCACAACCTTGGCATGTTTCTCTCATGTTGTTGGTTTTGATGTGTAGGTGGATGTTATATATGACTTGTCTAAATATAAGTTTAATGGAAATAATGGAACACCCTTGTTTAGGCACACAGTTTCCTTTGTTCGTTTTTTTGATAGGCATGATATCCCCTTAGATGACATTGCATGTGGGTTGTTTTCTTTCACGTTCGAATGGCATGCAAATAAAGGGTGTCACACATTTCCCGCAATATCTATATACTCTTTTGATCACATGTTCGGAGAATTATGCCATGCTTTCGTTCTTTATGACCATAAAACACTTCATCAAAAAAATTTAAAATTGTGAAAAGCACCTGAATAATCTCTTGAGCACTTTCACGATCATTTTCTTCATTATTGTTATGAGTTTCTAGAAGATGAATTTTACTGGATATTTTTGGAGGGAATATTTCAATATCTTGTTCACATCTCTGATAATATGCATGAGTTAAAGTATTTTGACTCTCTCCCAACATATCGCAGTGTTAGATCTTTAAAATATGAGATAGACAAGGTTGTTGTCCTAAGTGACACGCTGTCCCCTTATCATCAAACAACTCTAGTCCTCGAGGACGAGGTGGGAGAAATTGTGAATCCACCTATTGAACTATCACCATCTCCACCTACCCCACTTGGTTTGGATTTCTGTGTAGGTTTGGATTGCAAGCCTGATGGTTGTCACATGCTCTCATCTGCTCAACCTCCTTCCTTTGGTTCCTTTGATCCTCTGTATTTTGGTGTGTTGTGTTCATCCATTCCAGATTCCACATGTGATTTTCACGAGGATAAGTTTTGGATGGAGTTGGTGTTGAACAACTAAGCTACGGTATCATTTTTTATGAGTATGTATGGGTATCTGAACAAGAATATGTGGTGAAGGATGACCTCCTTCTATCTACACCTCATCTAATTTATCCTGTCATCTTCCACTATTCTTCCATTTCTATTCCATGTTGTGAAAATTCATCCCCAGATGCTAACACTTCTGATTATTCACAGAACACATGGGATGCCATCCTTTAATTTGATTGTGGAGAGGACAAATATTTCTTCCCATATCCACACAATCTCTCACAGCTTACCTATCTAAAAACATTGAGGGTGAAAATTCTTGTTTTTCATCACCCCCTCTCTATGATTCATCAGATCATGAGGATGTCATTGTCCATCTTAAATTTTCTGATCGTGGTTGTCATGATCTTTTCACTCATTCATATTATCATGATTTTGAGTCACCTACTGTTGATCTTTCTAAGCCACCAGTCTTTGATGATCCATCTTTTGATGAAGTGGAGACTCCTCAAGCTTCTGAGGCACTTTAGTCTGAGTTGATGGTTATGTCAGGTTCTCGTAGCCTTGAGGTTAGGTCCACTTCCGATCAGAAATCTGTTGAATCTCCCTAGGCTCCTCATTACTCTCTTGTTCACATTGAAGATCAATCTATTTCACAATTTTCTCATCCTCCACCCAAATCATATGATCTTATTACTCATGCATTGGAGGAGTCTTACATAGAAATCACCATTGTGAAAAAAATATATTTTTTCTTTCTTTATGTTTGTTTGTATTTCAAGTTCGAAGGTGTGTGCATGCTTGTATTTCATGCACAATGTAAGAGGACACCATGATACATCCAGAGAGCGCCTTTCATGTGCTTTTCACTTCTTTTCTATGGATGCATTCAAGCTTCAAACATATTGGTTTTCATTGTTTTATCTTTTTGTTTGTTGGTTTTCTTGAATATCTTTCTTGTCAATCATGTTGTTTCCTACATGGGCCAACCAATGCGTTGATCCCTGCATTGGAAATATCACTTCACATGAGTTGGCATATGCTCTACTTAGCTTAGTTCTATGAGTAATGTTTTCTTTCTTGTTTCGTTTCTTGATTTTATTACCTTGTTTTTCTTTGTCTTACTTCTTTCCTTGCTTGTTTGCTTGTGCACCCGTAGGTTAGTTTCCACATGAAACTGTGTTTGGCTCTTAGAAAAATAGGGTGAAATCCAAGAGGAACCTGTGCAACTGTCAACACTTGGTTATCTATCTATTCCCTCTCTTTTTGAGAATCTTACATTTCTTCTAGTTGATGATACCCTGATGGAAAATACGTTCCTTTATGCTTGCACTGTTAAATAGTACAACCTACTATGATCTGTTTTTTATATTCGGTTAACCCTTGTCAACTCAGTCAAGTAGAATAAGGAGAGGGGAAAACCCTTAACAAGTTTGTTAGAGGTATATATAAATATCCTTCTATGAATGGACAACCTCTTCTCCTCTCAATAAGTTGAGATCCCTCTTCTGCCTCATGAAATAAATAAGTGGCTATGCATAGTTGTTTAAAAAAAATGAAAAACATTTTTTTATTAAAAAAATAAAATAAAGGCGAAAGAAGATAAAGGCTTCCTCCACGAAGAGGTGAAGTAAGTAACTCCGCCGAGCTACTATCTAGGCTCACTAGTAGCGCAGAAATGCTTGTGTTCCTGAAGTGACTCCTCTGGGGTACTATCTAGGCCTACTGGAAACGGAGAAACACCAGAGATCAAACTAAAACTCTGATAGTCTATATTTCTTGTGCATTTATATACCCCTCATCCCCAATCAAAGAAACTCAATTTGACTTGGTTGGGTATGTGCATTGTCGATAAAGAGAATGGTAGGGAATACATCTTTAACTCAAGCTAATGAAGAAGCCATCACAATCGAAGAATCGAACAATACTTTCGGAAGAGTTAAACTCACTTTACAAGAGATAAGGTCCATACAGAGAGCTATAATTTTACTAGTGTGTCGCTAATGTTGTAGTGGCTACAACCACCCTCCAAAATTTTTCTTATGCTTCATTTTTTAGGCTCCTTATAAATCACAACAGCTCACCTAACATTGATCCAGGTACTTGTGCTTTGATTGAGCCTCATCCTTTGCATCATGGCATGTGATTGCTTACTTGATTTACTATCTAACCCACAAGTTGATCTCTTGACTTAGTTTTCACCCAATTCCGGGCTTGCCTTAGAGAAATGCGCAATCCTTGATGGAAATCAGCATTGCTCTAAGGAATTGCATAGTCCAAGCTGATAGTGGGTCTTCAGCTAGGAAATTGTGCTAGTTGATAGCCAACCTTCAGCTAGGAAATTGTGCAGAGCATGAGAGGCAGCTCAGAGCCACTCAACCAAAAAATTGTGTAGCAGACTCTTGTTGAGAAGCTTCTCAATGCATGAGGCAGTGAGTTGCCCAGTTCTTCCCAGAAATTCTCTGGGAAATGTATGACAACTTTTCTAGAAAAAAAAGAAAAAAAAAAGTGAAAAACCATCGCTAAAAACTAGGGATCTATTTATAGCAGTCTGAAGGAGGCACTTGAGTTATTTTAGAAACAACTAGTAAGTGTCGCTTTTTCCTTGATTTTTGGACTTTGCATCAGAAACCCTAAATTGAAAAAATCTATTTAATCGACACTGCCAGAGCTCATTTTCACATTTGATCTTGGAGCTCTGGCATTCCCGAGGAGATCAAGGTACCTTCGGGGTGATTGTCGTTGCTTTTATTTTGCCACTTTTTCTGCTGCTTTTGTTTGTTTAGCTTGTGAGAGTGTTTTTTCACTTGTTTTGTTGGATGAATGTTGGTTCTTTAACTTGTTTTAGCTTGTAGAAGTGTTATTTCAAGTTTTACATTACCTTTCCTAAGTGTCGCATCCATTACCATGTTTTTACACTAACGGCCGTCGTTATGGTGATTCTCTCCACATGCTTTACTTTCCTTTAGTTTGATTGATTATTTCACTTATTTAAATTGCATGCATAATCAATTAGTCATATCTACACTTAACATCACACCATCCTTCATATCCACTGATTTCACACTCCCCTTGGGTAGATCTAGGCTCCCCTTGCCCATATATTGCTTTCCCTTGCATGCACAACGCATTCTGGGAGCTCAAGGCCTTTGCCTTCACTTCTGGAACTATGCAAAGCCTACCCTAGCTTAGCTCCAACTGTACACTGCAGAGTTCTAGGAGACAACCTCCTAGTCTTGGCCATGAAGACTCTGCAATACGGACTCTCTCTTGGCCTGTGCCTGGACTTAACTACGCATTGCACAGTTCCAGTCATCAAGCCTCCCCCATTGACTATTGGGACTGTATAATGCACAGTTCCAGCAAGTACCTAGTCACCTCTATGAACGAGAATTGTGCAATTTGTTCCAGCATTAGCTCGGTTTGTTGCTTGATCTTGTCTTGAAATTGCTTTTGATTTTAAGCTAACATTTGCATGCCATGAGTGTCCTCTCTGTCTCTAGGTACATTATTTGTTAAGAATCTCTCTAACAGTTACAGTTAACATGTCCTCCAAGAGAGCTGCATCAAAGGAAACCATCGAGAGCAGTACCAGGGAAGCAGTTGAGTAGACGTTAGTTAATCTACTAGTTTATGTGGACACTTATTTGTTCATTGAGAAGGACATAAAGTTGACATGGCATCAAATCAAGGATACTTTTGCAAAGGACTCCAAGGAAGACTTAGAGGACTAATAGGTTTATCTCAATAACCAGTGGTTAGGCTTATACAATGTTTCATGCAGGTACCCTGCCTTCCCATGTGTGGAAATTATCAGCTGGATAGTCTCACACACAGATCCAGAGATTATGACATTGAGAAATAATAGCGAGATAGATATTTCCACCTTTAGGGTAGAGAACTTTCATTAGATGTATCATCTACCTCAGTCAGCGAGGCGCATGGACACACTTTTCTATGCCACCCACAGTCAAGTGAACACAAGGGATATAGTTAAGCATTGGTTGAAAAAGCCATCAAAGTTCAGACAGACACCTAATAATGTTTACAAGACAAAGTCTCTAAGGAAGGCCTACCAGTTCTTGATAATCTTTGCATGCCCAATATATGGTCAAGAGAGCACAACGACCTTTCCTGAAGGTCAGTTAGTTTTATTGGACCAGTTGGTGAGTAATGTAAGGCCATACAACTGGTCAGATGTGTTGGCTCATCAATTAAAAATCCATGTGACTAACACCCTGTTATGAGGAATTTGGTATCTACGGATAAATACTAATTCCCTGGGTAGGTAGCTATACCTAGAACAACAGATTTAAATCGCTTATCCTTTTTCTATAAATGAGAAATAAGACAAAGGGAATCAAATGACCTACTTGTTATTTCACTTTCCTTTTGTCTCCTTTGTTTGACTCCCATCGCTCCTTCTCGAACTTAACTCACTCAAAAAGTGCCTGCAAGCATAAATAGAAGACAGAGAACCAATAAAAGAAAGAGATCTATTGAATACAAGTAAATGGAATCAGATACATTCACACATATAAACATCATATATCAAGATAAGCATATGGAAAAAGGTGTAAACAACTTTATTAAGTAGAAGGAAGAATTACAACCATGAAGTCTGATCCATTGTCACTCTTCCAGCTTGGGTTCCAACCAACATCACATCAATAGCACAACACTCTGGCAACATAACACTACTCACTTACAATCTCAATTCTCACTTCAACAGTATCTCCTTACAAATTCTCAAAGTCCAGCCCCTGATCACTTAGATGAGTGCTCAATTTATAGGCAGATGGAGGAGGTTTTGTCATAAATGAGGGTATTGAATGGCCTTCCATACTTAGAGTTAGTTTCCATGGAGGAAGGGATGAGAGGATAGGAGGTTACTTAACTCATTCCTCATCCATTTTCGAGCTCATAGGAGGTGATAAGTGTGGGAATCTTCTAGATGACTCTAGAGGATAAGAATATTCCCAGAACCCTATGTGAATTTTTCTCAATCTCGCCTAGTGCAGGTCAAAGTGGGCCTAGGTGCTCTGCAGAGCACCCTGACATGGGCCTACCTGCACTAAAGCACACTTACCCTATTCAAGGCTGCGTTGGTCCCTCAAGGAGGCAATTCTGGAGGGTCTCAGGCCAAGAAACTCTCAGGGAAGGAGGCATTGAAAATGGTGACTTGTCTAGGGCATGTAGCAACTGAATTAGGGTTTGATGAGCCCTAATGGTACTGATATGAATGATGGGAGTGATGTGCCCAAATGGATCTATAACAACTGTCCCCTAAAGCATGAAGTCAAAAATAATGATGTCGAGTGATATGCTTTATGATGTGATGAGGAGGTTTTGAAGTGGTTGGTGACATGCATCGATTACAAATCAACATATCATGATATTATGTATTGTAATCGATGCAGGTCACCAACCACTTCGAAATCTCCTCATCACATTGTAAAGCATATCACTCAACATCATTATTTTCGACTTCATGCTTTAGGGGCAATTGTTACAGATCCATTTGGGAACATCACTCCCATCATTTAGATTAGTACCATTATGGCTCATCAAACCCTAATTTAGTTTCTACATGCCCTAGACAAGTCACTATTTTGAATGCCTCCTTCCCAGAGAGTTTCTTGGCCTGAAACCCTCTAGAATTTTGCTCAATCTCACCCAACGCAGGTCAAAGTGGGCCTAGATGCTCTATAGAGGACCTTGACATGGGCCTACCTACACTAAAGCGCACTTGCCCCTGTCCAAGGTTGCGTTGGTCCCTCAAGGAGACAATTTTGGAGGGTTTCAGGCCAAGAAACTCTCATGGAAGGAGGCATTCAAAATGGTGACTTTTCTAGGGCATGTAGCAATTGAATTAGGGTTTGATGAGCTCTAATGGTACTGGTCTAAATGATGGGAGTGATGTGCCCAAATGGATCTATAACAGCTACCCCCTAAAGTATGAAGTCAAAAATAATGATGTCAAGTGATATGCTTTACGATATGATGAGGAGGTTCCAAAGTAGTTGGTGATCTGCATCGATTACAATACATAATATCATGATATTTTCATTTTTCTCATGAATCGCCAAGGGAAGCCATACCCATGCTCAACATATAATATTTCATTACAAGTACATAGACAGTTGTCTACAGATATAGACCCATGATAGGATGACCATCAATGTAAAGCCATTATACGGATGATTTGGTACATTTCCTGAAATCACAGCCTGGATGGATGAAACTAGATCCAGGGTCTTCTATCTCGCTCAATCGTTCGCTCAAGTATGAGTCTAACCATGTGAATATGTGATCTAAAGTCAAACATGGGAAGACACCATCTGATTACCAGCCAATAATGTAAGTTGTTAACATACGTGAGAGAAATCATCGATAATGATAATGATCCTCAAGGTACTGCAGTACATTCTGCATGGTGTGAATGGATGTTTTGATGTCGAACACCATACAAAGTATTTCGGTTGAAGGTCAGTGATGTCAACCTATCACCGGAAGTGAGAAACCTGCCATTGATGTATGCAAGCCTCAAGGTACTAAAGGGGTGTTTCTAAGTCAACTTCTTGGATAATGTGCTGATCTTGACAAGAAGCTACTCGTCACAGAAGGGCCTTGATGTATCCCACATCAACAAAATGAAATGAGTGTAATGATTTTGGGGAAGGAATTTGACTGAAACCACAAGGTTCAAGAATGGCGGTAATGAAAATGAAGGTTTATGAGTATTGTAAAGGATGAATTTTAACTGAGTGATTTTTCTTGAACATGTCGGTGACACTAAATGAATTGGTAGCATTGACCCAAAACAAAAAGTAATGGATGGTATGATATACCAAGGTATGATGACCATAAAGCAGATAACCCAACCCATGTAGTCACAATGATGAAGTGAAAGCATCATGTTCAAGAGTGACCCACTGCCATAAAGTGGTTTACCCCTTTTTCCATTTTCCCCGGTCATGACTTACCAGTACCTCTTTATCTTTATCAAGTTTGAGGAGGATAATATATGATTGTTGTATAGTTTCACCCTTCGGGTGAATCCATCGCTATGTGATGTTTTAATGAGTCTAGAAAAGGTGAAACTTGGTCTTGTCATGATGGACAAGTTTGTCACTATTTGATGTTTTAACGAGTCTAACGACAATGATAACTCGATCCTTTTCATGTTTAGAGAGTTTGAAAAGGGACAAAAAGAAAAATCCATAAGTTCTTTTTCGTAGATTTGTCTCTCAAGTCCGAAAAAGCATAAAACAATACAAGAGAGACCTATTGACCATGTTTGATCAACATATTCCTTTTTCGTAAATAATCTATCTCAGCCTGAAAAAGGGTTAAACTTATACTGAGTAGATGTCATTTCCAATCTGTTAACGTGTTGAAAAGGACAAGCACTCAGAAATATTTTCATATTTCGAGAGTCTGAAAAGAGCTTAAGGAGGACTCCAAGGGGGTTTCTTTTTTTATGTTTAATAGAGCTCGAAGAAGAGAAAAGTATGCTCTGTGGTCAAAGTACAATTCACGATCGTGCACGTGCACTTCTGTAAGTCAGCTATATATCTATTCAAAGCAACAACAAATGGATTAAGCATACCTGTTTCATTGGTAAAAATAGGTAAATACTAAATTTTACTCATTTAATGCTCAGGAAATAAACATAAAAACAAGAATTTACCATGTTATTTTCACCATTTGAAATTTACCGTTCAGTTTGTTCTTTGACCCTGTTTTTTACCTCGATCTTCATTAGCTGATTGCGAGAGATTCTGTGGATCATTTCTCATGTTTTCCGGACCAGGTAGGAGATCTGCCCCTCCTCTTTCTTTTCATGTCATTATTTAACTATTTCATGCAAGTTTTTAGGGTTTTTTAGGCCCCTGGGGTTTGAATTTTTCACCCTAGGACCAGCGCAGGCTTGCATGTCAAAAACCATACTAGGGAGCACCCAGATAGAATGGATTCTGCACTGCAGTGTAGTGTCTCCTTGCCTAAGCTGTGCTGGGCGAGTTGCACAAACTTGTTTCACCAAATTGACCCAAAATTTCTTCAGTTTTTTGCATGAAAAGGATCCTAACTAAGCTTATGGCTTGATTTCAGGCTTTTATCGGATCATAATGTCTATTACTTGGCAAGAAAGAGAGCATGAAGAACAAGATATGGTTTCCCTAAATTATCTAGGTATAGTTGAGGCCCTCAGAAACCGTGGGTTGCTCAAATACTTCAGGTTGTCCGGAATGAGGAAACGATCAGAACTATTGCAGTTCCTAGTTCATGCATGGGATCCAATAGATCAGGCTTTTCACATAAGAGAGGAAGTTGTCCCTATTGTGATCGATGATGTTTACTTCCTTATAGGGTTGTCGATATGTGGTGCCCCCATAACCCTTTCAGGTGCTTCACGTGGAGGGGAAACAATGAGGGACGATGTTCGACAATTCTGTCGGCCAAGTACATAGCCTAGCAAGGACAGAAAGATAATCATCAAAGATATCTGTGATTTTCCTTTGAGAACAATCCTTTTCACCATCCTAAAGTTGGCAGGCAGTGTGACACTTCATTTGGCAAATAGATCATATGTTCAATATGCACTTGAGTGTCTTGAGCCAACTTTATTCAACCGGTGTGAGGCAATACTTTGTTCATTGAAAGAGCAGCTAGAAAAGGTAAAGAGAGGTAAGACCAAGAACTTTAGCTATGGATCACTCTTAATTTCTTTTACCTTAGAAATAATTCCATTGATACAACCCCAACATGTAACACTAGGTGTAGCTGGTCCTAGAGATCCACAGATGCAGTGGTGGGTCGAATTAATGGCTAAACATGCTGGTCAGTCATCGATACATTTACCACTGCATTCTTCAATTGGCTCGATTGACAACACATTGTCATCGAGGAGCATCCATATTCAGGGATGGATTTTCATGGAGATCTATAATTGAGTCTACGAGTGGGCGTTCAATGGAGTGCTATAGGTAAATGGTTTTTTGACCAAAGTGTTTTTTTATTTTTAAGTTTCTACATGTTTTTGTGTTTTTATGTTCCAAGACTAAACTAAAATCATTCTCATGCATGTAGATGTGGGTACTGTTCGACCTATGAGGCATTGACAGGAGGCAGGTGGACCAGTGCAGAGAAATATTGGGAGAGCAGTTCTCTAGGATTTGGAATTTGCCGAGACACTAGCAGAGTTGCAGGATCTTGTAGAAGGATTGACCCTTGGTATCCCGGATGTTCGGATCGCGGAGTTATCTATAAGGCTGCAACGCCATACTATTGGTGTTCTAGGCCATTAGATGCGGCTTTTGCGCATGATAGCTCAGGCTGTGACCCGTTATCATGAGCATCACTAGGTCTAATTAGAATGTTTTTTGCATGCAATTTGAGATTTTAGGTCAAATGACCAAACATGTCTTGTACATGAATTTTGTAAAAACTTTTTAGAACATCTATCTATCTTTACTTTCAGAGTTTTTTTATATATATGGTTATTTGCAACCCTATTCAAATAATGATGTGAGTTAAAAATTTACTTTTACATGTGTCGCAAATGTCTATTTAACACATAGTTTTCTAATGAGTCAGTTAATGTGTTAAAGTTTATGGAAATATGTTGATATTGAATGTACTCAAAATGTCTTTCCAAAATACGAACTCTAAGGAACATATGAAGAATTGTTTGGTTTCAGACGGTATAAATGTTTGTTAGTTGCAGTATGACGAGTTGTGAGTCCAGCCTTACGATGATTCGGTGAATTCCAAGTGAAATGGCATCAGAGAGAAGTTCGATCAACGTGCTATACTCAGTGATATTGTTCATTGATCAACCGATACAAATCCCTTGAAAACTCACTAACTTTCCACTTGGAGATAAAATGGTCGATGCTGCAGAAGATAGGTTCTGCGTACTACGACTAGCACCATTAGTGTAACCAAAAAATGGTTCCAAAGGTTCTGACATCTACAACAAATGCAAAGTAGATTACTTAACCACATAAAAACTTTAAAAGACACACTGACACACACACATGCAATTAAAGCATATATATAGTGATTTTTACTACACTCAAATTAAGCATAGTAATGTTTCAGGTATAACCCATTTCAGGGTTGTGACAATGGAATTCCATCATAATCCACCAACTCATAGGCCCCTTTTGCCAAAACACGTGTGACAATATAAGGACCCATCCAAAACGGTTCAAATTTTCCTGCTCCTAGTTTATCAACTTCCTGATTGTAAAGCAAGACTAGGTCTCCTTTTGAGAAAATGCAAGGCTTGACATTTTTGTCATATTGTGCCTTGATTCATTTCTTATGCACTTCGTTAGCCAATGTGCCTTCATGACGGGTTTCATCCAAATGGATAAGTTCCAATAAACATGCTTCTTCGTCACAAGTGTTAGGTAACAGGTCAATCGCGAGTTTGAGAGATGAAATTTTGCATTGTATGGGCAAGATTGCCTCCAGACCATACACCAATTGAAAGGGTGTGAATCTGGTTGCATTTCTCACTGAAGTTCGATATGCCCACAAGGAAAAGTACAGGATTAAATGCCAGTTTCATTTATGAACCCCTATCATTCTTTGAATAATTTGCTTCAGGACTTTGTTGATGGCCTCAACTTGTCCATTCACTTCCAGATAATAAGGAGTAGAACTATCATGTGAAAGTCCTAACTTGGCAGTTAACTTAGCCATCATGTGATTATGAAAATGCAACCCATGATTTGTAACTATTGCCTGTGGTACAGCAAACTGGGGCACCACGTGGTTGAAAAAGAAAAGAGCAGTCGTCTCGCCACTATTGTTTAAAGTTGGCATCGCCTTGGCCCATTTTGTGAAATAGTCAATGACAACTATAATGTACCCATGCCCCTGAGCCGAGGTGGGGTTACATGTCATGAAGTCAATGGCCCATTTGGCGAATGGTCCAACAACAACAAGAAGATGCAATGGTGCAGGTGGTAATCTAGCTTTACGGTCATAGCTTTGGCATGCATGGCAACTTCTAATAGCAATTATGTAATCTTTGAATATGGAACGCCATAAGTAACCATCACGGAGAATTTTTTGTGCGGTAGAATAACTAGATAAGCGTCCACCAAAAGCACTTGAATGGCTATCATTCAAAACTTTCTCGGCTTCCTCATGAGTGAGGCACCTTCGTAAAATTGTATAGATACCATGACGGTAAAGAGTGTCGCCAACGATTAGATAATCCTTGGCTTGGTATCAGATACGTTGTTGTTGCGAGCAAGAGCTATCAGGAAGGAAAGTTTGGGTCTAGAGATAAATCAGTATATCCCCATACCACACATCAGATGACAAAATCAGGAACAAAGACTCATCCAAAATTGTTGGTTATGAAGTTGAATAAATGGTATTCAAGGGAAGGTTGCAAAGAAGCTTGACAAAGACTAGAGATTTCTTTGATTTAGTTTTGATGAATTCCAAGTTAAAATCCTACAAAATGACGATTCATTTTGAGTATTTGCGCCCCATCAATTGAAGTGACAAAATATATGTCATAGGGTTGCAATCTGAAATGACAGTGGTCTTTTGGAGTAGGATGTAGGCAAAATATCTGTACATCTTGAACAACAACCAACGCTAACTTTTTGATGTAAGAGTACTTAACTTCTGTATCATTGAGATTGCAGCTCAAATAATATATCGAATGTTCAATCCCATCTTCTTCTTGGACTAAAACCATTCCAATGGTTGTATTTGCAGCGGAAAGATACATGAAGTAGTCGTTTTGATAATTCGTGGAATACATTCATGAGGCTTTAATCAAGGTATGTTTAAAATCATCAAAGGAAGCTTGCGCAACCTGGTCCCAATGGAAGGGTATCCCCTTTTTCAATAAATGAGTAAATATTTTAGCCATTTCAGCATAATTAGGAATGAACCTCCTTAGAAAGTTAGCCTTCCCTTGGAGTCCCTATAACCGTAGTAGATTGGAAGGTGGAGACAAATCAAGGATTACCTGAACCTTAAGTGCATCAAGTCAAATTCCCTCCTTAGACACTACAAATCCAAGTGAACGAGCAGAACCAACACAAAACACACATTTGTGTGGATTGAGTTGTATTTTGTAGTGTCGTCACTGTAAAAATATAGCTCTCAAATGCTGTGGGTCATAAGATCACTTTCGTGAATGAGCAGGAAATCATCAAGGTATGGTTGAACAATATGTTTGATGTCATGGAAGTCATAATTCATTTCCCTCTGAAATGTTTCCCCCGCGTTCTTCAAACCAAACGGGAGTTTCCTATAAGCGAATGTGCCCCATGGACAAATAAATTCAGTTTTAGATTGGTATTCTGAGCGGATATTGATTTGATTATAGCCGGAAAAACCATCCATAAATGAGAATATTTTGCATCTGGCACATTCATCAATAATCTGGTCGATAAAGGGAGTAGGATAATTGTCTTTTGGACAACCCTGATTAACATCCCTATAATCGATGCACACTCGTATTGTCCCTTGTTTCTTCATGACAGGAACAATATTGTCCCCAGCAAAGTCGCCAATTTGTTATGAGGAATTTGGTATCTACGGATAAATTCTAATTCACTAGGTAGGTAGCTATACCTAGAACAACAGATTTAAAGTTCTTATCCTTTTTCTATAAATGATAAATAAGACAAAGGGAATCAAATGACCTAATTTTTCTTCCGCTTCCCTTTTGTCTCCTTTGTTTGACTCTCGTTGCTCCCTCGCGAACTTAACTCGCTTAAAAAGTACCTGAAAGTGTAAACAGAAGACAGAGAACTAATCAAAGCAAGAGATCTATCAAATACAAGTAAATGGAATCAGATACATTCACACATATAAACATCGTATATCAAGATAAGCATATGGAAAAAGGTGTAAACAACTTTATTAAGTAGAAGGAAGAATTACAAACATGAAGTCTGATCCATTGTCACTCTTCCATGTTGGGTTCCAACCAACATCACATCAATAGCACAGCACTCCGGAAGCATAACACTACTCACTTACAATCTCAATTCTCACTTCAACAGTATCTCCTTACAAATTCTAAAAGTCCAACCCCTGATCACTTAGATGAGTGCTCAATTTATACGCAAATGGAGGAGGTTTTGTCATAAATGAGGGTATTAAATGGCCTTCCATACATAGAGTTAGTTTCCATGGAGGAAGGGATGAGAGGATAGGAGGTTACTTAACTCATTCCTCATCCATTTTTGAGCTCATAGGAGGTGATAAGTGTGGGAATCTTCTAGATGACTCCAGAGGATAAGAATATTCCCAGAACCCTATGTGAATTTCACTCAATCTCGCCCAGTGTAGGTCAAAGTGGGCCTAGGTTCTCTGCAAATCACCCTAACATGGGCCTACCTACACTAAAGTGCACTTACCCCTATCCAAGGTTGTGCTGGTCCCTCAAGGAGGCAATTCTGGAGGGTTTCAAAACAAGAAACTCTCAGGGAAGGAGGCATTCAAAATGGTGACTTGTCTAGGGCATGTAGCAACTAAATTAGGGTTTGATGAGCCCTAATGGTAGTGATCTTAATGATGGGAGTGATGTTCGCAAATGGATTTATAGCACACTCGAAATTCACCTAAGGATGAGGAAGTGAGATTCTACATGCCCTCATACTTACTGAATGCAATTTGTGCCCAACAACAATTTCCTGGCATGAGCTGGACATGGACACCAAAAGAGACTGTCGTCAACATTTATTGCAAGTTTCTTTCTGACTACATCTACCAAGGAGTAATGCAAAGGATGACTGACCATTTCATCATCCCTTTGCATAAGCTTATCTCTGATTAGGATCCACCTTGCATGTCCCGAGAAGTGATGGAGGCGATACATAACATTGTAGATTGGTATGCCTCACCCGGTGGCACCTTTATTAGAGTGTTTGGTGGAGAGAAGCCTCCGCATGTTCTACCAAGGTATGCCATGGAAAAGCTCGTCATGCAAGAGGTATCATATCACCTCTCCATAGGGTTATCAATAGGACTGTATAGGAAGAAGAAGGCATCATGGCATGCTCTTCCTTTGCAGATTGGGTTATACGAGATTAAGAGCTTAAAAGATGCAGATGTTGAAGCTAAGGAGATATTGCAGTTTGAGTTCCGCACCAAAGACTTTAATCCATATGATCCCCACATTATTTGCAAGAAACTGTGAAGGTGTACTATCCGTATATCCATGGGAAATTTCACTGGCATGAGGAGGACCCTTGGAGGTACTATTACAATGACTCCAAGCTCCATGAGCCATTCAATATAGACACAACTTGGAAGGTTGCTCTACAGGAAACATCAATGTAGGAAGTAACAACAACAACAAAAATAAGCAACATAGGACAAGGCCAAGATGAAGATTTTTGAGAAACCAGAGGCAAAGAAAAGCTGCAAGATGGGAGTAGATCCTATCACTGAGAAAGCAACTTTGGTAGTAAAGACAAAGAGGGAGCAGCAGATAAAGATAGCAAATCGCAGGAAGAGAGAAAAGCGAAGGTTGTAGGAAGTAGAATTAAATTTGAAGGAAATGGAGAAGAAGTTAAAGGAAGAGTAGGAGCTGAGGAGGAGAGAAAGAGAAGAGAAGAAAAAATATGAGGAAAAAGAAAGGCAAGGTGAGATGACATAGAAAACAATGCCCATACAGGTCAAGTAGTCAGAACAGCTGACATGTGAAGAAGAGGGTGAATAGATGCATGATCAGGATCTTTCTCAATAGATTAAGCAACTGATGGAAGTGACATACATGGAGTTGGGGAAAGAGTGACAGAATGAAGACAATGAACTTATGTTGAGAGCACCAGAGATAATCTCTTAGTGTCCTCCACCTCTAGAGTCAGAAATAGTCCCGAGCAAGCAAGGAGATTTTTTTTTCCTTAATGAGTATCCGAGGATGTGTACAATATATCATTTGACGAGTTGCAGAAGAATGTTGTACAGGAGCGAAGGAATCACTTTTCGTATGATCACGCGTCACCCGCATTCATGAAGGAAAGGGTGATAGTGTCAGATGCCAAAAACCATCCAGTTTCTCTTGCCGATGCCACCTTGGCCTATGTAGGAGTAACAAGCTCAAATGTTAAGTTCCTATTGATCACGAATGAAAAAATGACAAAGAACTTGCAGGCTGTGAGGCAAGAGGCAGAACAACTCAGAGTGCAGAGCACAGTTTCCACAATGGAAGAGATGAGGAAAGTAATACTTGTTGAGGTATTAACACTTGAGACTACCATGTGGAAGCTCTATGATGGATTCATCACTGTGCATAAAGAAAATTTCCGTGTGCATGGATTACAACAACAGAGCAAAGAGTTTGTTCAAACTCTCATGAACATACATGCTACCATATGATCCATGTGGATATTGGGTGCCACCCACCTATTCCACTTGGACCCCCAACACTGTCTCTTTCATTTTTTCGGTTTCCTTAATTGTAGCACAATTTACTATTTTTGGCAGTTTTTCATGTCTTGAACTTCTGGAGCCGTTTTGAGTCCGTAAACGATGTTTTTCGGGAAAATGGAGACACTAAAACAGTCCTAATCTGGATTTTCTATTTGTTTTTAGCATTCTCTTTGAAATCTTTGAAACAAGGTATTATGATAGCCAAACATAGATCGTATGCCAAATTTACGATCCCAGAAAGTTGATGTACCAATCTACCCAAACGGGGCCCACAGTTTTGGTGCTTCATCACATAGGGTTAGGTTTTTGGATGTTTAGTGTTTTCCATTGTTTCTCAATAATAAATAGGCCTTTGAGCCTCATTGTAACAATTTAGAGGCATGTAGCCACCACATCTCTTCTCAGAGATAAGCTACCATCACCCGAGCTATCCTATTTCCATTTTTTTTTATTACAGTGGAATCGGCAATAGGGGCAGCCGCGCAACTCACGTTACACGGGGTCGATTCTGACCACTACCTCTATAACCACTGGGCGCTGCACCCACCCCTCTATACAGCTCCAGGGTAAGTCTAGGGGATTTGAACTCATGACCTTCAGTACGGAGCCTGCCTGTCTAACGAACTTCACCGCATTGTGATTACCAACTCACCTACCCCCGTGGGGATTATCTTATTTCCATTTGATTTTGAAGAATAGTTCAATATTTGTCTATTAACGAAATGAAGTGATTTTTTGCTGCATCTTTGTATTTATGATTATATCTGTAAGTTGTTGTGTTCCTGTTTAAGTTCGGATCACCATCACCCATGTGCAAGAGTGGACAATGCAGTACAAAGGGGACTCTCTTCGCTTGCCAAAGATGATGAAGCCTCAAGCAGAGCTAGAGAAAGCAAAGGTCTTTATTTTGATCCAAAACTATGAATACCTTGCCCCATTTTTCAACACCATACAGGGCTCATATGCATGGTTATACAATAGTTTGGATGTAATGGTGAGAATTCACAGGATCTCATCAATCGGTTCCCTCGCCGAAGTTGAACACAAGAACCAAGTCTGGTTAGAGATCGACATGTACATGGCGCAGCTAAGGAAAGAGGCCATTAGGGATGACTTAGATATGAGCACACATAACATGTAGAAGTACATTGGTGGTCTAGTCATGGTCAACACCATGCTACACATGCTTCAATACAAGTTGGATATAGGTTCCAAGACCATATACCTAGAAGTTATGGAGGCAAGAGTCCACTATCAAAAAGACACCATCAAATAGTTTGGGGACATCATCACACAGTACCAATCTTGGCATAAGTATGTGACAAAGAAGCACCAAGTGAAGATGGTCGAGTTGGTATTTCCCCAAACTTCAGAGTCATCATATTTTTTCTTGTTAGGCTATCTCTGGCCTATTTTGTCTCACATGGGTACATGTGGAAAATGTAGTACTATTTGTAAATATGTTGTAAGTGAAATTCCAAGTGTCATTAGTGGAATGTGAAAGGACATCATGTTATATAATGAGTTATTTGTAAAGAATTTGAAGAGTAATGAGGGTAGTTAAAGAGTCACAAAGGGGAATATCAAGGGTCAACCCACACTTTTTTATAAATAGAACCTCATAACTCAAAGAAGAGGCTTTTGGGAGCCAAGATTTTGGCTAGGCTTAGGCTTAGAAAAGGCTTGGGAGTATTGTGACAAGCCTTGGATTCTCCTTAGTGTAGAGCGAGTATACTTCTTTCGAGGAGTAGGTGTTCTTGATTGTAATGTTCCACTATTGGGGCTAGTGGTCATCAATGGTGTATGTATGGATGGAGATTTCACATATAATAATAATATGAGGGCCAACACGCTTTCATGCATATGTTCTTATTGTAGTTGGACTATTTTGGTTTCTTTAGCAATGTATGTTGTTTAAATTACACATTTTCTTATGAACTATTTTGTATGAAATTGTAGGAACCTTGTTGGATGTGTGTTGTTGGATTAACTCGTCACTTTAATTTGTGGACTATTCTGCATTTTATCATGTGATGTCATTCCGCTCATGTCTTCCTTTCAAGTTGCATACTATTACATGCTTCTAAGGGGAACACTTCATTTTCCCCTCCATGTGTTAGAACCCCCCATGTATAGCGCTTGATTCGTCACATGCTCACACACTTCTCTCAACAAAAATTTATCATACTTATCTCTACACACTATCGTGGTCAAGGCATTACATTACCACCCACTACTGGGACTCCTAATCCAAACGGTTTGAGGTCTACTTGGGACTTCATATTGGGGATATCCCCTTAATGTTGGCGAGTCCAGCACTGTCAACATGTTCCAGTCACTTCTTCAAGGTACTGGAATGCTTGATTTTTTCTCTAAATTTCAAGGGAACAACATGAATGTGACAAGAGAACTTACCAATGTTTTTTATGGCAAAAGTGCCCAAATTAGTAATATAACTATTTATCTTTCTGAGCATACATTGTCTGAAATCACCGGTTTACCTTAGTTGGGATATAGATGGTTCAAGAATAAACCCATAGAGTAGAAGGCTTCGACTCCATTTCTCAATAGATCTAAAAAACAAATTGGGCTATAATAGTCTCAAGAAACTTATTGAAAAATCCATGGCAAGGCCTAGTATTTCTCATTAATAAGTACATAACCTATGAGACGAGATATAATATTGTGAATTTTCCATACCATGTATGCTTGTTATCACATCTAAAAAATTATAAAATTGTAAATATTCCTTAATTTTTATTAACAAGTCTCACAACGATGGCCAAAGCCATCCAAAGACAAATAAGAAATGAAGGCTGAAATCCTTACCACCATGGACTTATTAATTTTTTTTCCAATATGATTTGCAAAAGAATGGCATCACTTGGGAACAATTTCTTGTTGATAGTGGGTTTCTGGAAGAGATAAATAAATAAAATATTGTTGCACGAAGAAATGCCAAGTGGCTCTCCATGTGTGTCGTGACATGGCTTAACCGCCTCCAAGTGATCTTTAAATTTGGTGATGTGTCAGTTTACTAATACTTATGGGCTTTCTTCTAATGACAATAATGATTCCCAACAAGTGGTATCAGATCACAGGTCACGGGTTCAATACACATCTTACTCATGCTGGGGGGGGGGGCGATTTTTGCATGAAGAAAAGTCAGCAGTTCTCCATGTGTGTCGTGACATGGTTGAACCACCTCTCATTGATCCTTAAATCAGGCGATGCGTCTGTTCACAAATACCTATGGGTTTTGGTCAAGCATAAATCATGATTCCTAACAAATACTACAAGAAAATATGAATAATATGCTTAAGAAAACCTTGTACAACAAAGAGAATTGAGAAATATAGTTTCTATGCGCACTCAAGAAATATGGAAAAATAAAATACTACAAAAAAATAGTTACATATCAGAGAAGGGTGATAAGGTCAATGACCAAGGAGATCAATAAGAAAGATAAACAAGTTAATTTGCAATACTAACAAACATTTGTATAAGTTAATAAGAGCCGAAGAACGAAATTGTCTACCCTTACAACATCAACTTCGGAAATTGATAAGGACTATGTTAAATTGTAGCAAGAAAAGGCTTCATTTGGCTTGTGCCTTAGCCAAATGGAGAAATTCAAATTTCCACATCAGTAGGATGAATTGAGTTGCGATTAGAATAAGTGACATGGCTAAGTCACTTAGTTAAGTCTCTTAATTCAATTTTGTGGGAAAGAAGTAGGTTTGTTAATGAGTTGACTACTAAGATCTAGCAATCTAGTAAAGTTATAGTTAGTGAAACTCAGTTATGTAAGCTCTAGTCATGAATAGAGTCAGTAGGCGTTTGATCAAGTAGTTATAACTATTTTTAACTCACTAATCTCTCAATTAACTAGTCAATTTACTAAGAATATCCTTTTTCATGCATGCAATTCGAATTTGCTAGTTGATTGGAGGAAAAAGGAATCAACATAATCATTATTGTATACTGGTGAGCGTATAGAGTTTGTGTAATGCAGGTGAGCTAATTTCCTTAGAAATTGCACAAGGAAATAAGAGCTTCCTATTTTTTAGGGGCAAGATTTGTGCAAGGAAATAGGAGGAAGATGGAGCCCTATTTGGGTTAAGTGTTGGTTAGAGCAAGGAAAGCAGGAGATCAATATTTCATTGTAGGTTGAACTTCAAGGATTGAAGTTTTCATTGTAATTGATCATTGTCTCATATTGTTATGTGGAATTTATGATTGTAGACAAAGTTGAATTCCCTAGGCCTTGTGGACTATTCTAGAACACCAGAAGACAAAAAGCATAGATTTTTCCTTAGAGAAGTTAAGGAATGGGAAAGAGGCATACCTCGAATTTATAGAAAGCTTCTTTTCCTCCTTGCTTGTAAGATCCAATTGTAGCTCCAAGCGATATAATTAGAACTTGCACACATGACTAAAACAAGCAAAGTATCCAAAAAAACCAAGTAGCATAATCTAGCATCTCTATTCAATGATTCAACAAGGCATTGAAATATATGAGTGCAAACATAACACAAAAAATATAGGAAAACAAGATACTCTTTGTGTTAATAGAAATAGGAGAGAGCTTAGAACCATAAATAGTAGTCGATATTGTAGATGTCTCCCCAAGCTTACTTTTCCTTCTTGTCACAAAGTGCACCTCAATATCAACTGTAATGCATGAATATGGTGACTCATTTAAGTTCAAGGCAACAACTTGAGGGCACTATCAATCTCCAAAATCCAACCTTGATGCTATGGATGCCAGTAAATTTATAGGAGAGGGATGGTAGTTTAGTATTTACCATTATGTGCTTGAGATTTACATATGATGGGAGGATGAGCTCAAGGGATAAGAGGTGAAGTCTCTAAGATAGGAACATATAGGATTTGAGCTTCTTCCATGGTAAATGATTAAAACAACCCTTGGAAGTTCTGGAAGAAAAAGGGTTAGAATAATTTTTAATTTTCTCGAATTTCTAGAATCAATGCACCTATAGAAGGAAGAAACAGGTGTTGATCAGCACTGGTGTAGAAGGGAGCAACCAATGCTGAATGCAGGTGGCTAAAGGAGTACGGTACATTGGGGCTAAAAACATTGATTTGAGAAATTAATCCTAGAAAATTAGACTTTTTGGAAAGGTCATGCTTAGGGCTTTGTGAAGGGATGATGGAAACGTTTTCACAGATGTTGATTGATCTGGTTTGTAGGCCTATTGACCAGATGTGACAAATTGGTCTATAACACATGATATAACACAAATAGAGGAGGGGTGTTTCCTAGTTGGGTTCCCCAGTAAAATTATTATGTTCACTATAATTGAATGATTGCATGTGTTTCTATTATATTTTCCCTTTCTACAAATTGAGTAGAGGAAATTTTTGTTTATTTATTTCAGTCTGGTTTTATTAGTAGCTGCAAATTTTGAGTTATATCTAGATGGTATCAAAGCTATTGAAAACTACATAGAAAATAGGTCCTTGATCAATCTCTCAAGAAATTTTGAATAACAGAGTTTACAGTGCTTATTTTCTTCAGTGTAGGAACAATGTATTTCAATGGATTGACACTTCAGTATGCATTGAAGGGCACCTTGAATTTTTTTGCTTGGAAATATAGGATGGAATTTGTGTTGGATGACAATCAAGTATTGAAGTACACACAAAATTATACTCCAAAACTAGTAACATCGGATGCACAACAATTGGCTTAGTGGAAGAAAGACACAACAAAATCCAAAAGGATTATTCTAGAGTGAGACAAAGATCATACGGTTTCTAATTTGGCTGGAAAAGAGACCCAATTTGTAATGTGGAAAACCCTCACAGATCTGTTCCAAAGCAGTAGTGATGCCAGAAAATTGGCATTCAGAGGCAAGCTCAGGAAAATTTGAATGGAAAAAAAATGAAGTGGTTGTTCAATACCTATCCAAATTCACTCATGTGAGAGATGACCTTGGAGGAGTTGGATAAAATGTCCCATCATTTGAATTTGTGAGCTTAGCACTCCTTGGTCTACCAAAGTCCTAGCACATCTATCAAGATTCAGTTAATGGAAGAGACAAGCTCCCAAATGGGGAGATACTTTGGTCCGACTTGGCACAGGAGGAGATTAGAAGAAATACTAGAGATGGAGTCTCATTGAGATTTGATGAGGAAGAAGAATGTGCTTTAGTTTTTAAAGGAAATAATTCCAAAGGCAAGAAGGCCCAAGGTGAGGCAGAATCCATCTAGAACCATAGAAAAAGGAAAGAGCTCGACAAAATTAAACGCTTTCACTTCCATGAATATGGACATGTTGATGGTGTTGGATGCTACCAACATGTATGGGGATCTCCCTGATGTGAAGTCCCAATTATACCTCACATCGTTTGGTGTAGGAGTCCCATCTAGCTATGCGGTCCAGCCATTGTTGGAAAGGTTTCAAAGATATGTCATGGTTACACACACACAAGATATCACAACACCTCTTTGGGTAGAAAGTATGTAAGATTTGTCAGACACCTAATGTAAGGTGCACAAGGGAACATCCACGATTGGTAAAAGGAAAAAGAGCCCCCGGTTAGAAAAGTTGTAGTAGCAATATCCTAAAGGGGGACTCGAGAAGGAAGAGAAAGGCTTGTTGATTACTGCAGATTAGTCCACATAATAAACAACAATCAGGAAATCATAAAAACAATTATTCAATAATAAACATAGCTATGAAATGAATTAGTTCATTAATTTAGTATGTAAGTGATCCAAACATAAACATGAATGCAACAAATTATAGATATAATCATAAATACAAATATACAACAGAGAAAACTTCATTTCATTAATAGAAAAAACACTGAACTATGCTTATAAACAAAATGGAAATAAGATAGCTTTGGCGATGGTAGCTTACCTTTGAGAAGAGATGTGACGGCTACATGCCAACTGAACTATGTTACAATGAGGCTCAAGGGCCTATTTATTATTGAAAAACATGAGAAAACCCTAAAAAACCAAAACCCTAACCCCAGGATATGTAACACCAAGATTTTGTGGGCCTTGTTGGGGTTAGTTGGGCAACCAACTTCCCGGGGTCATAACTTGGTCATATTATCTCCATTTTGCACATACGATACCTTGTTGGAAAGGTCTCTCTGCATACTACATGTTTTTCACAGGAAACAACTTGTAGAGAGCCTCAAAAAAACGTCGTTTAGGAGGTCAAACCTGATTCAGAATTTCATGACCAAAAAAACTACTAAAAGTAGTAAATGTTGAAATAAACAAGTAAAAAAATGAAGCTAACTAGAGGGTGTAGGTGGAATAGGTGGGTGGCCACCAATATCCACCTAGAACATTCCTCCTCCCTTAGGAAGCAATGATCCCCATTGCGTGTAGATCCTCCATGAGGTGAGGAAATTTCTATTGAACCTGGTCCCTAGTGAACCACTTTACCTGGTGAAGGAGTTGCCTGCTTTGACAATTCGATATAGTTGTATCCTCTCTTGGTGAGTGTTCTTGATCTATGTGTCCATGAGCTGATCAGTTGTGGCCTATTCCATTTAGTTCGGGTTGATCTCTATTCGTGTGAGTTGTTCTTTAATGTCGGATGTGTCCAACAACGTTGGAAAGTATGACCGAAGGCGGTCTACATTGAACATTGGGTGTAGACCAAGGAATGGTGGGATGTTGAGCTCGAAGGCATTGTCACTCAAACCTTGGTGATGGTGTATGGTCCATAATAGAGCGGGTGAAGCTTGCAGAGGGGTCCCGTGAGGCGCTCCTTCTACAAATGTAGCCTAACTTTGTTGCCAACCTCAAACTTCTATGACACTCGATGTTGATCATGGCACTGCTTGTACTTATCATTGTATCTATCCAATATATCATGGACCTGCTAGGGGATTTGTTGAATGCACTCAATGAAGTTTTTAGCCCTTTCGGCTTCAGACTAGATGTGAGCTGAATCTACATGAGTGGATGCAAATGGTATGGCCACTTCAATGGGACATAATGGCTAAAATCCCAGCCCTACCTGAAAGGGGTTGTGGCATGTTGAGTTGTGGAGAGCTCTTTTGTAACTATGTTGAACATAAGGGATATTTTCATCCCATGTGTGTGGATGCTTCGAGTTGTACATGTGAAAAATGTGTGCGATCATCCTGTTGACAACCTCTATTTTTCCATCAGTTTGGGGATGGAAAGTTATGGACTTAGTAATTTTTGTATCCAGCATTGACCAGATACTTGACCAAAATTCACTCATGAATCTGTTATCCTGATCTGAGACAGTGGACTCTGGGATCCAAAAGTGTATGCACACTCACTCAAATAATAGCTTAGCAGTGGCCTCTGCCGTGATACTCTTCTTGTAGGCCGCCATGACGGCCATCTTGGAGAATCTGTCGATGACCACGAAAACGCAATCATTACCGTGCTTAGTAGAAGGAAGGCCCGACATGTAATCCATGGAGATAGATTCCCAAGGCCGAATAGTAGGTAGAGGAGTATACAAGCCTTGCTTCTTGATGGTTAGTTTGAAAATGGTGTAGGCGTTGAAAGATATAATGTACTTCCCAACATCTTGACGAAGTTTCAGCCAATAAAAATACTTCTTTAATACCGCAACTATTTTCTCTACTCTAAACTGTCCAGCGACCCGACTATAGTGTGTCTCCCAAATCATCTTGGCACGCTCACTTGAAGGAACACATATGTGTCCCAGGCGGCATAATAATCCATCCTGAATGTGAAAATTTAGAACTTGCTTACCTTCTAGGAGTGTCTGGTATGTGTTGCTAAACTTTGGATCTCTCTTGTAAATATGTGGCCACCCTGAAGTCTCGTGCCCATAAAAGTCGAGCATAGTGATCAGCACCATGACCGGTGGTTAGCTGAAGCAATAAGCAAAATTATTGGTGTTTCCCTTCTTCTACTTAATGTTCAAATGGAACTATTGTAGGTAGGTGGAACATTTTTTATTGCAATCATTCTGTAACTTCTCCTTTTTCTGTATGAATTGCAGGGGTCGGTGGTCTGTGTGGATTACCATTTCCTTCCCGAGAATGTAATGCTTCCATTGAAGTCATACTTGTACAATGGAATACATTTCTTTGTTGTAAGTGGGATAATTTCATACTTTGTTTGAAAGTGTCCCACTATGGTAATAAACTACATGCCCATGTTGAGTAAAAAATGCACCAATAACATAGTTGGAGGCATCTTTCTCAATCTCAAATGGTTGTTGTAGTCCTAGTAATGTGAGCGCTGATGCAGAGCAGAGGTGATGCTTCAACTCGGAAAAATCCAGTTGTTTGGTTTTAGACCAAAAACAATTTTCTTTCACTTTGCCCTTGGTGACTTGACTTAAAGGCCAAATGATATGACAAAACCCCAACATGAACTTGCAGTAAAAATTGGCAAGACCAAAAATGTCGCAGATCTCTGTTTGAGTGGTTGGGGTTGGCCAATCCTGAATGACTTGTATTTTTGTTGGGTCCACACGTACACCCTGCTCATCAATGATGTACCCCAGATATTGAACCTAGGTTAGGCCAAAAGTGCATTTCTCCAAGTTAGCATACAACTTGTGTTGTCGTAGGGTTTGAAGGACCTGTCGAATATGGTGGAGGTTCTCTTTAGAACTTTGGCTAAAGATCAAGATGTCATCTAAATAAACCACCACGAATGAATTGGTGAAGGGTTGCATGATGTCGTCTATCAGACTCATGAAGGTTGCAGGGGCATTTGTCAATCTGAACGGCATGGCCAACATTTGAAAAGTGCCTCCTTGGATTTGAAGGTAGTCTTTGACACATTGGAGGGTTCCATAGGAACCTGGTGATAACCTGACTTCAAGTCAATCTTGCTGAAATATTCCCCCCCCCTGAACTGGTCTAGAAGGATCAATCAGCTAGATTAGGTACCTATTCCAAAAAGTGTTCTTTTTCAGTGCGTGATACTCAATACAAAGTCTGCAGGTCCGATCCTTCTTCTGTACCAATACAATCGAGCTCCCACAAGGTGATGAAATTGGCTTGATGTTCCATTTCTAAAATAGTTCCTAAATATGCCTCTTGATCTCATCATTCTCTAGAATAGAGCATCGATAGATCAATCCATTAGGAAGCGACACGCTCAGGGTTAGATCAATGGAGTGCTTGACCTGACAGTGTAGAGGTACCCCTGTAGGTGAGGTGAAAATATCCCTGTACTCCTCCACTACCTTATCCATTTGTTGTTACTATGTAGAGGAGCCCTGCCTGGAAGCCATGGCTACAACCTTCTTCTTTCCTTGAGGGTGAATCACAAGGAAAACAAATTTCCTGGTTTGGGAGATGATATTACTACATTTCTTTGTAGTGATAAGATAGATGGCGGTAGGCGAGGCTACCTCTAGTATCCTATACAGCTTATTGGCCAAAGTAATAATCACAGAGTGAAGTCTAGACTCATATACATGATGTCACTTCCACAAGTATGGTTGTCCTAACAATGCATCACAAACTTCAAGAGGTGCAACATCACATAGTAACTCATCGATGAAGGGCTTGATGGTGTAGGGAGGGCGACACTGCTGGCTGATGCAGAGATCTCGTCCTTGGTGAAGCCACCCAATGGTGTAAAATTGTGGATGTGCTATAGTATTTAGGCCCAGCCGCTTCACAACCTCTACTAAAATGAGTTTATTTTGGCTCCCGCTATTGAAAATGAACTACAACGGAGAACCCTTCACCCACATTTGTGCATGGAAGAGGTGTTCCCCCTCGTCTGGATATTTAGGCTCAATCTTCTGGATCTTGGTGGTGGCCATAGTGGAACTGGGCTCAACATCAATGATCTACCTTCCTTTGTCATTCCCCTTATCGAGTTGTGATTCAGAGTAATAACATGTGTTTGATTCAAATTTCTTCTGCTTGGCCACTAGTGACTGCTTGGCCCAACACTCAATTGTGTTGTGAGTGGAGATCTTATGGAACTCGCACCATTTTCCCATGTCCTTCTTTATCTTTGTGGTGTTATTATTTTCTTGTGGCTTCGGTGGGCTGTCCTGGGTAGCCCCGCATTGGCTCTGTCCTTTGCTTTATGGTTTGGGGGTGCCTTTTCCTTGCTTTGAATTCACAGATCCAAAGTATTGCTTCTTTTGTTTAAGCTTCTGGTCAATATTGACAGCATATTGGTACGTCATGCTGAGCGAGGAAATGTCCAGGAACTCCGTCTCGTCCTAGATGTACTTGTGTAGATAGTCATGGTACTTGAGTAGCGAATGCCACTCAATATCCTTGATACGCAGCTTCGTACGAAGGGTCTGAAAAATATTAGTGAACTCTGACACATCTTGGTCAATTCCCTGTCGTAGTGTGGTCCACTTTATGTATCTATCTTCATTGCTCCTGACAGGGTAATATTTTCCCTTGATGGCATGTTAGAAAGAATCCCAAGTGGGTGTGGCTGAAAACATCGAGGGTTCACACTCATCCTTTTGTTCACAGTAGGTTGCCCACTAGTCCTTGACGTGTGAGGCAACTTTGAGAAGTGAAAAAGTAATCTTTTCCCGATTGGAAAAGTCATGAACTGAAAAATATCCTTCCAATAGATTTAATCATTTATCTATGGTGTTTGCATCTATCAAGGCCTCAAATATTAGAATATCAAAGTTAACTTGTACCTTAAAAGGATTGGCACTTCCAGAGTGGCTGTTGGATGAAGATGTGTTGCCTTTGGGTATTCGTCGAAGCATCTGGGCAAGATTATCCATCATCAGGTTCCTCTGTCACTCGAGAGATTCCTCGAGCAACATTTTGAAAGGATATCTTGCCCCCTCATCTTTCTTTTCTTCCACCATGGAAGGTCGTCGAGGTTCGCAAGTCTGATCTTGAAACGATTCAACCAAATCGATCCCTAACTCCTTATACCCTGACCTCGTTGGGGACATGCAAACAAAAATAGAGAAAGAGAAGTCTGCTCTGATACAACTAATACAAACTTAAATAGGAACACAACAAATTACAAATATAATCATAAATATAGAGATGCAGTAGAAAAACACTTCATTTCATTAATAGAAAAAATATTGAAGTATGCTTATAAACATAATGGAAATAAGAGAGCTTGGGCGATGGTATTTTATCTCTGAGAAAAGATGTGGTGGCTACGTTCCAACTGAACTGTGTTACAATGAGGCTAAAGGGCCTATTTATTATTGAAAACATGAGAAAACCCTAAACAACCAAAACGATAACCCCAGGAGATGTAATGCCAATATTTTGTGGGCCCTGTTGGGGTTAGTAGCCAACTTCCCAAGGTCATAACTTGGTTATATTATCTATGTTTGGCACGTACGATACCTTATTGGAAAGGTCTCTATGAGTACTACAAGTTTTGCCACAGGCCCCTGCCTATGGCTATGGGCCTATAGTAGACCTCAAAAAAATGTCGTTTAGGGGATAAAAATTTCTCTAGAAGTTTAGAACCCAAAAAAACTACTAAAAATAGTAAATGCTGAAATAAACAAGAAAAAAAATGAAACTGACTAGAGGGCCTGGGTGGAATATCCGAGTGGCCACCAATATCCACCTAGATCGGTAGCTAAAGCAACATTTATCATAAACATAACAAGAATAGTGCTACTGTATCTACGACACTTGTATGAAGAAGTTTCAGATCATGTAGCTTCTGATTAAGAATGGAAGGTCCCAAGTACATTGTTGCATAGATGAAACACTATATCCAGTAGTGGAACATGAAGCCACAACTTTCTTCTCCAAAGAATAATCTATCTCATATGCACTATAATAGAAACAAAGGAAAGACTCCAAGAATGCAAGCCCCTTGCTATTTATAACAAATAACAATGACCTTTGAGCTTCCTCATGACTCTTTAACTCCTATGACTTTTCATATCCTATACATGAATTATTACATTGCATATGTGGCTATTCACATTCCACATGTGTCTCTTGGACTTCATTACATATCATTTATTACAAAAGACAAATTACATATGAGATGATGGCTATATAAGACAAAGTCTCATCAAATTGACAAATAATTTGCTTCCTCATGGAGCTCATTTGTAATGGATGTGTTCCATGTTCTAAACTCTGTTGTGATGGCTTTGAGTTGAACTGTCAAGTCCCCTACATATTGCATGTTCACCTCCAGTCCCTCCATCAATATGGACTTGGAGCTTGACTGTACATTATTCCATAACCATGAGAGTTTCATATGAGCCTTCACTAGTGCGATGGCATATTGCAATATAATGTCTTTGGTAACCTCCAAGCCTTACTGTTATGTTATTGCTTGATTTTTTCAATGTATTTCATGATCTCCTAGAAGACAATTTCTCTGCCTATTATTTCTTCAAGTTTTCCTATTGAAGGCATCCCATGTTCCTGTGCTTAGAGACTCAAAGCCATTGTGTATTCGATTATAAGTAGAAATAGTACTAATATATTATTACCAAAGACACATATAGTTCTAATGGTAGAGTCTCAGCCGAACTCTGTCTATCTCTGTGACAATCATGTCTTTTCTTTCCAAATGTTACAGAGCATCTAGATGCTTAGTATCCTATTCCTGAAGATGTTCAACTACTCCATTTTCTACTTTCTGGTTTTTCACCACTTCTTGTGATTTCTTTTGAATGCCAATAGGAGGAGACACCACCTATTGGAAGTATCTTCTCATCATATAAATGTGCCATGGTGTCCTCCATTGGACCTAGTTCCTCCTGCATAACTGACTTCCATTCTTTGGTGCTAAATCTATGTGAAGATAACCATTGATTCTCTGTCGCTAGATGTTCCACCTATTTCTTCATTGCAGCAAGTTGTTTCCTAATTTAACATTCTCGTTCAACATGTATTTAGAATTATCCTACGTTGTTGTGGATATTAAGATTTTTTTGCCATTATTTCCTTGGGATTCCTTCTGGTATTGGTAGTTATCACCTTTTATGTAGAATCTGAGACTGTATTTTGAGGATCATTTGGGAAGTATTTATGCATCTGCTACATGATCCTCTTCTTAATTTAATCAAATGTGACATCGTATACGTCCAGGACTCTGTTTTTCGGTGCATATGTGATTCCCATTTCTCCAAATGGAACATGACCACTTGTTAGAGGAGGTTGTTCTAGATAACATAGCTCATCATCCATGGATTGGATGATATCTTCTTCCTCCAACTCTTCCTCTTCTATATCCCGAGTCAAATTTTCTTCTTCAAGTCTTTGTGTTGCTTCTACCTCCTAAAGCTACCTTTGTTGTTCCTCTTCTATTCTTCTCCTTTCTTCTTCTTCTTCTCATTTATTTACAAGAAACTCATCTTGCTTCCTCTTCTCCTATTATTATTCTTCCCTCTATACTAATACTTATGGGCTTTCTTCTAATGACAATAATGATTCGCAACAAGTGGTATCAGATCACAGGTCACGGGTTCAATACACATCTTACTCATGCTGGGGGGGGGGGGGGGTGATTTTTGCATGAAGAAAAGTCAACAGTTCTCCATGTGTGTCGTGACATGGTTGAACCACCTCTCATTGATCCGTAAATCAGGCGATGCGTCTGTTCACAAATACCTATGGGTTTTGGTCAAGCATAAATCATGATTCCTAACAAATACTACAATGAAATATGAATACTATGCTTAAGAAAACCTTGTACAACAAAGAGAATTGAGAAATATAGCTTCTATGCGCTCAAGAAATATGGAAAAATAAAATACTACAAAAAAATAGTTACATATCAGAGAAGGGTGATAAGATCAATGACCAAGGAGATCAATAAGAAATATAAACAAGTTAATTTGCAATACTAACAAACATTTGTATAAGTTAATAAGAGCCGAAGAACCAAATTGTCTACCCTTACAACATCAACTTCAGAAATTGATAAGAACTATGTTAAATTGTAGCAAGAAAAGGCTTCATTTGGCTTGTGCCTTAGCCAAATGGAGAAATTCGAATTTCCACATCAGTAGGATGAATTGAGTTGCGATTAGAAGAAGTGACATGGCCAAGTCACTTAGTTAAGTCTCTTAATTCAATTTTGTGGGAAAGAAGTAGGTTTGTTAATGAGTTGACTACTAAGATCTAGAAATCTAGTAAAGTTATAGTTAGTGAAACTCAGTTATGTAAGCTCTAGTCATGAATAGAGTCAGTAGGTGTTTGATCAAGTAGTTGTAACTATTTTTAACTCACTAATCTCTCAATTAACTAGTCAATTTACTAAGAATATCCTTTTTCATGCGTGCAATTTGAATTTGCTAGTTGATTGGAGGAAAAAGGAATCAACATAATCATTATTGTATACTAGTGAGCGTATAGTGTTTGTGTAATGCAGGTGAGCTAATTTCCTTAGAAATTGCACAAGGAAATAAGAGCTTCCTATTTTTTAGGGGCAAGATTTGTGCAAGGAAATAGGAGGAAGATGGAGCCCTATTTTGGTTAAGTGTTGGTTAGAGCAAGCAAAGCAGGAGATCAATATTTCATTGTAGGTTGAGCTTCAAGGATTGAAGTTTTCATTGTAATTGATCATTGTCTCATATTGTTATGTGGAATTTATGATTGTAGACAAAGTTGAATTCCCTAGGCCTTGTGGACTATTCTAGAACACCAGAAGACAAAAAGCATAGATTTTTCCTTAGAGAATTTAAGGAATGGGAAAGAGGCCTACCTCGAATTTATAGAAAGCTTCTTTTCCTCCTTGCTTGTAAGATCCAATTGTAGCTCCAAGCGATATAATTAGAACTTGCACACATGACTAAAACAAGCAAAGTATCCAAAAAAACCAAGTAGCATAATCTAGCATCTCTATTCAATGATTCAACAAGGCATTGAAATATATGAGTGCAAACATAACACAAAAAATATAGGAAAACAAGATACTCTTTGTGTTAATAGAAATAGGAGAGAGCTTAGAACCATAAATAGTAGTCGATCTTGTAGATGTCTCCCCAAGCTTACTTTTCCTCCTTGTCACAAAGTGCACCTCAATATCAACTGTAATGCATGAATATGGTGACTCATTTAAGTTCAAGGCAACAATCTGAGGGCACTATCAATCTCCAAAATCCAACCTTAATGCTATGGATGCCAGTAAATTTATAGGAGAGGGATGGTAGTTTAGTATTTACCATTATGTGCTTGAGATTTACATATGATGGGAGGATGAGCTCAAGGGATAAGAGGTGAATTCTCTAAGATAGGAACATATAGGATTTGAGCTTCTTCCATGGTAAATGATTAAAACAACCCTTGGAAGTTCTGGAAGAAAAAGGTTTAGAATAATTTTTAATTTTCTCGAATTTCTAGAATCAATGCACCTATAGAAGGAAGAAACAAGTGTTGATCAGCACTGGTGTAGAAGGGAGCAACCAATGCTGAATGCAGGTGGCTAAAGGAGTACGGTACATTGGGGCTAAAAACATTGATTTGAGAAATTAATCCTAGAAAATTAGACTTTTTGTAAAGGTCATGCTTAGGGCTTTGTGAAGGGATGATGGAAACGTTTTCACAGATGTTGATTGATCTGGTTTGTAGGCCTATTGACCAGATGTGACAAATTGGTCTATAACACATGATATAACACAAATAGAGGAGGGGTGTTTCCTAGTTGGGTTCCCCAGTAAAATTATTATGTTCACTATAATTGAATGATTGCATGTGTTTCTATTATATTTTCCCTTTCTGCAAATTGAGTAGAGGAAATTTTTGTTTATTTATTTCAGTCTGGTTTTATTAGTAGCTGCAAATTTTGAGTTATATCTAGATGGTATCAAAGCTATTGAAAACTACATAGAAAATAGGTCCTTGATCAATCTCTCAAGAAATTTTGAATAACAGAGTTTACGGTGCTTATTTTCTTCAGTGTAGGAACAATGTCTTTCAATAGATTGACGCTTCAGTATGCATTGAAGGGCACCTTGAATTTTTTTGCTTGGAAATATAGGATGGAAGTTGTGTTGGATGATAATCAAGTATTGAAGTACACACAAAATTATACTCCAAAACTAGCAACATCGGATGCACAACAATTGGCTTAGTGGAAGAAAGACACAACAAAATCCAAAAGGATTATTCTAGAGTGAGACAAAGATCATACGGTTTCTAATTTGGCTGGAAAAGAGACCCAATTTGTAATGCGGAAAACCCTCACAGATCTGTTCCAAAGTAGTAGTGATGCCAGAAAATTGGCATTCAGAGGCAAGCTCAGGAAAATTTGAATGGAAAAAAAATGAAGTGGTTGTTCAATACCTATCCAAATTCACTCATGTGAGAGATGACCTTGGAGGAGTTGGATAAAATGTCCCATCATTTGAATTTGTGAGCTTAGCACTCCTTGGTCTACCAAAGTCCTAGCACATCTATCAAGATTCAGTTAATGGAAGAGACAAGCTCCCAAATGGGGAGATACTTTGGTCCGACTTGGCACAGGAGGAGATTATAAGAAATACTAGAGATGGAGTCTCATTGAGATTTGATGAGGAAGAAGAATGTGCTTTAGTTCGTAAAGAAAATAATTCCAAAGGCAAGAAGGCCCAAGGTGAGGCAGAATCCATCTAGAACCATAGAAAAAGGAAAGAGCTCGACAAAATTAAACGCTTTCACTTCCATGAATATGGATATGTTGATGGTGTTGGATGCTACCAACATGTATGGGGATCTCCCTGATGTGAAGTCCCAATTAGACCTCACATCGTTTGGTGTATTAGTCCCATCTAGCTATGCGGTCCAGCCATTGTTGGAAAGGTTTCAAAGATATGTCATGGTTACACACACACAAGATATCACAACACCTCTTTGGGTAGAAAGTATGTAAGATTTGTCAGACACCTAATGTAAGGTGCACAAGGGAACATCCACGACTGGTAAAAGGAAAAAGAGCCCCCGGTTAGAAAAGTTGTAGTAGCAATATCCTAAAGGGGGACTCGAGAAGGAAGAGAAAGGCTTTTTGATTACTGCAGATTAGTCCACATAATAAACAACAATCAGGAAATCATAAAAACAATTATTCAATAATAAACATAGCTATGAAATGAATTAGTTCATTAATTTAGTATGTAAGTGATCCAAACATAAACATGAATGCAACAAATTATAGATATAATCATAAATACAAATATACAACAGAGAAAACTTCATTTCATTAATAGAAAAAACACTGAACTATGCTTACAAACAAAATGGAAATAAGATAGCTTTGGCGATGGTAGCTTATCTTTGAGAAGAGATGTGACGGCTACATGCCAACTGAACTATGTTACAATGAGGCTCAAGGGCCTATTTATTACTGAAAAGCATGAGAAAACCCTAAACAACCAAAACCCTAACCCCAGGATATGTAACACCAAGATTTTGTGGGCCCTGTTGGGGTTAGTTGGGCAACCAACTTCCCGGGGTCATAACTTGGTCATATTATCTCCATTTTGCACACACGATACCTTGTTGGAAAGGTCTCTCTACGTACTACATGTTTTTCATAGGCACCAACTTGTAGAAAGCCTAAAAAAACGTCGTTTAGGGGGTCAAACCTGCTTCAGAATTTCATGACCCAAAAAACTACTAAAAGTAGTAAATGTTGAAATAAACAAGTAAAAAAATGAAACTAACTGGAGGGTGTAGGTGGAATAGGTGGGTGGCCACCAATATCCACCTAGATCATTCCTCCTCCCTTAGGAAGCAATGATCCCCATTGCGTGTAGAGCCTCCATGAGGTGAGGAAATTTCTATTGAACCTGGTCCCTAGTGAACCACTTTACCTGGTGAAGGAGTTGCCTGCTTTGACAATTCGATATAGTTGTATCCTCTCTTGGTGAGTGTTCTTGATCTATGTGTCCATGAGCTGATCAGTTGTGGCCTATTCCATTTAGTTCGGGTTGATCTCTATTCGTGTGAGTTGTTCTTTAATGTCGGATGTGTCCAACAATGGTGGAAAGTATGACTGAAGGCGGTCTACATTGAACATTGGGTGCAGACCAAGGAATGGTGGGATGTTGAGCTCAAAGGCATTGTCACTGAAACCTTGGTGATGGTGTATGGTCCATAATAGAGCGGGTGAAGCTTGCAGTGGGGTCCAGTGAGGCGCTCCTTCTACAAATGTAGCCTAACTTTGTTGCCAACCTCAAACTTCTACGACACTCGATGTTGATCATGGCACTGCTTGTACTTATCATTGTATCTGTCCAATATATCATGGACCTGCTAGGGGATTTGTTGAATGCACTCAATGAAGTTTTTAGCCCTTTCGGCTTCAGACTAGATGTGAGCTGAATCTACATGAGTGGCTGCAAATGGTATGGCCACTTCAATGGGACATAATGGCTAAAATCCCAGCCCTACCTGAAAGGGGTTGTGGCCTGTTGAGTTGTGGAGAGCTCTTTTGTAACTATGTTGAACATAAGGGATATTTTCATCCCATGTGTGTGGATGCTTCGAGTTGTACATGTGCAAAATGTGTGCGATCATCCTGTTGACAACCTCTATTTTTCCATCAGTTTGGGGATGGAAAGTTGTGGACTTAGTAAGTTTTGTATCCAACATCGACCAGATACTTGACCAAAATTCACTCAGGAATCTGTTATCCCGATCTGAGACAGTGGACTATGGGATCCAAAAGTGTATCCACACTCACTCAAATAAGAGCTTAGCAGTGGCCTCTGCCGTGATACTCTTCTTGTAGGCCGCCATGACGGCCATCTTGGAGAATCTGTCGATGACCACGAAAACGCAATCATTACCGTGCTTAGTAGAAGGAAGGCTTGACATGTAATCCATGGAGATAGATTCCCAAGGCCGAATAGTAGGTAGAGGAGTATACAAGCCTTGCTTCTTGATGGTTAGTTTGAAAATGGTGTAGGCGTTGAAAGATATAATGTACTTCCCAACATCTTGACGAAGTTTCAGCCAATAAAAATACTTCTTTAATACCACAACTATTTTCTCTACTCTAAACTGTCCAGTGACCCGACTATAGTGTGTCTCCCAAATCATCTTGGCACGCTCACTTGAAGGAACACATATGTGTCCCAGGCGGCATAATAATCCATCCTGAATGTGAAAATTTAGAACTTGCTTACCTTCTAGGAGTGTCTGGTATGTGTTGCTAAACTTTGGATCTCTCTTGTAAATATGTGGCCACCCTGAAGTATCGTGCCCACAAAATTCGAGCATAGTGACCAGCACCATGACCGGTGGTTAGCTGAAGCAATAAGCGAAATTATTGGTGTTTCCCTTCTTCTACTTAATGTTCAAATGGAACTATTGTAGGTAGGTGGAACATTTTTTATTGCAATCATTCTGTAACTTCTCCTTTTTCCGTATGAATTGCAGGGGTCGGTGGTCTGTGTGGATTACCATTTCCTTCCGAGAATGTAATGCTTCCATTGAAGTCATACTTGTACAATGGAATACATTTCTTTGTTGTAAGTGGGATAATTTCATACTTTGTTTGACAGTGTCCCACTATGGTAAGCAGCTAGATGCCCATGTTGAGTAAAAAATGCACCAATAACATAGTTGGAGGCATCTTTCTCAATCTCAAATGGTTGTTGTAGTCCTAGTAATGTGAGCGCTGATGCAGAGTAGAGGTGATGCTTCAACTCGGAAAAATCCAGTTGTTTGGTTTTAGACCAAAAACAATTTTCTTTCACTTTGCCCTTGGTGACTTGACTTAAAGGCCAAATGATATGACAAAACCCCAACATGAACTTGCAGTAAAAATTGGCAAGACCAAAAATGTCGCAGATCTCTGTTTGAGTGGTTGGGGTTGGCCAATCCTGAATGACTTGTATTTTTGTTGGGTCCACACGTACACCCTGCTCATCAATGATGTACCCCAAATATTGAACCTAGGTTAGGCCAAAAGTGCATTTCTCCAAGTTAGCATACAACTTGTGTTGTCGTAGGGTTTGAAGGACCTGTCGAATATGGTGGAGGTTCTCTTTAGAACTTTGGCTAAAGATCAAGATGTCATCTAAATAAACCACCACGAATGAATTGGTGAAGGGTTGCATGATGTCGTCTATCAGAATCATGAAGGTTGCAGGGGTATTTTTCAATCTGAACGACATGGCTAACATTTGAAAAGTGCCTCCTTGGATTTGAAGGTAGTCTTTGACACATTGGAGGGTTCCATAGGAACCTGGTGATAACCTGACTTCAAGTCAATCTTGCTGAAATATTCCCCCCCCTGAACTGGTCTAGAAGGATCAATCAGCTAGATTAGGTACCTATTCCAGAAAGTGTTCTTTTTCAGTGCCTGATACTCAATACAAAGTCTGCAGGTCCCATCCTTCTTCTGTACCAATACAATCGGGCTCCCACAAGGTGATGAAATTGGCTTGATGTTCCATTTCTAAAATAGTTCCTAAATATGCCTCTTGATCTCATCATTCTCTAGAATAGAGTATCGATAGATCAATCCATTAGGAAGTGACACGCTCAGGGTTAGATCAATGGAGTGATTGACCTGACAGTCTAGAGGTACCCCTGTAGGTGAGGTGAAAATATCCCTGTACTCCTCCACTACCTTATCCATTTGTTGTTACTATGTAGAGGAGCCCTGCCTGGAAGCCATGGCTACAACCTTCTTCTTTCCTTGAGGGTGAATCATAAGGAAAACAAATTTCCTGGTTTGGGAGATGATATTACTACATTTCGTTGTAGTGATAAGATAGATGGCGGTAGGCGAGGCTACCTCTAGTATCCTGTACAGCTTATTGGCCAAAGTAATAATCACATAGTGAAGTCTAGACTCATATACATGATGTCACTTCCACAAGTATGGTTGTCCTAACAATGCATCACAAACTTCAAGAGGTGCAACATCACATAGTAAATCATCGATGAAGGGCTTGATGGTGTAGGGAGGGCGACACTGCTGGCTGATGCAGAGATCTCGTCCTTGGTGAAGCCACCCAATGGTGTACAATTGTGGATGTGCTGTAGTATTTAGGCCCAGCTACTTCACAACCTCTACTAAAATGAGTTTATTTTGGCTCCCGCTATTGAAAATGAACTACAACGGAGAACCCTTCGCCCACATTTGTGCATGGAAGAGGTGTTCCCCCTCATCTGGATATTTAGGCTCAATCTTCTGGATCTTGGTGGTGGCCATAGTGGAACTGGGCTCAACATCAATGATCTACCTTCCTTTGTCATTCCCCTTATTGAGTTGTGATTCAGAGTAATAACATGTGTTTGATTCAAAGTTCTTCTGCTTGGCCACTAGTGACTGCTTGGCCCAACACTCAATTGTGTTGTGAGTGGAGATCTTATGGAACTCACACCATTTTCCCATGTCCTTCTTTATCTTTGTGGTGTTATTATTTTCTTGTGGCTTCGGTGGGCTGTCCTGGGTAGCCCCACATTGGCTCTGTCCTTTGCTCTATGGTTTGGGGGTGCCTTTTCCTTGCTTTGAATTCACAGATCCAAAGTCTTGCTTCTTTTGTTTAAGCTTCTGGTCAATATTGACAGCATATTGGTACGTCATGCTGAGCGAGGAAATGTCCAGGAACTCCATCTCATCCTAGATGTACTTGTGTAGATAGTCATGGTACTTGAGTAGAGAATGCTACTCAATATCCTTGATACGCAGCTTCGTACGAAGGGTCTGAAAAATATTAGTGAACTCTGACACATCTTGGTCACTTCCCTATCGTAGTGTGGTCCACTTTATGTATCTATCTTCATAGCTCCTGACAGGGTAATATTTTCCCTTGATGGCATGTTAGAAAGAATCCCAAGTGGGTGTGGCTAAAAACATCGAGGGTTCACACTCATCCTTTTGTTCACAGTAGGTTGCCCACTAGTCCTTGACGTGTGAGGCAACTTTGAGAAGTGAAAAAGTAATATTTTCCCGATTGGAAAAGTCATGAACGGAAAAATATCCTTCCGATAGATTTAATCATTTATCTATGGCGTTTGCATCTATCAGGTCCTCAAATATTAGAATATCAAAGTTAACTTGTACCTTAAAAGGACTGGCACTTCCAGAGTGGTTGTTGGATGAAGATGTGTTGCCTTTGGGTAGTCGTCGAAGCATCTGGGCAAGATTATCCATCATCACGTTCCTCTGTCACTCGAGAGATTCCTCGAGCAACATTTTGAAAGGATATCTTGCCCCCTCATCTTTCTTTTCTTCCACCATGGGAGGTCGTCGAGGTTCGCAAGTCTGATCTTGAAACATTCAACCAAATCGATCCCTAACTCCTTATACCCTGACCTCGTTGGGGACATGCAAAGAAAAATAGAGAAAGAGAAGACTGCTCTGATACAACTGATACAAACTTAAATAGGAACACAACAAATTACAAATATAATCATAAATATAGAGATGCAGTATAAAAACACTTCATTTCATTAATAGAAAAAATATTGAAGTATGCTTATAAACATAATGGAAATAAGAGAGCTCGGGCGATGGTATTTTATCTCTGAGAAGAGATGTGGTGGCTACGTTCCAACTAAACTGTGTTACAATGAGGCTAAAGGGTCTATTTATTATTGAAAAACATGAGAAAACCCTAAACAACCAAAACGATAACCCCAGGAGATGTAATGCCAATATTTTGTGGGCCCTGTTGGGGTTAGTAGCCAACTTCCCAAGGTCATAACTTGGTTATATTATCTATGTTTGGCACGTACGATACCTTATTGGAAAGGTCTCTATGAGTACTACAAGTTTTTCCATATAGCAGACCTCAAAAAAATGTCGTTTAGGGGATAAAAAATTCTCTAGAAGTTTAGAACCCAAAAAAACTACTAAAAATAGTAAATGATGAAACAAACAAGGAAAAAAATGAAACTGACTAGAGGGCCTGGGTGGAATATCTGAGTGGCCACCAATATCCACCTAGATCGGTAGCTAAAGCAACATTTATCATAAACATAACAATAATAGTGCTACTGTATCTACGACACTTGTATGAAGAAGTTTCAGATCATATAGCTTCTGATTAAGAATGGAAGGTCCCAAGTACATTGTTGCATAGATGAAACACTATATCCAGTAGTGGAACATGAAGCCACAACTTTCTTCTCCAAAGAATAATCTATCTCATATGCACTATAAGAGAAACAAAGGAAAGACTCCAAGAATGCAAGCCCCTTGCTATTTATAACAAATAACAATGACCTTTGAGCTTCCTCATGACTCTTTAACTCCTATGACTTTTCATATCCTATACATGACTTATTACATTCCATATGTGGCTATTCACATTCCACATGTGTCTCTTGGACTTCATTACATATCATTTATTACAAAAGACAAATTACATATGAGATGATGGCTATATAAGACAAAGTCTCATCAAATTGACAAATCATTTGCTTCCTCATGGAGCTCATTTGTAATGGATGTGTTCCATGTTCTAAACTCTGTTGTGATGGCTTTGAGTTGAACTGTCAAGTCCCCTACATATTGCATGTCCACCTCCAGTCCCTCCATCAATATGGACTTGGAGCTTGACTGTACATTATTCCATAACCATGAAAGTTTCATATGAGCCTTCACTGGTGCGATGGCATATTGCAATATAATGTCTTTGGTAACCTCCAAGCCTTACTGTTATGTTATTGCTTGATTTTTTCAATGTATTTCATGATCTCCTAGAAGACAATTTCTCTGCCTATTATTTCTTCAAGTTTTCCTATTGAAGGCATCCCATGTTCCTGTGCTTAGAGACTCAAAGCCATTGTGTATTCGATTATAAGTAGAAATAGTAATAATATATTATTACCAAAGACACATATAGTTCTAATGGTAGAGTCTCAGCCGAACTCTGTCTATCTCTGTGACAATCATGTCTTTTCTTTCCAAATGTTACAGAGCATCTAGATGCTTAGTATCCTATTCCTGAAGATGTTCAACTACTCCATTTTCTACTTTCTAGTTTTTCACCACTTCTTGTGATTTCTTTTGAATGCCAATAGGAGGAGACACCACCTATTGGAAGTATCTTCTCATCATATAAATGTGCCATGGTGTCCTCCATTGGACCTAGTTCCTCCTGCATAACTGACTTCCATTCTTTGGTGCTAAATCTATGTGAAGATAACCATTGATTCTCTGTCGCTAGATGTTCCACCTATTTCTTCATTGCAGCAAGTTGTTTCCTTAATTTAACATTCTCGTTCAACATGTATTTAGAATTATCCTACGTTTTTGTGGATATTAAGATTTTTTTGCCATTATTTCCTTGGGATTCCTTCTGGTATTGGTAGTTATCACCTTTTGTAGAATTCGAGACTGTATTTTGAGGATCATTTGGGAAGTATTTATGCATCTGCTACATGATCCTCTTCTTAATTTAATCAAATGTGACATCGTATACATCTAGGACTTAGTTTTTCGGTGGATATGTGATTCCCATTTCTCCAAATGGAACATGACCACTTGTTAGAGGAGGTTGTTCTAGATAACATAGCTCATCATCCATGGATTGGATGATATCTTCTTCCTCCAACTCTTCCTCTTCTATATCTCGAGTCAAATTTTCTTCTTCCAGTCTCTGTGTTGCTTCTACCTCCTAAAGCTGCCTTTGTTGTTCCTCTTCTATTCTTCTCCTTTCTTCTTCTTCTTCTCATTTATTTTCAAGAAACTCATCTTGCTTCCTCTTCTCCTATTATTATTCTTCTTTCTACTCATGTTTTGCTTCGATAGCTCCTAATTTCTATTTACGGTGCTGGAAATCCATCAACCAAGGGGTTCTCCCTAATGTGAAGTCCTAATTAGGCCTCACACCAATTGGAATAGGAGCCCCAACTAGTATACCAGACCAACTTCTATATATTCTTGATCAAGATTTTCCTTGGCTCTAACTGTTAGCAATAAAGAGGAATGCATATGTGCCTTCTAAAAGCAAGTAACTATGCCTGGTGAGTGTTCGGTTGTAAGTTTGTTAAAGTTCTTCTACTACGTAGGGAGAGAAATAAGTGAGCCTCTAAGAGAGAGGTAATAGTGTTGTTGGGAAAAGTATCCAATACGGAATGACCCTATCCCACTCTAAGGGTGATAGTACCTCAGCAACAACCGAATGCAAAGCTATTCAAGATTACTTCTTTATGAGATGTAAGAGAGAGGAGAAAGAGATCCACTAACCGTTGTCTTCCGCTAATGATTGATCCAATCTTCTCTCTTTGCTGCTTGCTCCTAGCTCCTTGCTCTTTCACTGGCCCAGCTACACAAAGATCCTGCAAAAGGGCAAGAAAGGAAAACTACAAGCAACATACATTCATAACTGATTCAAGGATTAGAATAAATCAAATACACAAGTATAACAATTCACCATTGAGACACATGCATATAGAAGAACCTCAAATGCTTTATTAATGGAAGAAGTAAAGTTCTGAGAGTGTTACAACCATAAGAGGCCCAATCCAGCAACACCTCCCAGCAGAAAGAAATCTCCTCTTCACCTCCTTCAAGCAAATCACCCAATAGTTCTATACTCAAACCAACAACACTTCCTTACATTCACAAGATTCCAGCCTCCTTAGACCTCATGAGAGAGCTCTATATATAGGAGTTTTGGAGAAAGGATGAGTCAGCTTGAGGCTGGCATGAAGTTGACTAGTGTCCTCTCCCACTTCAGTTATTCTTCAGTTCTTGAGTCCACTTGGAGGTTCTTTCTTCCACTTGGAGATCTAGATCCTCTTACTCATCACAAGGCGAATTCCTTGATCCAAGTGTCATTTTGGAAGCTTCCTGGGCATTGACACATTGAGGAATGACTGTGCCACTTGGCCAATCTCGCCCAGCGCAGGTAGCCTTCATTAGAGTTGACATTCAGCGCAGGTACAGAGTGGAGCAGTTGACATTCAGCGCAGATGCTCAGTGGAGTAGTTGACATGATCCAGAATTTGCTTGTTTTTGAGTGTTTTCAGGTGGAGAACTGATATTTAGTGCTGTGGTTTGCTGACCTTGTTCCTCTAGGGGTAGGAACAACATGTTTAGGGACTTTGGATCCCTTAGATTATTGACATTTCATGCTTCATGCTGTAAGGCACAAAAATGTCTATAACAGTTGCCCCCTAAAGTATGAGGTCGTTTATCGGGTGAAATGCTTTATCAGGAGGATCCGAAGTTCATTCAATTGCTGAGAGGTGACCTGTAATAAATACAATACAATACATTATTTTTTCATTCTGCTTTCATGATCTAGCTGAGGCGGGCATTCCCATGCTCAGCTTTATAAATTCATTTTGGTACATATAACAGACGACCGTCTGATGGTAGACTGATAATTCTCTGCTGAAATTATCATCCTTTGAATAGGATGATCATCTGCTGTAATAATGTACATATCAAATGTCTTTATATTTCCTGAATATATATCGCAGCCCGGATGGATGAAACTAGATCCGGGGTCTTCAAATTCGTTCGATCTTCACTCTAAGTACAAGTCGATCCATGTGAGAATTGCGCTGAAGTTGAACATGGAAAGACATCGCTTGATTACCGGTCAATAATGTAAACCGTTAACAAGCGCGAGAGGAATCACCGATAATGATAATGACCCTCAAGGTACTGCAGTACAATTCACGTGGTGTGAATAAAGGACTTGGCGTCGAACACCACGCAAAATCTTCTGGTCGAAGGTCATTGATGTATACCTGTCGCCGGAAGTGAGAAACTTGCCATTGAGGCATGCAAGTTTCAAAGTACTGAGGGGGGTGTTCCTAGATCAACTTCTTGGATAATGAGCTGAAGTCGACAAGAAGCGATCCGTCAAAGGAGGGCCTTAATGAATCCCACATCAGTGACACGGAACGGAGCTAATGATTTTAGTGGAGGTGAAAACAATCTGTGAGATATGATTCAGGGTGGCGATCATGGGTGGATGAAGGATAATGTATGGCAGTGGATGGGACACGGTTGACTCTTTCTGAACGACATCTCTTGAACATATAACGACACTGATGTGATGGATCGGTAGCATTACCCCAAATGTGGATGGTTTGGCAAAGACCATGGTGATGAGACCGGTGAATGAAACAACCCAACCCGATGTGATACGGAGGACAAAGTGTCATGTTCAAGAGCGACTTGCTATCATTAAAGCTTTGAGGTTCTCCCAATTTTTCCCCAGTCATTTCTGACCAGTACCTTTTTATTTTTGTCAAGCTTGAGGAGGATAACATATGCTTGTTCTATAACCTGCCCTTCGGGCAAGCCCATCGCTATGTTTTAACGAGCCTAGCGATAGGGAAACTCGTTCTCCTCTAAAGACAAGTTTGTCGCTATTTAATCATTTTAACGAGTCTAACGACAAGGAAAACTCGGTCCTTTTCATTTTTAGAGAGTCTGAAAAGGTACAGAAAGTTAACTCCAAAGTTCCTTTTTCGTCATCTAATCCCTTAAGTCCGAAAAAGTATAAAACAATACAGAAGGGATGAGTTTTCGATAATTTTAACGAGCCGAATAAAACAAGCGCTCGACCTTTTTGTGTAATAATCCCTCAGGTCCAAAAAGATTAAAATCTAGAGGAGGGATAGCTCTTCCGGTCACTTTAACGAGCTGGAAGGCCAAAGCTCGGCAAACTTTTCATATTTTACGAGTCAGGAGAAAAGAGCTCAAAGAAGACTCGTCTTTTGAGGAACGAGTGATAAACAGGGATAGCAGCAGATTCCAGGTACAGGTTGGAATTTTCCAATCACGGCAGTGTCACAAGGATGGCTAGGTGAAATCACTCTTCGCAGCTGTTCCTCAAAATGGGTAAACAATCATATGAATGTGAACGATTGGCCAAATGGAATGGAGGTGGCAGGTGCAAACACGACCAAGGCTCTTATGGCTAATAAATTTACGGTCACAATGGTTATTTACCGGTATAGGTTCATTTTTTAATGAGCTTAAACTCTGGAGGAAACTCTTGCTCACGCTTTTCTATTTTTTAACGAGCATAAATTCCGCGGTAAAACTGCTCGATCTTATGTTTATTTTTTAACGAGCATGAACTATGTGCTAAAACTGCTCGGATATATGGTCAAATTTTGATTTTTTACCATTACTAGCTTTTCTCTTTTCAAGTATAGTACTGCATTTTCAATTGCTGCAACAAACTTTCTTAGAAATGAATAATATTTGCATGAAAATGAGATTATAACCCTAATATTTCACTTTGAACTACGTAAAAAGCCATTAAAAGGTGTTTTTACCTCTCATTTACCATTTCATTTGCATTTGGTTTGTTGGAGCTCTGGAGGTGCCTCTTCCCCCTTGATTTTCACCAGCTGATTCCGAGAGATTCTGCGGACGATTTTTGGCGCCGTCTAGACCAGGTAGGAGCTAAACCCTAGCTCTTTCTTTTCATGGTTTTCTTTTCCAGTTTCATGCCTGTTTTCCAGTCTTTCAGAGCCCCTGGGGTTTTGCCAGGGCGCCCTAGTTTCAGCGCAGGTTCCCCTTTCGAAACCTGCGCTGAATGTCAAGCTGCCTTAAGGCAGCCTGACCCTCAGCGCAGGTGGGAGACTCTCTGCCTGCGCTGGGCTCAGAAAAATGGGTTTTTAGGTCATTTTTTGATGAATTTTCGCCAGTTTTTCATCAAAATCAGGAACTTACTCCTTCTCTTGTTTGCTTTGCAGGGAACCTTGAACAAAATGTCCCTTACATGGCGAGAACGAGAACATGAAGAGGAGGACATGATTGCCCTCCATGACCCGGTCACGGTGAACGCGCTGCGGAACTGTGGCCTGCTGAAATTTTTCCGTATCTCTAGCATGAGAGCACAGATTTCTTTGCTGCAGTTCATGCTTGATGCTTGGGATCCTGTTAACCAAGTGTTCCAGATTAGGGGAAAGGCCATCCCCTTGACCATAGAGGACATGTACTTCTTGATTGGACTGTCAAGACGAGGTGCCCCCATTTCCTTGTCAGGTACGGCCCGGGGGACTGATTCCACCAGAGATTATGTCCGCCAGTATTGCAGGGAAGGTTCTCAGCCGAGCAGAGACGGCAAGATTGTTATCCGTGAGATTACTGATCGGGCTCTCAGGTCCATTCTGTTCACTATTGGTAGGATGGCCGGCAGTGCAGCTCTACATGTTGCCAACAGATCTTATATGCAGCACGCCTTGGAGTGTCTCCAACCGAAAGTATTCAACTGGTGTGATGCAGTACTTGTTCAGATGAAAAGTCAATTGACCAAGGTAAAGGATGGGAAGCTGAAGAACTTTGGATTTGGTTCTATTCTGACTGCCTTCGCCTTGGAGAAAATCCCACTGATGCAGCCTCAGTACATCATACTCGACTTGCCTTCTCCGACCGAGCCACGCATGCAGAGGTGGGTCGACCACATGTCGAGGCATGCTGGTCAACCTCAGATTACTTTTACTGAGGCCTTCTTCAGGTGGTTCGAGCGTCAGGAGATGGCGTTTTCCGAGTATCCATATGTGGGTATGGATTTCCGAGGTGATCCGGATTTGGTGCTACCGGATGGCGAACAGTGGGGCGCCATTGGTAAATTCTCTGACCATATTACTGTTTACTGTTCTTATTTATAATGTTGCTGTGCTTTATTCTATCAAGACTTTTAATTGTACTCTTGGTGCATGCAGATGTTGGTCCTGTTCGTCCAGTAGTTCGTCCGAGACCGCCCGTTGCTGTCCCGGCAGCGGAGCCTGCTAGGAGAGCTATTATTCACGACCTTGACGATACTGAGACCCTTACAGCTGTGCAGGAGCAGGTTGAGAGCCTTACTCGTGGCCTTCCGGATGTATAGATTGACGAGTTACCTTTACAGTTGCAGCGGCATACTATCGGCGTGCCTAGACGATGGACTCGTCTCTTGCGCATGATTGCACAGGCCGTGACGTACTATCATGAGCACCACTAGGCTAGGGTGCCCCCTAGCATCTTTTTGAGTTTTCAGGTCATATGACCAATTTTGTCTTGGTTACAGAACATTATGTATGAACTATATAAACAGCTTATATATTTTGATTTTCGAGTTTTATTCTGTTTGAGTTATATGATCCACATGTACAATCTTTAATGATGTGTCCTTTTTACAAATGTTGCAAATGTCTATCTAACACATAGTTTGCTAATGAGTCAGTTAATGTGTTTAAGTTTCTTGAAATATGTTGATATTGAATTGAATCAAATCGTCTTTCCAAGATCTTAACCCTTAGGAACATGCGATAAATAGCTGGATTGCGAACAGAATATATACCATTGAGTTGTAGTATTACGAGCTGTGAGTCTAGCCTGACAATTAGTCGGCGTATGCCACGTGTGATGGCATCAGAGAGTAGTTCTATCAACGCGCTATACTCAGCGATGTTATTCGTTGATTGCCCAATACATACACCTCTGAAACTTACTAACTCGCCGCTTGGATCAAAAATGGCCCAGGCTGCGGAGGATAGGTTCCGCGAACTACGACTCGCTCCGTCGGCATATCCAACACATGTCTCCAGAAGGTTCGACATCTACAACAAATGAAAAAGGTGGATCACTCGACCAGAACAAATACCTTAGCGAAAACAAAATACAACAAAAGCATGCAGGTTACTATTTAAGCATAGTAACGCTTGAGGTACAACCCGTTGCGGGGCTGCGCCAGTGGAATTCCATCGTAATCCATTAACTCGTAGGCTCCTTTTGCTAACACCCTTTTAACAATATAGGGGCCCATCCACAAGGACTTGAATTTACCTGCTCCCAATTTATCGGATTCTTGGTCATAAAGCAAGACCAAATCACCTTCTGAGAAGACACGGGGTTTGACATTTTTGTCGAACTGAGCCTTGACTCGTTTCTTATGGGCCTCGTTAGCCAAAGCGGCATCACGACGGGTTTCATCCAACTGGATTAATTCCAAGAAACGAGCCTCTTCTTCTGAAGTTCCGGGGAGAAGATCGATTGCGAGTTTAAGCGACGAAATTTCGCACTGGATTGGCAAGACTGCTTCCAGGCCATACACCAGTTGAAAAGGTGTGAACCCGGTTGCGTTCTTTACCGACGTTCGGTAAGCCCACAAGGCGGAGTACAGGATTAGGTGCCACCTTCTTTTATGAACCCAAATCATCCTTTGCAACATACGCTTCAGGACCTTGTTGATTGCCTCAACTTGTCCGTTGGCTTGCGGATAATATGGGGTAGAGCTGTCGTGAGATAGCCCTAGCTTGGCAGCTAATTCGACCATCATGTGATTGCGAAAATGCGACCCATGATCTGTAACTATAGCCTGTGGTACGCCGAACCTGGCGACTACATGATTGAAAAAGAAGAGGGCAGTTGTTTCACCAGTGTTATCCAATGTAGGCATCGCCTCGGCCCATTTGGTAAAATAGTCAACAACGACTATAATATACCCATGCCCCCCGGTCGAGGTGGGGTTACATTGCATGAAATCGATGCCCCACTTGGCGAAGGGCCCAACAGCAACTATCGGCTATAAAGGTGCAGGTGGTCGTCTGGTTTTGCTATCAAAGATTTGACAAGCATGGCAACTTCTGACTGCGGTTATGCAATCTTTGAACATGGTTGGCTAGAAGTATCCTGCTCGTAAGATTCTTTGTGTTGTTGCATATCCAGATTGATGCCCCCCACACGCGCCTGAATGACACTCATTCAGGGCTTTTTCGGCCTCCTCATGGGTAAGGCACCTCCTCAGAACTGTATCGATACCACGACGGTAAAGCGTATCACCGACGATCATGTAGTCTTTTGCTTGGTATCGTATACGTTTTTGTTCGGAGCGAGAGGTGTTAGGCCTGAATTTTTGGGTTTGGAGATAAATTATGATATCTCCATACCACTCATCGCTTACAGATATCATAAACAAACTTTCGTCCACGATTGACTCTTCCGATGTTTCATCGTTGGACGATGATGGGAGATCGCACAATAATTCTGCGAAAACTAGAGCTTTCTTTGATTTGGATTTTACAAATTCCAGATCAAACTCTTGAAGGATCGCTATCCATTTTGAATATTTGCCCCCCAGCAACTGTCGCGACAGTATATAAGTCATGGGGTTGCAATCTGACAAAATGGTAGTTTTCCGAAAGAGGACATAATGTCGAAATCTTTGAATCGCTTGAACAGCTGCAAGCGCTAGTTTTTCAACATAAGAATATTTACTTTCTGTATCATTTAAGTTTTTAATTAAATAATATATAGGATGTTCAATTCCATCGACTTCTTGAACTAAAACCATTGCAATGGTCGTATCCGCTGCAGCCAGATACAGGTTAAAATCTCTTTGATAGTCCGGGGCGTACATTAATGATGCTTTTACTAGACAATCTTTCAGAGCATCAAAGGAAGCTTGCGCCACCTGGTCCCAGACAAAAGGTACATCCTTTTTCAAAAGACGAGTATAACCCTTAGCAAGTTCTGCGTAATTTGGAATGAACCTCCTCAAAAAGTTTGCTTTCCCTTGGAGTTTCTGAATCTGTAGCAAATTTGAAGGTGGAGGCAAATTAATGATTGCCTGAACCTTGCAGGGGTCGAGACGAATCCCATCCTTAGAGACTACAAAGCCAAGTAAGCGACTAGAACCGACGCAAAACACACATTTGTGTGGATTGAGTCTTATCTTGTAGTGTCGGCAACGTAGAAATATCGCTCTTAAATGCTGCGGATGATCAGTCCGCTTTCGCGAATGAGCCGGAAGGTCGTCGAGATAAGGTTGGACAATGTTCTTGATGTCATGGAAGGCATAATTCATTGCCCTCTGAAACGTCGCCCCTGCGTTCTTTAAACCAAAGGGTAATTTTCGATAAGCGAATGTGCCCCACGGACAAATAAATGCAGTCTTTGACTGGTCCTGTGGGCGGATATTTATTTGATTATACCCGGAAAATCCATCCATAAATGAAAAGATTTCACATCCGGCGCATTCATCAATTATCTGGTCGATGAAGGGTGTAGGGTAGTTGTCCTTCGGACAAGTTTGGTTTACATCCCTATAATCAACACACACTCTAATCGTCCCTTGTTTCTTCATAACAGGGACAATATTCGATACCCAATCGGTTAGAGGAACCGGGTAGATGAATCCAGCATGGAGAAGTTTTTCAACTTCTGCCTTAATGGCCGCGTCTTTCTTGGGGTGCACCTGCCGAAGCCGTTGCCTTACTGGTTTGACATCAGGATACATTTTAATTTCATGTTCAACGATACTCGAGTCAATTCCTGGCATTTCATCATATGACCAAGCAAAGACATCTTTGAATTCGCGGAAAAGAGCGTTATATATTTCCAATTCTGAAGGGGAACAACCTTTGCCGACATAAATATTCTCTACAACATCTGTTTTAGCCGAGATATTTATGGCTATAGTCTCTTCAATATTGGATAGGTTTCGCTCGGAATCCACCGTGTTTACAGTATTTGTTAGGAATTCAAAAACTGAAGGGTGATAAAGGTCACTTTGAGTATCTTCTTCATATTCCGGAAGAAGGGAACGATGGTGGTGATCATTCCATGGTGCCCCCTCAATCATCATTGATTGTAAGATTCCTTCGTCAGTCCCATGTACTCTCGACCAAGGATCTAATGGGGTTCCATATTCTCTAGACCTATCTACCCAAACGCTTGACGAGCGTTGATTTGGGTTCGCCTCCCATGCTTGAAACATTGATTGCTACAATATTTCTAAAGGGCTTGGGGGCAAAACCATTGAATGATCCATGTTGACCTTCGTGGAAGATATCATGTTGCAGGTTGCTACAAACGGTACATTTCCTGTATAAATAGGAGGTGGTAGCGCGAAGGTTCCCATCAATGTGGGGTCCTTCAATAATCCTACTCCGATATCTTGAATTGAATGGTTGCTCTCATGGATCATGGGAATGCTTCCTGTAACTTGTGAACCATTAGGGAGGAAGTTCTGTTGGTCGACGACCATAATCCCTCCTTCAAACGGGAATGCGATCTTCCTAAAATAAGTCGACACAACAGCTGCCATGGCATAAATCCATGGTCTACCCAGTAGGATGTTATAGTCAAGATTTCCATCAATGACCTCAACATCAATTTCTACTGTCTTTCCTCCTAGTTCAACTTTCAAGTTATTAAGGATACCGTATGGGGTATAAGTCCTTCCGTCGAAAGCTTTTAATGTCGTCGATGATCGAGACAAGGTTGGAGATCCTAAAGTTTTCCAACAGCTCATCGACATAATACATGTCGATGCTCCCTCATCAATTATTGTTCTGTGAACAGTTTTGTTAAGGGCTTTCACTTGAATAAGGAAAGCTAGTTGAGCTGGTAACTGAGGATCATATCCTTTGTGATCAAAGGATATAAGATTGGAATCCTTAGGATCAACCCCACCAATTGCTGATAACAATGCCTGCCTTTGGGATGGACAATTTTGTAGTACCTCAAGAGTCGACATAGCGGATGGCGATTGTGCCAAATCTTCCACTATGTTATAATGCTGCGCCGCTCTGGCGCGAGGGTTAAATGTCGACTTGTGAACTACACCCTTCGGCGGTTTTATTGTTAATTCAGGGATGGTGGGTGTTACAACTTATGTCGAAGTTGTTGTCGAACTACTTGGTTGATCTTTACCTTTTTCGTTCGACAGCTGAGGATTCCCATAATCTTTGTTCCTTGTCGAAATCAAAGCATCATTCTGCTGTTTTGAAACCGACAACATAAGGACTTGCGACGGGGAAGCATTTCCACTATCAACCAGATTTTGACCTGGGTTGGGAAATGGATCAGTTAACACAGCTGAGGTTTGGGAACTTTTAAAGAACCTCTTTAACTCAGCTTTGAATGGGCAATTCTTTGTGTAATGATCCTCATCATCACATATTTGACATGGATAATTTTGTTTCCCTTTCCCAGGAGGGTTTGAAGAATTTTTCCGAGGAGATGATTCACCTTGTTTCTTCTTCTTCCCTTTGTTTTGCTTCTTCTTGCTTCCTGGTTGATTGGTTTCTTTGCCTTTATCTTCTGATACGGCATTTACTTCCGAAGCAAGAATTTCTTCTTTTGCATTTTGGTCCGAATTCTTACGGGCTTTCTTTGACGAAGCCTTTATCGATTTCGTGTTTGCCGTGCCAATCACGCCATCACCGGCATGAGAGTCACTATTTGATTTAGGAGGGGGAGGAATTGAAAATTCCGGTCTAGGGGCGTCAGGTATTTTGTCGTAGAGCGTGCCGAACTGAGTATAAACTAAGTCCAAATATTGTGCACGAGCAATGACTTGCTCCTCTGTTACGACTCCCCCCTTGGCCACATCTTCCGTAATAGCCGGAAGTAACGACTTTATAAACCATTCAGCTAATAGCTGATCGGGAACATATGTTTTCACCATCCTATGACGACGACGCCACTCATGTATATGATCAGATATATGGGTAGCAGTTGTCTGTTTGAAGTTGGTTAATATTTCTATTCCTGTTTCATACCTTATCGGTAATTGAAAATGGGTCAAGAAAGTCGTGGCTAGGGAACTAAAATTGTCGAAAGAGGCTCTTGGCAATTCAATATACCATTTAGCCGCTGGACCTGTCAATGTCCTCTGAAAAAGGCGAAGCCTTATCGAATCGTCGTTAAGGGTGTTCGACGAACACCACAGATGAAAAGTCATCACGTGATTCGATGGGTCTTCACCTGGATTTCCATTGAATTTAGGAATGTCAGATGGAATTTTATGAGGAATCGCTGGCCACCAAGGGGCATAAGCAATCGGATCGTTGGTTAACCGGTGTAAATCAGGTAACTCTAAAGTTGCCACGAATGGTAACTGTTGATTCAGGTTAGGCAAAGCGTAACCAGGGTACGATGGAATCGCTTGAGCAGTGGGCCTTTGCATACCAGCATAATGTAATTGATGTTGGTATGACTGATACGGTTGGTGGACTTGACCACTGTAAAGTGGTTGGTTTTGACCGTTTTGGATATACGGTTGTCCACTGTTCGCAAAGATCTGCTGCTCAGAACCTTGGTACACTTGCTGGAACTGCGGTTGTTGGTATTGCACAAGCCACGGTTGTGACGCCATGTTCTGTTGTGCTATGCTAACCGTTGGACCGAGGTGTGGGGTAATTGTACCCGTTTGGACCTGTGTCGCCCCACCAGTTGGCGATTGTGGTTGTGACCCATGATCAAGTGGCTGTTGCATTACAACCTGAGAAATCTGAGGTTGGCATGCAACAGGTATCGCTTGAACTTGTGACACTGTTACAATAGCCGGTGTGGTTGGGATGTTCGTCACAGGTACACACTGTTGCATAGAATATACAACCCTTGGTTGTTGAGGTAGCATAGGTACCCAACTACTTGATGCAATTCCAGTATAACCTGAATACTGTTGCGAACTCACGTATGGATACCCTCCCGGAGGGGGTAATGAAAGGGCATATTGCCCCCCATACGGTATCAATCCCGAACTCAAAGGGATCGATTGCCCAGATTGACCTCCAAATGGATCAATTTGGCAAGTTTCAACATAAGAGTTGCCGGGTATTACTCCGGATGAACAAACTGGAACAGACCATACTGTCGAAATAGTCCCTTGGTGGACTCCTTCTAGCTGTGGAGAGCTAGTTGGGACAGCTGGTATGCCGGCAAACATCGTCGGAGTGACGGCAGGAACTTCTGCTGTCGCTATGTCATTTGACACAGTCCTAGATGATGACGGTTGTTCAGACATCTTAAGTCTATCCAATAGATTGCCTAGCGATTCTACAGGGACTTCCACTTGTGGTGGATTAACTTCTGATGAAGGAAACAGAGTGACCCCGACTCCAAAATAAGTTGGAGTACTTGCTTGCGGATCCTCTGCAATTTCCTCTATCGCAATCAAACCCGGTGGAAGAGGAAGACCGTCAGGTCCGTAAAATATTTCTGGTGCCGAAGAAGTGGTTGTTTCGACAGCGACAGTGGTTTGAGGAACAAAACTCTCTGGACCGGTTACAGATGGAACAGGTTCAGTTACACAAGTATTTGCCCCCAGACTAGGATCAGTATTACTGTCCTTCTGTGGCTGTTGAACTTCTTCTATAGAGGCAGGGTTTCCAGAAATGTTAGGAGTAACCGGAACCTCAGATGCAGTTGGAACACTTGTTCTAACTTTTATAGGAGATTTTGAACCGGTTAAACGAGTTCGCTTCGTCCGTACTGTTTTCGATTCCGGAGACAAAGACGGTTGACTCGTAAGCCTCCGCGAACGACGGGGTTTCAATTGACTTTCTTCCACGATTGCGGATTACTCGATCAACCAAAAAATTAAAAGGGGGAAATTTGTGTTTCCGAATTGAATGAATTTTATTAGACGCTTTTAGACACAACTTGCTTTTTCACTTTTTAAGAGTCGAGAAAAAGCTAAAGATGACTCTAGTCTCCTTCGATGTATTAACGAGCCCGAAGTGACAAATGCTCGGTTCGACTTTTTCAGTTATAGAGTTTGAAAAAGGCCAAAAGAAACTGCTCTGGAGATCTAGGCAGAGGGTGTGCCAAACCTTTCGCAAAACCACAGGATACGTTTTACGGTACGGGTGGTCGATCTTCGTGAATGCTGTGTTCACTGCATTGCGATCAGTAGGGCGGCCGACACGGCTTCCTATGGATAAAAGATATATGCCTATAGGGGTCTCCCAATATATACGCGACGGTACGTGGGAGCACAAGTCCGTATTAGTGCCACCGACTCTCAGGAGGAATCACCCACCTTCGTCGAGATCGACAGTCACTACGTTTAACGACGCCGGAACACGTCTCTAGCTTAGACCTCTATGTGTTTGCGTTATGTTTCAAAGCGTTGTTAGGTTCATTCAATATATTTTAAGTTGATCTTTTTAAAGTTTGCCTTTCAAGGTTCACCACGAGATGTTTTGATACAAATTCCTAAATGCAGTCTAAGATGAGAAGCAAGCTTTTTCAATCTTTTCGACTTATGAAAATCTTAACTACTGAGGGAAAAGAGAGACAAAATCTTTTCACACAGTTCAAAGAGCACTCACTAATGCACTTTTTTCCCTAAATCAACATGCAAACTTATATGCAAAATGCAAAATGCAGGTATTTCTTTTCTCTTCCTTAATGTTTGTGCGATACAAAAAGAAAGCTGTTGTATAACTTTGAATTCAATTTCAAGCGAAAGCAAACAAGTTTGTCCAAAATCAAAAGACACCTTAAGATTTACTTGTTTCGACACTAGAAATAAATAAACTCAAACCATATGACGAAAGCGAAAGCTCAATCAGCTATGAACAGCAAACAAACTAACTCTTAAGATCAAAACGACACTTTATCACAGGTCTAGATCTAAGAGGCCACAGCAAGACTAGTTCACTTTTGTTATGGGAAACTGCAAATGACACAAGAAATACACAAAGAACAAATACAGTTTCTCTATACAACCGAGGCGGAATAGTGGCAAGGAAAGTTGGTTTCAGATAGGTACATTGACTGGTAACAGGCTGCAAAAACAAGGGTGAAAACAGGGCAAGAAACAGCAGGAAACCCCAGTAGCACAAGGCAAGACTGGTTCAGCGCAGGTGGGACACAGGCAGTTTGACCTTCAGCGCAGGTAGCCCCTTCGGGAACTGCGCTGAAATGCAGACAGCCTTCACACAGCCTGCACTGAAGAACGAAACTTTCGTTTCTCTTGGTTTCCGGGTCACAGATTGCTCAAAAATTCACAGTTTTTGGCCAAATCAGAAGCTATCAGTCAAGGACACACTAAGGGATGAAAAGGAGGATGAAAAGCTATCACTAAGAGCTTATTAGAGTCCTTGTGGATCAGCTCTTCAAATCATAAACTTGCCCAGAAACTGAGCTAGAGTAGCTGCCCTCTACTTTGCATTTGAAAGATCCAAATGCAGTTCGATTCGGTACTCCCTGTGTTTATGAAATGAATAGCAAAAACACAAACAACCAACAAGATACGATCCCCAGCGGAGTCGCCAATTTGTTGTTGGGAAAAGTATCCAATACGGAATGACCCTATCCCACTCTAAGGGTGATAGTACCTCAGCAACAACCGAATGCAAAGCTATTCAAGATTACTTCTTTATGAGATGTAAGAGAGAGGAGAAAGAGATCCACTAACCGTTGTCTTCCGCTAATGATTGATCCAATCTTCTCTCTTTGCTGCTTGCTCCTAGCTCCTTGCTCTTTCACTGGCCCAGCTACACAAAGATCCTGCAAAAGGGCAAGAAAGGAAAACTACAAGCAACATACATTCATAACTGATTCAAGGATTAGAATAAATCAAATACACAAGTATAACAATTCACCATTGAGACACATGCATATAGAAGAACCTCAAATGCTTTATTAATGGAAGAAGTAAAGTTCTGAGAGTGTTACAACCATAAGAGGCCCAATCCAGCAACACCTCCCAGCAGAAAGAAATCTCCTCTTCACCTCCTTCAAGCAAATCACCCAATAGTTCTATACTCAAACCAACAGCACTTCCTTACATTCACAAGATTCCAGCCTCCTTAGACCTCATGAGAGAGCTCTATATATAGGAGTTTTGGAGAAAGGATGAGTCAGCTTGAGGCTGGCATGAAGCTGACTAGTGTCCTCTCCCACTTCAGTTATTCTTCAGTTCTTGAGTCCACTTGGAGGTTCTTGCTTCCACTTGGAGATCTAGATCCTCTTACTCATCACAAGGCGAATTCCTTGATCCAAGTGTCATTTTGGAAGCTTCCTGGGCATTGACACATTGAGGAATGACTGTGCCACTTGGCCAATCTCGCCCAGCGCAGGTAGCCTTCATTAGAGTTGACATTCAGCGCAGGTACAGAGTGGAGCAGTTGACATTCAGCGCAGATGCTCAGTGGAGCAGTTGACATGATCCAGAATTTGCTTGTTTTTGAGTGTTTTCAGGTGGAGAACTGATATTTAGTGTTGTGGTTTGCTGACCTTGTTCCTCTAGGGGTAGGAACAACATGTTTAGGGACTTTGGATCCCTTAGATTATTGACATTTCATGCTTCATGCTGTAAGGCACAAAAATGTCTATAACAAATAGTACCACCCTAGTAGAGATAGTTACAACCAAGAAGGATTCGTCTAACATCCAATGGAAATGTCCACAAAATATGTGATGGTCATTACAACCAATCAATAAGAAATATATGTCTAGTATCCTATTGAATAGTCCACAAGTATGGGATATCAATAACAACCATTACAACACATTCTCAATATGATAGGTACTAAAATAACCAAAATAGTCCAACTACTTTAGCACAGATGAAAGCAAACATGAACCAAAAAAATCCACATAATAGTCTTACAAATATTCATAATCCATGCATGAAGAACGTGCTAGCCATGAGGCTTTTGATATTAAGTAAAATTCTGAAGACACATATATACAATGAACACCACTAGCTCCAATAGTGGAACATTAGATCTACTCCTTTCTTCCCAAACAACTAGTCTGTCTCTCTAATGCCTTGCGGGAGGAGCCAAGGTGAAAAGTCCCTTGCTCATACAATGAGGGTGTATATATAACCAATAGGGAGGTGATGTTCCACCTTCCTTGTGACTTTTTGACTACCATCATGACTGTTTGACTTCCCATCAATTTTTTACTTTACACGACTTTTCATATTTTTTACATGTCCTTTGGACTTCCACTTTATAATAAATTTCTCTAATATTGAATTACATATTTCACAAAATGATGTGGCACATGATGACTCATGAGACAACATGACATGACACTAATGACATGCAAATGTAAAGCCATTATTCTATGTTTCTTTCTTTGTGTCTTCTCGAAAAGATGGTGCATGTTTTTCTTCTTCCTCCTCCTTATGACTTGAATATGAGGAGTCTTCCATGTGATCTTGATCTTTCATCTTTCTTATAGTTCGATGTTCCTTCGTCTTCTTTCCTGGTGATCATCTTATCTCTTCAGCTCCATACATGTCTTCTAGCATGTCCTCCTTCTCTATCTCCTTATTCATCTTTCCATAGCATGATAGAGTACCTACATCTACAATCCACTCATGAAAATACGACATCAGTCCAATAAACCCCTAGTCCACGATGGTGGATGTTGATTCACTAACTGAGATGTAATTGAGTGATAGGTTTGGAAAGAGGCTCAACAATAGTACAATTGCACAGCTCAGGTAGGTAGGGGTGAAGCTTCAACCTTGAGACTGCACAATGCACAGTCTAGGATTAACTAAGGAAGAGACAACTTAGTGTGATAAGCTAAGGGGATGGGCATTGTATCATCCTACTATGTTGTTCTGGAGGAAAGAGGAGCCCAGGTGATTGTGAAATTTTGTGTTACAAGAGCTCAAGTTTGAGGCTTGATCCTTAAGATTTTGCAATGCGCAGTACTGACTGGGCAGGAGAGAGAAATTGCTTAATTTTGGGAGTCAAAGAGTTAGGCTGAAAGGATTTTGCACTGTTTTAGCCAAGTTTGTAGTTTTGGGAGGAAAGTAAGCCTAGAGATTGCATGGTTTCATATTTCAAGAGCTAAGGGTTTGAGATTGAGCTGAGAGATTGCACAGTGCACATTTGGGGCCAAGATGGAGGGATGAATTGCACAATTTTGGCAGCCATGTCTTGGGCTTGAGCACTGAAACTGGGTAGTGCACTGTCCTAGGAGGAAATAAATATGCATTTCATAGTTTCAAGAGGAAAGGTTGCAGCTTGAGGGTTGGGACTATGCAATGTGTACTTGAGGAAGGTTGGATGAGGCTAAGTTGCTTGGAATTTACAGAAATTTCACTAAGTGTGGGTTGAGTGAAATTGATGTGAATAGTGATAGGAATTGACTGTGACTGAACAATTAGAAATTTGAAAACACATCATAGATCATCCGGAACACATGAACGCATACTTCCCTTAGTGCGACAACCTTTGTGACAACTTACAACAAGTACAACACTAATATACACTTTGTGATGACAATGACGACACTTGTGCAACAGTGATTAGAAATTTGGAAATGAGTGCAACGAATGTCTACATGGTAAGATCAACTCATTTACATAAAGATAACCTCTTGAAACCACCAAAACAAGCTTATGTACATCATGCGACACTTAACATGTGAAAATATGACGATTGATACAGTGCGAATGACACTTGCGATATTTGAACAACTATGAGAGTAATACACTTCATAGTAAAGATAACATGAAAATGACACTAATTAGAGTAAAAAAAAGTGAAAGCAACAACTAAAAATATGGAAATGACACTCACGAAAACAAAGGTGCACGGAATTGAAAATTTTCAAAACTCACTGAAATAGAAATACAAATGTAGCTAGAAGTGAGAAATTGTTGATGTTAGTGTGCGCTGACTGTCAACATGGATTTGACATTGCATAGGCATATTCTTGATGGACCATGCTATACTCGTTCAAGATTGCATAAAAGAATGTGCTCATGTACTTGTTGTGGATCGAGCATGTGTGAGCAAGTGACTTCCAATCTAATAAGGGAGCCCAAAAGCATCACTGACCAAGAAGTGACTATGGAACGAGTGATTGAAGGATCCATAGTAGACCCTAAATTTTGAGTTTAGGAAAATTTTGGAGTGTGTTTTTTGTAGCAACAACACTTGGTGACACGCTAGTAGAACTCCAGGTTCTCTGCCTTGGTCAATTATTTTGCGCAGGGTCTAGTTCTTAGGGAAGTATTGATTCATCATTGAGATTACCATGGTTTCCCCATTTACCCCATGCATAAGCATAGTCCCCTTTATTCCATTACTTGGTTAAACACAAACATAAGATCAATGATCACACAATGTTTCAAGTCAAGATAGGGTAATGAAGTTCGCGAGCTTTATATTTTTACAGTATAGTTTTTCATCTCTAGTGTTGTTATGCTACGAGCAAGCCTTGACAGTACCCTGGTAGAGTCAGTTTGGGGAAATAAACATTTCTCCGCTGCCAGCAGGCCTAGACAGTACCCTGGCAGAGTTGCTTGCTTCACCTCTCCATGCAGGAATCCTTTCTCTTATTTTGCCATTATTTATTCATTTTATATAGGATTGTGCATCGACACTTATTTATTTCATGGGAGGAAGAGGGATCCCGAATTATTGAGAGGTTGTCCCTTCAGAGAAGCATATATAAGACCTCTGATATTGGTTTTCTCATTTATATTTCCCCCTTGTCCTTCTCTACTTGATTGCATAAACCTGACAACATTGAAACATAAAAACTTGAGTGTAGGCATGAGAATTCCAAAATAGACATGGAGATCATGGTTTGGCACAAGGATTTATTAATTCAAGGTTCATATTTTCTGTTGGAACATCATCGACCAAAATATGTAAATAAGACAAGGAAGAAGGACATAGAGTTAGCCAAATGTTGTAGTGTTACAAAATCCTTTTCTATTTTTTTGCATTCCCTTTTGGGCCAACAGATAATCTTCATGAAAGATCTCAGAAAATGAAAGGAAAGATAACTCACAACATGGAAATAAAAATAGAAGAAAAGACATAAAGTGGCTAAAACAAAACATGGTTTGAAACCAAAACCAGAAAACACAAGACAAGCCACAAGAAACAAATGCAGGATGAATGTGAAGGTAGACTAGAATGCAACTAGACCTAATCCTAACCTAACCAGCTAGAAGGTTGGGGTCACGTATAATGGAATTTCCAATGTAGCCACCATAATTTTTCACGACCTACAATCACAAAGATGCTATCAATTAAAAAAAATATAAAATAATATGCAACATAAAAGATAAGAACTTGAAAACCTTTCACAAAAATTTGAAGTTCTTTCCTATTAGAAGAAAGATAGGCCATAGTTCCCACTTCTAACCAGCTTATATTATTACCTTTTTTATTAGAACCATTATTCAACAAACCTCGGAAGCTTCTTGTGATTGTGTCTTCAACTACACTGAACACCTTAGCAAGTGTGTGGAAAGATCGAAACTTGTTATTTGCGATGGAGCTGGCACAGTAAAATTGCTCCAACCATTTAGTGATTGGATCGTAAAATTCATGAAAATCCTCTTGAAAACCCTAAAATATTTGAAAAGATGAATTTACAATTAGAGGCATGAGATTAGAATGAGAATCTTGCAAGGGAAAATAGATCTGATCATATTGAGAAAACATGTCAAGGCAATGAGGATTTAACATAACTATCAATGAGTCTGTAAGTGGCCCAACTACTTGAAAATTACCCGGGTAGTGATATGTTAAACCGTAAATATCAAAGAGTGTAAAACAACTTTCATTGGATATGTTTATAGGAAAATAGTAAGTTGAACGACAATCATCAGAGATGGAACCAATATTAGATAGGTTGATTAAAGCATGAGATTATGAGTTTCTAATTACGAAAGATAAATCAACTTGAACAATTTTGCCAATGATCAGCATAATAGAATCATCTTCCTGGCATGATGAATGTAACAAGCCATTTTCTTGTAACTGGTTACACACTACACTTGCATCATAATCATCGAAAGAAGTAAAAATGAGTGCTATTATATTAAACAAATGAAACCAGTCAGGGTAAAACAAGTGAAGAATAATTCAATTGGTCGAATAATCCATGCATTCACTAACACTCAAGAATATTTTAGGTGTGATGAACAAAAATATTAGCATCATAATAATCACAAGGATCAGGAGCTGACTGTTTTCAAAAGAGTGTGACAGGTAAGACTACTTTGGGAAAATATATGTTTAGAATAATCAACTTTGAAATTCCATGATTCTATGAGAGATACACATTTGAAACTCGAGTTTCATACAGGAGATTTTCATGAATATGAATCATCTTGAATCTGACTAGAAATGGAATATTGAAAGTTCGAAATGTCATGTCCTCAATGCCAAATATATTTCAAGAAAGAATTTACATTGAGTGAAACCCATGCAGAATGAAGAGTTTTGCGAAGAAAACCAGGCCTGACTCAGTTCAGGGGTCTTACCAGAGTCTCAATATCCTAACATAAACATCAACGAAATTTGAGGTTCCTTGACTCTCTGTAAAGTCCCAAAACTTTCAAGGATTGTAGAATCGCATTCCAAAGATTGAACTAGATCATGCACGGTGTGAGGATAGATGCTTTCACTTATTTTGATGAGATCACTATTAACTGGATGTCAGCCATCTATGTGACTAGGTTGATCATATTTTACAACTTTGACAACCCAATTACTCAAGTCGAAATATTCTTCTGATCGAAAATCTAGAGATGGAGAAAATTCATGAGCAAGATGATTTGAAGAGTTGTGTTCATGCAAAACAAGAGATGAAATTGGATGGAAAGGATACTCAATGATATGATTATTTTCTCCTTCATCATCAACAACCTCACTACCATGTGTCAATTGGAGAAGTGAGCTCATGCAATGAATAACTTGAAGAGCACAAAGTATCTTCATCGCATGTAGATGCATCACAAATAGGAGAGCACAAAGGACAGTGGGACACAAGAATTTTCTATAAGAGAATTTTCTTCGACTGAAACAAATCCAAAATCTAAGTCTTTCAAATTAAAATTTTCATGAGAAACTGAAAGATCAAATGGTGCACTTGGGAATTGATCATCGCACACATCAATGGAATCATCATCATCAAAATTATTGTTGTCCAATACTATGGATCGAAACAAACTGATTTCATTTGATTCATTACCAAGAATAACATATTCAATATTAGTGAAGAATGAGGAGACACCATCTTCACACAAAGGATTTTGAAAAGGAGAAGAAATATTGAAAGAATCTTCACCTTCATGGTCCTCTACCTATGTAATGTGACTATCTTGAACCTGATCACAATTTAGACTAACAACATGAAAATTAGGAGAGTGTGGAAAACTAGTTGATGGACTAGATTGATCAAGTGGATCACAATACAAAGATTCATGACATGGAGCTAATAGAGGATGACAGAAATCCGAATCAAATTCAAGACTAGAGTTATGACCATATTGAGGAATAGAAAAATTGGTTTTCACCTTAGGCTTCATGAGCCATTCCTGGATTTCCTCTATTGGATTTGAATCATGCGATGCAAAAGGAGGATGAGAAGATGAATTAGGAATTTGATGTGTAGATATTCCAAATTTACGATCATCGCAAGGAGGAAATGACATTAGAACTAAAAAGGGAGGACAAGGAACAAAAGGAATAGCAGGTTGCTCCTCTAAAATTAGCGGCATCTCTTGGTTTACAAGAGTTGGGGATGAAGAAACATCAGGTGGTGTGGATTCACCATGCAAAGAGATATGAACCAAACGCTCAAAATTTTGTTTCAAGCAATCCTTATCCATTCTTCTTCAGGAAATTCATAACAAAGGTGAATGAATCGATTAGAGAAATCCTCAAGTGATTCATCAGGCTCCATTCTAAGCTGGTTGATTCTTTTATAAAAATATCGGTAATCATACCTATCAAATGATAAAAAAATCTCCTATAGGAGGTGATTAAGAGAAGGAATGGAAGCATGTGGTATAGTGTGACATCATCGGCTAACTCGACCTTCAAGGATGTGGCAGAAAACAATACAATCCACATCTTCACAATCAATTTCATAATATTCACAGAACTTAATAAAAAGAGATGCATGCTCAGAAAAGGATGTATCACCCTCACCATCAAAATTGAGCTGAGACAAGTCATGGAGAGACTCATCGAGGATTGAAAGTTCACTAGGCAATAGGTTATAAAAATACCCTAGGAGAATGATTTTAGGATGAGCCATTTACGATAAAATATTCAAAACAAACTCAAAGGGATCAACATGTCATTTGTCCCTCCTTCTAGTGCCATTTTGTTGACAGTGATGGAAATCCATCAACCAAGAGGGTCTTCCCGATGTGAAGTCCCAATTATACCTCACACCACTTGGAATTGGATCCCCATTTGGGATATTGGACTAGTTACCATATATTCTTGAATATTTGCCTTGGCTCTAAATGTCAACAAGAAAGAGGAATGCAGATGTGCCTTAGAAAAGCAAGTAAGTGTTTCTGGTGAGTGTTCAGTTGTAAGTGTGATAAGGTTATTCTACTAAGGAGGGAGAGAAATAAGTGAGCCTCTAAGAGATAGGTAATAGTACCAACCTAATAGAGAGACACACACAACCGAGAAGGATTCATCTAACATCTGGTGAAATAATAGACAAAAGATTTGGAAGTCATTACAACCAATCAATGAGAAAGATATGTCTAGTATCGTATGGAATAGTCCATAAGGATGGGATAGCGATAACAACCATTACAACACATTCTCAATAAGGTAAGTACTAAAATAACTGAAATAGTCCAACTACTTTAGCACAGATGAAAGAAAACATGAACTAAAAATATCGACAGAATAGTTTTTAAAATTATTCATAATTCATGCATGAAGAACGTGTTAGCAGTGAGGCTTTTGCTATTAAGTAAAAGTCCCAAGACACATCTATATAATGAACACCACTAGCTCGAATAGTGGAATGTTGGAGCCACTCCTTACTGCCCAAAAGAACTAACTTGTCTCTCTAATACCTTTTGGGAGGAGCCAAGATGAAAATTCCCTTTCTCATACAATGAGGGTGTATATATAGCTAATGGTGAGATGATGCTTCACCTTCCTTGTGAATCTTTGACTACGCTCATGATTTTTTTACTTCCCATTAATTTTTGACTTTGCATGACTCTTCATATTCTGTACATGTCCTTTGGACTTCTACTTTACAATACATTTTTCCAATATTGAATTACATATTCCAAAAAATGATGTGGCACATGATGACTCATGACACAACATGACATGACACTGATGACATGGCAATGTCAAGCCATTCTTTGTTGTTGCTTTCTTTGTGTCTTCTTGAAAAGATGGTGCATGTTCTTCTTCTTCCTCCTCCTTATGACTTGAAGATGAGGAGTCTTTCATTTGATCTTGATCTTTCATCTTATGTTATAGTTCAGTGTTCCTTCATCTTATCGCTTGGTGATCATCTTATCTCTTCAGCTCCATATGTGTCTTCTAGCATTTCCTTCTTCTCGATCTCCTTCTTCATCATCTTTCCATAGCATGATAGAGTAGCTGCATCTACAATCCACTCATGACAAGACGACATTAGTCCGCTAAAACCCTAGTCTATGATGGTGGATATTAATTCACTGACTAAGCTAAAACCAGGTGAAAGGCTGGGAAAGAGGCCTAGGAACTGAAAAATTATGCAGCTCAGGTAGTCAGGGGTGAAGCTTGATCTTTGAGACTGCAGAATGTGGAGTTCAAGATGGACTGAGGAAGAAAACTGTGGAATATGGGAGCTAAGTGTGACAGCCTGAGGGGATGGGCATTGGATCAAGCTATTATGTATTTTTGGAGGAAAAAGGAGCCCAAGTGATTGTTCAATTGCACAGTTCAAGATCTTAGGGCTAGGGATTGAGCCTTGAGGTTGCATAATGTAAAGTAATGACTGGAAAGGAGATAGAAATTACACAATTTTAGGAGCCTGTGAGCCAGGATGAAGGGATTTTGTACTATTTCATCCAACTGCACAGTTATAGGAGAAAAAAAGGCTAGTGATTGTGAATTTCAAGATCTCAGGGTTTGAGCTTGAGCTCATAGATGGCATAGTGCACAGTTGGGGCTAGGTGAGAGGGCTGAATTGCGCAATTTTAGAGGCCAAGGATTGGGCTTGAGCATTAAAACTCTGCAGTTCATACTCTTGGGAGGTAAAAACTACACATTGCACAGTGTCAAGAGGCAAGGTTGTAGCCTGAGGTCTTGGACTATGCAATGTGCATTTGAGGAAGGTCAAATGAGGCTAAGTTGCTGGGAATTTTCAGAAATTTAGTTAAGTGTGGGATCAATGAAACTGTGTGAACAGTGATAGGACTTGACTTAGATATTTTATCACACATCATAGATCATCCAGAACACATGAATACATGCTTCCCTTAGTGCGACAACCTTTGCGACAACTTACGACAAGTGAGACACTAAAGATACACTTTGTGGCGACAATGACGACACTTTTGCAATAGTTCTTAAAACTTTGGAAATGAGTGTGATAGATGTCTACATTGTAAGATCAACTCATTTGCACAAAGTTAAACTCTTGAGACCACCAAAACAATATTTTGTACATCATGCAACACAATTCGAATGATGATTGCTACAATGTGAACGACCCTTGTGATATGTGAACAACAATGTAAGTAACACATAACAGAGAAATGATAACATGGAAATGACACTAATTATAGTAAAATAAAGTGAAAACGATAGCCAAAAACATGAAAATGACAGTCATGAAAACAAAGATGTGTGGAAGTGATAGTTTGCAAACACACTGAAATAGAAATAAAAACATAGCTAGAAGTGAGAAACTGTTGATGTCAGTGCATACTAACTGTCGACATGGATTAGACATTGCACAGGCACGGTCTTGATGGACCATGTTATGCTCATTCAAGATTGCATAAAATAATGCGTTCATTCACTTGTTGTGGACCAATCATGTGTGAGCAAGTGACTTCGACACTTCCAATCCAAGAAGGGAGCCAAAAAAGCATCACTAACCAAGAAGTGACTACGAAACAACTAATCGCAGGATCTACAATAGGCACCAAAATTTGAGCGTAAGAAAAATTTGGACTGTGTTTGTCATAGTGAAAAAATGTTAAAAGGATCATATTTCCATTTCTTGCTACTCTCGCCTGTCGAATCATACCTTATCCTATTTTTAGGAGCTACTTTCCTTGCTTGAGGGGTTATTTGTTCTACCTCCTACACGTGCATGCATTGCTTTGGTGGGTCTTAGGGTGATATGATCTCCATTGGTGGATGTGTCTTTTTAACTGCATTATACTAGTTCTTCACCTTCTCATATTCTGTTGTGGACATTGATGAATACCTCAAGTTGAAACCAATCCTTTCATAATGTTGCATGCACACTCTCTTGGGATCATATCCATAAAATTCCTTAGTTGGGAAGTGTAGGTGATCCAACTCTTGTATTTTTCCGTTTTCACAGTGAAAAAAATTTGGAGGGTCATTTTCGCAGTGAAAACACTTGGAAACAGACTAGGAGAACCCCAGATTCTCTGAAATGGTTTCATCTAGGAACAAAGTCTCAATTCTTCACGAAGTATTGATTAAATCAACAAGTTACCTTAGCTCCCCACTCTTACTCGGTTAAAAATATAGTCTTCCTAGTTCAACATCTCGGTGTAACACAACATAACGCAAGACATATCATTATCTTGTCTATGTAAGTAAGGGTAATATAGTATTACAAGTTAAAACAACTAGAGTATTAGTTTTACATCTTTGAAATTGCTCCACTACCAGTGGGCCTAGACAATACCTCGACAGAGTTGCTTCAGGAGAACATGTGTTTCTTTGCTACCAACGAACATGGATAGTACCCCGATGAATTAGCTTTATCCACCTCTCTGTACATGAGTCCTTTCTCTTCTTCGACACTCTATTTTTTCTTTATTTTATTTTTCATAGGACTGGGCATAAGCACTTATTATTTTCAACAGGGGGAAGAGGCATCCTAACTTATTGAGATAAGAAGAGGCTTCCCCTTCAGAGACAGATTTAAGACCTCTTATGCTTTGTTAGCTAAAAGTTTTCCCCTTATCTTACCTTAGTCAGATAGGTAGGAAAGAAAACACCTTATTCATAAATAATAATGAGTGCAAGAATGAATCCTAAATAGGTATGGGCATCATCATTTTCTCATAGCTTCCAAACTAAAGGATCATATTTTCCATATAAAAATCATCGAATTGAAAAGATGTAAACCAAATAATGGAAGGGGGTAACAAATAATCCAAGGGTTGTATGTTACCACAACTTTCCTTTCATAAAAATTTAGTCACATCATCTTGAAGCTCAAAATCAGCTTTATTCAAGATCAAATAAAACCAAAAGAGAAAAATGGAAAATTAAAGCACAAGACATGAATGAAATGAATTTAAATAAATGCAACCTATCCTATCTGAAACTAAATAGTACAGGGTCGGGTCATGTCAAATGGAACTTCCAATTCAGCCATAGAAGCTTCTCTCAACCTTTGGGTGGAAGGATGTGATTGTGTGAGACTAGAATAAGATGCAATGTAGTGAGAAGGATAAACCACACAAACATGCACACTGACTCATAGAAACAAGAAGTGCAATCACAATGGTGTAACGCACTCGACCGCTTCATCAAATGGAAGCCTCCACAACAACAATAATTTCCATGTCCATGACCATACAAGACTCGGCGAACCTCATGCAAGCAGAAGCCATGAGACATGGGCCCTGACTGATAAAGTTCCTCGAGGGAATCTGTAACAAGATCATGGAAACAAACTTTAGGGAAAATTTGACAGGGAAAACTAATAAAATACAAATCCATGTCATAAGCGACATCAATACGTTGACCATAATCCATGTTGTTGTGCAAGTTAGATTTTTTTATGGATGATGTAGAGGATAGGTTTGATAGAAAAGTTTAACATTCATTAAGAGCATTCTCAGTTTCCACACCACATATTTAATATTTTCTTGAGGTGGGATGCACTCATTGAAGTTCAATAGTCACATTTAAACTTGCTTCCTGAAGGTTAAAAATTTTTATGTGAAGAAAATGAGAACCCCTCAATAGAGAGTCGACATCCCACGAGATGACATTAACAACATGATCTTGCGACAAAATATTAAACTGACTGAAATCACAAATACCATCAAGGTAACAAGAACCTGACATAACAATCAACATAGGCTGAACTTTCCTACTCACCTGACTTAAATTTGAGTTCTAAGAAAACATGGTTAGTTACTTATCAAAACAAGAGTCATTATTTAGCTCAAGATATTTACAAGGAATTGAGGTTGATCAGATAGATTTCCAAGATTACCGCAAAAATCCTCAATGATAAGCATGTCATGTTCTTGATTGAAAGGATATATATCTAAAAGAAAATATTCGATAATCCCATAAGACTCCATTTGAAATTCCTACAAATCCAGATTTTCTTGTAGGAAAAAATATTCATCCATATTACTTGAATAATCATTACCATATAATTTAGAAAAAATGAAATCATCACGGTCATGGTTGTCCAAGGGTTCAATTTGATTAACGGGTTGAGGATCAACTGATGAGATATCAAGATTCAAATATGGTTGATTTATAATATCATATGCATCACCATTAGGGGAGAGATGTGAAAGAAAAATTAATTCTTCAACAACAAATTAATCTTCCAATTTAGTGATGGGTTGAGGTTCAAAACAGGGCACACCAAAAGGAGGGGGTATGGAACAAAAAGCATATATGGTTCTTCCTTAGGATGGTGGAATTCCTTTTGGTTGGGAGGACATAATGGATCAAATTCAAAAAATAATCTTGACATCTGGACTAAGAAATGAAAATTTTGATCCAAGAACTACCAGTCCACATCCTCATCTAGAAATTCATATAAAAGATGAAGGAATCAGTCGAAAAAATTATCAAGACATTAATCATTGAATTTAATTCTAAGTTGATCAATTTCACTGATAAAATATTCATATTCATATTTGTCAAAAACACGATGAAGTTGGTTAACCAATTTCTTAAAAGATGAGATATAAGTAGTGGGTAAAGAATAACTTTGCTTCGCATGAACATCCAATGTAAGGGTAAAAAAATGTGTAAGGATTTCTTTGGAACACACAAACAAAATTGAAAAAAATCAATAGTGTAATCAAGGAAAGTTGTTGTACACTTGCCATTGAATTTCAAATGTGACAAGTCATGTAAAAAATCTGCGAGGATTGAAAGATATAACGCTTCTGAAAAAGACCTCGGGATTATGATCTGGAATGAAGAAAATAAATGTAATGGATTCAAATAGAATTCAAACGCTCATCTTTTAATTTTGCCCTCCCTTTAGAGCAAAAATGGTTGACATTGTTAGATCTTGCCAACATGTAAGGGGATCTCCTCGATGTGAAGTCCCAATTAGACCTCACACCATTTGGTGTAGGAGTCCCATTCGGCTATATGGTCTCGCCACCGTTAGAAAGGCTTCAAATATTACACGCACACACAAAATATCATAAAACCTATATGGGAAACAAGTATGTAAGCTTTGTGAGAGACCTAATGTAAGGTGCATGAGGGAACATCCACGACTGGTAAAAGGAAAATGAGCCTCCAGTTACAAAAGTAGTAGTGGTATCCTAAATGGGGACTCGGGAAGGAAGAGAAAGACTTATTGATTACCTGCAAATTAGTCCACATAATAAACAACAACCATGAAAGCATAACAACACTTATTAAATAATAACCATATCTAAGCAACTAATTAGTTCATTAGCTTAGTATGTAACTAAAGAAACGTATATCATAAACATAACAAGAATAATCCTACTATATCTATGATACATGTATGAAAAAGTGTCGGCTCATAGAGATTTTGATTAAGAATGGAAGGTCCCAAGTACACTATTACATAGATGAAACACAATATCCAGTAGTGGAACATGAAGCCACAACTTTCTTCTCCAAAGAATGATCTATCACTTATGCACTACAAGAGAAGCCAAGTCAAGATTCCAAGAATCCAAGCCCCTTTGCTTGAGTTATGAGGAGCTATTTATAACAAATAACAATGAGCTTTGAGCTTTCTCATGACTCTTCAACTCCTATGAATTTTCATATCATATACATGAGTTATTAAATTCCATATGTGGCTATTCACATTCCACATTTGTCTCTTGGAATTCATTACATATCATTTATTAGAAAAGAAAAATTACATATGAGATGGTGACTATATAAGACAAAATTAATAATGAGACAAAGTCTCATAAAATTGAAAAATCATTTGCTTCCTCATGGAGCTCATTTGTAATGTATGTGTGCCGTGTTCTAAACTCTGTTGAGATGGATTTGACCCAAACTAGAAATTTTCCTGCCTACCGCATCTTCACCTCTAGTGCCTCTGGAAATATGGACTTGGAGCTTGACTGTTCATTATTCCATATCCATGAAAGTTTCATATGAGCCTTGACTGGTGCGATGGCGTATTTCAGAACAATGTCTTTGGTGACCTCGAAGCCTTCATGTTTTGTTGCTTACTTGATTTTTTCAATGTATTTCCTAATCTCCTGGAAGATGATTTCCCTTCCTACGATTGCTTCAAGTGCTACTATTAAAAGCATCCCATGTTTCTATGATTAAAGACTCAAATCCGTTGTACAGTTGATTATAATCAACAATACTAATAATCAATTTTTCCCTAAGATGCATATAGTTATGATGATGTAATTCTCAGTTGAACTCTATCTATCTTTGTGGAAATTATGTGTTTTCTTTCTAAATGTTGCAGTGCATCTGGATACTTAGCAGCCCACTCCTAAAGATGGTCAACGGCTATGTTGCTACTTTCAGGAGTTTCATCATTTCTTGTGATTTCTTTTGAAAGCTAATGAGAGGAGCCACTAGTTGTTGTAGAAGTATAAGATCATCATATAATCATGCCATGTTGTCCTCCATTGACCCGAGTTCCTCCTCCTTGGTTGAATACTACTCTGCAGTGTTAAATCTCTATTAATATAACCATTGATTCTTCGCTACTAGATGTTCCTCATGTTGCTTTGTTTTTCTTGTTCCTCTCATTCATCAAGTATTTAGAATTGTCCTGCGTTGTTGTGGATATACAAACATTTTCCACCATGATTTTCCTGGTATTCATTCTGTTATTGGCAGGTATCACATTTTCTATAGAAACCGAGATTGGATTCTGAAGATCATTTGGGAAGTATCTATGCCTCTATTACACAATCCTCTTCTTAAGCTAATCAAATGTGAAACTGCATATGTCCATGGCTCTGTCTTCTAGTGGAGGTGTGATTCCCATTTCTCCAAATGGAAGATGACCACCTGTGAGAGGGGTTCTTTTGGAGAACCTGGTTCATCATCCATGGGTTGGATGGTATTTTCTTCCTTCAACTCTTCCTCTTCTTTCTGCTGAGTCAAATATTCTTCTTTCGGTATTTGTGCTGCTTCTTCCTCCTAGGACTGCTTTTGTTGTTCCTCCTTTATTCTTCTCCTTTCTTATTCTTCTTCTCATTACTTATCAAGAAACTCATCTTGCCTCCTATTATCCTCTTCTTCTACTTCTCTCCTTTCCTATTCTTCTTGGATAATTCTTGAGTTCAAAGGATAAACTTTCCATTTCCTACTGCTCTCGCCTATCGAATCATACTTGATCCTCTTTTTAGGAGCTAATTTCCTTGCTTGAGGGGTTATCTATTCTTCCTCCTGCACCTGCACCTCTTACGTTGGTTGATATTATGGTGAAATGGTATCCATTGTTGGATGTCTCTTTCTAATTGCATTATATCAGTTATTCACCTTCTTATCTTCTGTTGTGGACATTGATGAATACCCTGAATTGAAACTGATCCTTTCATAATGATGCCTACACACGCTGTTGGGATCTGTTAGCATCGCTAGCAAAAGGCCCAAAATTTGATCCATATATGCTCTTGAAATCTTCAGCATTTGCTAAAAAATCATCCAAGGGTCAAAATCGGCGCAAGAGGAGAGCCCTTGGAAGGGTGGAAATACACTATCGGGAGGCTAAAACACTCCAAAAAGTGAAAAAACAAAGTATTACAAGCATAAACATGGTAACGCACAACTGTCGTTATATTTGGCCAATCAATGACCCAGATCTAAGCAGTTAATCGCAATCGGCCGAGCAAAAGGGATAGTTTGAAGTTGGGCGCGTGACCCGCCGATCAGCAATCGCCGATGATCAGATCAACGGGTTGCATCGACAGGGAGCATATGCTATATTATATAAAGGACCCGGGGAATTAGCGACGCGCGATTGCAATTTATTGCATCGCAATATCGCTATCGGTGCCAACAAAGGGGTGGGGCCTATGCACAGATATATGGGCAACCCGATAACCAGACCCGACAGCATTAGGAGTTGAAATATATAAAATTTGAGATCTGTGGGAAGGCTGTTTTAATGTATTGTCATGTATTTTTGTTATATAACAAAAATACAAAGGGAGCCTTGGGTAGCGCCGATGCAATAAAACCCCGGACCTGAAAGGGTTCGAGAACGATATTATATAATATTTTAGTTCCTGGAAAATCTATTTTTCAATGGATTTCGTGTATTTTCATGTTTAACGAAATACACAAGGAACAAGCCAAAAGCGACTTGCGGTAGCGATAAGGGCGGACCTAATGGGTTTCGGAGGTGAATATATATATATATATATATATATATATAAAGGTCGCTTTTTCATGTTTTTAAAGGTTTTTTCCATATTGCAAAAATACGAAGGGAACAAAGGGACCAAGCCGTCTGCGATAGGTGACAGCGACCCAAAGGGTGGACTTGATAGATACATATGCCATGTTTAAGGATTTTTAAAGTCCAAAAGGAACATATATTGGCGAGATTTATCAGTGTTGTAAAGTTTTCGCTGTTTATAACCAAAATAGTCACTGTTTGCAGTTTAAAGGGAAACACAAAGGCCCCAAGACCTATTTCACCATATAACAACACCCAGGAGACAATTTGTTGGGAAACAGAGCCTAGAAAGGGAAAGAGAAGGGCCACAGCACGCTGTAGCCCAAAACAGAAAGTTCAGGGAGCTCAAATAGCGCAACAGCCACACCAACAAACATTATGGAGCATCTCTAACACAAGAAAACTCCCAGACAGTGCAACGAGCCACCAAAAATATCTGAAAGCAGTTACTTTACTGTCATAAGCAGAAAACTCCGCTCCCATGCTTGCCTAGAGGTCATCAAATTAGTTAGCAATGCATATCAGACAGAGTAAGACTCCGAGCCTCTTAGAGCTCAGGAGCATTGTAAATAGGCTATAAATAGCTGAGAGTAAGATGTGATAGGGGTTCAACTTTTGGAGATTATTCCTCCTCTTCTCATTCAAGCTTCTCATCTTCATTATAGCAATATAAGCTTATTTTTCCATTATATGTTCAATGTCCATTCTCTTTCTTGTTCTATGCTTGCACTTAAATAGTTTGTTCATGCTTTCTTTGTGTCTAAGGCTAGATAACTGTCATCTTATCTCTGCTTTGATATATTAAATTTGCATTGAATTTATAACTTATTGAGCATTAGTGGTCTAAAGCCTTATATTGGTGAGAGTGTTCATTCATGTATTGAGTGAAAACAAAGCTGAAATGGTTATCTAACTTGATCCAAACCATCATTTATTCCAATAGTCCAGAGAACAATATTGAAGATTATATGTTACCAGGCATCTCCGAGCTACAACCTAGGAGAGTTTCCTGGAGTGATAACCTAATTGGCGCTGCTGTCGAGGACAGGAAATTGAAGCTCAACTTCCCTGGGAAACGAAACAAATCCAACTTTGATGATAGACAAAGTCTGGGAAAATTTTTGCTTGTAATAATCTATCTGGCGACTCTACTGGAGGCCGAACCTCTTGGCGACTTCACTTCATAGTTTTGGCTCAGTTTGTGAGGCATACTTAGAGAAATCCTTAGAAGCTACAAGCTGACCCAATACCTGACCGTGAAAAAATCATCAAAGAGAGAAAGGTATTGCAGAAAGGAGCATCAGGATCAAGTAAACCTAAACAATATTCTATATCTCTTCAAGAAAGGCTTGTAATAGAATAAATACATGTTGAGAGTATAGCATCTAATACTAGTAGTGAAGAAAACTTTCAGAGATTCATAAAGTTCTTTATTCTTTAGGTTCTGCTTTTGTTGTAAGCCGAAAGAAAACCTCACCTCCTATCCATCATACTACTTTAGTGTTATCAATCACTCCTTAGTCGTCTATCATTCAGACTACCAGTACTCTTTTAGCCACCACAGCTATGGTAGGTCCACAAGCACCTACCAAAATGGAAAGTATCATAGCTGCTAGGTATGGGCCTCTAATACTACCCACTCCTTTGAATGCCATGTGTACTAGAGAATATCAGAAATATAGGCCTAAGTTCACTGGCACTGAAGGTGTTATTGTTGAATAACATCTTGAGTCATTCTATAGCTATGTTGATAATCTGGACATTGGTGAAGATGATGTGTGGATGAGAGTCTTTGTCCAAAGCCTAGATGAAGAGGCTAGAAAATGGTTCAGAGAACTAACCCCAAGATCTATAGTAGATATTGAAGCTTTAGATGATGCATTCCTAAAGCATTAGGGGGATAAGAAGGATCTCCTCTACTACCACACTGAGTTTGGGAACTTAAAGAGGGAAAATGGTGAGCTATTGTCTGATTTTAATAAGAGGTTTAATCGTATGTACAACAAGATACCAACTGAAGTAAAACCCACTACTACCTCTGCTAAACTCACCTATGCCAGTGCTTTTTGTTCTAACTTCTGCCTATTGTTGAGAGAGAGGTGATGTGATACTTTGGTTGACATGCAGGATGCAGCCTTGGAATTTGAATCAAACATCATGGCTATAGAGAAGCTCAAGGGAAATATTGATAGAAGAAGACAGAGGGGCGATTCTTCATCATCCTCTGATCCTAAGATAAATAAAATGACCAAAATGATCGAGTCATTAGCCTCTGCAATCTCCAAATTGAAGGTTGAGCAGCACCCGAGGAAAGGAAGAATGCCTAATACCTTTGCTCCTAGAAATCCAAATCCAAATCCATATAGAAGAACAAATGAGTAGTTGCAAATTTTGCAAAGAAACAAAGATGCTAATGAAGACCAAAGGGTGAAGGCTCCTTTTCAAAATGCAGTCATGGAAGAAGAGCAGTTTGAAGAAGATGATGAGATCCATTGTCTGGAAGACAAAGGCAATGCTTCCTTTTTGACCTCAGCTACCTATGAAAAGTCATTATGCAATAACCAGATCAACCAAGAATGGGATGGTAAATCTATTCTAAAAAATGTAGATAAACAAAGATATAATTTGAGGTCAAAGATAAATAATGCCAAGGAAACTCCTGTTCAAATAACTGTTGTCCCTGCAGTACAGAAAGCTAATAAGCAAAAAAACCAACAGTTGATCCCATCGTCCTCAAAGCTCCAGCTAATGAGGTAAGAGGCCTTAACAAGTCTCCTTCTCCTTTCAGTTTTCAATCAGACATTCAAAAGCTAAGAATACCTATGCCTCTAATTGAACTAGTGAAGAATGAGTCCTTCAAAAGATCCATCCTCTAAAGCCATCCAAGCCTCCACTGACTATGTAAATCTGCAAGATGACAAGACAGTTGTTATTCTTAGCCCAATGGTTGAAAACTGTGAAGAAAGCTCCCCATCATTCTATGTATCTCTGACTATTCATGATAAAATCCTTCACAACTTCCTTCTAGACACTGGAGCCAGCCATAATCTAATGCCTAAGGCTATCATGGATGAGTTGGGTCTGAACATCACCAAGCCTTATCATGACTTGTTTTCTTTTGACTCTAGAAAAGTGAAATGCCTGGGGTTAATCAAGGACCTAGCCATCACTTTGTCTTAGCTGCCTATGAAAAGCATGATGATGGATATTGTGGTGGCAGATGTACCCCCCAAGTTTAGCATGTTACTTTCCAGAGGTTGGATCAAGAGATTAGGTGGATCATTACAAAATGATCCGTCCTATGCTACTGTCCTAGTTTTCGGAGGTGAGAGCAAGAGATTATACAGAGAAGCTCAGCTGGCTTATATAATCAGTGATGAAAAGAATCCCCACCAATCATCCCATATATGTTGTTGACACTGATTTTGGAGCATGTATTCTTCATATTGAAGAATCCTAGTTTGCCACCACGCAACTTAAAAAACCAGTTTGCCAAATCATTGAGGAAGAAGGCCCACAGATTTGGGACATGTTATTTGATGGATCTTGCTCTAAGGAAGCTGTTGGGGCAGGTGTAGTCCTTGTGTCCCCAACACAAGAATACATTCATTTACCTTTCAAATTAACCTTTCAGGTCACAAACAACATAGTAGAGTATGAAGCTCTGATTCTGGGGTTAAACGCTACTAAAGAAATGGGTATCAAAGGCCTGAAAGTTTTTGGGGATGCAGACCTCATTATTCAGTAGGTCAATAAAATTTTCCAAGCTAAGCATCCAAGGTTGAAAGCATACAGAGATGAGGTATGGAGGCTCAAAGATTCTTTTAATGATTTCATCATTTGTTATATTCCAAGAATGAAGAATCAACTTGCTGACTCCCTTGCTGTGTCTACTAGCACATTTATTCCTCCCTTGCCTCCTAAATTGACATATGAAGTTCAGGGAAAATACAGACCGTCTCTACCTGAAAATGTCAAATATTAGAGAGTTTTTGAAGACGATGAGGAAATTAACAAGTTTTTACAAGTCATTGAGGAATTTGCTGAAACACACATCGACCAAGAAAATGAAACCATGGAAGAATGCGGCGAGTCCAAGCTAGAAAGCGAGATTAGCTGAGGAAGCATTGTCCAGCTACCTAGTAATCACATACCAAAGGGATTGACACCTCTATAGAAGATTTTTGATCATAACGACATGCCCTATAAGCCGACCAAAACAGAGAATGAGTCTGCTATCTATAAACATAATATAGGGAGCCCAACCCATCCAAAATTCATCAATCTATCCACTCATTTGTCTTCTGACTAGCATTCTGAGTATCGCGCCACCATGAACCAATCTGCTGATATTTTTTCCTGAGAATACAGTGATCTTAAAACTTATGATATAAACATCATACATCATAAGATTCCACTGGAAAAGAATACCACCCCTTTTAAGCACAAGTTAAGACCTATCAGCCCTCTCTTATTGCCTTTGATTGAGAAAGAGATCAAGAAGTTGTTGGATGCCAAAAGTATAGTTCCCCTAAGGCATTCAAAATGGATAGCTAACCTTGTGGTAGTGAGAAAGACAAATGGAGAAATCAGGCTTTATGTTGACTTCAGAAATCTGAACAAGTGCTCTAAAAAAGATAACTATCCCCTGCCTAAGATGGAACACTTGCTACAAAGAGTTTCAGGGGCTAGAGTCATGTCTTTCTTAGATGTATTTTCAAGTTACAATCAGATTTTTGTACATCCTAAAGATTAGGAAAAGACCGCCTTCACTACTCCTTGGGGCACTTTCATGTACTCCAAGATGCCTTTCAGACTGATCAATTTTGGGGTTACTTTTCAGAGGGCCATGGAGATAGCTTTTGTGGGAGAGAAGGACAAGTTTGTCCTTATTTATCTTGATGACATAACAATCTTCTCCAGCAGCCACAAAGACCATTTACACCATTTGAAGAAGGTCTTCCCAAAGTTCAAATAGTTTGGAATTTCAGTGAACCCAAAGAAGTCACAGTTTGCTCTCGAAGAAGGAAAACTCCTGGGATATATTGTTTCTGTTGAAGGTGTAAAAATCGATCCAGCAAGGGTTCAAGCCATTCAGACATTATCCATCCCAAGGTAAAAAAGGGACATTCAATCCTTCCTGGGTAAGATTAACTTTGTAAGGAGGTTCATTCCAAACTTTGCAGAGCTTGTAAAGCACATCACTTCCATGCTGAAGAAAGGATCAGAAATAAAATGGACAGATGCTTCAAGAAGCTCTTTTGAAGCCATCAAGCAAGCCATCATCGAAGCTCCCACTATAATCAGCCCAGATTACACTAAGGAGTTTTGTATCTTCTTTTTTTCCTCTTATGATACACTTGCAGCAGTTCTGTTGCAGAAAAATGATGAAGGCATAGAGCACCCCGTGGCATTTTTTAGCAAGACTCTAAGGGATGCTGAACTAAGGTACGACCTTATTGAAAAACAAGCTTATGCTCTTGTAAAATCTTTAAAAGCATTCAGAATTTATATTCTGCATTCCAAAGTGGTTGCATATGTATCTTCAGCCTTAGTAAAAGATGTCTTAATGCAGCCAGATATTGATGGGAAGAGAGCTAAATGGATTGCAAAATTCATAGAATTTAACATAGAGGTGAAGACTACTAAGCTTGTCAAAGGCCAGGGCTTGGCTAAACTTATGGTTGAAGAAAATTGTAGCTTGTTAGACATAAACTACATGGATCTAAATTTAGATGATGATCAGACATAGGGAGTAGTAGAAGAGCAAAAGTAGAATCAGTCTTTGGTTGAAAATCTAGCCACATGTGAATGATATCACAGCATAGTTCATTTTCTGCAAAAGCTAGAAGTCCCTCCAGGGCTTAGCTCAAGTCAAGCTCGTGCCATTAAACTCAGATCAGCCAAATTCTACATAAATAAAAATCTGCTCTATTGGAAAGACCCATCAGGAATCCTCTTGAAATGTCTAGATAAAGAACAATCTATGGAAGTTATACACCAGTTCCATTCTAGCATCTGTGAAGGGCATCATTATTGGAAAACCACAGCTCACAAAATCTTGAGGGCCGGATATCATTGCCCTACTCTTTTCTCTGATGTCTTTTCTTTTGTGAAAGCTTGTGACAAGTGTCAGAGGTTTGCAGGAAGACAATAGCTAAAGTCTCTGCCCTTGAAGCCAATACATGTTAATGGTCCCTTCCAGTAGTGGAGGTTGGACTTTATAGGTGAGATCAACCCACATTCCAGTGGCCAACACAAATGGATCTTAGTAGCCACTGATTATTTCACCAAGTGGATTGAGGCTATACCCACTAAGAATGCCAATCATAAAGTTGTCATAAAGTTCATGAATGAGAATCTTTTCACCAGATTTGGTTGCCCAACCAAACTAATCACTGATAATGCAGCAACTTTCAAGGCAAAAGAATTTATGGACATGATTGAATCCATGGGCATTCAAGTGGTGCATTCTATCTCATATTATCCTCAAGGCAATGGCCTGGTAGAATCATCTAATAAGAGTTTGGTAAGGGTAATCAAAAAATTGTTAGAGGACAACAAAAAGAGTTGGGATTCCAAGTTGAACTTTGCACTATGGGCTGACAGAGTTACCATAAAAAAAATCCATAGGGAATTCTCCATTTAAACTGGTTTATGGTGCTGATACTGTTTTCCCCATCTAGCTGATTCTCCCTGTGGCTAATTTCTTGCAGGAAGAGCAAGATGAAAAAAATGACATGTTAAGAAGAATGAATAACCTGGTTGAAATATAGTAGATTAGAGAGCAACTGGTTGAGAAGTCAAAAGCTCATCAGAAGAAAATCAAAGAAACATTTGACAGGACGGCAAAAGTGGACAATTTCCAAGTTGGTGATTGGGTGCTTAAATGGGATGCATTTAAGGAAAAGAGAGGTAATCATGGCAAGTTTGACTCCCTATGGACAGGTCCTTTTGTCATCGCTCAAGTTCAGCAGAACAATACATTCATTCTGCACAGTCTGGAACGAGGAGATACTTTTGGTAGCCCAGTAAATGGGCGGTTCTTGAAACTTTATTTCATTTAAGGCTTTAAACCCTTGTCATTGTAAATATGTTTTTCCAGTTTTTATTTCATTAAAAAATAGACTCCATGCCCAATGGAACACTAGAAGGAAGATTTAATTTTTGTTTTACAGGAAAGGTATTAATTTGTGATCCTTGAAACCTCACAAGGAGGATTTCATCCCCAGAAGGAGCCAATGTTAGCCTTGCTAGAAAAAGGCCCAAAATTTGATCCATATATGCTCTTGAAATCTTCAGCATTTTCTAAAATATCATCCAAGGGTCAAAATCGGTGCAAAAGGATAACCCTTGGGAGGGCGTAAATACACTATCGGGAGGCTAAAACACTCCAAAATAGTGAAAAAACAAAGTATTACAAGCATAAACATGGTAACACACAACTGCCGTTAGATATGACTGATCAATGGCCTAGATCTAAGTGGCTAACCGCAATCAGCTGAGCAGAAGGGACAGTTTGAAGTTGGGCGCATGACCCACCGATCAGCGATCAATGATGATCGGATCGGTGGGTCGCATCGGTGGCAAGCATATCCTATATTATATAAAGGACCCGGGGAATGAGTGACGCGCGATTGCGATTTATCGCATCGCAATATTGCTATCAACGCCAACCAAGGGGCGTGGCCTATGCACAGATATATGGGCGACCTGATAACCAGACCCGACAACATTAGGAGTTGAAATATATAAAATTTGAGATCCATGGGAAGGCTATTTTAATGTATTGTCGAGTATTTTCGTTATATAACAAAAATACAAAGGGAGCCTTGGGCAGCGCCGATGCGATGAAAGCCCGGACCCGAAAGGGTTCGAGAACGATATTATATAATATTTCAGGTTCGGGAAAAGCCATTTTTCAATGAATTTCATGTATTTTCGTGTTTAACGAAATACACAGGGAACAAGCCAAATGCGACTTGCAATAGTGACAAGGGTGGACCCGATGGGTTTCAGAGGTGAAATATATATATATATATATATATATATATATATATATATATATATATATATATATATATATATATATATATATATATATATATATATATATAGATATAGATATATATTCAGGTCCACAAAAGCCGATTTTTCATGTTTTTTAAGGTTTTTGCCATATTGCAAAAATACGAAGGGAACAAAGGGACTAGGCCATTTGAGATAGGCGACAACGACCTAAAGGGAAGACCCAATAGATACATATGCCATGTTTAAGGACTTTTAAAGTCCGAAAGGAACATATATTGGCGGGATTTATTAGTGTTGCATAGTGTTCACTGCTTATAACCAAAACAGTCACTATTTGCAGTTTAAAGGGAAACACAAAGGCCCTAAGACCTATTTCACCATATAACAGAGCCTAGAAAGGGAAAGAGAAGGGCCACAACACGCTGCAACCCAAAACAAAAAGTTCAGGGAGCTTAGACAACACAACAGCCACACCAACAAACATTATGGAGCATCTCTGGCACAGGAAAACTCCCAGACAGCACAACAAGCCACCAAAAATATTTGAAAGCGGTTACTCTACTGTCAAAAGTAGAAAACTCCACTCCCATGCTTGCCTAGAGGGCATCAAATCAGTTAGCAATGCATATCAGACAAATTAAGACTCCGAGCCTCTTAAAGCTCAGGAGCATTGTAAATAGGCTATAAATAGCTGAGAGTAAGATGTAATAGGAGTTCAACTTTTGGAGATTGTTCCTCCTCTGCTCATTCAAGCTTCTCATCTTCATTCTAGCAATATAAGCTTCCTTTTCAATTATATGTTCAATGTCCATTCTCTTTGTTGTTCTATGCTTGCACTTAAATAGTTAGTTCATGTTTTCTTTGTGTCTAAGGCTAGATAACTGTCATCTTATCTCTGCTTTGATATATTAAATTTGCAAGCTTCTTCACTGCTTGTAGCTAGCCATCCATATGTGGTCATATATGCATATGCCAGTACAATCAGTATTCTTTTTTGCTGCCTGTAGCTAGCCATTGATGTATGTTTATGTATGCAATCTGCTGGTATAGTCAGTATTCTCCATCTATCCATTGAATTTATAACTTATTGAGCATTAGTGGTCTAAAGCCTTGTATTGGTGAGAGTTTTCATGCATGCACTGAGTGAAAATAGAGATGAAATGGTTATCTAACTTGATCCAAACCATCATTTATTCCAATAGTTCAGAGAACAATATTGAAGATTATATGTTGCCAGGCATCTCCGATCTGTAACCTAGGAGAGTTTCTTGGAGTGATAATAGGATCATATCCATGTAAGTCCTTAGTTGTGAAGTGTAGATGATCCAGATCTTGTATTTTTGTCACTTCCCCCTTATGGCTCTTTAGATCATATAGTACGATCCTCAAAGGGAAGGTGGGCTAAGGGGCTTTCGTCCTCCTCTAAAGAACTCCTTACAATCCCTTATCTAACTGATTCGCTACTTCCTTCATGGCCACCTAATTGGTCACATATCGAGACTTGATATGAGGGGATATGTGACAACCAAAACATATTATGTATGTACCCACACTCACTACAAAACAATCCATGACATCCCATAGTGACTGCTTCACTTGATCAGTAATGCAAGGAGGATTATCAAATATCATATGAAAAATAACTGCAAAGAATTTCTCAACAAATCTGTCATATGTGCCTCTAAAGCTTGATTATGACAAAACTTTATAGTGAAAGTAAACTAGGAACTTGTCATGTGTGGTCTAGTTCCAATACATTCCTAGGAATGCATATCATGCACAAACTCCATCTTGTAAAAATGCAGACATATAGAATATTGGAGCCCGATTCGCCCTCAAAGATGATTTTTCCTGCCCCACATGATGTTGTAACTCAGATGACAATATGTTTTCCCATTTGAAATATTTTCCACATGATACCACCATATTGAGCATATATATCCATTTTTCCTCAAACACCTCAGCATTCTTCTGCATGTGGATGTTCGAAATAGGTTCCCCCACGGGTAGTTTTGGGGCTAAAATCCCATGTTTTGGGACAATTTTGTAATAAAGTTGTAAAGTATCCACATTTTGTGGTTGTGGAGCATGAAGGTGTCAAGATTCATAAATGGTTGTCCACCCTTATTTTGTAAAATGTAAAGTCGGCCGTAAAGATCCACCCATGGTCTGCGAACCATGATATTATATAAAAAGGGGCTAAGTAAGTAAGCTATAAGTAGTTGGTAGCGAAGAATGAAGTGAAGAATTAAGCATTGGAATCATGGTAGAGAATTCTAAGTGTTTCAGGTCTTAGCGTAGGTAGAGGCTCTGGAGCTGAGTGTGCAGAGGCCTAGGGTGGAAGTCCACAGCTGAGTGTGTGGACCCCTAAATTTGTCTACATAGGGCGGATAGAGTTTGTATTAACTTAAAGATATCAATAAATAGAAGTATTCTGTAATTACTATGTATTTATTTCTTGTTAATGCATCTGATTATATTGCGTTTTGGGTTTAATTTACAATGTTCATGTGATGCGCGAATATATGTAATTGATCCGGATTTAAACAGGAACGCAACAAAATACAGAGATAACCATAAACACAGATATGCAGCAGAAATAATACTTCATTTCATTAATGGAAAATACTGAAATGTGCGTACAAACAGAAATAGAAATAAATCAGCTAGGGCGATGGTAGCTTATCTCTGAGAAGAGATGTGGCGGCTACATGCCTCTGAACTATTCTAAAAACTGTATTACAATGAGGCTCGAAGGCCTATTTATTGTTGAGAAACAATGGAAAACTCTTCACCTCCCGAAACCTAACCCTAGAAGATGAAACGCCAAATTGTGGGCCCCGTTTGGATAAATTGGTACATCAATTTCCCGGGGTCGTAACTTTGGCATATGATCTCCGTTTGACGTGTACGATAGCTCGTTAGAAAGATCTATCCGAGTACTACTACTTTGGGAGGCAACATGGGTCCATGGACCCATGTTGCCCCAGATTCCCAAAAAAACGCCGTTTAGGGCCTCAAAACGGCTCCAGAAGTTCAGGACCCGAAAAACTGCTAAAAATAGTAAACTGTGTTACAATTTAGGAAACTGAAAAAGCTGAAAGAGATAGTTGTGGGGGTCCAAATGGGATAGGTGGGTGGCCACCAACATCCACCTGGATCATTCCTCCCCCCTTAGGAAGCAATGGTCCCCATTGCGTTGAGTTCCTCCATCTGCTGAACTTGGTCCCTGGTGAGCTGTTCTGCAATCTCTGATGTGTTCAGAAATGGTGAGAAGCATGGTCGACGACGGTCCACATTGAACATTTGGTGCAGGCGAAGGAATGGAGGAATGACGTGCTCCAAAGCATTGTTCCCCATAGCCTTGGTACTGCTGTAAGGACCATGTTGGAGTGGTCTGAGCTTCTGATGGGTTCTGGTAAGGCGTTCTTTCTGTCGATGCAACCAGACTTTGTTGCCCACCTGAAACTTGTGTGGTACCCCTGTGGGTGAGGAGAAGTCGTTCCTGTGTTTTGTCATGACCGTATCCCTTTGTTGCTGCTACTGCGTGGAGGAACCCTTTGCAGGGGTCATGGATGTAGCAACGATCTTCACCTTACTTTGGGAGTGAACCATACAGATGAATTTCCTAGTCTGTGATATGAGCTTGCTACCTTTCTTGGTAGTGATCAAGGATGTGGCAGTAGGTGGGGCTACCTCTGGTATCCTGTATAATGAATTATTCAAAGAAATAATAACAGTACGAGGCCTTGATTCATACACAGCATGTCGCCTTCACAAGTATGGTTGGCCTAATAATACATCACAAACATCCAGAGGTGTAACATCACACAATACCTCGTCTGTGAAGGGCTTGATGTTGTAGGGAAGGCAGCACTGCTGGCGAACTTTGAGATCTCGTCCTTCATGAAGCCACCCGATACTGTACGGCTGTGGGTGTGGTGTAGTCGGTAGGCCCAACCGCTTCACGACCTCTGCTGAAACGAGGTTCTTTTGGCTGCCACTGTCGACAATGAATTCCAGTGGCGAACCCTTCACCCACATCTGTGAGTGGAAAAGACGCTCCCCCTCTTCTGGATTTTCGGGCTCATCTTTTGGGATCTTGGCGGTGGCAACAGTGGCGCTGGGATCCGCATCAATGATCTGCTTCCCTTTGCCATTCCCCTTGTCGGGTTCTAGCTCAGGGTCGGAACATGCATCTGATTCGGAAGCCTTCAACTCGACCACCAGTGACTGCTTGGTCCGACACTCACTTGTATTATGAGTTGGACTCTTGTGGAACTCACACCACTTTCCTGTGTCCTTCTTCGGCATTGTGGTGTTGTTCTTTCTTGTGGCTTCGACGGGTTGTCTTGGGTCATCCCGCCTTGGCTTTGTTCTTTGGGCTTCGGATTTGCAGATCCAAAGTCTCGCTTCTTCTATTTGAACTTTTGCTCGATTTTGACAGCATATCGGTATGCTGTGCCGAGTGAGGAGATGTTCAAGAACCCCATCTCTTCTTGGATGTATCTGTGTAGGCAGCCGCGGTATTTGAGTACCAGATGCAGCTCAGAATCTTTGATACCCAACTGTGTGCGAAGGGTATGAAAAATGTTTGTGAACTCCGGCACATCTTGGTCTCGTCCTTGCCGCAGTGTGGTCCATTTGATGTATTTGTCCTCATAGCTTCCGACAGGGTAGTACTGCTCCTTGATGGCATCCCGGAAGTCATTCCAAGTGGGTGCGGCTGAAAATATGAGCCTGTACTTTCATCCTTCTGCTCGCAGTAGGTTTCCCACCAGTCCTTGACGTCGGGGGCTGCTTTGAGAAGAGCGAAAACAATCTTTTCCCGATTTGAAAATTCATGAACAAAAAAATACCCATCTAGCAGATTTAACCATTTATCTACGGCATATGTGTCTATTTGACCCTCGAAGATGGGGATTTCAAAATTAACTTGTACCTTAAACGGTGTGGCGTTTCCAGAGTAGCTGTTGGAAGCCGATGCATCGCCTCTGGGTAGCCGCTGAAGAATTTGCGCAAAGCTATCCATCATCGCGTTCCTTTGCTGCTCGAGCGCTTCTTCGAGCAAGATTTTGATAGGATCTCCTGCCCCCTCGTCTTTCTTCTCATCCGCCATGGGAGGCCGTCGAGATTTGCGAGGCTGGTCTTGCAAAGGTTCGACCAGTTCAAGCCCTAACTCCTTATATCCCGACCTCGTTGGGGACATGCAAAGAAAAACAGAGAAAAAGCAGACCGCTCTGATACCACTGATCCGGATTTAAACAGGAACGCAACAAAATACAGAGATAACCATAAACACAGATATGCAGCAAAAATAATACTTCATTTCATTAATGGAAAATACTGAAATGTGCGTACAAACAGAAATAGAAATAAATCAGCTAGGGCGATGGTAGCTTATCTCTGAGAAGAGATGTGGCGGCTACATGCCTCTGAACTGTTCTAAAAATTGTATTACAATGAGGCTCGAAGACCTATTTATTGTTGAGAAACAATGGAAAAATCTTCACCTCCCAAAACCTAACCCTAGAAGATGAAACGCCAAATTGTCGGCCCCGTTTGGATAAATTGGTGCATCAATTTCCCGGGGTCGTAACTTTGGCATACGATCTCTGTTTGACGCATACGATAGCTCGTTAGAAAGATCTATCCGAGTACTACCACTTTGGGAGGCAACATCGGTCCATGGACCCATGTTTCCCCAGATTCCAAAAAAAAACGTCGTTTAGGGCCTCAAAACGGTTCCGGAAGTTCAGGACCCGAAAAACTGCTAAAAATAGTAAACTGTGTTACAATTTAGGAAACTGAAAAAGCTGAAAGAGATAGTTGTGGGGGTCCAAATGGGATAGGTGGGTGGCCACCAACATCCACCTGGATCAGTGATTGTGTTGGTTAAATGAATGCAAGTAAGGACATCATTTTACACATTGCTAACTGTGATTGATTAGTAAGATAAGTAAAACACTTAAGATAACTTGGGAACCTATACAATACGCTGTCATAGCTGCGTGGAAGTACCTGGATCACAGATTAGGGTTGCACGAAGGTCAATTGTACACCTTCACGGAGTCACTGAAAGGTGGAATAAAGGGTAGACCGAAAAGGCCCTAAGGCTTAGCAACTTGCGTGAGAGTAGGGGCTGAGGGTATAAACTGACATCACGACCATCTCTGAGTGCGGAAACTTGGTTCCAGCATCCCCCCATATTGCTTCGAGTGAGACTTTAGTCCACGCTCCACGGGTTGATGCCGAAAGGGCCAATAGTGTAGGGATTTGTTTGGCTAACTAACGTTGAACCTAGGTTAGGCCCCACGAAGCCAACAAATGGTTCCATTGCCGAGACCAAAATCTGTATGAGAGATGTGTGATGTCGTATCACTAGAATCCAACTAAGAAAGAGGTTGAAGACTGGTTGGATAGGAAGATCCGAAAATTCGCGATGCAGGAGAACAAAAATCCACGGCTGACAAAGGAACAGTGGCTAGACAGGTACCTGTATATAGAAATCCATAAGATCTTTTTTTGTTCCTTTCTAGTTGAGTTATATGAGTGGATCGCAAAGCTAGCATATAGCCAAGGTGGAGGCTTGACGGTCCTATTGTTAGGACCTCGAATATAGTACAGAGATTGGAAGCCTCTAAGGATAAGATCGCCCGCGTTGTTGATCATTGGCTCGATTGTATGATAGGGGGATTTATAACTGAATTCGCGGTCGATGCCTCAGTTAGTTACATTGAGGTAGAGCGATGATTTTTGAAAGGTCCGTGAGGTAAGTAATTTAAGTCTTTAAATACCTAGATTAAGATGTTATTGTGCAGAAACAGGGTTATGCAACTACCTTGATGTTTAGAGCTATGCAAAGTGGAAAGGCTTACAGGAACGAAGGAAGAAAGGGTCCTAAATATAGCCCACTAATTTCATCTCCGTTGGGCGATGAGGAATGGAGTAGCGTAGGCTTCTCTGTGAAGTGTAGTTCAGTTAATAAAACAAGGATTCCCGTGACTGCCACCTCCACCTACACCACCTCCAACTTCACCACCGTCAGGGAAAATTTTAAGAACCCCCCCTAAATTTATAAATATAATAAATGGGCGAATCTCCATGGTATATAGGAAAAATGGAAGGCGATTTTATCAATAATATAATATGTATGTATAATTTTTTGGCGAATCTCTCACCAGGCATGGCGAATATTTTACTCAATTATAAAATCTTGTAAGATCTTGGCGAGTCTTTCACTAAATAATAAAACTTTGTAAATTCCCAGTGAATCTTAACATAGGCTACATGCTGGTTTAATTCCCCCATTTAAATAGGCTACATTCCAGGTGAATACCATGGGTCAATACCATGTGCCATTTTGGTGAATACCATGGGTCAATACCATGTGCCATTTTTGTTTTTATTAATTCTAATATTAGGGTTAATAATGGTTTTTTACATGGTATTAATAACAATCTAGTCCATGGTATTTGTCCCATAGTATTTTGGCCATAGGTTTCACCTAAATATAACCCATTTTTTGAGTGTTCGTAAATATAAGGTGACTTATGGAGTAAATATAAAAAAATGTTTTATTTGTTTACCATACCTCTCGTTTATTTATAATTTTATTAATTTACCATACCTTTTTTACAAATATGGTATTTGGCCCATAGGATTCACTTAAATAAAACCTCTTTCTTGAGCCTTCATAAATAGAACAAGGGTTATGGACTAAATATAAAAAGAGGTTTTATTTATTTACGATACGTCTAGTTTATTTATATTTTTATTTATTTACCATATCTCCACTTTACTTATATTTTTATTTGTTTACACCCTTACATGTATATAAGGTGACTTATGGAGTAAATATAAAAAACGTTTTATTTATTTACCATAACTCCACTTTACTTATATTTTTATTTGTTTACACCCTTACATGTATATAAGGTGACTTATGGAGTAAATATAAAAAATGTTTTATTTATTTACCATACCTCTCATTTATTTATCTTTTTATTAATTTACCATACCTCTTTTATAAATATGGTATTTGGCCCATAGGATTCACTTAAATAAAACCTATTCTTGAAAATGGGCGAATGGATTCACTTAAATAAAACCTATTCTTGAAAATGGGTGAATGGAAGGTTGTAAGTCCTAATTTCAAGGGCTAAATTTACCTTTTTTACCCTCTCCCTTAAAATAAGGTGGGCTATTTGAGGTGATTTGTAAAAATGTACTATAATACAAAATATTCGCCCACTAAAAATTTAAAACCCCTTAATTTCGCCAAAGGGCGAACATTCGCCCCTAAAATTATCCTTGACCACCGTCACCTGCGACTTCGCCCACACCACCACCGCCTCCACCGTAGTTCAACATGGAAAATTCAATGAAGTTTCCTTTGTTTAAGGGCTTGGGAAATGAGGACCCAGACCAGTTCTAGTTCATCGTAAAAGTTGTATGGGAATCTCTGGGCATCACAGCTAATCACATGAAGAAGGAAACATTGGTTAGTGCTTTACATGATCGTGTGCTAACTTGGTACATCAAGTACTCTAATGATAACCCTAACATGAGATTGGAGGAAATCCAGACTACATTGAAGAATTTAGTAGGCCTGAATCCGAGTCGCAATCAATTGTGGGGTTCAAGGAAATCGCAATGAAACCAAGTGAGACACCTTGGGAATTGGATCAGAGATTGAAGTGTAAAATTTTGAAGCTAATATGAACTTAACAGATGGAAAGCACCGCGAATGGTTCGTGACTTCACTCCTGCCTCACCTAAGGGTTGCACTGTCACAACAGAAGATCACGACTCAAGCAGAGGCATTGGAGATTGTAATAAGACTGCATGAAACAACGATGTAAGATTCAAATCTAGGGGTTCATCAAATCTATGCACAGTTGCAAAATATTTTCCTTGAAATAAAAATTTTGAAGCAGGACAAAATAGTTCGATCGGGGGCACGCGAAGAGATATGGTGATTGAAATGTAAAGGTCAGGGGCATGACAAATACCACTGCCCAGTCTTTGCAAACTATATTGCAGGAGGAGGACCAATGCCTTTGAGGACGAAAGCCCAAGCAGGACCAAGCGTGGGGCCTGTGTTGTGGTGCTCTATATTTCAAGTAGCAGGGAAACATACAAATGATAATTATCATTTGCCGCAGAAGTTTGTACAAACACTGCAACAACTGTTCTGCAACTTCTGCAGGTCGGTAGGGCATGATGAGCACAACTGCCAAAGTTACGAATTGATGATGGACAAAACACCCACCTATAGAGTTCAGGTAGAAACGTGACCGCCTGACCAAAGCATTGGGATGTCACAAACATGTTTTCATGGGCATGGACGAGGCCGAGGCAGAGGTCGAGGACAACTAACCTATTACAATTATGGAGGACCAGGACACTATGCCAGTGAATTCGCTAACCCAACGCATCCATCATGCAAACATTTCACTCAGTTTGATCATGAGATGGAGGACTCTCCTACACTGATAGTGAGGATACACAACAAAGAGGTGTTACCACTGCCACTGACTTAGAACCTGCAGATGATGAGGGTTGAGACTTGTGAAGAGGATCTGAATGTGAATATAGTGCTCTGAAGTGGAATTGCAACGGGCGATGATAAGGGCAAACAACTCAAAGACAGTGCATGGGTTCACAAATCTCCTGCGAAGGAGGATGAATTTGATTTGTTGTGCACATGCGAAACTTTCATGGAAGGAAAGAAGAGCTTCATTGAGGCCTCTATCTTAGGGAGTCGGGATAAACCTAAATAGGAAATGGACCCTTCTATGCTTACGACCTTTCTAGAGACCTGCATGAAGCTACTGCACGATAGCAAGGTTGTGAAGGGATTACAAGAACTTATAAATAGATGCGCCGGAAATACTTCGGGTGAACCACACGTGGTATGAAAGATTGGTAAGCATAAAGCAAGGACAGGGCGTGAGATGATAATCACCGCGCAGATAGGAGAATATGAAATGGATCAGGTTATTCTGGATCTGGGGTCAGACGTGAACGTTTTACCAAAGAAGACTTGGGAGCGGATGGGGAGACCTGCGCTACAGTGGTCTCTGATTTAGTTAAGGATGCCAAATCAATAGAAGATCATCCCCATGGGACAATTGTAAGGAGTAACTGTAGACATTGAAGGTGCGAGCACCTTGGCTGACTTTGAAGTGATAGAAATTGTGGATTATAGCAACCCCTAACCTGTGCTCCTTGGCATTGATTGGTCTAATGACATGAATAGGGTAATCAACCTAAAGAAGTGAAAGATGATATTTGAAAAGAAATCACTTCGTGTAATAGTACCCCTAGATCCCACTAAAGGATCTCGCTATACAAAACCAATCCGCGATTACGAAAGCGATGACAATTTGGACTGCATATATAAAATAACAACACGAGACCAAGATTGGGTGAGTCCGACAGCAGATGTGATGAGCCTCGGTATTGCAAAAAGAACGCTGCAACTCTCAAGCCTACCGACTTTAATTATCAACTCGGGGTTCGTACAAACTTAAGAGGTGTTAGTACTATATGTGTGGCATACAATGTGTCCTTACTTTGTTGTCATGATGTAATGGAGTGCATGTACTGAAGTCAAATCCTAAACTAATTGCAGAAAATGAAATGTTCGAAATGGAACCTTAACCTATTGCAAGAAAGAAAGTACAAGGAAAGAGACAGAAATTCAATGCTAAATCACACCATTTCCTAATTAACTGCCAAGAAACTATGCTTTGCAATAATGCTAAATTATTATGAACCAAATGCTACTATCTAAGCATGGAAGTAAGAAGCATCAAACATGACTAATGTGCAAGCAAAGGGAATAAAATAAATTTGTTTTTGTCTTTTTGTCTTTTCATGCAAAATCAAGTATGCAAACTAATTTCTTTTGGTGATGTGGCAGGTGAATTAAGGGTGTTGGAGGTTGGATGGAAGGCTTAGGAGATGGTTGGATGGTGTGGGAGATCCTTGGGAGGATTTTGGTGACTTCCTAGAGGTTTTCTTTCAATTCGGCCTCAAAACATGCCATTTTAGGAAAACCTATAGGATGTACTAGAAACCTATAGGATGATCCTGTAGGAATTATAGTGAACCTACAAGATACAACCGAGAGAAAAATGTGAGGTGTTGGAGGCCTAGGAAAGGTGTGTGATGGGTGGAATGGAGTGGGAAAATTCCTAGGATCACTCAGAACTCAAAACCAAAGTCGTGAGATGGATGGATTCACTCAAAAAGCTTGGAGAAGTTTCCTTGTGAAATGATGAAATTGGTGACGGTTTAATGACCAAGAAAATCAAATCCAAATTGGATGGGAAATTATTTTTATTAACTAGGATGTCTTAGGTCCTTATTCCAAGTGGAATCACTCAAAAATACCTACATTAACCCATGCAAAAAAAATAAAAAACATTACTAGTCGAAAATCTAGAAATTTGAGAACTAGTGAGCTAGTAAATCTATTAAATGCCTAACCAAACCAAGTGAAAATTCAATGGGGTGATTCTTGTTATGAAATAAAATGTTATTTTGATCTAATTCAAGTGGAATCAATTCTATTGAAGCTTGTTATGATGCTCTAAAAAATAGCAGAAATTTACTATTCTTTGCTAAAAAGGAGGTCCAACAATCTAGATTTGGGAATAAGAACACTAATTCAAGCAACTCAATGATTACTATGAACTTCCAAAGCTTTTACAAGGATTAAATAATGCTTGTGATCCAGAAAAATAAATTATATAACCATTTAACCCAATCCTACAACAAGAAATCATTAATTCTAAATGCAGAACTAGAAAGAAATAAAAACAAGAGATGCGTGTGAATAAGCAATGAAAAGAATGAAAGAAAATGATACAAAAGGGCTCTGAGGTTCTTGGGATAGCCAATCCCAAGGAAAATCATAGACCTATGGAGGATAACAAGATTTAGAAGCTGAACATGACACCAATCTTCATTATTTTCATCAATAGAATTACATCCCTGCAAGAAAATACAATGGAGCTGCAAAAATACAAGCTCTCTCCACAATAATACTAATGAAAATTTTTCTCTAGAGGAAAATTAGACTTGGTACTTATAAAAAATTATTAGGAATCATTCCCCATGAATAGAGGAAGCTTTCCCCACCAAAATCCCTTGATTAGTGGATCTAGTCCCCAACACTAGGAATTTGCATTAAATGGAAGGGAACACATTCCTAGATTTTCTAAATCATTCCGTAGATGCAAATTCAACTTGGTACTTATAAAAAATGATTAAGAATCATTCCCCATGGATGGAGGAATTTTTCCCCACCGAAATCTCTTGATTAGTTGATCTACTCCCTTGATTGGTGGATCTGCTCCCTTGATTAGTGGAACACATTCCTAGATTTTCTCAATCATTGGAGTTCCACAATTTGTGCCATAATTCCATAATATCGTGTTGACTTATTATTTATTATTGATCCTCCAGTAGTAGGGAACAAGTCCCTAAATTATCTCCTCCTCAAACTCTTCATAATCTGCCCAATATTCTCATAATATTCTACAAAAATAAATACTATTAGGCACAAATAGTCAATTATTCATAAACCTTCATAATGAATATATTAAAGTTAAAAATAAATTATCTAATGCAAAAAAGAGAGGTTTAATGTGCTGAAGGATGGTCATAGGCCTTAATTTATGTTTTAAATTAGAGGCATGAGCCTTAATTTATGTCTAATTTAGAGGCCCATCATACCCCCCTGTTGAAAGTGTTGCTCATCCTCTAAGCAACTTAGTGACCTCATTGTGCCTCATCCATGGCCCTAGTGGCCTCTCTCTTATGCATTAAGAATCTTGGCTGTAAGCTCTGCAAGGACAAGCCCAAAAACATATTTGTTCAAAGAAAAATCATTGTTTCTTGAGACCATTAGCTTGCTTTCTTGCCCTTATTCACGATGAGTTCTTGAATTTTTAGTTTGGAAAGGTCTTCCACACCCTTATCAACCTTCTGCCACCTTGTTCTGCCATTTGGACACCTCTTGTAGGATTTCTAGGTCACTGTAATTTCTACAGGATCCTGTAGAAAACACAATCCCTTTGTAAACTGAAGTAAGGGAGTGAAAAAAATGATAGAAATGGTGGAGGAATGAACGGTAATGAGTGGTAAAATAAAAATGTGAGTGACATGGGTCTCTTTGTGATCCTCCTTTACTCTTTGACCATCCTTCTTGCTAACCTGCAAATGGAAATTTCATGAAAATGGAGAGGATGCTCTCTTTGTTTTTTTTTTTCAAGAATAAAATGGGATGGATGAATGATGAATAGATAGTGAATATGAAGTGGATGGAGGGATTGGAGTGTTGTGGTGACCTTTTCCTTTGCAAAAATTTCTTCTTTTAACTGTGGTCCTCATTCCTTGAAATCATCACCCTTCATAATTTGACTTTTCAACATTGCATGAGTGAAGGAGAGAGTTGCAATCAAATAGTTGAAGGCTGTTGAGACTGTTGACCCATCCTTAGCTTATAAAACCTCGTCTCTCATGCATTGACAACAAATTTCTAACTATAATATGCTCAAGAGAAGAGGTCAAGAATATTGCATACTTGTACCTACTTGATGGTTGTTGGAGAGACATGCATGTTGTTGCTGAGTTGATGTTGATGTGTAGGTGTTGGATGGTGATGTTGATGATCCTGATGCTGCTGCTAAGCTCTATAGGAGCTTCTTTGACCTCTGGATCTCCTTTAAAATTGCTCACTACCAATCTTGTAGGTGTTGTTTTGTATCCTATAGGTTTACAGGACAACGACTTGTTTTTCCCGTATCTTCCAAACGATAGACTCGATTGAGCTGAAGCTTTTTGAACATGTTGCCATCATCATTATGCACCCCCCTTAGAAACATTATGGTCAATGGATGCATGAATCTCGAGAAAAACTAAAAATGGTTGAAGGTGATGGAGGCTACTTTCTTGGAAACCATGCACCGAAATTTGCTAAAATTGCTTGGGCATGTTACCATCATCCATATGCATCTTCCCAAAAAATATATTTGTAAATGGATGCACAGATATTGAGAAAATGAAAAACTGGCTGACATTGATGGAGGCCAATTGCTTGGAAACCATGCACTGGAATTTGCTAAATTTGCTTGAGCATGTTACCATCATCCATATGCATCTCCCCCTAAAAAATCTTGGCAAATGGATGCATGGTTTTCAAGTTCTAGAAAAAAACAAATTTATGCTCTATGTATTTTTGTATCCTGTAGTAAAACAGAGCATCCTGTAGTTTTTTAGGACAATAAGGAAAATGAGTGGTAGAAGGTTGATAATGATAGGTGGATGGTGAAAATAGATGAGGGTGATGGATTGTCATGGCCTTGGCTTTGTTGGAGCATTTGAGCGAAGTAGGAGAAAGTCAAAATTTGACTTCTTTTGACTAGGCTTGACCAATTTTCCTTTTGGTACCAACTTGTTCTTGTTGCTTGCAGATGTTAGAGAGTACATGCATGCATGGAGCGAGGATTATATTATTTTTTCTCTTTCTTTGTTTTCTTCTAGGCCTACTAGCCGCCTCAATGAGGTTTTCAACTAGTAGGTCTGCCTAGGCGCCTCAAAGGAGGTTTTCAGCTAGGATCTTCCTTTTCTCTCTCTTTTTTTTCTTTTTTTTCAACCCATTGACCGCCTCATGGAGGTTTTCAATCAATGAGCCAATCTGAGGCACATCGAAGGAGGTTTTCACCTTAGATTTTTATTTTTTCTCTTTTTTTTCATTTTTTTTCCTCTACCCTACTCTACTTGAAAAAAAATCACTTTAAGTATAAGAATACTTCCAATGGTGCCATGTGCACATCAAGATGACAAACAAAATGATGTGGAGGCTTGAAATGTATGCTTTGACATGTACCTAGATTTCAGAGACCAAATGATTTGAGTTTGAGAGGATCAAACATGATTGAGGAAGGGAGTGATGCTGCAACTTAGTGACTGTCCGGAACCATATTTCAATATAGTTGTGATGCCTCTGGTCCACTTGCTGATTTAGATAATCTTGTTTGTCTTCTTCTACCATGACCTTCAAGTCTTCCTCTTTTTGTTGATTGATCTCTTGAATACATGGACAATTTGATGGTAACCATGAGGTAGCTTTCTCACTCTCCGATATTGTTGTCTACTCTTCATAAAATGTAGCCCATGGTTCTTTGATCTTCTCTTTTGAGTCTTATTCTTCTAGATGTGGTCCTTCAATGATATCAATATAATATCCTTTTTGCAATACTCTTCCTGACCTATGGTGAATACCATTGAGCTCAAGAGGATTTGTTTGGAAGTGTTGTACCTCAACATTGTAAGTGGGCTGAGCTACTTCAATGTGTGGGTTTGGAAATAGTGGTATAGGTAGTTGAGTGGGAGTGTTGAAATGTGGCAATAAGAATATTCTAATTTAATTTGCCCTTGAATTAAATTGTGAATTAAAATCGAATTTAGTCTTAACAACTACTTGGAAATAATTAATTAATTCATTTTGAATTAATTAGTTGGAATAATTCAAGTTACAAGTCTTTCTGAAGTCATGCAAGAGTTATCCCTGTAATTAAGGAGATAATATTGAGTTATATTTGAGTTGTAATTAGTTACCTCATTTTACTGAGTTAATTCCAGTTAAATTAGTTCCAAAATATTTGAGGAACTAATAGAGAGTTTACAGTTAGTTGATGCATGCATGCACTCAAGTAGTGTACTCCAGTTAACTGAAGATTCCCTGATCAAAAACTCATGCATGTCTACTTTGAGAAAGACCTAGCTAAGATTAAAGTCAAGGACAATGTACTATCAGTTGCATGTGTTTTCCTATAAATAAAACTCATGCATGTAGTCAAGAATCATTCCTTGAGGATTGCGCAGTTCTGACAATGTGTGAGATTAGGTTATCATCCACTTGGTTGAAGGAGAATCATCACAGAGGAACATCACAAGGAAATAGGAGCTTGGAGGGCAAAGAGGAAGGCTTGAGAGAAGCCAAGATTTCCTATGAGCATCTGTGAGGATTTTACTGAGAGTTGGCTAGCTGTGAGAGCTAAGGCTTTGTGTAATTCCTATGTATTTCCACATTGTATGATAATACAGATAGTGGAACTTTTAGCTGAGGCTTTCCCCAAAGTATTTTCATGTGTATTATGCATTGATTCTTCTTCTTCTGGTTATATTGTTCAGCTCGATCTTTAAGCTTCCACAAATTGATAGTAGAAGTAGGTTATAGTATTCTTCTTTAATTGATATTGCATTATTGGGTTAACCTACATTAGATTTTCTACATGGTATCGGAGCTGGATTTGTAGAAATTTTCTACACCATATCGGAGCTGTGAATAGTATACTGAGAAGAGAATTCAAAGTTTGAAGTTCAGGGTTGCAGGTGAAAATCGAATTCATATCATACTTTAAGGTTGGCCAATGGTGTTCTATGGCTTAAGACTCGAGTATGCCTTGGAAGGTAGCTCGAATTACATAGCATGGAAAGATAGAATGGAGGATGTATTAGAAGAAAATGGCTTGAAGGAATTCATTTATCAAGAAATCCCAAAACCAGCTTCAACTAATGCACAAGAGTTGGCTGAGTGGACGAAGTGTGTGGTGAAGGCAAGACAGATCATCCTTGAGGGAGTTCGAGACCATATTGTCTCGAGTCTCCATGGGAAGGATACTCCATTTTCAATGTGGAAGACATTGAAGGACCTCTACCAGAGGAAATTGGAGCTCAAGGATAAGCTTCAAAGAATCAAGATGGAGAAGGGCGATACAATTTCCACATATCTGAACAAGCTCACCACCTGTAGAGATGAGCTTGGCGATGAGGATATGGTGAGCCTCACTCTCCTTGGCCTTCCAAAGAGTTGGAATAGCTACCAGGACTTTGTGAATGGAAGGGAGAAACTGTCAGTTTGGGAATCACTGTGGTTGGATCTTATGCAGCAGGGGATCAGGAGGAGCACACGAGATGGTTCTTCATCCAAGAATGATGATGAAGAAAATCTAGCCTTAGAAAGTAAGGAAAGGAAAGGGAAGGGAAGGCTTCTCATTCCAAATCGAATTCTTCTTAAGGAGGGAAGAAGGATGACATGTCTAAAGTGAGATGCTTTAATTTTCATAAGATGGGACATTATGCGACTAATTTCCCATCGAAGAAGTCCAAGAAATGATCCTCAGAAGGATTCGAAGGTGAGGCATTAACCTCTCAGTTCGAAATGGACTTTACCCTCATCGCATGCATGGTGTCATCGATGATGGGTTGTGTATGGTATCTTGACAGTGGAGCCTCATTCCACATGACCGGTGATAAAAGTTTATTCAGTGCCTTGTAGGAGAAAGACCTCAAGATGCGCATAGAGATGGGTGACGATGGAAGTTAGAGTGTTTCAAGAGTGGGCACGGTTGCTTTTCAGAGGGAGCTTGGAGCTCCTCTCACCAAGAAAGATGTTAAGTATGTGCCTGGACTGAAGAAGAACTTGGTATCGGTCGCGATGTTGGAAGACAAAGGCTACGATGTTGTATTTAGTAAAGGAAAGGCATTCCTAAGACACATAGCCACGGGTCAGACCAAGAGGATAGGGATTCGGGTGAAGAATCTCTATAAACTAGAGGTAGATGACTGTGAAGCATTGAGTACAAAAGCATAAATGTTGCAAAGCCAACACATTGGCGAGTTGTGGCACAGGCGGTTGGGCCATTTGCATCATGGAGCTTTGAAGGTAATGCAACAGATATCTACAGGACTCCCGAAGGTAAACTTGAGCAAGTTGACACATGCAAAGGTTGTACCTTGGGAAAGTACACCAAATATTCCTTTCATGATCGAGACAGTCGAGCAAAGGTTATCTTAGAGCGATTTCATATTGATGTGTGTGGACCATTCTCAATGACATCCACAATGAAGCAAAGGTATTATGTGATTTTCATTGATGATTATTCTCGTAAATGCTGGATTTATTTCATGCCGAAGAAGGACAAAACCTTCACAAAGTTTTGTGAGTTCAAATCTTTGGTCGAGAAAGAGTCAGGGAAGAAGATCAAGGCCTTGAGAAGAGACAATGTTGGAGAATATGTCTCTCAAGAGTTTAAGGACTTATGTGCAACGGAAGGAATTAAACGAGAGTTGACGGTACCTCAGAACCGCAACAGAATGGGGTGGCCGAGAGGAAGAAAATAACTATTATAGGGGTAGCATGAGCAATGTTGCATGACCAAGGCCTATCACTTCACTTGTGGGCTGAGGCATGCAACACAACAGTCTATTTGCAGAATAGACGCCCGCATCGCATACTTGGGATGAAGACACCAGAGGAAGCTTTCTCTGGTAAGAGATCAGATGTGGGTCACTTCAGGATCTTTGGCTCATCAATATATTGCCATGTGACAAAGGATGCACGAAAGAAGCTTGAACTGACAGCAGAATTGGGGATACTTGTGGGGTACACTAATACACCTCACAACTATCAGGTGTACTTGCCTACCAGTTAGAGGATACTGGTTCGTAGAGATCTCAAGTTCGATGAGCAAAAGGCCATGTGAGTTTCCCTTGAGAGGGAGCTCCAACTACAGGATGTGGAGGAATTGTTTGTTCCTAAGGAGGAGGAGCCTCAGAGTGATGCGGAGCAGCTGCATGCAGAGGTTCCAAGAGTGGAGACATCCACTCAAGCAGAGTCTTCCAGAGATGGATGGAAGCACACAAGAGAAGCTGATAGATTGTTGGAGGATGTGAGAGAGAATGTGGGAGCACCATCTTCTCAGCGAAAACAGAGGAGGTCACCTGAGAGGTACACTCGATACATGGCCCTTATTGGGGAATGTGTTGAGACTGAGCCATCTTCCTTTGGGGAAGCAGTGCAGTAGCCGATTTGGGTTGATGCTATGGTGGAGGAGTATGAATCCATAGTTCGTAACAGTGTTTGCGATGTGGTTCCGAGACCGGAGAACATTTCAGTTGTGAATTATTGTTGGCTTTACAAGGTAAAGCAAGCTACTGATGATGGGAGGATCATGTTGCTACAGTGTATTTCGGCAGAGGAGCAAGATACTGACATTTTGACAAAGGCATTGTCAAAGTGTAAATTTGAGTTCCATAGAGACAAGATCGGGGTGGCAGATAATCCCTTTCTTGTTGAGAGGGAGTGTTGAAATGTGGCAACAAGAATATTCTAATTTAATTTGTCCTTGAATTAAATTGTCAATTAAAATCGAATTTAGTCTTAACAGCTATGTGGAAATAATTAATTCATTCATTTTGAATTAATTAGTTGGAGAAATTCAAGTTAGAAATCTTTCTAAAGTCATGCAAGAGTTATCCCTTAAATTAAGGAGATAAGATTGAGTTATATTTGAGTTGTAATTAGTTAACTCAGTTTACTAAGTTAAGTCCAGTTAAATTAGTTCCAAATTGTTTGAGGAACTAATAGAGAGTTAACAGTGAGTTGATGCATGCATGCACTCAACTAGTGTACTCCAGTTAATTGAAGATTCCCACATCAGAAACTCATGCATGTCTATTCTAATAAAGACCCAATTGAGATTAAAGTCAAGGACAGTGTACTATCAGTTGCATGTGTTTTCTTATGAAGAAAACTCATGCATGAAGTCAAGAATCATTCCTTTAGGATTTTGTAGTTCTGACAGTGTGTGAGATCAGGTGATCATCCACGCAAGGAAATAGGAGCTTGGAGGGTAGAGAAGAAGACTTGACAGAAGCCAAGATTTCCTATGAGCATCTGTGAGGATTGTACTGAGAGTTGGCTAGTTGTGAGAGCTAAGGATTTGTATAATTCCTATGTATTTCCACCTTGTCTGATAATACAGATTGTGGGGTTTTTAGCTGAGGCTTTCCCCAAAGTATTTTCATGTGTATTGTGCATTGATTCTTCTTCTTCTAGTTATATTGTTCAGCTCGATATTTAAGCTTTCACAAATTGATAGTAGAAGTAGGTTATAGTATTCTGCTTTGATTTATATTGCATTATCGGGTTAACCTACATTAAATTTTCTACATGGAGTGTATATTTGAGATGGATGTGGATGGGGTTGTGGTCGTGGTGGAGGTGAATGGTAAGGATAACATGTAGTTTGGTATGGAGGATATTGAGGAAAATACTGAGGATATTGTGGATGGCTCCCATAAGTTCCTTGCCAACCTTGTTGCCAAGATTGTTTTGGGGTTGAGATGGCCAATGTTGCCAAGGAAAGGGTGTGTTCCAATTACTTTGAGGTGGATGTGCATAAGCTTGAAATTTTGAATTAGGCTCTTGCATCATAACATGTTGAATACGTTGCCATGGTCCTCTTGGAGCTATATAACATTGTTGCATTGGAAATTGACTTGCTCCATTGTCCTCTTGGTGAACTTCCTTCAACCTTGGTAATGAGGAGCAACATTTAACATCATGTGATTCTACATGGACAACAAAAACATCTTATTTTTTTCTCATTTTGTATTCTTAACATTTCTACTTGTTTGGTTAGATTGCTAAGAAATTATGTTTTAAAGCCATCAAACAAATTTCCAAGTTTAGCTTGACTTACCGATCTTGACGTTGATTTACCTACTCTTAATTTTCCTCTTGACATGTGTTGGCATGTTTCAAAAATTTCCTCAAATGATAATTGATATACATCACCTCTACTTATGAGATTAATGAGATCAATCCACTCATCCCTAATTGTTCTAAGTAAGAGGGTTTTTAGTGTCTCAGATCCTAAATGATGTAGTTTTTCCATCTTAAGATTATAAATGAACCTCTCTATTAGATCCTCCAAACTCTTATCTTCTCTTTGATTCATTCTAAAGATTTCTTCTTTAAGATCATGATCTTTATATTTTTCTAGGAATATATAAACTAAACTTATGAACCATTTAAGAGTTGTATCCCTCAATGTTACCGGAAACAATCTCAATTTTTGAGATTTCAGTAATTAACCATAAGATCTACAAACAATCTCAAATTCAAAGAGAAAGGTTTCCAGATCCTCTGACCTTAGACCATGAAATTTTTGAAGAAAAGATGGAGGGAAGTTCTTCATGTGCACACTTCCATCAATATCTTGAATGGGAAATCCAATAGGATCTTCCTCATTGTCATCATCACCATCAATTTATTCTACATTCTTCACCATCTTCTTCTTATACCTACAAAAGTGAATGGTGATATGGCTCTTATTGCACCATGTGATCCAATGGGGGGGTGGGTTGGTGCTGGAGAATTTTGTTTTTGTTTTTATGATTGAATGAAAACTATAATTCAATGCAATGCAAAAAATAAAGAGAAATGAATCAATTAGGGAAGAAAACAATGCATACTTTGAAACCTCCCCAGAAACGGCACAAAAAAGTGATGAGCCTCGGTATTGCAACAAGAATGTTGCAACTCCCAAGGCTCCCGAATTTAATTATCAACATGGGGTTCGTACAAACTTAAGAGGTGTTGGAACTATATGTGCGGCATACAATGTGTCCTTCCTTTGCTGTCATGATGTAATGGAGTGCATGTACTGAAGTCAAATCCTAAACTAATTGCAGAAAATGAAATGTTCGAAATGGAACCTTAACCTATTGCAAGAAATAAAGTACAAGGAAAGAGATGGAAATTCAATGCTAAATCACACCATTTCATAATTAACTGCCAAGAAACTATGCTTTGCAATAATTCTAAATTATTATGAACCAAATGCTACTATATAAGCATGGAAGTAAGAAGCATCAAACATCACTAATGTGCAAGTAAAGGGACTGAAATAAATCTGTTTTTGTCTTTTTGTCTTTTCATGCAAAATCAAGTATGCAAACTAATTTATTTTGGTGATGTGGCAGGTGAATTAAGGATGTTGGAGGTTGGATGGAAGGGTTAGGAGATGGTTGGATGGTGTGGGAGACCCTTGGGAGGCTTTTGGTGACTTCCTAGAGGTTTTCTCTCAATTCGGCCTCAAAACAAGCCATTTCAAGAAAACCTACAGGATGTACTAGAAACCTACAAGATGATCATGTAGGAATTACAGTGAACCTACAAGATGATCATGTAGGAATTACAGTGAACCTAAAGGATGATCATGTAGGAATTACAGTGAACCTACAGGATACAACCGAGAGAAAAATGTGAGGTGTTGGAGGTGATGGGAGGCCTAGGAAAGGTGTGTGATGGGTGGAATGGAGTGGGAAAATTCCTAGGATCACTCAGAACTCAAAACCAAAGTCAGGAGATGGATGGATTCGCTCAAATAGCTTGGAAAAGTTTCCTTGTGAAATGATGAAATTGGTGAGGGTTTAATGACCAATAAGATCAAATCCAAATTGGATGGGACAATTTTTTTTATTAACTAGGATTTATTAGGTCCTTATTCCAAGTGGAATCACTCAAAAAGACCTATGTTAACCCATGCAAAAAAAAAAACATTACTAGTCGAAAATCTAGAAATTTGAGAACTAGTGAACTAGTAAATCTAAGAAATGCCTAACCAAATCAAGTGAAAATGAAATGGGATAATTTTTGTTATGAACTATTTTTTTTTTTTATCTAATTCAAGTGGAATCAATTCGATTGAAGCTTGTTAGGATGCTATAAAAAATAGCAGAAATTTATTGTTCTTTGCTAAAAAGGAGGTCCAATAATCTAGATTTGGGAATAAGAAGACTAATCCAAGCAACTCAATGATTACTATGAGCTTCCAAAGCTTTTCCAAGGATGAAATAATTCTTGTGATCCTACAAAAGAACTTACATCAACCATTTAACCCAATCCTACATCAAGAAATCATTAATTCTAAATGCAGAAATAGAAAGAAACAAAAGCAAGAGATGCATATGAACAAGCAATGAAAAGAAGGAAAGAAAATGATACAAGAGGGCTCTGAGGTTCCTGGGATGGTGAAGCCCAAGGAAAATCATAGAAATATGGAGGAGAATAAGATTTAGAAGCTGAACATGACACCAATCTTCATTATTTTCATCAATAGAATTACATCCCTGCAAGGAAATACAATGGAGCTGAAAAATACAAGCTCTCTCCACAATAATACTATTGAAATTTTTTATTTAGAGGAAAATTCAACTTTTTACTTATAAAAAATGATTAGGAATCATTCCCCATGAATGGAGGAAGCTTTCCCCAACAAAATCCCTTGCTTAGTGGATCTAGTCCCCAATACTAGGAATTTGCATTAAATGGCAGGGAACACATTCCTAGATTTTCTCAATCATTCCCTAAACCCAAATTTGACTTGGTACTTATAAAAAATGATTAAGAATCATTCCCCATGGATGCAGTAAGTTTTTCCTACCGAAATCCCTTGGATCTGCTCCCTTGATTAGTGGAACACATTCATAGATTTTCTCAACCATTGGAGTTCCACAATTTGCGCCATAATTCCATAATATCATGTTGACTTATTATTTATTATTGATCCTCTAGTAGTAGGGAACAAGTCCCTAAATTATCTCCTCCTCCAACTCTTCATAATCTACCCAATATTCTCACAATATTCCACAAAAATAAATACTATGAGGCACAAATAGTCAGTTATTCATAAACCTTCCTGATGAATATATTAAAGTTAAAAATAATTTATCTAATGCAAAAAGAGAGGTTTATTGTGCTGAAGGATGGTCATAGGACTTAATTTATGTTTTAAATTATATGCATGGGCCTTAATTTATGTCTAATTTAGAGTTCCTGCACCTCATACTCTGATGAAGAATTAGAACACTAGCAGAATCAGCTACATGAAGTAACCATGTTGATTTGTAACATGATGACCCAATTTCTACGTTGTGTGTCGTCAAAGGTAAGAAATCTACCCACTTATGATGGTTTAAATGATGTGGATGTGTTTTTGGATGCATTTGAGAGGGAACTATCAGAGAAGTAGCGCTTCCAGGCTTTGGAATGGGCATTGCGTGCTACACCCATGAGATGGAGGGGTACACACAAGGGTAGTTTTGATGATTGGTGTGAGTGTAGGAAGATGATGAGAACATGCTTTGGGAAGCTCAAGGTACGAATGACAGACAAGTATGACAGCAAGGATGATCTGCAAACATACTTAGCCAAATGGGCTAAGGCCTATGGAGCAAAGCTCCAACCTGAATGGGTGCACTTGTTCTGTCACACCTTGGATGTCATCCCAATGAACTAGTACTTGGAGACAGAGCTCCATCATGGCACAGGTGAATGGGATATTATGCGTGAAGGGTTCATAATTACATTCAGCTTCAAAGATGGGTTTGACTATATTGACGAAGCACTACAAGAAGTTAAAGCAACAATATTTAGGATACCGCAGGATCCTTTGGATCTGGTTCGACCCGATTGGACCACTCAACTAAGCCACACATTGGAATGCTATAACGTGACTAATGAAGAATAAGACGAGGACCCACGAAAGATTAATATCCCTGAAACTGAGGGTCACCGCGAGGTTGAAGGACCACAGATCGAGAATCTTGATATAACCGTGCCACTGAAAACAAATCAAGTAAATATTGGTACGGAGGCGGGGCCCAAATTCGCAAATATTGGAGATTACTGGGATGACACAATGGTAGATAAGGTGACCAAATTTCTCTACGAATACCAGGATTTGTTCCCTACCAAGTTCACGAAGTTAAAGGGGATAATAGGAGACTTGGGAATTATGAAGATCAAGTTAAAACTCGACGTGAAGACGGTTAAGAAAAAACCTTACCATCTCAATCTGAAATATAAGGAGAAGGTCCACTTAGAGTTGGATAAGATGCTCGTGGCAGACATCATTGATCCCGTAGAAGAATCTAATTGGGTGAGCCCAATGGTGGTACAAGAAAAGAAATAGAAGGATGAAATAAGGATATGCGTAGATCTCAGGAAGTTGAATGACGCTTGCATACATGATCCCTTCCTAACTCCATTCACTGATGAGGTATTGGATAATGTAGGTGGCCAGGAAGCGTACTCCTTCACTGATGGGTTCTTTGGGTACCATCAGATCAAAATCATGCCTGAAGATAGAAGCAAGACGACCTTCGCGACTGAATGGGGATGTTTTCAGTACACTGTAATGCCTTTCGTATTGAAGAATGCACTTGGAATTTTTTCACGCATAGTCATTGTTGCATTCAAATAATGCATTCATAAGTTTCTGGAGGTGTACTTTGATGACTGGATTGTGTTTAGGCTGGTGAAACGCCATGTGGCAAGTTTGCACTTGATGCTAGATACTTGTCGAAGGTACCAGATTGCGCTCAATCTGAAGAAATACCTATTTTGTGTTCCTTTTGGGACTCTGTTGGGTCATGTGGTTTGTAGACATGGACTGATGGTAGATCCTGTGAAGATCGCAGTGATACTTAACTTGGAGGCATCGAGGAGTGTGAGATAGTTGCACACAACCTTGGGACATACTGGGTATTACAGGAAGTTTATCAAGATATGCCCAGATCACCGTGCCTATGGAGAAGTTGTTGAGAAAGGATGTCAAGTTCTGTTGGAACGAGGATTGTCACAAAAACTTGGATGTATTGAAAGGAAAAATGGTCACTGCACTGATTTTAGTCTTCTCAGATTGGAAAAAGGAGTTTCATGTCCATGTAGACGCGTCATGTATAGCAATGGGAGCAATACTAACATAGGTTGGCGGAGGAGAATTGGACCATCCTATATTATTCGCAAGCAGGAGGTTATCCAAGGCTGAGAAGAACATTCCACCAGTAGGCGCAAAGGATTAGCCATGGTATATGCGCTCCAGAAGTTTAGACATTATTTGCTAGGTGGACATTTTAAGATGTATACAGATCATTCTGCGTTGAAATACCTAGTCAATAAGCCTGTGTTGGGGGGGAGAATCTGTAGGTGGTTTTTATTGTTCTAGGAATATGATTTTGAAGTTATTGTGAAGCTTGGACGATTAAACGCGGGACTAGACCATCTATGGTGCATCGAAACGGGGGAAGAGCCCATTAATTTGGAGGAGGGATTGCCTGACGCGTAACTATTTGTAGTGCGCATCATGGATGGTCACTTTGAAGACATCATACACTTCCTAACGATAGGAAACACCCGGAAGGCTAAACCGTCTAGCAGAAAAAGGAGTTAGTGGTGCACACGGTAGAATTTTCATTCATTACCGGACATCTGTACAAAATGGGGTCTGATGATGTATTACGATGATATATACCAAAGTTTGAAAGGAGCAGTATCCTTGTGGACGCTCATGGGGGTGCTGCGAGAGGCCATTATGCAAGAAGAGAGACCGCGTAGAAGATTCTACACATAGGGTTATGGTGGCCAACCCTCCATCAGGATTCCAAAGCCTATTGCAGGGTGTGCGATGTGTGTCAAAGCACTGGCAGGCCATCACGGAGAGATGCGCTTCATCTAAACCCATAGATGATGCTACAACCTTTCGAGAAATGGGTGATAGATTTTTTGGGACCCATTCAACCCCAAGGGAAGAAGACGGGAGCACGATACATTATTACCATGACTGAGTATTTAACTCGATGGGCGGAGGCACAGCCTATAAAGGACTGCACAGGCGTGACCGCTGCGAAGTTTCTCTTTGAGTATGTACTAACATGATTTGGATGTCCAAAAATTTTGATGAGTGATCATGGTACGCACTTTCTGAATGAAACAATCAGTGCGCTGACGGAGGAATTTCAAGTGTATCACCAGAAAATCATGCCTTATCACCGACAGGCTAACAGGACAATGGAAGCATTCAATTAGGTGCTGGACAACGCACTGACCATGGTTTGCAACACTCAGCGAAGCGATTGTGACCTGCGCATATCTGCAGTACTATGAGCCTATCGCACGACATGCAAAAAGTTGACTGGATAAACACCCTTTAGGCTTGTATATGGTGTTGAAGCAGTGATGCCCATGGAATACATTGTGCCTAGTCTGTACATAACGGTACTCATAGGTATGACAAATCGCAGTGCCCTGGAAGAGAGACTCACGTAGCTTACTGAGCTTAAGGAAGAGATATTCCAGGTTGGATTTCACTAACAGGTCCAAAAGCAGTGCGAAAATGCATGGCATGATCAGCATATTTAGATGTGCACCTTTAAGGTCAATGATCTAGTTTTGTTATATGATAGCAAGTTTGATAAATTTCCAGGGAAGTCCAGAATGCACTGGTTAGGGCCCTATGTCATTAAGGAGATTATCGGCGATTGAGAAGTTCAATTGGTTAAATTAAATGGAGATCCCTTCCCAGGAAAGGTGAATGGTAGTCACTTGAAGCCATACATTGGTGATCTACCCAGATGGCTAGATGAAGGTAGCATAGTCTTAGCGCTCCATGCAGCTAAAAGGAGATGTGGAACTATAAACTACGCTGCCCAGGTTGGGGAACTGCGTGATTGGAGGATTGTGCGGAACGAGGAAATGTCACAGGGTTCATGACAATGCGAAGAGAGTTGCGCTACCCAGCGGAAAATCATGCAGTTTAGCTGGAAAGTGATCCTTAAAGTCACCATTCATGATTTGATGGTAAGAATGCAACCAACTAGAGCAGGCGGCCGACATTTAAGACAAAATTTATGGGTAAGATCCTTGGAAATCTTCGGCCAATACGACATTAATGAACCAAATGTGGGGGGAACGATCAGATTTGAATTAAAAATGGCCTATAAATTACAGATGGAGGCCCAACAAAAAACACATGGAATTTTGAACATCGAGTTGGTGAGCTCTCAGACATGCATGACCCATGCAATCTTTGAAGCATTGCTTGACAACCAAGTGTTTGATCGGTTTACAAAGTCCAGCTGCAATTTCATCTGCGATTTTATCCCTGGACCCAAAGCTATGGATGCCGAAGAAATGACAACTGAGGGGGCTATGATGGAGGTTGTAAGGGAGACAAAGGGAGCTTCTCGAGAGGTTGCAGAGGTTCTAGCTGAAGTCCCCATGTCACCACAAACGCCTAGGCTGAAGCCTACCCTGACCAAGGAGAGCACGAAGGATAAGAAGGGAAAGCAGGTTGTGATACCGGTTTGCACGTCACTTAGAAGAAACCCACAAAAGGATAAGCCCTTCGCACAAGAAAAGATCAAGGCCATTAACTTGGAGCCGGAGGAGAAAGAAATTGAGGACATCCCGATGGATGATGAGAATTTGGGGGTGGAAGTGGAGGAAGTTGTAGTCAAGGGTTCTAACCCTATCTCTAAGTTTCCCGAGTACGTCCCTCCTAAGTTTCCCGAGCACGTCCCTCCTCGCAAAGGCAAGACCAAAATACCAAAGGACATTAACGAAAGCAAGGTTGCCTTGCACACACCTCTGTTTCCAGGCGAGATTGTCGTTGAAGGACCACGCTTATGGCGGGTTCCGCGGTTGAAACTAGAAGATTGGGACTTACGTGACCATGAAAAGTTCCCACACTTGGCAATAGAACATCTAATGCGCCATGTTGTTGAAAAAACCACCAGGATGACTGCATTAGAACTACAGAAGTGGCTCAGGGGAGTAGACAAGGCAGGTTTGCTCAAACGGTTATGTGTGCTACACTATAATTGCACACCCATTACAGTATTGGTCATCAAGCAACTACTATGCTTGGTGCACAATGGGTGTTTGTGGCTAAAGGAGCTGATACCCATCAGCGACAGGCTGATCCATTGGATCATGTGGCTGCCCCACATAGGGGAAAATCTGGCCATGATGTTTGGCGGAAAAGTTTGCGAGAAGGCCCTCGCGGAGGCCATGAAGGAAAAATTCAAGTCGTGAAGAAGCTGCAAGGTTATGCCATCTTGAGTATTTGCGATCCGGCAGTCAAGGTGGCCATGCAGATCTTGGTAGGAAAGGCTATGAGGAAGTGTCGCGCAGATGAAGTGTCGGCACTAGTTGTTGTTCTTGCAGCCTAATGCATTGAAGGAGTCTAGTTTAATTATGTACGTTATCTTTGCGATGAGTTCCTTGCAAACTACAACGAGGCACAAGAGCTCAACAAGACCTTCCACTATGTGTGGCTCTTGTTGTCCATTGTACTAGTAGCTTGGGAGCTGCCAAAAGACAGTCAATTCCCCTCGGTCACGCCGGACCTGCTAGAGGCAGTGAAGTACGCTTCGCTGTGAGTGACCAAGGTGTTGGGTGTGGAGCCTGATTATCTTCTATATTCAAAGGTGTCACTGCATTGGACCCCAGTTCGTAAAGGGGCGGCAAAGCCACCTGTAAAATATATGCTTAAGGCGGGTTCCAGGGGGGGGAGCGGCAGTGACCTTTGGGAGCCCCCCCTGGCGGGGGGGCCAGGGGCGCCCCGAAAGCTAAAAATAGATGTAAAATTTCCTTGTAAAATGTTGTAATTTCAAAACCGTTCATTAGATGGAGATCTGGCGGTAGAAGTTATGTTTAATTTAGGGTTTTTGCCCTAGAAGGCAACCCCTCGCTATATATGAGGCAATTGTATTGCGTTTATGTATATCTATATTTTGAGTGAGGAAGAGAGAGGAGATTGAGAGCGAAGAGGGAATTACAATGGATCTGCTATAGGTTGTATCTCTTCAATTTGTCGGATAATATAAAAGGAAGGACTGGTTGTTTCTCCATGGATGTAGCCCAAATTGGGTGAACCACGTACATCTGTGTCTCTCTTGTTTTATACGGTTTCTATGTTTATATTTCTACAATATTTTATGTGTTCCATTACTCTGTAATATATAATTTTCTAACACATGGATGCTCAACGCATCAAGGATAGCAAGATCTTCTGGATCTTGATGGAAATGAACATGCGCATGGCTATCAATCGTAAACCATGGTTGTCACCTACTGTGTTTGATGTTGAGTTACGAAATAGGTATGTATTTACTCTTAATTCCATCACCTTTTTCCTATTTTCTTATCTCTTTCATATCTTGATACGCTAATATATTGATGGATTATGATAAGAAATGGATGAACTACCTTCGATTAAGATTTAGCCACCGTAACTAACTTTTACTCTTTTTTATGTAGAGAAACGATGAAAGGGACAGATGTTGTTCCCTAGAGATGGAATAGCATAAACCAACGAAGAAAGAATGGGGTGCATCGATTGCAGTCAGGTCGAAGGACGAATCAGGAGGATCAACACTAAATATGAAGGGTTTCAAAAGATAGCATTCAGTTGCAAATCCCTTAGGAACTCCTGATCCTGAGGGATCGCATTTATCTTTTACCTCTTTCTGACTATAAAAGAAAAATACTGTAGGAGGAAAGGGGAGGAATCGATCTCTGTTTTATTTCAAATTGTAATTTTAATTTACAGACTTGTGCTGTTGGAGGAACACGACCGGATTGTAATGAGACTTGAGTTCAATGATTAATATATAAGTTACGTTGCTGTTCATTCATATTCTCTGAAGTAGCTTCGCAGTATTCGCTGGTGGCTAAGGGCCCAACCTCTGGTGGACTGAACTACTATCCCTTGTGTTATATATTTCTGATTCACACAAGTTTGTGTGGTTTGATATTTTTCCCATTTTCTGTGAGCTTACCTTATTTTCTATTTACCGATTTCCTATATTGAAGTTCATATCTTTTCTTTACATGTTTTGCAGCATTTTCATTTGATTCTATTTACGCCTATTGTAGATTAACTTAATTAGCCATTAAGATAATGAACCTTATTTGATTTAATCAGCTGAAAGAGTTTGGTTATCGCTATTGAACTCTCGGTTGACATCATTTCCATTTGGATTGCTTAATTGAGATTGAGTGTGATTTAGATTGAATCAACTAAGAAGATATTGGTTATTGCTACTATGCTATCGATTGATGCTATTGTTAATTGAATTTCTTGTTTGATGTTTGATTAAGATTTCAGCAGAGGATTAAGTCTTGATGCTTAGATGTAATATTTTCTTTAACAGTTTCAATTTGAGTTTTATAGATGCATCTATTTTCTCTTGTATCAAAGGTTTATACTTCATTTTAAGAAACATTACTCTCTGGATTCATAGCATGCACATATTGTGTACACTCTTGGAATAAAAGGACTTTCCTAGGTTGGTGATTAATGTGGGGTAATTAGGAGTTTTTAAAAGACACCTTTTATCAACCGAATTTTGGTGCTGTTGCTAGGGAGCGTGTCGCCATTTTACAAAGAGTGATGGATATTTGATAATTGCTGCTAGGAAAGAATTGGGTATTGAAAACAGAAGGTAAGAACCTACGTAACAAGCAAGTAAAGTGCTTGCTCCTCCGCCCGCTTTTCAGTACAATTACATAAAAGTGAAGTAGGTGTTTGATGTTTTTCTGTTGTGAGAGAAATGGATATTAAAAACAGAAGGTAAGAACCTATGTATGGAGCAAACAAAATGCCTGCTCCCCCCCCCCCCCTTTCTAGTAGAATTGCTAGGAATTCAAGGTAGAAATAAGCATTTGAATTTTTGCATGAATGAATAAGAAGAAAAGACCAGAAAACAATACAATCCTACACCCCAAGCCTGAAAAATCTAAGGGACTAGTGACCCTTGGATGATCAACTTTTATCGAAGATATCCTAAGAAAAGTTGAATCTCAGCCATTAGCAAGTCCCCAAACCATTGCTTCTAGACAACCTACTGTCTCCCTTCAGGCCACAGGATCACCATCTATAGCCTACGCCTGAGGTCCACAGTAAAACTAAACTGAGCAGAGTTTTCAAGATATTGAAAATTCGCGACCATTTCCCTCACAAGAAGGGAATTCTTGCAACATCCATAAAGGAGAAGGAGAAACAGGGGAACCCAAGGAACCAAGATCCCCTGAGGTAGTAATCGAGCAAAGGACACTCAGTGTCCCAGATCAAGGAAGTGATATTAGGATCATTCTGGCATCTTCTAGACATCCTAGGGATAACTCTCTAGCTCCAGAGATCCCGGAAGGGTACTAGCATATCTTTGATCAAATGGCCAATAATCCAAAAACACCCCAAACCTATACATTACAGTGTCCTGTTGTTGACACAGGTGTAAACACCCCTATGAAAGCTATCCCTCTTCAAATATTCCCACCTTTCATGGACTCACTTCAGAAGACCTGGATGCGTTCCTGTTTTAGTTCGACGTCCTATGTCAGGGTTATGATTACACCACCAATCCCCAGAAATTGAAGTTGTTTCCCTCCACTTTAAAGGGAGCAACCTTGTGTTGGTTTATGGGACTGAGTGGAGGCACCATCAATGATTGGGACCAAATGAAAACTGCCTTCCTTAGAAAATATCAAGATTATTGTAGATCTAGAGAACTAAAAGATGAGATATTCCAAATGGTAGCAAGGCCTTGTGAAACTTTGGAAGAGTATGTGGAGCGTTTCCAATATAAGCTCCAAAGGTATCCCTATGCAAATCTACCTGATAATGTGCTAAAAACCACGATGATTAAGGGGATGAAAGACCAGTGGATAGAGACATTAAATATCATGGGTAAAGGTGATATTTATCAAGAAGACTATGTTAACATTATTGATTTGTGTATCAGGTGCTCGAGGGGTAGTACAAGACTAAAACTAGCTGAACGCGATATGATCACCAAGGACAACAAAATCTCTAGCGGAAGAATTACTCGTACTGAAGTAGGCAACCTACTGGAAGATTTCAAAACAGATATCCTGGGAACCTCGACAACACAATTAAACATCATGCAAGCCAAGCAGAAGAAGGTCGAAGCAGAACAGAACTTGGTCATTTTTTTCCCTTGATGCAGGAAGAAACATAGTCATAAAGAATGCCCACTAGATATGGTACAGACTTGTGCCATATGCAATGAAGAACATGCCATAGAAAAGTGCCCATCGCTCCCAGGATTAAAAGTGGTCTTCAAAGAGGCAAAGGAAGAAGTGGAACCAGTCTACCTATTAAACCAGCATCGCTAATGGCAAGCATGGCAAACAGGTATGCCTATCGACCCATCGTCATTCTTTCAACCTTCACAATATAATTCTCAGCAATACAGAGGAGCTACATGGTAGAACTAACCATCTTTCCCTAATTGGCCACTACAAGCATTTTCTATGCCACCTTGGTCCAATCAATCAAATCCGAACAATAGTTGGCCAAATTCCTCTTACTTTCCATCATTCTAGTAGAAAAATCCATATCCATCTCAATGGTCCCCCTCCACTTCACAAAAAAAAAAACAGAAATCAAGCTGGCAAAGACCTATGTCCCAGCACCTTACATGTTGCAGCAGAATCCTCAACCCAATCTGCACCCACAACTCCCAGCCCAGCCCAACCCAAATCCTAACAACAAAATAGTCTAGTCGGTACAAATTATTGAAGGTCTGGATCCAAAAACTGAGTTGAGAGAATGTAATGAACTCAAATTGAGGTCTGGACCAATAATCAAGCTAGAGGATGATAAAAATATACAATTGGAAGAATCACTACCTGTAGAGCAAACACCTCAAAGGGAGAATACTGTCAAGTAGAAAAGCCATGAAAAAACTATTACCTCTTCTTCGCCATTCCCAGAAAGATTGATGATACCTCGCCCAATCAAATATCCCGATTTCGGTCTCCTGGGAGAGTTAAAAAATCTTTGTGTAAAAATACCCTTCCTCTAGGCTATTCAGGACATTCCAATCTATGCAAAAACCATTAAGAAATTGTGTACCAAAAAGCCTATGAGGAAAATAAAAGTAACACCAACTGTCCATGTAGTCGGAAATTTGTCTGATTTATTATTAGGCAAAGAGATACCGGTGAAATATGAAGTCCCAGGAAACCATATTGTCACAGTACAAATAAATGGATGTTCCTTTCCCAATGTGTTAGTCGATCTAGGGGCAGCCATTAATATTCTCACAACAACAACTTGTCAGAGACTTGGCATCATAGCCTTAGATCCAACTACGACCATGCTGGAACTTGCTGACCATTCAGTTATTAAACTAGAAGGGAAATTACATGATGTAATGGTGTCTGTAGATTCTTGGGAGTACCCAGCAGATTTCTTGATTATTAATCCTAGAAACCGACTAGATGGACATCCTCTAATATTAGGAAGACCTTGGCTAGCAACCGCAGATGCTTGTATAAGCTGTCAAACATGAAATATGACTATAGCCAGAGGAAATAATGTGAAGAACCTAGCTTTATATCCTCCAGCTCAGCCAAGCTTAACCATAATAAAAACTAGGAAGCAACCTGTAACATATTTAACCGAAAATATTTGATCACCACTAACTGTAATATATGCTCTTGAATTTTTGAATCAAATAGAAGATGATATAATTAACACTTACATTAACCACCTAGCTACCATATCTAATCTAAAATGTCACATGATTGAAGCAGCCCTGGATAATGAAATTGAAGAAGATCCTTTAAAAGATATCAATGACCAAACAATACCAACAACAACTGTCTATAACAACAAACCCATTGAAATTGAGCCAGGGAAAGTCCTAAACATTAACAAAAACCTGACTGATGACCAGCAGTAGAGGCTTATTCAAATCCTTAGGAAATATAAAGGGGCTTTCGCTTGGGATTACTCTGATATGAAAGGGATTGGACCCTAATTATGTATGCACCACATCTACACTAAAAAAGATGTGAGACCCATTCAACAACCTCAACGAAGATTAAACCATCACCTAAAGGATGTTGTTAAAGATGAACTACAAAAACTGTTAGATGTAAATTTCATCTATCCTATATCTGATAGTAAATGGGTTTCTCCATTAGTTGTGGTTCCTAAAAAGAATAGGAAGTGGCGTATATGTGTTGATTACAGAGATCTTAACAAAGTAACACAAAAATATAATTTTCCCCTTCCATTTATTGACCAGGTCCTAGACACATTGGTAGGTAAAAAATTCTTCTCTTTCCTGGACAGCTTCAGTGGCTACAACCAAATCCAAATTACCCCTAAAGACAAAGGTAAGACTACCTTCACCTACCCCTGGGGGACGTTTGCTTACAGGGTATTACCTTTCGGACTGTGCAATGCACTTGCTACATTTCAGAGATCCATACTCAGTATTTTTGCAGACTTGATAAACGAGGGATTAGAGGTGTACATGGACGATTTTACACCCTATGGAAATGACTTCGATCAAGCATTATAGACACTGGAGAAATTCCTGGAAAGATGCATTGCTACTAGGCTCTGCTTAAGCCACGAGAAATTCCACATGATGATGACCGAAGGCCTGATCCTAGGTCATTACATCTCAGCAGCTGGAATTCAGGTAGATCCAGCAAAAATTCAGGTAATCCTCTTAATACCTACGCCCTGCATTCAAATTAAGGTATGTAATTTTTGGGATTTTCTGGATATTATCGAAGATTTATAAAAAAACTTCTCCCAAATCACTGCAACATTATGTGCTTTGACAGGAAATATCAATTTTATATGGATTGACAAATGTGACATTGCCTTGTAGAATTAAAATGGCTAGTATCAACAGCCCTAGTACTACGGGGCCCGAACTCGGATTTACCATTCCAGATTTCATCCGATGCATCAGACATGGCCATTGGAGCAGTTCTCGGCCAAGAAGAAGACAAGAAACCCTATGCGATATACTACATCAACAAAAATTTAACTCCTGCTAAGTTGAATTACACAGTGACCGAGAAAGAGTTTCCAGCTATAATCTATGTTATTAACAAATTCAGACACTATATAACAGGATACCTGTGGTCCTATATAGTGATCACTCTGCTATCAAATATTTAGCTAATAAACCTATTACGAATGGAAGAGTGACATGATGGTTAATCCTTTTGTAGGAAGTTGACATAATGATCAAGGATCGACCAGGAAAGGAAAATCTGGTGGCAGAATTCCTCTCACGTGTGCCAAGAACAAACAATGCAGTAGTGGTAGAAGACCAGTTCCCCGATGAGCACCTATTTGTTGTGACCATGAAAGCATCGTGGTATGCAGATGTCACGAATTACCTAGTAGTGGGAAAACTACCCAATCACCTGACACCCAGAGAAAGAAAATTAATAGTGCAACACATCACTCGGTTCTCTTGGATCAAAGGATACCTCTTGCACATAGGGGCCAATATGCATATCTGCAGGTGTGTCAGGGAAGACGAAATCTACGATATCCTAAAAGCCTGCCACGAGGGACCTTGCGGTGGAAACTTTGGAAATCGCAGGACTGGACATAAAATCTTACAGACGGGCTATTATTGGCCCACCATTTTTAAGGAAGCCAAGAAATTTGTCCAGGCATGTGACAGCTGCCAAAGAATGGGCTGCCCTGGCCAGTCAAACAAGATGCCCCTACATCCAAAGTTAGTCATCGAACCTTTTGAACATTGGATGTTAGATTTCATTGGACCAATAAACCCATCATCTAATCAAAAGACATATATACTGGTTGCAATGGAATATGTGACTAAATGGGTGGAGGCAGAAGCATTACCAAGGGCAACAGAGGACACAGTAATCCACTTTCTTTTCCAAATTTTCGTGTGGTATGGATTGCCTAGAGAATTAATTATGGATTGAGGGCCACAATTTGTAGGCCATAAGATTGCTGCTACACTAAAAAATCATCACATTTTTCACAGAATAACATCTCCATACCACCCGCAGGCAAACAACTAAGTAGAAAGTACCAGCAAAGTAATTGAGGCCATTCTAACAAAGACAGTTGCCTCGCATAGACGCGACTAGGCTACCTGATTGCTAGAAGCCCTGTGGGCATATCGCACGACTTGGACAAATACCACAAGATACTCCCCATATCAGCTAGTGTTTGGCAAGGAACCTATCTTCCCCATAGAATTTGAAATTCAGACATTGAGGATAGCCCAAGAAGTAGGGTTGGATTTGAATGAGGCACAAATTAATAGATTACAACAAATTAATGAATTGGATGAAATCCGGCTATTATCTCTTCAGCATACAACACTTATTCAACAACAAAGAGAAAAATGGCATGACGCCCTCATAAAGGAAAAGATATTCCATGAAGGTGACTGGGCACTTCTGTACAATTCTAGGTTCCAGGATTTCTCGGGCAAACTCTAGACTAGATGGTTAGGCCCCTACGAGATAAAATATGTGCACGATAATGGCACCCTTACATTAGCCACCATTGATGGGTCTGGCTATTCTTTTAAAGCAAACGGGCATCGAGTATGCCTCTACCACAAACCGCTTACAAGGGAATCCTTTTTCCAACAGATATGCAAAGACTCTATGATACAAATTCTCGCTAAAGAGGGAAACTCTTCGAAAACACCAATCCAGTAAAAAAATTATTTTTTAAACCTGTACATACAATTGTTTTTCTATTTCCTTTCTATTTGATTGTATTTGCTTAGAACAATAGATATGATTGTTTATTGCTTTTTTTTCTTGTTTTTCTTTGCTGTTCCTTATAAGGAACAACACTTTTTGTGTATATTTTTATTTTTTGTTCCCTATAGGGAACAATACTTTTTGTGTGTAATTTTCTTTTCTGTTCCCTATAGGGAACAATTGTTGTTCCGTATAGGGAACATCACTTTTTGCGTGTATTTTTCTTTGCTGTTCCCTATAGGGAACAACTATTGTTCCGTATAAGAAACAACATTTTTTGTGTATATTGCTCTTTGTTGTTCCCTATAGGGAACAACACTTTTTGCGTGTATTTTTCTTTGTTGTTCCCTATATGGAACATCACTTTTTGTGTGCATTTTTCTTTGTTGTTCCCTATAGGGAACAACACTTTTTGCATGTATTTTTCTTTGTTGTTCCCTATAGGGAACAACACTTTTTGCGTGTGTTTTCTTTTGCTGTTCCCTTCAAGGAACAACACCTTGTGAGTATTTTTGAGAACACCCTTTCTTCTGCTTGCATGATCATTCCTAGCCCATCATAGTTCACTCCTAATGATCGTCTTCATGGCATAAAAGTACAATACATATCTAAGGACAACAAGCATGGAGTCTACTGAAGCAATAAAATATATTGAATATTATCATCATTAGCAAGATTTCTTTGTGATGATAAAAAAAAAAAGGACACAAATATATATATCACTTAACTGTCCTCATTTCCACTATAAATGAAACTGATTGATTATCTTTACCATGCTGGTTCTCCCCCATCTCGTATAATTCTCTCTGTTTATTATCAATAATATTATAGGTATATTTTTTTCTATTGATATGTTCAAACTTCTTCCACCATCCCTACTCTTAAGGAGTACTAAGCCACCCTCTATATATAAATCTGGGAGTGTTTAAAATATCTATATATTAGATATTCACTAGCAATTTTATGATTTTTTTCCACAGATGGAGGATAGGGGGTCTCATCACGAGCCAGCCTGACCACTTTCACTACTTCCCAATGAATGGAAATATGTTCATCTAGTTACCATGCAAGCACATTCGTCTCTACTATGGACATCATAATGCACTTCCCCAATTATACATATAAGACCATGGTTCCCAAGGGTTAGAAAGAAACTCTGTCGAGGCAATGGATGCCTACAGGCAATAGAAGCTCTGCTTATGGTATTGAAGTTTTATTTTCTACATCAATAATTATTACAATGCCCTCTTCTTATGTTTCTATTTTTTTTTTCTACGGAGAGATTATTTCCCTAACTTACCTTGAACCTTTATGCATGAGTTAATATTTTAAAATCAATCACAACATTTTCAAGTGGAATAATGGCGGTAAAGTATCATCTCCCGTGTATGCTGTCCTTTTTCCTTTATCGCATCACCTCACGACATCTTATCACTTATTAATAATTCTCGTTACACACCTTGTTTTCATTACTCCAATTCCTTTATGATACTTTCATTAATACATGTACCTTGCCACTTTCATTACCCAATCCATCACCCCTGTACTTCACCGCCAGCTGTTTCCAGGAAAACTAGTGTCCATTCAGAGCTACTAGTCCCACTAAGATGGGTAGCTATCTTATAAACAAACAATTCAAATTAACTTGTGTTTTCCTTTATGAGAGATATATGAGAGAGAAGCAGAGAGTACCAACCTTAGTCTTTCACTTGGCTCCTTGCTTGTTTCCTCTCTCCTTTGATAGAGCTTCGCCACTCCTTTCTCACTTGTCCCACTTCAAAGAACACCTGTAGAGTCAAAGCAGCAAAATACCATCAAAGCATAGAGATCTATAACCATAAACAATGTAGAATCAGATGTACATTAACCATAAAAATGCATACACAAATACAAGATTTAGAAATATACAAGTATATGGAGGAAAACTCAAATAGCTTTACTAATAGAAGTAGTAGAAGAGAGGATTACAACCTACTTGTCTGATCCAACATCATCCTCCCAACATGAAAGCCCTCTTCACCTCATGAAAAGCAAGATCACCCAACAACACAATGTCTCAAAGAGAAACCAACAACACTTCCTTACAAAATTACAAAATTCCAGCCTCTTGGATCTCTAGGATGAGGGATCCATATATAGATATTTGTAGGGGAGTGAGTCAGCTTCTGGGATTTTGATTAGTGTCATTTCACTGATAGTTCTTGGTTCCACTTGGAGATTTCATGATCTCTTACTCATCCCTGGGTGAATTCAGAGAGGTAAGTGTCATATGAGCAGTTTCTAGAAGATTATTTGAGTTTCCACCTAGCAAACTGCCTCTGCCATTTGTCTGCTCTCACTCATCGCACCCTACAGAAGGGATTTTCAGTATGCATCACACCCTTTGTGTGTATCATGTGAGATGCATCGCACCCTCAGCATGGAGCAGTTTGTATGGTCCAGTTTTGACCAGTTCTGAGCAGTTTTTCAGGGAGAACTTCTAGGAAAAGATGTAATCAATTGACCTTGATCCTTTAGGGTATGAAATAACACTTTTAGGGGCTTGAGAGCCCTTGGTTTATTGACATATGTGATTGGGGTTGTAGTGCCAAAATATGTCTATAATAGTTGCCCCCTAAAGCATGAGGTTGTAAATCTTCTGATGTCAGGTGAAATGCTTTATCATGAGGATCCGAGGTTTTTCGAACTGGAAGGTGACCTGTATAAAATAAAATACAATACATTATCTTTATATTATTTTCATGATCTAGATGAGGCGGGCATTCCTATGCTCAGCTTTATAAATTCATTTTCATGTACATAGGACAGACAATCGTTTATGTGGTAGACTGATGATTCTGGTAGAGCCATCATCCCTTAGCTTGGGTGATTATCTGTGCAGCCATGGAGTATATTTGATGTTTTTATTTTTCCTGAATGTATTGCAGCCCGGATGGATGAAACTAGATCCAGGGTCTTCAAACTCGTTCAATCTTCGCCCGATGTACAAGTCGATCCATGTGAAAAGATGTTCTGGTGTCAAACATAGAAAGACATTGCCTGATTACCAGCCAATGATGTAAGTTGTTAACAAGCGCGAGAGGAATCACCAATAATGATAATGACCCTCAAGGTACTACAGTACAATTCACGTGGTGTGAATACATGATTCAATGTAAAACACCACGTAAAATATTTTGGTCGAAGGCCATTGATGTAAACCTTTCGCCGGAAGTGAGAAAGTTTCCATTGAGGCATGCAAGCTTCAAAGTACTGAAAGGGTTGTTCCTAAGTCTACTTCTTGGATAATGAGCTGATGTCGACAAGAAGTGACCCATAGTAGGAGGGCCTTAATGAATCCCACATCTACAACACGGAACAGAGCAAATGATTTTGTGGAGGTGAAAACGATCTGATGACACAAGGTTTAGGGTGGCAGTCATGAAAAATGGAACACGAAGGTATTGCAGCGGATAAGGTGTTAGCTGGGTTGGTGAATTCTCTAAGTGAATTCTCTTGAACATATCGACGACACTGGAATGGATTGGTAGTGTTAACCCCAAAATGGATGGTACGGAGGACCAATGGTGATATGACCGGTGAATGGAATAACCCAACCCGACTCAATCATGGTGATGGAGTGAAAGTGTCATGTTCAAGAGCGACCTGCTACCAATGAAGTTCTTCAAGTTTTCTTCCCTTTTTCCCCAGTCATTGCTGACCAGTACCTCTTTATTTTTTTCAAGCTTGAGGAGGATAACATATGCTTGTTCTATAATTTTCCCTTCAGGCAAACCTGTTGCTATGTTTTAGCTAGCCTAGTGACAGTGAAACTCGCTCTTGTCTGTATGGACAAGTTTGTCGCTATTTTTTTAACAAGTTTAACGACAAAGATAACTCAGTCCTTTTCAGTTTTAGAGAGTCTGAAAAGAGACAAAAAGGAAACTCCAGTAGTCCTTTTTCGTAATATAATCCTTAAGTCCGAAAAAGTATAAAATAATACGAAAGGGTTGACTTTTCCGATCACTTTAGCAAGTCGAAAAAGACAAGCGCTCGATCATTTTGTCTAATGATCCCTTAGGTCCAAAAAGATTAAAATATAAAGGAGGGATGGCAATTCCAATCACTTTAACGAGCTAGAGAGGCCAATTAAAAGGAGACTTGTTTTTGAAGAATGAGTGATGTTTTCAGATAGCAACTAATTCCAAGTAAGTTTGGAACTTTTCAATCATGGCAGTGTGAAGAGGGTGGTGATCAAAATCACTCGTCGAAGATGTTCCTCAAAAGGGTAAATAATCAAGTGGAAGTGTTACACAGTAATTTGTCACCGTCCCTGTTACCCCTTCTCCCGCACATTGGAGGACTTATTCTGGGACCTGTGAGAAGTGACATATCCTGAAAACACTTGCATTGTATCCCCTTGAGTATGTACTTCATATGCCCTGAAGACACCTTCTGCAAAATACCCCTAAAAATAGCCCTTTTTCAATTGGCGCGGTTCCACTGTGTATCACTCGCGCCAATGGGGGAAATCCTCCAAAGAGGGCGCGCCAGCTGGCGCTCTGTCTCAGAGTCGCACTCGCGCCAGCCCAGTTGGGTAAAGTTTTTAACAAACAAACTTACGAAGGTTCTTCCTAACCTATTCATAAACTCATTCCATCTTGAGTTAGTTCAGTTGGGCTTCGAATCTCCATAGAAGGGAAGTAGTTCTCCACCTCTCATGGAAGCTTCTTAGTGATAAATCCAATCCCATGAATCTTGTGGATGACCCTAACTCCTTCTCCTCTATCTATAAAAACTTGTCCTTTTGCCTTTGACAAGTTAGTCTCCAAGTTCGAAATTCGAAGTCCCAAAGTTTGAGAATTGCTAAGCTCATGCTACAAGAAGCCTTCTTCATTCCCATGAATATAAATCTAAAGTGAGGAGATTCTTGTCCAAGTAACCAAGGAGAGAGAGGTTTGTTCCCCATTCCCAACAAGCTTTGCAAGGCATGTGCTGTTGATCACCCATCCAAAGGAGGATTTGACGTCAGAACTATGGTTGTATTCTTCTTTGTTGTTTATCAATAATAGACAATTATCATTATGTTTCCACTCTTAATTGTCTTTTGTAATGATGATTGAGTTATATCCTTTCTGACTGATATATAGTTGCATCTATTGGATTTTATGCTTGCGTTTGTGTCATTCTTTGCATGTGTAGGTGTCCGTTCACGAGGATCGTGGGGATTGTGACCAGCCGGAGCAAAGGAATGGGAGCGACGACTCTTCTAGAAGTACTAGCGTTGGAATCCGGGTAGGCCCTCATCATCGGTCTTTGATTTGCAATTAGGAACCTGCGTGTTAGCGTTGTTTGATTGTTGCTAGACCCCATTTGGGCTAGTAGGGATCGCCTCTATCTGCAGAGGGGATTTACCTTCACAACAGGAAGCATATTGTCGGCCGAATGAAATGGAGGTGATGGAAGGAACACAACCAAAGTTCAAAAGGGTAGATAGCAAAGCGATCACAAAAGGTTATTTACCAGAGGCGGGTTTATTTTTTAATGAGCTTGAACCTTGTGCCAACATGTGCTCAGTGCAGGTTGATTTTTTAATGAGCTTGAACCTTGCGGGAACATTGCTCTTTTTCTTTTTTATGTAAGCTAGGAATGACCAAACTATAAAGCTAAAAAGCAAAAACGCTAAAAAGCTAAAAAATGAAATTGGTCATTTTTTCTTGTTTAAAAAGGTTTGCATGCCCCCAGCAAAAAAAAGGTCTTCAGTAACCATATGGAAACTTATTGTGGTTAAGTAGGATGATTTCTGTCAATACTTAGACAAAAAACTCCCTGCACTTTGTCTGCCAAATAGACAAAGGTTAGAGGTCACTCGGACCAATCGCATAACTTACAGGGAAACTTATCTCTATAGTTGGGTTTGTCCACAAAATAGACAAGGTTGCATGCCCCCTAAGCTTTGTTACATTCACCAGACTACTCATGGTAATTAGGTGGATGGAATGAAGGTTCCTTTCCGAGATCAAGTGAAAGACTCGGCTTGGAACTTTTCTCAACCTTGTTTCATTTTTTAATGAGATTTACACAAGACAAGCAATTCTGCTCAGATCCTTGGTTTCATTTTTTAACGAGGTTGACACCAGTCAACGAACTATCCTCTGGCGACCTTTGATCACAACTCATAAAGGATCAACTTTGAAAACCTCACTGTGATTGACACTATCAAAATGGTCAGAGTCCTTCTTAATCTTTGATGATGTAGAAGATATCATATGACAGGTTTCCACTATGGCCACTTTTGCCAGATTACTCGGAGGTGAAAGGGAAAAATTACCCATTAAGGCAGGGTATTTTAGGAGGCCTACTCTGACATTTTGAAGTGAATGAGAGCTTCCATGGATCATTGGAATGCTTCCTCTAATTTGTGAACTATTGGGGAGGAAGGTTTGTTGATCAACGATTATAATTCCTCCTTGAAATGGAAATGCAATCTTTCTAAAGTATGTTGACACAACATCAGCCATAGCATCAATCCAAGGCCTTCCCAGTAGGATATTGTAATCGAGGTTTCCATCGAGAACTACGACATCAATTTCTATTGTTTTGTCCCCCAATTCAACTTGCAAGTTACTTAAAATCTTGTACGGGGTGTATGTTCATCCATCGAATGCTTTTAATTTCATTGATGATCTTGACAAGGGTGGTGAGCCTAAATTTTTCCAACAACTCATCGACATAATGCAGGTAGATGCCCCTCATCAATAATTATTTGATGAATAGTTTTGTTGAGGGCTTTCACTTGTATGAGGAAAGCGAGTTGAGCTGGTAACTGAGGTTCGTATCCTTTATGATTAAAGGCTGCAAGATTGGAATCTACTGGGTCAATCCCACCTATTTCTGATAATAGAGCCTGCTTTTTGGAGGGGCAATTTTGCAGTATTTCAAGCATTGACATAGCAGATGGCGATTGGACCAGATCCTCTACTATATTATAATTCTGTGCTGCTTGAGTACGAGGATTAAATGTCGATTTGCGTACTAATCCCTTTGGCAACTTTATTGTTAGCTCATGAATGATGGGTGGCACAACTTCTGTCGAAGTTGTTGTCAAACTACTAGGTTGATCTGTAGCCTTGTTGTTCGACATCTGTGGATTCCCATAATCTTTATTCCTTGTCGATATCAAAGCATCATTTTACTATTTCGAAATGGACAACATAAGCACTTGGGATGGGGAAGCATTGTTGCTAGCAACCAGATTGGTTTCTGGGTTTGGAAACGGTTCAGTCAACACCGCTGAGGTATTTGAACTTCTTAATCTTAGCTTTATGCAGACAATCTTTCGTCCAATGGTCCTCATCACATATGAGACATGGCCGATTAGGTTTCTTTTGCCCAGAAGGGTTTCCAGAAGATTTTTCATGAGTCGAATCTTCCTGTTTCTTCTTTTTGTTTTTCCCTTTCTTCTTTCCCCCTGGTTGCTTCGGTTCTTTGCCTTTGTCGGTCAACACGGCATTAACCTCTGAGGCAGGAAGTTTGTCATTTGCCTTTTTATTGGTAACTGCAAGGGCTTTACCAGATGGGGCCTTGGCAGTTTGCGTACTTGAGGTGCCAATCATGCCATCGCCGGCGTGAGAGTCCCTGTTCGATTTAGGAGGAGGAGGAACAAAAAATTCTGGTCTAGGAGCATTAAGAATTTTTTCATAGAGCGTTCCAGACTGAGTATAGATCAAGTCTAGATATTATGCACGAGCAATGACTTGCTCTTCAGTGACGACTCCTCCCTTGGCCACATCTTCTGTAATAGAAGGTAACAATGACTTAATAAACCATTCAGCTAGAAGATGATCAGGAACATATGTCTTTACCATTTGACGACGAAATCGCCACTCATGAATATGATCAGATATGTCAGTGGCTGTTGTCTGTTTAAAATTGGTAAGGAGTTCCGTTTCTATTTCGTACCTTATGGGTAACTGAAAATGGGTTAAAAAGGTGGTGGCAAGGGCGCTGAAGTTAACAGATGAAGCTCTAGGCAATTCGATGTACCATTTCGCTGCTGGACTAGTTAACGTTCACTGAAAAAGGTGAACCCTAATCGAATCATCATTGAGGGTGTTTGACGAACACCACAGATGAAATGTCATCAAATGATTCGATGGATATTCACCCGGATTTCCATTGAATTTAGGAATATTTGACGAAAGTTTATGAGGACTCACTGGACACCAAGGGGCGTAAGCAATTGGATCATTTGTTAACCGATTGAGATCTAGTAATTCTAAAGTTGCTACGAAGGGAAACTGTTGATTCAAGTTTGGCGAAGCATACCCAGGATAAGATGGGGTCACCTGAGCAGTGGGTCTTTGCATACCAACATAATGAATTTGATGTTGATATCTTTGATAAGGTTGATGGGCATAACCATTATAATATGATTGTTGGTAACCATTTTGAGTATACGGCTACCCATTACCTACAAAGCTTTGTTGCTCAGGTCCTCGGTAAGCTTGCTGGAATTGCGGTTGTTAATATTGCACCAGCCATAGCTGTGAGACCATTTGTTGTTGTCCAATACTGGATGTTTGAGCACTCGTTTGAGCATGAGTCACTTCAGTTAAGAAGCCACTAATCGGTGGTTGTGATTGAGTCGCAAGCACAAGAGGTTGTTGTATTACGACCTGAGAGACTTGAGGTTGACATACAACATGTAGCGCTTGTACTTGCGACACCATTACAATAGCAAGTGTAGTGGGAATGTTCGAAATAGGTTGATTTTGTTGTATTGAATATAAAACTCTTGGTTTTTGAGGTAGTATTGGCACCCAACCACTGGATGTAATTCTAGCTTGACCCAAACTTTGTTGTAAACTCTCATATGGTTACTCCCCCAGAGGGAACAATGAAAAGGCATACTACCCCCCATATGGCGGCAATCTAGTGTTCAAAGGGTAAATTGGTCATTGGAGACTGGAATGTCCAAATTGATACTGATGTGAAGGATCAATTTGCTAAGTCTCAACATAAGAAACTCCAAATAAGATTCCGGATGAACAAATAGGAACAGACCATGCTATCAAAACAATCCCTGGGTGGACTCCATCTAGTGGTTGAGAACTAGTTGGGACAAATGGTATACCAGTGAACATTGTCGGATTAGCGGCAGGAAGTTCTGTTGTTGCTGTATCAGAGGACACATTCCTAGATGTCGATGGTTGTTCAAACATATTGAGTCTATCCAAAAGATTTCCTAGCAATTCGATAGGAACTTGTGATGAAGGGTGATCAAAAGAACTAACTTCTATGGTAGAAGAATATAGGTGGATCCCAGTTCCAAAATGCAATGGCGTACTGGATGGAAGATCCTCCACAATCTCTTCTATAGATATCAGTTTGGGTGGAAGAGGTAGACCGTCAGGTCCGTAAAATATTTTTGGTGCCAAAGAAGGTATAAACTCTACAGTAATAGATGTTGGAGGGGTGACACCTTCTGAATCAGCCCTAGATGGAGGTGGTTCAGGAATAGATTGTTTTCCGTTACATTAGGATCAGTTCTAATGTCCTTTTGTAACTACGGAACTTCTTCTGTAGAGGCAGGGGTACCATAAATAATTGGAGTAATTGGAGTCTCTAAGGATGTTGAAACACAAGTTTCAAACAAACTAGGAGACTTCGACCCAATTAAACGAGATCGCTTGGCCTGGAATGGTTTCGTTTCCAGAGTCAAAGACGGTTGACTCATTAATCTCTGTAAACAACTGGGTTTTGATTGACTTTCTTCCACGATTGTGGATTACTCGATCAACTCAAAATAAAAAGGGGAAAATGTTATTTCGAATTAAATAAATTTTATGACGCTTTGACACAACTTGCTTTTTAAATTTTTAAGAGTCAAGAAAAAGCTAAAGATGACTCTAGTCGCCTTTGATTTTTAATGAGCCTAAAGTGACAAGTGCTCAGATGGACCTTTTCTTTTAAGGAGTCTAAAAAGGAATGAAAGTGACTACTCTGGAAATCTAGACAGAGGGATTACCAAACCAATCGCAAAACCGCAATATACACGTCGCTGCTAAATTATAGAGAAATTACCGAGGACTTTACGTACGGTAGTCAATCTTCCCAAATGCCATGTTCAGTGCATTGCGATCGATAGGGCGGCAGACACAACTTCCTAAGGATAAAGGATATCAGCCTATTGTGGTCTCCCAATATATACTCGACGGTACGTGGGAGCACAGGTCCGTATTGGCACTTTTCGTATCAAAAAGGAGGAATCACCCAACCTACGATGAAAACGATAGTTACCATGCTTTACGACGCTGGAATACGTCTCTAGCCTAGACTTCTAGATGTTGTGTGTTAGGTTCCAAAGAATTTTTATGTTCATTGAGGTTTATTTTATAGTTGATCTTTCTTAAGAAGTTTGCCTTTCAAGGTTCACTGCATGATGTAGATGTACAACTCCTAAATATGCAATCTAAAATGATAAATAGTCGTTTATTTTCTTTTAGCAATGAAAATCCTAGCTACTAAGGAAAGAAAAATATGATTCTTTCAACATAGAGCAAAGAACACACACTAAATGCACTTTTCCTAAATCAATTTCCGCATGCAGTCTAAATGAAAATGCACATGCATGTATTTTTTTTTCAGTTCCCTTAATGTGAGAATGACAAAAAGAAAACTAAGTACAAATCTGAACTACTTTTCCTCGAAGCGACACTTTAACAATTTCTTTTCAAAAAACGAAAGGAAGACTAAGACGACACTTTCTCTTTTGAATGGAAAACTGTTTTCGACACTTCAAAGAATTGATAATTCAAATCAAATATAATGGAAAAAGTGTAATCGACTATCTAAAAGAGGAAGACTTTACAACACTCTTTTTCTTGACTGAAAACGATAGTTGCGACACTTTCGAATCAAAAGACGACAGTTCGATTAAGCTACTGTTTGCAAAGGAGGACTGTAAATGATGAAAATTACATAAAAAACATTCACAATTCCTTATCAATGGAGGCTGAATAATGTGAAGGAAGAAGGTTTCAACAGTGATATACTGATCATAGACAACAAAACTACTTAATAGAGTTGAAAACAATGAAGAAAAAACCAAAATCTGGAGGCAGAAACAGTCTCATTCAATCATCGCACCTGTCCTTAAGGAAAACATGGATGCATCTCACCTGCAGCACATGGGAGGTGCGATGCATCCAGACTACCAATGAGAGACAGTGCGATGGTCCAGGGACAAGACTAAGCTTGGTTTTCACCCATAGTTTACAGCTAAGTTCAGGGATTTAGGCTGAGCTTATGATAGATAGTAAACACAAAGTATAGGGGCTGATCTAATGATGTTATTGAGCCACCACCAGGGCACTTAGGATGTTTGCAAGTCAGATGTTCAGTTCATAAACCAACCTGAAGATTGACGAAAGTAGCGTTGATCTACTTTGCAGTTACATAGCAAAAGTAGTTCGAAGGCTAGCTGGCTTAACTTCAAGCTCCGTCTATAGTTTATAAAGCAAACAACAGTAACAAACAAACAAACTATTCGCTCCCCAGTGGAGTTTCCATTTTGTTTCCGAGAAAACTAGTGTCCATTCAAAGCTGCTAGTCCCACTAAGACGAGTATCTATCTTAGAAACAAACAATTCAAAGTAACTTGTGTTTTCCTTTATGAGAGATAGATGAGAGAGAAGTAGAGAGTATCAATGTCAGCCTTTCTCTTGGCTCCTTGTTTGTTTCCTCTCTCCTTTGATATAGCTTCGCCACTCCTTTCTCACTTGTCCCGCTTCAAAGAACACCTATAGAGTCAGAGCAGCAAAATACCATCAAAGAATAGAGATCTATAACCATAAACAATTTAGAATCAGATGTACATTAACCATAAAAATGCATACACAAATACAAGATTCAGAAATATACAAGTATATGGAGGAAAACCCGAATAGCTTTATTGATAGAAGTAGTAGAAGAGAGGATTACAACCCAGCTGTCTGATCCAGCATCATCCTCCCAACATGAAAGCCCTCTTCACCTCATGAAAAGCAAGATCACCCAACAATACAATGTCTCAAAGAGAAACCAACAACACCTCCTTACAAAATTACAAAATTCTAGCCTCTTGGATCTCTAGGATGAGGGATCCATATATAGATATTTGAAGGGGAGTGAGTCATCTTCTGGGATTTTGATTAGTGTCATTTCACTGACAGTTCTTGGTTCCACTTGGAGATTTCATGATCTCTTATTCATCCCTGGGCGAATTCAGAGAGGCAAGTGTCATATGAGCAGTTTCTAGAAGATTCTCTAGTTTCCACCTAGCAAACTGCCTCTGCCATTTATCTGTTGTCACTCATCACACCCTATAGAAGGGATTTTTAGTATGCATCACACCCTTTGTGTGTAGCATGTGATATGCATCGCACCCTCAGTATGGAGCAGTCTGTATGGTCCAGTTTTGACCAGTTCTGAGCAGTTTTTCAGAGAGAACGTCTAGGAAATGATGTAATCAGTTGACCTTGATCCTTTAGGGTATGAAATAACACTTTTAGGGGTTTGAGAGCCCTTGGTTTATTGACATATGTGATTTGGGTTGCAGTGCCTAAATATGTCTATAACACCAGCACGTCATCTTTTCATCCATTCGGTCGTAGGCGACCTATCATTTCAAGATTGGGCGAGGACCTCTAGTATAATCATGCATGTGTTGTCACCTTTTCATTTGATGTTGCAGAATAATACGACATCCCATAATCACAGAGCATGTGGCATTATAACAGTCCTCGATAACGGTATTTTTGTTTATAAAACATCACTTGATAGAGCCATTACAACAATTTGTTGTTCCATCTCTCGACTCTACTCGTTGCTATGCTTTCTCCACTACACTAATCGTTTGCATAAGTCAAGCATCATGGGAGGAAGATCAATGCGCTGAGAACCTTTACAGTGGCTATCTCTGAGAAAGCCAGGGAAATTCTAGCTCGCGCAAGGTGGACAACATATTTTATAAGATTTCAACCCCCCAATGAGGAAATCGCCATCCAATTTTTATAGCATCTATAGAATGGACAATCCTTGGTAAGAGGTAGACAAATTGTTGTAACAGATGTTATGATAGAAAAAGAGTCTAGGTTGCTGGCAGAAGGACCAGTATGGGCTGGTAAGCGATTAAGGCTACATAATGGTATGGAGGTTTTTAGGGACGAAGGACAGGAGCTAATCAAGAAGGGTAAAGGCATTCAACCATCTTCTCTCAGAGAGCCATGGGGAAAATTGGCACGAATTGTCCAGAACTATATTACCTACGATGGCTGTAGAGACGTGGTAAGGCCGCGACAACTCAAACTTTTAGGAGTGCTAAAACAAAAATGCTTTGTTAATTTGCTTGCATTGTTGAATTCATTATTGCATGACACTGCCAAGAGGCTGAGACGGTCTCAACATCCAGAAACAGTAATTATCCACCATTGTTTGATCAGGTTAATAGTTAGTCACAACCTTGCCCAACAACAATCAACCTGGGATGATCTCATATTGGCCCTCGAAAGAGGTGAAAACCTGCCAACATCTAACCCCATTCCAAAAAGAAAAAGGATTGCCCTTTCAAGAAGCAGACCTCACAAACGCAAACGATCTTCAAGGTTGAAGTCAAACCAGGGAACGTCTAAAAATCCTCAAGGCAGCACTAGTCAACCCATAGAATTATCCAGCCCAGTAAATGAACAAGACCGGAAACCAGAGTCAGGAGGACAAGATAACCCTGAACCAGAATCTGAGGAAGGAGCAGGACATTCTGACGATGAACGAAGAAATGAAGTGGGGCCTCCTCCAACACCAAATATGAGTTCTCAAGACAATATTTTGCACGATTTTGAGGCAGGGATGGCCCAAGTCCTTTCTAGCATGAATGCCTACATGCAACCTGAAGAATCGCTTAAGCTTAACCTAGGAGAAACCCAATCTCCAGGGACTTCTGGCTATACAATAATTCTGTCTTCCTCAAAAGATACAAACCGCGAAGCAGAAACAGATACAAAGGTTATTCAAGAATTAGAGAACCAATCTGGTGACATGCTCCCAGTGTGAAATAGTCATGAAGGTCTAGACACAGAAAACATAGGCCAAGAAGAAGAAGTAGAGACAGAGGTTATTTGAGAGTCTGATAATCAATCTGGAGACACAGTCTTATTAGAACAAAGCCAGGGTGAACAACTAGGCTCCTTAGAGACAGAAACTATTAACGAGACTGTTAGTAGACTAGTTACTCCTTAGAAAAGGTACAGAGCTAGATCGAAATTGAAGCTAAGAAAATAACACCAGAGGCTTCGTAAGACGGTCAAGAGGCTTTGAAGAAAAATAAAAGAAATCACAATGGGAAAGGTTCTGAACAATACCCTTGAGGTAGTAAATGTGGCCGTGCAAACTGAAGTATATGAAGGTAAGGTTGCAGAAACTCAAAATGAGCTCATTCCCACTCAAACAATTGTCACTCAAGAAGGACCACATACAGATTTAGTAGATGTAGTTACTCAAATAGAGGTTTCGACCTCCTACAATAAAGAATCACATACAGAAGATATCCGCTCTTATAGCATAGGCACTCAGACAGACATAGAAGCCAAAGGCGTTATGATGCACCATGACCCCCTTCTACTAAATCTTCAGGAGGAATTTGGACAAGCTCGGCTCGCGTTGGAACGATCTGAACAAGAAACCGTTTCCCAGCATAAATATCAAGAGCTACAGAAACAACTTTGGGAAATGAATACAACAAAGAGCAAGACTTTTTACAGATGTAGAAAGGCGGAAGAAAAAATGGACAAGATCATGCTCAAGCTAGACAGAGTCATAAGTCAGACAAACACCATCTGCTCACTATACTCGGATGTCCTGGCATGCAAGTCTCCTGCTACCAATTATGCCTTGTTTTTATTAGAACGGTACCTGTTATTGAAAATCAAAGCCATAAGAGCTGGTAAACCAATTGAATTAAGAACAATTGAAGATTTTATAAATTGCTGCAAGAAACATGGTGTAAAGGTCCAAAGGCTTCTTTGTGAGTTTTATCTGTACAATTTTATATTAGAGAATGAGGTGAAAAGTAAACCTAACCCTTTTGTAGGAGATGTTCAATTCCAGGCCTTTATTTCGTTTGCAATTAACCAGCTCAAATGGTTTAAAGCTTATAATTCATTTCAAAGACAGGAACATGGATTGGATCTTTGGGTGAGAAGTGAACCTAAGCACCCCTTACAAATGTTTTCCAACCATAAGAGTCTGATGAAATGAGAAGGGGTGATTAAAACTTTAGGGCCCATACATAAGGAGATTGTGCAGAAAGGAATATCATATTTCCTCTCCATTCAATAAAGATCTCTAACTGCATCTAAGCTCAGATGGACGATCTCCACTGGTAGTGTGAAAGATAGGGAACCATTTAATCATAGAAATTTTAAAGTTGTTGTGGACCGTGTGGTCACCTATAGCAATCTTATTATGAGAGAAGGACCTTATTTGTTAGGATGTCAGTTCCGGAGCCCCATTATTTGGTATCCCCCTGAAGGTTATCGGGCTAACTACGAATTGACTAAAGGAAAGGAAGGGTCCGCCTTTGCGCTTCTAGCTCAAAATCATGGTTTTAGTCCAATTTTTGACACTTTCTCTCCAGCCTACTCTTTAATTGCACTGCATAAGAACTATTTTCTTTTCATGAGGACATGAAATAGGGTAAGCATGGGAGTATGTTGAGTTACGAAATAGGTATGTATTTACTCTTAATTCCATCACCTTTTTCCTCTTTTCTTATCTCTTTTGATATCTTGATACACTAATATATTGATGGATTATGATAAGAAATGGATGAACTACCTTCGATTAAGATTTAGCCACCGTAACTAACGTTTACTCCTTTTTATGCAGAGAAATGACGAAAGGGACAGTTGTTGTTCCCTAGAGATGGAACAGCATAAACTAATGAAGGAAGAATGGGGTGCATCAGTTGCGGTCAGGTCGGAGGACGAATAAGGAGGATCAATGCTAAATATGAAGGGTGTCAGAAGATAACATTCAATTGTGAATCCCTCAGGATCTCCCAATCCTGAGGGATCGCATTTATCTTTTACCTCTTTCTGACTATAAAAGCAAAATACTATAGGAGGAAAGGGGAGGAATCGATCTATGTTTTATTTCAAATTGTAATTTTAATTTACAGACTCATGCTGTTGGAGGAACATGACCGTATTGTAATGAGACTTGAGTTCAATGATTATATATAAGTTACGTTGTTGTTCATTTGTATTCTCTAAAGTAGCTCAACAGTATTCGCTAGTGGCTAAGGGCCCGACCTCTGGTGGATTGAACTGCTATCCCTTGTGTTATATATTTCTGATTCATGCAAGTTTGTGTGGTTTGATATTTTTCCCATTTTATGTGATTTTATCTTATTCACTATTTACCGATTTCCTATATTGAAGTTCGTAATTTTCTTTACATGTTTTGTAGCATTGTCATTTGATTCTATTTGCGCTTATTGTAGATTAACTTGATTAGTCATTAAGACAATGAACCTTATTTGATTTAATCAGCTGAAGGAGTTTGGTTATCGCTATTGAACTCTCAGTTGACATCATTTCCATTTGGATTGCTTAATTGAGATTGAGTGTGATTTAGATTGAATCAACTAAGAAGAGCTTGGTTATTACTACTATGCTCTTAGTTGATGCTATTGTTAATTGAATTTCTTGTTTGAGATTTGATTATGATTTCAGCAGAGGATTAAGTCTTGATGCTTAGATATAATATTTCCTTTAACAATTGCAATTTGAGTTTTATAAATGCAACCATTTACTCTTGTATCAAAGGTTTATACTTCATTTTAAGAAACATTACTCTCTAGATTCATAGCATGCACATATTGTGTACACTCTTGGAATAAAAGGACTTGCCCGGCTTGATGATTAGTGTGGTGTAATTAGGAGTTTTTAAAAGACACCTTTTATTAACCAACATTTTCCAAACTGTAGGAGTACGCGAAGTTCAAGGCAGACTTTCACTACGTATTGATCAGGGCACAGAAGGACCCTGAGCAGACATGGTATTCCTTGCCTTACTTGGCAATGGACAACATGATTGATGGAGTTCTTGATCGCTAACCGGCAGAGTGGTAGACTTCCTCAGACTTGGCGATGGGGTTGAGCAAGTCTACCACACAGTGCAAAAAGGAGGAGGCCAAGCTCAAGGCCTAGGCAGAGCGCGGTGCCGCCTAGCAAGTGAAACAGAGTGTGGCTCTGGCAAAGGCACGAGGTCACCTTCGCCCGAAATAGAAGAAGAAATGGATGAGGAAACAGAGCAGCATGGAGCGGACCCGCATACAGCATCGTACCACATAAAATGTCCAAGAGAACAAGAAAATTGGGGCCATAGAACAAATCCAAGGCCAGTAAGGCATCACTGCACCCAATCACCCTCACAAAGGGAGATTTGAATGACATTGGAGACATGATGTGGGATGTCACCGTGGAGGTCCTACAACAGTTCGAACAACAACAAAAAAAACTATTAGGAGCCACCTAGATGGGTCTACATGAGCTTCAAATCGCACATCACAGGTTGGCACGGTGTCCACCAACCCCACTAAAATGGTACTTCAAAAGTTGTCAAGATGCTGTGTGTGAAGGAATCCCGAGCGATAATGCTACCGGATGGAGCACTAACCACAAAAAACGAAGTTAACAGGCCCACTATCAGCGTCCTCAAGGGAGTGGGGTTGAACTTGGCAGCGCTCCTTAGCGAGGTGCTCCACCTACTGCAGGATGGAGTGATTATGGAGCTGAGGACCTGTGAACAATGCGTTGTGCAGATAATCAGTGAACATCAAATAAATAATGTGTAGCTAACCCTACATCGAGACTCTGCCATTTCCGCATGACCAAGGTAATCGACTACAACAAGTGCATAGTTCAGGTTGTGGAGGAGGCATCCCGAATGGTCCCAGAGTCGGCAATTCTTGAGGGAGAACTGGTCGAGGTGCGCATTTGCAAGCTTGCTACAGGGGCAAGCGACGCTCGCACAAAGTTGGCTAAGGTTCAGCTGAAGATGAGCCTATAGATTGTGTATTTATAGTTGAAGGCCCAACCTTCAACTCCACCAGAAGTAAAGGAGCACTGTGTAATCGTTGTCACAGAGGCGATAGCGGCAGTAGACAGTGTAGTAGCAGACAACACATGACTTTTTGAACAGTCATTTGAGGTACTAACGAGCCTGCAAGAGGGTCTTAATGTACAACAACTAGAGATAGAGGCGCAAGAACTGCAGCAACACTACGAGGAAGTAAAAGGTACAGCGTGCACCGTCATTCTCACACAGAGAATGGTGAAGCTGCAGGAGGCCAAAACATTGAAATAACAGGTAGACGAGTGCAACACAAAGAAGCGGTGTTGAAGGTGCACTTGAAGTCGTGGTTGGATCAGGCTTATTCGGTCATGACCTCTATTGAAGGCAAGCAAGCTAATCTGCAAGCGACTCCGCAGAAGCTTTAAGCTGACAGTTCAGGACCAGCGATAGAGCAATTGGTTGAAGAAGTGAAGCAGGTAGCTGCACGGTGCACCACCGACATTGTCGTCATACAGGTCGAGCTGGGAGGTCTTCGTGCCAAGATCTCCGCGCCTGCGGAGTGACTCGAGGGTGAGTCACCATGTTTGTGTTGGGGTTCTGTTGGGAATGGGTTCCCGCAAGAATAGTTTTGGGGATAAAAGCCCATGTTTTGGGACAATTTTGTAATAAAGTTGTAAAGTCTCCGCATTTTGCAGTCGCAGAGTGCGAAGGTGTCAAGAGTCATAAAGGTTTGGCCGCCTTTATTTTGTAAAATGTAAAGTCAACTGTAAAGATCCACCCATGGTTCGCGGACCATGGGATTGTATAAAAAGGAGCTAAGTAACCTCTAAGTAGTTGGTAGTGAAGAATGAAGTGAAGAGTTAAGCATTGGATTCTTGGTAGAGAAGTCTAAGTGTTTCGGGACTTAGCGTAGGTAGAGGCCCTGCAGCTGTGTGCGCAGGTCAGATAGATTTTGTATTAACTTAAAGATATCAATAAAGAGAAGTATTCTACAATTACTATGTATTTAGTTCTTGTTATTGCATCTGATTATATTGCATTTTGGGTTTAATTTACAATGTTCATGTGATGCATGAATATATGTGATTGTGTTGGTTAATTGAACGCAAGTAAGGACATCAGTTTACGTGGCGCTAACTGTGATTGATTAGTAAGATAAGTAAAATACTTAAGATAACTTGGGAACATATACAATACACTGTCATAGCTGCACAGAAGTACTTGGATCACGGCTTAGGGCTACGCGAAGGTCAATCGTACACCTTCGTGAAGGCACTAAAGGGCAGAATAAAGAGTAGATTGACAAAGCCCTAAGGATTAGCAACCTGTGCGAGAGTAGGGGCTGAGGGTATAAACCGACATCACAACCATCTCAGGGTGTGGAAACTTGGTTCCAACATCCCCCCATACTGCTTTGATTGAGACTTCAGTCCACGCTCCACGAGTTGATGTTGAAAGGGCCAGTAGTGTAGGGATTTGTTTGGCTAACTAATGTTGAACCTGGGTTAGGCGCTAGGAAGACAACAACGCAACCAGTAGAACATGGTGATCAAACACTAATATACATCTCTAAGAATCTTGGTCGGATAAACTGTGAATGGGAAGTGACAAAACTTATCAGGATCTCAACACAAAGATTTGATGATGTCATTTGCATTGAGGTCGACCTACCTAATGTAGAAGTCATCATTTTCATATTCTGTGGGATAAGCATCTTGTAGTAGGTTTGCACATCTTCCTCATAATAGGGGGTGAGTTAACTGCTACTTTCAATACAGAGAACAAGATGATAGAGTATAGCATAATTTATAGCCCTTATATACTTGATGCTCTGAGCGATGACCTTAGGCAACCATTTCCCTTCAGACTTGGTCCAATTATTAAAGAAACATTATTTTAAATTTCATACGTGACTCTTCCTTTCAAAAATCATGTGCACACGCGGGTCTAACTATACCCAACCCACATATATGTTTTAAAATATGAAAAAATTATAAAATCCCTATATTTTGGGTGGGGTTTAAGGGTTACACCAGAAGCGTACCTACAGGAGCCTATGGCCTATCTATATCCCAACTGAAAAAATGGTTTTTGGGTGATACAAATACACCTCATGGGAATTTCAAAAGGGAGGAGAAAGATAGGATATTGATATTATATCCAATTAGTCCCTGATCAAGTTTCATTTATCATTGTGCCTCCTACACTCCTAGTTATAGGAAACCCTTGTTTCCTCATAGAGATGTCCACCTCCTTTATATGGAATCTATGTGTAAGCTTTTGAAAGAGTATTGTTGAGGCTTGGGCTGGAAAAATACGGAGGAAGGTTTCTCTTGGAGCCATGGACAAATCAGGTTGTATTCTTCCACATTCTTTTGTAGTCACCAATAAAGAAGCTTTATCTTATTCCTGATGTTACGATCTTAATGTTTTAATTCATGTCACTAATGACGTATGATTTCATGTTTTATGTTTATATGCTTATATGATCTAATATCTATATCTTGAACATTCTTTGAACTACTACTAGTATATATGCTTTTCTTGCATGAGTTGTAGGTTTTGAAGCATTGGAGGAAGCAGAGGGTTTGGAACCTATGGGAACGACCTCAAACGTAGGACCTTCGGGTACTATCTCTTCATCCTACTTTAGTAGTTTAAGCATTAGGACTTCTTGTTTGCTTGCTTCTTGTTTGTGTATGCCCTTCGATCTATTGGGGTTCTCAACCAAGAACCTAGGGTGTATTATTCCCGTAATAGAATTGGTGACTCCCTTGGGTAATACAATCTTGTATTTCCTAGTTTGGGTGATTTCACTCGATTTGGGCCTTCTTGTTTGGTTTCCTTATTTTACCAGTATCTTGGACTTGTTTACAATCTGGGCAAAAAGTATGATCTTCTAGATCAAACCTAAATTTTCATTTTTCTTTATTGACTTTTTTATACGCGAGTTTTAGTTCACAGAGTCATGTATACAAGTGATTTTGTCTAAAGAAACATGCGTATACACACATTTCCTTAGGTACAATCATGTATACATGTGGGACTGTCACTACACAGTCGTGTATTCTTGGTTTTGAAAGAATTTTTCAAATGTTGAGTCCAGTAAAGGGTTTTTCCTGATATTTCTTGCTCCTGTATAGTCATTGATTGTCTGGGAGAGTCTTTCTTTTTGCACTTTTTCAATTTCCTATCACTCTTTGTGGAAAGACCTAGTCAACATAGGGTTTGTGTTTTGGTGAAGTGTTGGTTTTTGTGTTTAGGTTCAAGGCTTCTCAATGAAGTTCTTGGATTTTCTAAACTTTTGGAACAGGGAATTGGTTTCAATTCATTTATAACCCAACCTTTACATTGCTTTTCCTTGATTTCTTGAAAGTTTGACATTTTTGGTTTTTTCTTGGTTTTTTCCTTCTTGCAATCTTGAAAAGTTTTCTTCGTATTCTTGAAATATTTCTTGTTTGTTGGAGTTTCTATGCTATTGTTCAGATCAATTTGTTTCAATTTGTAGCCTTTTTTCACTTTAAGTCTTATCATGATAATGATTCTTATGGCTTGTGAAATTTGAGGTTTTTTATGCTTGAATTTGGTCTTGGAGTCTTCAGTAGCTTTTGTTTTCTTGAGAACTTTTGGTGTCCTTAAAAAGAAAAAAGATAAAAACATCTTTTGTTGCCTTTCTTTCTATTTTTGGTTTTGTTTTTGGTCTTCTCATTGTTTTTGAGAAAGTGTGAAGTCTTTTCATTAGGTTGAATTCACTTGATTTTGGGAAGAGCTTGTCATTGGATTTGTTCCTCCTCTTTGTCAAGTTTTGGCCTCTTGATCTCTTTGAGAAAAACATTTTCTTGGTTTAAGAGAAACCCTTAGGATCTTGCATTAAGAATTTAGTTTGCATTAGGATAGTTGCATTGTAAGCATTTCTTTTGTATATTTTGAGTGTGTGAATGTGTGTTTTGAAAAAGAAAAAAAAATTTTTTTCTTTCATAGTTTGTTCGTAGAACCTTGTAGAAATCTCTTTCATCGAAGAAACAAAATTGCATATACATGTAGCTAGGCTTTATATTGATTTATTTTTTCATCGATAACATCATAATTTGCACCTCCATTTTACCCTTGACTTAAAGAAAAATCATTAAAATCAAGCACTAAAATTAAAATGAACTAGTTTTTTTTATTTGTCACAGTAACATCAACTAGTCTAGGTCATATTAGGGCCTTGGAATAGGTGTGTGGAGATTTAACTCTCCAAAGCCACTCTGAATTTAAACATATAAGTTGATTAAAAGAGTGAAATCCGGTGTCGTTAATGCTGTCTGGGAAATCTATTCTCTTATGGGAGTTAAGCATGAGGGTGAGTGAAGGCAAGGAAGAGAGATACCCCCCTCCTGCTTGTTGGATCTTGACCAAAGACTGTTCCGCCTGGCTTCTGATGTGAATTGGTGACCCTAGTTTCTATTCCTAGGGAACACATAGGTCACTGTGGGGGGGGGGGAATTCCCATTGTACCTGAGGCAGGTGTCGTATCACTCTCATTAGTACTTTTGGAGTGTGCCCTTGCAAAGCTCGGGTAGTTGCACCAGCAAAGGCTTTTGATTGGAGGTCTACGTAACTATCTCTACTACCTTTGGAGGTAGGCTTGGGCTCTCATTATCCCAAACTATCTTTGGAAGGTCCTTTACTTCTCTTTCTTCTACTTTGGTGTCCAGTCCTAATCACCTAGAGCGAAAATACCTGAAAGTAGCTTGATTGATTGTATCTTTAGGGACATTTCAGTGAGTGCTCTTTGCTCCTAGATTGCCATAGCTTTATAATTTTTTGAGTATTTACAAGTTCTCATAGTAATTGAAAGTGGCCGATCGACCAGTTCATCGGTCTAGGAGGCTTTGTGGCTCTCACCTACGAGTGTCGAGCCCTCTTCTAGAAGGCATAGGAATAATTTTGTTGGTGATTTTCAATTAGTAGAAGGGAATGCATTAGAGATTGATCCTCCATGTCAGGCGATAGTTTCACATGGCGGCACAGGTTAAGTCATGATTTGGATAGGAACACTCATGTCCTTTCTAATGTTCTCTTCCAGTCAGAAGACGAAGTTGAGGTTGAAGATATTCCTGAGTCCCCTGTGACTCCTTCTTCACCTCTTCCTCCTAATTATCCAGTAGTTCTATTATATGTTGGGACCCCGACTTAGAGGTTGGTAAGCCCTGGTTTTAATCATAATTTTCCTTCGATGGCCACTATTGGGAGCAAGAATCTGGCTATGAGTGATACTAGTGAGCATACTCCTCTTTCAGTTCAAGGAGGAGGTATTTTTGTTATATCTACTATCACTCCTAGTACCATAATATTTGGCTCTACCTCCATTCCATCTTCGAGTGGGGGCACCCAAGATTTTGTTTCCCACATTGGTTCCTTCCCCTTTGGGATTCCTTCTAGTGGAATTCCCTCAGTTCCTCCAACCATCCCATTCGTTATTTCCACAACTATGACTTTGATGGCTAGTAGTTCAACCTCTTTTCAGGGTTTCCTTTTGGAAGTGGTCATATAACTAATTATAATCCTTCTTTAGGATCTCTTCCTTTCTCCACTCAAGGTCAAAGTTATAATCCTTTTCAAGGATGGACTAACCCTGCTTTTAGTGGTTTAGGTGCTAGGAATCAATTTTATTCTGGTCAACATGGGAACATACGTTACTCCTGCGTAAGTACCTTTCTATCTTATTCTCCCTTCACCAATGCGTGGAACCCTTACCAAGGGCTCTCCTCTCCTTTTAATACTTCACTTGGGGGAAATATTCCTCATTATGGTAACCTTTTGGTAGGAGGTTGTCAAATTCCAAATTTTTCTGGACCACAAGGTTTTCCTTACGATTCAGTGTCTTTTGCAAACAATCCTTGACAACCTGGTGCCTTTACAAATCCAAAATATTCTTTTCAAAATGTTAGGAATCTACTTGTGGTGGGTGGAATTTCCAAGATCCTCCACACTTACCATTCTTGGCAACCCTAAATTTTCCAGATCTCTCAAAATTGATGAACGATTTGATTTGATATAATTCGGATTTTCCTCTAGTTCCCACCAAACTTCCATCAGATATTCCAAAATTTAGGGGAAAGTCTGGGGAGGATCTAGCTGACCATATAACAAGATTGCATTTATGGTTTTCATCTAACTATCTAATTGGCGATTCAATTAGCTTGAAATTTTTCCAACACACCTTAACTGGATATGCTTCTAAATGGCATATAGAGCTTAGTAGGGGTACCTTTGCTTCATTTGGTCAATTGGCTACTATGTTTTTGAACCATTTTCAGTTGCTCTTTCAATATGATGCTGGAAATGAGCTATTGGTTAGTTTCGAACAAGATAAGGCAACTCACATTTATGACCATATTCAGGAATGGCGAAGAAGGAAGAGGCTTATCAAAGCCTATATTCTTAATTAATTCCTTCTTGAATGGTTTTTAAAATCTCTACACCCAAAAATTTCTAAGGATGTATCACTCTCCGGGGTATTCATCGAGGAATAGGCTATCTTTAGAGCCCAGCAGTTGGAACTTATCTATTCTCAGTCTAGGATTCTTGAAAATAATTTGCTTGATGCTCCTCGATCCAAGATTGATTTAGCCAAACCAAATCCAGATCCCCATGGCGATAGGATAATCAGATTGCTTGTTAACAACATGGCTAACCTCTTAAGTCAATTGCAGCAGTTGTCCTTACAAACTACTTCTTTGATTTAGGCATCACCGTCAGTGACTATGCCTTCTTAGCCTTCATCTATTAACGTTGTCAAATCTTCTAACCCCAAAGGAAATCAAAAATCTGATGGGAAGAAAAAGGGACATGGTAAGAAGAAAGATAAGGATGGGAAGGGTAATGCGAACAAACCCAATATTAATACTGGGGAGGGTAAAAAGGAGTCCAAAAAGAAAGTTAATTTTCCTTGTAAATTGTACAATGGAGAAAATTTAACTCATATTTTCCCTAAGATTTAGGATTCTCAGCGCTTGTTAGAGCAGCAACGTTCTTCTAGCTCCCATGCAATTTTGACTAACCCTTTTCCCAAAGGGAAGCAAATGTTTTCTGGCATGAATTCTAATACTGGAAACCCCATAGGGGGCAACCAAGAAGGGGAAAATCCATCGACTGTATACATGATGAGTTCTCATGTTGATGTTGCTACAAGATCACATGATTATGGCTAACCAGAATCCTCTAAGGCTAAGGATGCTCCTGATAACCCAGAGTTTCTCCATATTGAGAGGCCCACAGTTGAGCCTATACCTTGGATGATGAAAGGCTCTACAAAATGTTCGATGATTGACCTTAATGCCAGGGCTACCCATAACTACTCCATTGTTGAAGATCTAACTCAAAGTCCTTATGCAATGTCTGCGTTAGAGGTACTCCAATCGTGTCCATCCCAAAGGAGTGCATTGCTCACTGCGATCGAAGCAAAAGATCTGAAAAACTCTCTTATTGTTACATTTGACATGTCAAATATTAAGAAGAGACTACCTCATCATATGGATTTCCATATTAAATCTACATATTGAAATATCAATGTCTTTTGAACTGTATTTGATGAGGGTGCTTCCACGGGTGTCATGTTGATTTCATGTTGGAAAGCTATCGGATCTCCTCAAGTTGTTCCTTCACCTACTCTCTTGACTACATTTGATGGTCATTCTCATAGGCTACATGGAATTATTCCAGCTTTTCCCATCTATGTTGGGGGAAAAGTGGTAAATATCGAGGTAGAAATAGTCGATGCGAATTTGGATTATAATCTTCTATTGGGACGAAATTGGATTTATGAACTAGATGCCATTGTATCATCATTATTTCGAATCCTATGCTTTCCCCATGAAGGAAGAGTTGTTACTGTTGATCAGATGGATTATTCTCTGCAAGAATCCAATGCATCCTCTGATTTTACTCTTCCTTTGTTGAAGAATTCCAAGCAACCTGTTGAGAATTTCGGAGTCAAAATGTATTCCTCTTGATGGGTACTTTTGATCTTCCTTCTCCTATTGCTTGAATAAATTCCATTTTATCATCCAAGGCCCCCTCTCCAAGAGAGTTATTCAGAACTCATTATTTTTTAGATCCTTGGCCCTTGCTATATTCTACAACCACATTTGAAGATGGGCAAGAGGGTGGAATGGTATATGACATGTCTACAACCGAAATTGATTATCAATTTATAGTTAACATTGTAGATTTCAATCCTACTCCTCTTTCACCGGAGGATTTATATAGAGATGTGGCTCGAGCTTGGACTGTTGACTCTACTTCTTCTATGGACTGCCTTGATATTGTTTTACCCTCTGAGGAAGCAATCCTAGAAGTAATCACGGGTATAGACAGACTGTGGGATGATTTGCATCATCGGTCATATTTTCTCCCAGACTTGTGTGAAGTAGAATCAAGTTTATCTATTCCTTCATCAATTGGTGATGTTCACACAATTTCAAACACTTTGTCTCTAGCACAAATTTTTGCCGAAGGTCACATGTCTATCGTTTTGGAAACTGTTCTGGTGAACATCTCCAGGAATCCCAATAGAATTGAGAATTTTTTCATCGGAACTGAATGCTCCCCTAAAGAGATTCAAATTTATACCGATATTTTTAAAGAGTTGTGTGATGCGTTTTCTTCATCTTATGAGGAAATGCTTGGAATTGATCCATCAATAGTCCATCATGAGATCAAGACTTATGCGAATGCAAAGCCTATACGGAAAAAGCTTCGACTGGTAAACCCCAGGAAAGCGACAACTATCAAAGCCGAGGTTGAGAAGTTGCTTAAGGCAGGTTTCACATACCTCGTTCTGTTGATTAAGTGGTGATGAGCGCTAGTATTGCAGCAAGGATGCTACAACTCCTAGGCTACCAGCTTTACTTATCAACCCAGGGTTCGTACAAACTTGGAGGTGACAATGCTATATGCACAAGTAGAAGTGAAGGTCCTACCTGTTGTCACTTGTTCATCTGGCAAGAGACCCTAGGGGTTCCAAGCCAGACTTCTATAGAGTTAGAAGAAGCTTGATTCTTTGATGGAAGAAGAGAAAATCTATTCTAAGAGAGCTACTCTACTGTAGTAATGAAGAAAACAACATGTAATGCTAAATCACACCATATCCTAATTAACCATTTAAATAGCTAAACTAAGCAAAATTGCTAAATCAACACTAACCTAATGTTGCTATCTAAGTTACAGAAGTAAAGAGCATCAAATCAAACTAATGTGTAAGCAAGGAAACTAAACTAAGTTTGTTTAATTCAAGCGGAAGAGCAAGCGAAGATCGAAATCAGTGAAAGGAGGACGTAACGAAGTGGAAGTGCATAGGAACCATTGGATCGATCAACGAATAGTAAAAATGGAAGATGAGCGGCAGAGATCTTATCGCAGGAGATTACGTGAATAGATGGATGAACATGACTAACAAAAGATGAATGGAGGAGATCTTATCGCGAGAGGTTTATTCAATAGATGGACGAACATGACTAATGGGAGATGAATGGCGGAGATCTTATCACGGGAGGTTAAGTCAAGAGATGGACGAACAAGACTAATCGGAATATGAATGGTAGAGATCTTATCACAGAGATGAAGTGAATAGATGAATGGATCACATCAAGTCATGTGGCAATAGAAGGGTAAAAACAAGTGCGGAATGGTAGAGTGGGTTCTGTAGGTGGTAAGCAGTTTCTCGCACGAATTCAAAGCTATAAGTGGAATTCTAAAATTGTGCGCAATTATCCCAAGTGAATGAAACGTAGCATGGGAAACCCACTTTTCTCGCATGCTCTCAGGTGGATATCGGTCGTGCAGGAATCTGCGCAATATTGTGCAATAGACGTTGGATCATGTGGGGTTTATCAACGGTGAAGATCAACCAAGCTAGTTGGTGACTGGGTGATGCGATAGCCATCAGATCAAGCGAGGCAGATCGACGCTCACAAGGCGAGAGAAGGGTAAAAAAATGTGTGGAATGATGGAGCAGGTTTTCATAGGTGGTTAGAAGTTTATCGCGCGCCCTCAAAGTTGTAAGCCGTTTTCTAAAATTTTACGCGATTAGCCTAATTGGGTGACACGTAGCATGGGAAAACCACTTTTCTCATGCTCTCGGGCGGATATCAGCCATGCAAGAATCTGCGTGAGATTGCACGATAGCCATTGGATCAAGCTAGACAGATCGACGGTGGAGATTTGGGGCGCATAAAGTATTGAGACAACGCGATAGTCATTGGATCAAGCTAGACAGATCGATGTGGAGATTTGGAGCGCATAAAGTCAAATGTTGAAATGAATATGAAGAAGCTATGTGACACGCGGTTGACGGTGGTTGGTCAGGGTTGTTGTGAAAGGAAATCTACGGGTATAATCCTTGCTAACTTGCTAACTAAAGAAAAAGGCACAAACGGAAGCAAACTAAAACACAACCAATCTACGCTACATTGTTGTAATGGAAATGCAGCTACTTAAGCAAATGAACGATTAAACCATGAATCTATGCTAACACACATGTACAATAAAGAGGAGATTTGGCTGCTAGGGTTGTTCCCTAAGCCAAGAGCTCCAACCTTCTGAGTTAGCTCAGTGCTGGCTCAAAAAAAAACTCATTCTTATTATCAAAAACAATGGATTACATCAAAAAAACTGTCACAAGTCTTGCAGCTCGAAAATAGAGTAAAGTCTTACAATCAAAAGTTCGATTCCTACTAAGGTCCTAGGCCTCTCTACTTATACTTCTGAAGTCTTCAATGACTTCCTTAAAATTAGGGAGGCTTGGCTCCCAAACTAGAGATAAAATGGTGCTTTGACTTCCACTTGCTTGACTGCCTCCTAGTCCTCATGATTTGGCTAGTTGCACTCCGATTTGATGGAGGAATATTCGAATGGAGGGGTATTAAATGAGGAGGATTTCCCTCCTATAATTCTTCTCCCTTGTCCCATTCGATTTTTGACCAAGGTCTTTAATAAAATTACTTATTTTTATCCTTTAATCCTGCATTAAATGCACATTAGACCACACAGAAAAATAATCAACTCTAACTCATGAGATCTCATAAAAAAAATATAATCAAAAGTATGCAACAAGTTGTGAGAATAGCTGGTTTGACTAAGTTAGGAGGTGGATTAAGGCCCATATAATTACCCAATGATGAGGCTCATCATCACCCCCTATTGAAAGTGTTGCTCATCCTCTAAGAAACTTAGTCAATGTCCATGTCCTTCATGGCTCTGGTAGCCTCTCTGACATCCCATGCTTCTGTTGTGGTCTCTTCTTCTTGTTCATAGAAGCCTGCTTTCCTTTCTACTTCTTCCCACTGCCTCTTTTCCTCTTCTTCTTTTCTCCCTTCTAGCATCCCTAGGAGTAGTGGTGGACTGAGTTTTAGGCCTATCTAATTGACCTTCAACCTTTGCATTGATTGCTTATACATTAGTGTCTTGTTGAGTGCCTCTCTCAACCTTTGAGGGGAGTGATATTCTCTGATCTTCAAGCTGTGTGGTAGTGTGTTCCATCTCCTTGAGTAGGAATGTATACTATCATCTCCTAGCAGCTTAAACATATCCTCAAAATGTGAAATTGCTTGCTCTTTGGAAGCAAGATATCTAGGTGCTAACTAAGGATCATTTGCAATTAGATTATGGGTGTTTATTAGGTTCTTGGGATTTGATTGTTAAACTTTGATGAAAAGAGATTCATTCTACTCCCTGGCTAATATTCTTTTCATCTATACAGCCCTCAACTCCTCATGGTTCATCCATGATGCCAAAGCCATTAATTCTAGATCTCCTAGCTCATCATTAGGATCCCAAACATTCATGTCTGTGAGGGCCATGTTGTGCAAGTAAAACTTAGCCATTTTGGCCCCATCCTCCAGTGTAATTTGATCACAAAGATCAATAAACTACCCATAGTCCTGAAATGGCATGGTGCCCTTTTGTGCTAGTGTTTTAATATGAAATTGCAAGCATTGTTATCTAACGTAAAGAGCATAGGATTTAGCTGGCATCCTACACTGGATGGCCTCCAAGGAGAGGTTGGCCATACATGCTAGTTGGTTTTCCTTTTCCTGCAGTTATCCTCTCAGCCATGCATTTTCCCTCTCAAGTTGATCTCTCATTATTGCTTCTCGGTCCCTTGGTGTAGGGGAATCTTCAATCTCAATAGGGATTTTTGTTGATATTTATGGCTTCCCTTGTTTGATTCTTGTGATCTTTCTTGTTCTGAAATATAGAGGGGTTTACCTCCTTCTTTTCCCTTTTTGCTTGACCAGGGTGCTGAGAGTAGTGAGGGCAGCTGCTATCTCCCTCACAGGGGCCTCTGGAGACACCCTAGGGGACTCTTCCTTGTTTTCTTCCCCTTCTATTTTAATGCCTTCTTCCTCTCTGTTTTTCTTATTTTCCTCCTCTTGCTATTCTTTCTCATCTCCATCAGTTACTTCCTTCGTTTCCTCTTCTATTTCAGCATCATCCTCCTTCTCTTATGCTTCATCGTGTTCCTCTGTATTAGTTTCTTCTTCATCCATCTCATCCCCATCTAGATTTGTATCTTCTTCTTGTTTTTTTTCCTCCTCCTCACTGACATAAGGACTAACATCATAGGTGAGAGTTTTGATGTCATCCTCTACTAGTAAGTCTCTGAAGACTGACCATTTTATAGGGATCTTGAGGTTTTGGATAGAATCCTCAATGATGATCCTAATCAACCCATGGTGAGCCCATAGTTGGGAGTTCCATTCCTTTACTTTGTTGCTGAAGTCTATGGGTGATTGCATCAATAAATAGGGTATGCTAAGTCTTTTGTGAATTGGTGTTTCTAGCCCAAATCTTAATTCTTCAAGCATCCTAAAATGGTAGCCATAAAAAACATTGTATCTACCCTCACATGAGATATATCTGATGAGTTGATAACCTACCTCACTCCATGGGTATGGTAGATTGTCCCTCCTTACTCCATTTTTATCCTCTGTAGGTTCTTCACCTTCTAAAAATAATTTCCTTTTTTCCACCTGACTGGCTGCTTTGTCTTCTTTTTTCCATGGAATTCCTAGGGGAAGTGTGGTGACTCTACTCATGAGCTCTAGGGTGAGATCTATAGTAAGCCATCTAACTATAACAGTGTCATGGATTCTGCTGTGTGGAGTGAGGGAATGAGAAAATTCTTGAGCCACCTCATCATCATACCCTGTGAATTTTTCGAAAAACCCCATCCATTGGTGTCTTGTAAAGATTTCAAGCACTTGGGGGTGATTTTGTATCCTCATAGTGTTTGTGGGTTCTCTCCTATTAAACGCTCCTATCATTTTAAATTCAAGAGAAAACGGAGTTTCCTCTGTATGTATTTCACCTCCCACAGTTGTTATATCCACTAGCTTTTAGAGCATTTCTAGTTCATTTGCTTGTAAATGGGGATGGATTTTTAGATCCTACCTCTTTAGAATGGTGGCAGTGGACACTCTCATGATATTCCCTCTTGAACCCTTCTCTACCTATCCTATAGACTGCCTCTATGTATTCTGTAGACTGCTCCTATGGACTGTTCCTGTGCATGCTCCTGTAGAAATTATTTTGCAGAATGAAGGATCCTTGCTTCTGGTGGGTGGCGAGAGTTATAAGAGTGACTTGAGTGAGGGAACTTCGAGGAGGTGGAATGCATGAATGATGCAAACGATGTTTTGTTTCCCACTCCTCGTAATCTGCTCCCACCTCGTAGATCCGTAGTTAACCACTTCTTGTCCTACTCCTCCTCTATCTTTGAGTTGATTGTGGCCACGTGTGAGAGGACACCTGGTTTTGTCTGTGATGACTAAACGAAGGTGGCCAAGTTAACTAGCCACCTTTTCTCTTATAACCCAACTACCTCGTCACCTTTACAAATTTTGATCAAATTATGCATATGAGTGAGTGAGCGGGATACTTACCTGTGGTCTCGATGTCATGCTCCAATTGTTGAAGATCAGATGTGTTGCGTTGTTTATTTTTTGTATGGTGATTCTTCTTCCTTCTCTGCTGACTGTTGTCTGCTGTCTCCTGTCTACTATCTGGTTCATCTTAGTGAAGACCTATAGTTTATGATTGATATTTTGTGGGATAGGCTGCTATATGACCTGACCAACCTACCATTCACACTCAGATTTCTTCCTGTAGGTTTTAAGGGTATCCTGTAGGAATACAGGGGATATTGTAGAAAACACGGTCTTTTCTTGAATTGAAGCAATGAAGTGAAAAAAACAATTGAATTGATAGAGGGATGCATGGTAAGGAGTGGAGGAGATGAATATATGTGAGGCAGGGTTCCCTTTGGATCTTGTCTTTGCTCCTTGATTGTCTTTCTCGCCTACTTGCAAATAACAATTATGTGTTTTTTTCTTTTTTCATTTTTTTTTAAAAACACCTAAGTTGCCTCAGAGAGGTTTGCACCCTAGATGTTCTCCCTGGGCACCTCAATGAAGGTTTTCACTCAGGGATATTCTTGTTTATTTTTATTTATTTTTTCATCATTGGTCCGCCTCACGAGGTTTTCAACCGAAAGATGGGACTCAGGCACCTCATGGAGGTTTTCACCTGAATCCTTATTCTTCTTTTTCTTTTTTTTCTTTTTTTTCAGTGACCTGATGAGAGAGGAGTTGGAACTTGCTCCGCCATCATCGCTGCCTTATTGATATTGTCAATGAACTCTTGTTTTGATAAAGGCCTCTTGTACATTTTCAATCAGTGTCCTTTAACAAGCAATGGAATGGCTTTTTCATCTATAGTTCTTATTTGCACTGAACCATTATCATGGCATCTTTCCACCACATAAGGTCTGAGCCATCTTGTCCTTAGCTTGCTCTTGAAGTCTTTATACCTAGAATCGTATAGCAATGCCCAATCGCCCTCTTGAAATTGCTTCTCCTTAATATGTCTATCATGCCAAATCTTCCTCTGAAGCTGAACTATCTCTGTATGTAGGAGGGCCCGCATTATAAATTCATCCAAGCCATTCAAATGGATCAATATTTCTTTCTATGCATGACTGAGATCTAAATCTAGTTGGTCTGCCTGTCTCAATGTATTATATTCAAACTCAATGGACAACAAATCCTTTTTCCCATAGTCCAACTCATAGGGTGTAAATCCAATGGTGGTCTTCTATATTGTATTATAGGCCCAGGTGGCCTCAACTAGTCTCTCTTCCCAATCCTTCCTACTGCTGCTCACTACCTTGGTTAAGATGCTCTCTAGTGCCCTATTGGTCACCTCCACTTTCCCATTAGCTTGTGGATGATAAGGAATGGAGGTCCTATGCTTAATTTTGTGATGGATTAGCATTTCTTCAATCATGTTGGAGGTACACTAGCTACCTCGGTCTGTGACTAGCTCTCTAGGGTACCCAAATTTGTAGAATACATTCTCCGTTACAAACTCAGCCACCTTCTCTTCTGTTGTTGCCTTAATCGCCTTGGTTTTAACCCACATAGTCAAATAATCAGTGCACACAATAATGTATTGTTTTTTATTTGAAGGAGGGTTGATAGGTCCAATGAAGTCCATGCCCCACTTGTCAAATGGCTCGAAAGTCACTTGAGGTTGTAGGGGAATTTCATCTCTTGGAATAGGCTTTCCCATCCTCTAGCACCAATCACACTGACTAATGTACTTTTTCACATCCTAATGAAGAGTGGGCCAATAATAGCCTGCTTGTAACACTTTGAATGTTGTCCTCTTTGTTGCAAAGTGACCTCCACAAGGCCTGTCATGACAGGTCAGAAGGATGTCAAAAACTTCCTCTTCCCTTACACACCTTCTCAAGATTTGATCTCGACCAAGTTTTAAAAGATTGCTCCCAATCTAGGTGAAGGGGGCACTTTTCCTTACTATCTTACTCTTTACTTTGGAGGGAAAGTTTGGTGGGAACTGTGCTGATACCAAATAGTTTTCTATATCAGTAAAGCATGGGGAGAGAACTGAAATAGAAAACAAATGCTCATCTGGTAATTGGTCATCCACCATTCCTTCCTCACCTGCAGGAATATTCATCCTAGATAGAAAGTCTGCAACAACATTTTCCTTACCAGGCTTATCAACAATAGTTAGATCAAACTACTATAATAAAAGCAACCATCTTATAATTCTAGCATTCACATTTAGTTCATTCATTAAATATTTGATTGTAGCATGGTCAGTATGTACAAATGTTTGATAGCTTGTAATGTAATGCCTAAATTTGTTTAATGAATGCACAACGGCCAGGAGTTCCATTCAGTCACAGTTTAATTTAGCTCAACCTTTGACAGGTTCTTATTGATAAAATAGATGGGATAGGGAAATTTCTCCTCTACCTGACCTAGGGCTGCTTCTATGGCTTTGTGTGAGGAATCAACATGAATATGAAAAGGGAGGGCCCAGTTTGGGCCTCGAAGAATTGGTGCAGTGGTCAACTTACCCTTTAAAATGTCCAAGGCCTCTTGACAACTTTTTGACCATATAAACTCTGAATCTTTGGCCAACAACCCAAATAAAGGAGAGGCCAACTTGCTAAAGTCCTTTATGAACCTTCAGTAGTATCCAACTAACCCCAAGCAACTCCTAACATCCCTCTGCTTTTGAGGAGGTGGGACCCTTTGGATGATTGTTATTTTGTTTGGGTCCACCTGCAGTCCTTGTTTAGATATTGAATGACCTAGCACGGTCCCTTCATTCATCAAGAATTCACATTTTTCTAGACTGAGAGAGAAGTTCATTTCAATGCATTTGTCCAATACTTTGCCTATGTTAGTCAAAGGTTCTTGAAAATCACATCCATAAGGTGTAAAATCATCCATATAGATTTCCACTGCATCATGTACTAATTTGGCAAAAATACTCAAGACTACTATCTGGAAAGTGGCAGGAGCATTGCACAGGCCAAAAGGAAGGACCCTATAGGCAAAAGTACCCCAAGGATAAGTGAGTGTGGTCTTATCCCAATCTTCTAGGCAGATTTGGATTTGGTTGTACCCACTAAATCCATCTAGGCAAGAGAAACACTTCTTCCGTACCAGGCCATCTAGCACTTGGTCAATGAAGGGTAGGGGAAAATGATCCTTCTTTGTGGCTTTGTTCAACTCCCTATAATCTACACAAATCCTCCACTTACCATTTTTCTTGGGAACTAACACTAAAGGAGAGACCCACTCACAGTCGGAGATAGGGTAAATGAATCATGCATCTAGCAGTTTTTGCAGTTCCTCTTTGACTATATCTTTAAGAGTTGGATTCATCCTCCTTTGTGGTTGCCTGACTGGCTTGCAACCTTCTTAGATATATATGTGACGAGTACACACTGAGGGGTGTACTCCCTTCATTTCCTTGTAACTCCAAGCGAAGGATTCTAGGTTTTCTCTCAACATGTTACATAGCTTTTCCTCTTCAAGAGCAAAAAGAGATGGATTCATTTTCAAAGTTTTCTCTAGGCCAAATTCTATGGTTTTAACATGGAGTGGGTTGGAATTGGCCAAGCATAAGTCAATTGAACAATGTAAACTTTGAAACGGGAACTCATAATGTTAACCGTTTCGTAGAGATAGCAAAAAATTGACCCGATTTTGAAAATGGACGATGCAGAACATACATAATTTTTTTAGAACATAGTTTTTGGCACTTTAAATAACCGATATGATTACCCATTTCGTAGGGGTAGTAAAAAAGTGACCCAATTTTGAAAAGTGGTGACGCAGAATACAGTTCTTTTCTTTTTGGAGCATATTTTTGACAATTTAAATTTTCTTATGTATCAAATATAAATATTTGTTTTTAAATATTAGTGATTTTTATGCTGATTTTGAAACGTGTTGATGCAACGTGTTGATATAGCATAACTTTTTTTTAGAGGACTTATTTTTCGCACTTTAAAATTTATTATGTCCATTTTTTTTTAAATTATGATTGCTTAACGAATTTTCAAGTTGTTTTATTTTTCTTTTTTTAAATGTTGATTACTTAAAAAAACAAATATATATATATATATATATATATATATATATATATATATATATATATATAAAGACAAAAAATAAATTAAAAAAATGTTAAAAAAAAATTATCTCATAAACCATAAAAGAATTTGGAAAAAATATATATATAAAATTAAGTAAGTAAAAAAAAAAAAAAAAAACAACAACAACAACAAAAACAATGAAAAAAATTAAAAACAAACTAGATTAAAAAAAATAGAAAATTAACAACAAAAAAATAAAAAACTAGTAAAATTAATATTAAAAACATTAAAAAAAACAAAAAAACAAAAAAAAAAACTCAAAAAAACAAATATATGTGTGTGTGTGTGTTTTCAGGTTAAAAAAAACAAAAACAAAGCAAAACAAAAAAATTTAAAATTTATAAATAAACACGTATTTTTTTATTTAAAAAAAATAAAATATATTGAACTTACATTTTTTATTTAAAAAACAAAAAAATAAAAAAAAACTTTAATTTTAATTTTTAATTTTTTTTTTTAACAAATTGTTTTTTTTTATTTAAGAAAATAAATATTAACAAAAAAAAAAAACCATTTTGTTTTTTTTTTTTTTTCAAAAAAACAAATTATTAAAAAAATTTAATTTTTTTTAAACAGGTTTTTATTTATTTATTTAAAACAAAAATATAATTAAAAAAATTTAAACAAACTTTTTTTTTATTAAAAAAAAATTTACAGGCGGCCGGGCAGGCAAAGGGGCAATTCCGAGAATCACCCCTCTACCCGCCCGTGGTGGCGTGGCCATGGGAAACGGGCCTGCACACAGGCCCCTCCGCCCACAGCCGCGCCACCACGGGTGGCCGGTGGGCGGGGAGGCGATTCTGAGAATTACCTACATGCCCACCCACTGCCCGTGGTGGCACGGCCGTGGGCAGAGGGCCTGCGTGCAGGCCCCTCCACCCACGGCAGCGCCACCACGGGCGGCCGGTGCGTGGGGAGGCGATTCCGTGCAGGCCCATCCGCCCATGGCTGCGCCACCCCATGTGGCCGGTGGGTGGGGAGGTGATTTCCGCAGGGGCCCCCAGGTCGCCCGTGGTGGCGCGGCCGTGGGTGAAGGGCCTTCGCCTCCCTACCCCCCTGCCGCTGCTGGTGGCGTGGCCGTGGGCAGAGGGGCTTACGTGCAGGCCCTCCGCCCATAGCCTCACCGCCATGGGCGGAGGGGCGATTCTTGGAATTGCCTCTCTGCCAGCCCAACAGCCCGTAATTTTTTTTTTAAATAATATATTTTTTTAAATAGAAAAAAAAAAAACTTGATTATTTTTTTTAAATAATTTTTTTTTGTTTTAAATAAAAAAAATGGGTTTTTTTTTTTTTTTTTTTTTGAATTTAGGCTTCTATGATCCATATCAATTTAGAGAAGAATCTTCGGCGAAAATCACATAGAGATAATTTTTTTGTCGACGCGTTTCGAACCAACCAGTGTGGTTCATCGTCAAGACAAGTTGAATGAGCAGATCTTGCTATGCATTATAAATAGATCGGGCGGAATATCCAAGTAACAGCTAGATTTGACCAGGAAACGGCTAGTTAGACTAAAATATTTATTTATTTATTTATTTTTATTCAAATCAGTTAATTCGGTTATTAATTTTCTAACATTTGGTATTAGAGCTTTGGATTCTAGGGTTTCGCTATTCCAAACAGGTCATCGTGGAATTTTCGCTATAACTTTTTTTCTGCGACGTTTCAGAACTTGCAAAAAGAACCCATTTGAGAAGAAATCGCGCTAACCCTCGGGTCTGAATTTCAGAGCTATTCTCACTATATTTGCGGAGATATGATCTGAGGAATTTGGTTTTTTTGCAGACTCCTGAATTACATTCCAAACAGGTGACCTAAGGAAAAGTGTCATAACTTTCTCTCTGGGGATCAGATTGAAATTTCGTAAGAAGATACAGAAAGAGGACGGACTGTAGTTTCTTGTATGCATTTTTCAGATCCAAAGGTTGAAACAGTGACTCGTGGCATGTCGTACAAGTTCGCTCTACTGAACTAGTCTATAATCAAGTCACTGTGGGAGATTTCGCATAACTCTTCCTTGGAGAATCCAATTTGGGTCAGACGTGTGGCATTGTAAAGAGGACACAGAGGGCTACTGCAGGTCACAAATTTAGATCTAGATGATTGGAAAGTATAGAGTTACAATCGTTTCAAGATCGAGCTCCTAAAATCAAGAAAAAGCAAGATGAGGAAGTTTGATGGCAAGGATCCAGTAAATTGGATACTTCAGATGGAGCAATATTTTGATCTATATGGTGTACCACTATTACAAAAGGTATGTATTGCATCTTCATATTTAGAACCAAAACAATTTTTATGGTATGAAGGGCTTTGTTCTCGTAAACAACTTGTTACGTGGTCAATTTTCACAGAGGAAATGGTAGCACATTATGAGGATACAAAGAGTTCCCATTTTTGAGTTTATAGTTCCCGTTTCAAAGTTTACATTGTTATTGGATGATTGTTCTAGGTTTCCCTTACTTCTTCTTCTAATGGTAATGAACTAGGAGTTGGACTTTGGAGCAGGTGTTCAATTAAGTCATTATCATCTTGTTGTCCTCCTCCTATGGTTGCTTCTAAAGCATATAGTTGGGTTGAATAAATCTCATCTTCTTCCTCCTCCTCCAACCATAAAGGTAAATCATGCTCTAGAGAAGGTTGAGCAAGAGGGTATAGGACTAACTGTTTGGACATATGCCCATTCTTGGTGGTCATATTCCCTGCTCTACAGCTAATGTAAGCATCAGATATGGCCAACCTATGGCCTCCCAAGGATGAGAGGGTAACCAGTAAGCTTAGACTTAGGCTAGAGAACTAGAAAATCTACAGGGTACTCCCAGGAGTCAATGGAGACCATCACATCCTCCACAATTCCCTCAGGGGTGATTGTGGAATGGTTTGCAAGTTGCAGAACTATTGTGGTCTTCCTTAATGACCCTTGGAGGTTGATCTTGAGTATGGTGTCCTTGGTCATCACATTAATGGCATCCCCAAGATCAATCAGAGTGTGTGGGACAATGGTGCCATTGATGTGCACATCTACTACAGGGATTCCAGGGTCCAAATATTTTGAACATACTACCTACCCCAACATTAAGTTAGACAGCTGCCCAAAGACATTAATGGTAGGGTCATCCCTTTTTCTTCTTCCTGGATGCTTGAAGCACTTCTCCTTAATCAACTTATTGTAAATGGGAACATCTTTTATTGCCTAGAGAAGGGGGATTTTTACACACAGATTTTTCAATTCTCCCAGAAGTTTAGTTTCTTCTCGGGTAGGCTGGAGTGGTTGGGCTAATCTCTCGGGAAAGGGTGGATTTACTTTAAGGTTTCTTTCCTCTCTTTCTTCCTCAACCTCCCTATGTGGAGAGGGAGGTTGGTTATCTGAGAGAATTCTCCTAGATATTAGGTTGATCTCCTGGATTTCTACAGCATAAGATGGGTAAGATGTCTCTCCATTGTATACTTGTTGAGCCCGCCAATTGTTTGGGTTTAGATTTGGCTAGGTAGGCATTTGGGGTTGCTTGGGTGGAAAAGAGTGTAGGAGTTGTGGTTGGGTAGGTGGTGGAGGCAATAGAGTTGGGACATTGTTGTATTGGGGCCTCCACCCCTAGTGTAGGGTATTCCACTGAGGTTGTGGTGGAATTTAAGATTGAAATGACTGGCTAGCTAGTTGTCTAGGAATGATACTGAGATACATAGGACAAAGGAGGGGGTGTAGACTAGGAAGGATGAGTAGGGGGTCCCCAAGAAGGTATAGTTGTGGTTTGGTTGGAGCTATAATATGCATGGGATGACCCTTGCATACCCTACTGGTATGGTCTAGGCCTAGGAGGTCTCCTTTGGTTGATGTAGAAAATCTGCTCAATGACCCCTTTAGCTCCTTGATATACAACTTTGAGTACGAGTAAAGAAGGGCACTTGTCTGTGGAGTGGTTTTCTTCACAGACTGAGCAAATATCAATGTAGTTCAATGGACATTCATTCCTGGGATGCCTCCTAGTGCATCTAGGACAAAAGATGGCCAAGGCTCTCTCTAATTCGTCTTGCTTCCTTTTTGATATTCATGGTGTCCAATTGCAAGGCAAGGGTTTGCAGCGTCTCACTTTTGACTTCTTCCAGCATATTTCAAATTGCACCCTTGATGGATGAGTTGGAAGATGATGTACTGGCCATAGGTTGACTACTCCTACCCTTCTTCCTGGCTGTCCTAGAATGGTTTCTAAAGATAGTCTCGATATCCTCATAGGGTAATTGGTAGATATCTCATCTTGCTCAAATGTAAGGTATCCAGAAGTTCTTCCCTTACTCCTCTAAGCAGGACCAACTTTAGTGATTCAGGGTCAAGTGAGCACCTAGCCCTTTTGTAACTGAGCTAGAATCTTTCTTAATAGTCTCCTAAGGATTCATCCTAGTCCATGGTCATCCTGAAAATCTCTTCTTTAGTATCCCTTGACCTACAGTAGTCCCTATATTTGTTGTTAAAATCCTGTTGCATCTGAGCCCAAGTTGTGATGTTATCTCCAGGTGAACCCATGAACCAGCGCAATGCTACATCCTTGAGGGTAGATGGAAATAGTTTTAACTTTTGCTCATCATCTGTATAGTCATAGGTTTGACATATAACAAGAAACTCAAATAGGAAAGTGTCAGGGTCCTCTGTGGTCAGGTCATGGAAATGAGGTAGAGCAGAGGGGCTTATATTCTTCATCTTAGTGTCCCCATTGGTTTCCCTCATGGGGAAGGCACCCTCAATTCTCTCTCTATTTCCTCTGTCATTTCGGTTTTCAGCCATTGGTTCAGTAGGAATGGGTTCCTCTTCCTCTTCTTTCCTGGTAGGTTCTTCAAATATGTTAGGTTGCTCACCTAAGGGTTCCTCTAGTTCACAACCATCAAAGAAGAGAGAAGGTTGGTTGTTGGATGCAGTCGGTGTATTTGGCAATAATTTTTCTAAATTGTACCTACTCCTACAAGGCATGAAAGGAAATGTTTTTGGGTTGGTTTTTGGAAGATTTGTTTAGAAAGAAAATACTTTACAGAAATGAAATTGTTGATTGAATGAAAACTACTAACAGAAAGAA